>JAWZYU010000003.1:12537400-13142436 GCA_038380435.1 Ryuthela nishihirai
TCCTTGTGACTAAGCCATTTAGCCCATTGTGTACAAAAAAGTGCCAAGGTAAAACAACCTGAACAGTGAAAGATTCTCCCCCATGATGGAATAGCAGCTTATTACCTTTCCGAACTCTCAAACTACTAATCACTTAATGCCAATTATGACACATTTCACAGTATTCCACTAAATAGACATTTTTATGGCTTGATGTCAAATATGCAATGGCCTTCATCTCTGCCAACAAGAGTACCTCATAATAATGTATGTGCATTGGGTTGTTTTACCTCTGAGTGAACTTTTTATGTGCACAATGGGCAAGTCACAAGAACCCAGAGAAGGTTGGGGGGAAGGGGACCCACTAGACAGCTGTTAGGAGACAGAAGACACCCTTCCATTGAGGCTATCCAGTGTGTTTTTTAACATGCACAGGGTATGGCTCTCTCACACATGGGGCCAAGGCTTTACATCCCATCCAATAGACAGCAGCCTTTCCAAGCCAACTGGTATCCCCTACTGACCAAGGAAGGAGTGGAGAGTTTTGCTGAGATAAATCTCAATGATGGTCTGAGGTGGAACCTGAACCTGAGAACTGCAGATTAAGAGCCTGGCATGCTACCAACTACACCACCCCCACCCCAATGTGTATACATTCTGCCCATTTAATATCCTTACTTTGATCTGAATCCGTAATGAATTTTTTAAAACTTATCAGTCATATATTATGCCAAGTTTGGGTAGATACAATCACATCTTTGGAATGGGACATTTTCAATGGAGCATAGATGAAGAACATAGTTGATTATACAATAATAAAAATCTCGCTTCAGATTTAATGCAAATCATGTTTATTTGCTTTTCTGTTAATTACATATAAAATAAATTACAATTTCTCTTAAAACATAAATATTAATATGAAAAAACACACTATAAAAAGGTGAAGAATAAATTACTTTATAATAAAAAACACTGGAAATGGAATGACTAACAGATGTCACTCACATAGAGAAAATCAATTAGCAGCACTAAATTTCAATTGCTTACTTACCTGCAAAGCACAATTCATTAGCCTAACAACTAAATCAAATTGTTGATGCTCAAGTACAGTTTTATTTCCAGTCACATGCAAAGCAAGCTCCTGAGTCAAAGCTAGACGTGCAGTTTTATTTTTCAGAGCACGGAGAACAGCAGGGAAGGTCTGTATGTATAGAAGAAAAAAAACAGCTTTAAATTCCCATAAAAATAATTGCAAAAGATTATTATAAAAGAGAAAAAAGAAATGCAATATTAACATTTGAATGTTTAGAAATATTTTACAAATTTTGCAGCTGATTAAATTATGATCACTAGATCTAGTCCTAGATAAGGGCCTGAAATTTTAACGAATTGCCTGAAAAACCTATAAATACACTGAAAGGACATTTTATTATATACACCCATCTAAATGTGAGTCCACCTTCCACTTTAACAACAACAGCAATATGTCATGCATGGACTCTACCAAATGTTGGAACCATTAGGGTGGTATTGTGACCCATGATTCCAGAACAGTCATTGGTAAGCACCGACAGCTGCCACTGGTGAGTTTCAGGATCGAAAGCATCACTCCATTTTGTCCCACAGATGCTTAATAGGTTCATATACAGAGAGTGAGGGGACCATTTGAGAGTTGTAAACTCACTGGAACGCTTCTCCAACCAATCTCTCATCAAACAGGAGTGATGAGATGGGTGTTGTCTTGTTGAAAGAAGGCATCCTGCTGTAGGAAATGGATAGCCATGAATGGGTGTAGATTGTTGGCCAGTACATCAACGTAGCCTTGTGTGGTGATGGTGGTCTCAATAGGTAAAATGGGCACCAAAGTGGCCCGTGTAAACATGCCCCAGAATATTACACTGCCTCCATCAGCCTGTAACACCCAGACTTGACAGTTGGGGACAATGGTTTTATGTGGTCTATGCCACACACAACCTCCTATTGACATGCTGTAATTGGAACCTAGATTTGTAGACCCAATTTGTATCCCATTTCCAGTCTGCCACAATCCATTGGCAATGTTCCTTCACCCACTGCAGCCTCATAGTCTTGCAACATGCTGTTAACAAGGGTACTCGATGTGGGGCATTGGCTGCCATAGCCCAGTCATGCCATCCTATATCAAATAGTCTTTGCAAAAACCTTTATAGCTACCCCATCATTGAATGCCAATGCTATCATCTGCACTGTGGCCTTCCGTTCTGATATGAGAGAAGTGGTGCTTACCTTGAACATCAATAGCCTGGTTATGGCCATGTTTTTCCCAGCGGGTGCATGTTTTACTGGTTATGATGTAGTCCTAGCACAAATATTCGACAGTTGCATGCATAAATTCCAAATGTTCTGCAGTTGCAGATATTTAGTACGCTATCTTCCTCACACCAATTCACATGATCGAACTTGCTCAGGTCACCGTGTTTACCCATCATAACAGATATGCTATAGAGCAGGTAGGTATCTGACCTATTTATAGCCTGCAAGGGGTTTTGGTTGGCCTCATTATTGTGGCAGAGTAGGGCAGGTTTGTGGATGGGTGCAGTGTGTGTAATAAATTGTGCTTTAGGTTGGGTTGTTTTACACCTCTGAGCGGCACCGTTTTCCACACAATGGGCTAAATGAGCAGGTCACAAGGACCCCAAGGGATCAGAGAAAGTTGGGGGAAGGTGACCCACTGGACAGCTATTGGGAAACAGAGTGTAGCCTCCCATCAAGGCCATCCAGCACGTTCTTTAACGTGCACAGGGTATGGCTCTCCTGCACACTGGGCCTCAGCTTTATATTCCATCTGATGGACAGCAGCCTTTCGAAGCCCATAAATATCTCCTACTGACTGAGAGCAGGGCACAGAATTTTTCAGAGATAAATCTCAATGCTGGTCCAGGAAGGACTCACTCCTGGGAACTGCAGATTATGAGCCTGGCACACTACTAACTGAGCTATCCTCGCTTGTGCTTTAGGTGTACTTCCATCGTGTTTCAGCAGTTCCCTGTTGTTTTCCCAAAAACCTTAAATTTATTACCAAGAAATTGCAATAATGATGAAATTGTATAATATGCAGGAGTGAGAGAATGAGTTCCCATAAGGGAGGTGCTGGAATTAGGAGAAAGAAAATAGTAATCACCTTCAACAGCTATAAAACTCTCAAAATGCTGTGATAAAGTTTTCTAGTAACAAAGTACATTCCTCCACAGAAGCAAATCTGAGATCATGAGGTTCTGAGAGGAGGCAGTGTCTTACAATTCACCTCCCCAGACATTCCACACATGCTCAATTGAATTTGGGTCTGGGTATTTGGTGAGCAATTCCATTCTATAAATATTTTCATTTTTTAGGAAATGTCAACTATGTGAATCATGGAATGGACACTATCATCTATAATGATGAAATTACAGCCAAAAGCACTCCTGAAAAGTCTCACATAGGATGCTACAATCTCATCTCTAAATCAGAAGTTAGAATGCTTCCCTTAAAGATATAAAGCTTTGTGTGGCCAGTCATTATGGATGTCAGCCCAGACCATAACACTATCATCATCAAAATGGTGCCTTTCTTTGATGTTATATCAGTTGTGGTAAGTTCACTGTTTTCACCAGATGACCATATATCAAGAATCAGAGTTCAAAAGCTATATATGGACTCATCTGTGAAGAATAAATTTAACCACTGACCTGGACTCCAAAGATGACGTCTGCAACACTTTAAATGAGCTCTTCTATTGAAGACGGTGAGGGAGGAAAAACAATTGGTCTTTGTGCACACCACAATTCATTCCTATAACCTCCTGCATACATCTTCAAACTATGGCCCCTGACATCTCACAAGAGTTACAATTTCAATTAATAAATGATTTTGAAATATTCATAATTTTATTTTAGGATTCTTCACATATTCTTTTTTTCAAATATATTCTCCTTCCTCATATACAGCTTCTTTTTAACTTAAAATAATTCCACACGACTTAAAGCTGAAGTGAAAAATCAAAGCACAAAAATCTAACTCAGATCTATCTTATGAATTTACAGCTAATAATAAGTATAGGAAAAGAAAAATAGGAACCTTTCTTGCATCAGATATTTTGTTTTCAAAAATACAGTTAACACAGTTACGAAGAACTTCAAGCCTGCGAGCACTATTAGTAACCAAACCACGGTTATCAAGCAAAGAAGAAATTGTAGGTCCAACAGGAACTATTCTTGGTTGTTGTGGTTTAATTGCAGAGAGCCTGAAATAAACAACAAAAATTTTATCTCCATTTATTTTTTTAAAATAATTTGGACAATTTTAATATGGAACAGAAAAACATTAATCTAACTTTTAAAGTATTCAATATATGTGTATATATATGTTTCATTGGCACAATCATAACCTTATATCAACTGAAGAAAATATATTTCATATTGATTTCTGAGTTTGTAGTATTGTAGTCTGTTTTCTGTCCATCACTAGCTCAGAGTCCTGAAATCAGTTATTAGAGCCAGTAAGAAAAGATTTTTAATCTATAAAAATGACACTGGTACAATTTCAGCCACTAACAAGTGAATTCACTAATAGCAACAGAAAAATATTACTAGCTCAGGGATCTAAATACAAATTCTCTCTGTAAATCAATGTTCTGCAAATTGTGTATCATTGGCAGTAGCTTAGATATGCCATGAAAATGGACCAAAATGACTTCCATACATCATTGATACACAAAAATAATATTAACTTGCAGTTCAAAATTGTCTGATTGGGCCATAACTCTGAATTAAAAGAGACAAGGAAAAATAGTTACTATTGGAATATTGTTTCATGTTACTACTTATCCATTATACCACTTCATGTTCCTGATGTGTACTCCATTCCTTTTCACTGACTCTTGTATACAGTTAATTGCATGCTTTCCTCAAGGATAGATACCATTTCAAAGCATAATCTAATAAATTCTTTACTACTTTCTTGTTTCATTAAGTATGGCTCTTCCACACATATGGCCATGGCTTTATATCCCATCCGATGGACAAGGGCTTTTCCAAGCCCATTAAATGTCCCCTACTGATCAAGGGCAGGGTGGGTGTTTAGTGGAGATACATCTCAGCATTGGCCAAGGTGGACAAAAGCCTGAAACCACTGCATTTAAGTGCATTGCTGACTTATAAAATAGACTTCAGTGCACAATTAGAGGTAATGAACTCTTCAACGTTTCTCAAAATAATGGTTTTCAAAAGTCATTGAACAATAATTTCCTTAATATTTTTTGTCCAGTCCAGATTTTGTCACTTTCGATGTTCACACTTAGTTTCTTATTTCTTTGGGTCAGGAGTTGGTTCAGTTGTTAGTATGCCAGACTTGTAATCCACAGTTCTCTGAAGCAGCACTAAGGTTTACCTCCACTAAACCCCTCAGCTAGAAAGAAGACACCGACAGGCTTAGAAAGGCTACTGTCTGTTGGATGTAAAGCAGTGGCTCTGTGTACAGGAAAGTCATGCCCTGTGCACATTAAGGAACACACTGGATGGTTTTGACAGGAGGCTTCTGTTTCCTTGTAACTAACAGCTATCCAGTAGGTCTCTTTCCCCCAACCTTCTCTGAGCCATTAGCATCTTTGTGACTTAGACATTTAGCCCATTGTTCACACAAAGATATGTACAACACCTTTATTATCCACAATACAAGGGTATACAAATATATTTGCAATAATTCGACCCTCCACTAGGGCCTCAAACTCTATCACAAATGTGGTCGAACAATGGCCCCAATTAGACACTTTTTCCGCCACCAACTTTGCCATGACAGAGCCTGCTTCTCTGTCCTCTCACTGCTCTTGCTCACCACCGAAGACCCAAGCCAAAGTCTTGCTCCTTCTCTCTAACACTCAGTCACGTGGGGTCCTTTGCCCACACAGGGGCCAAAATGTTGGTCATTGCTACCTGACAAAGGAGCAGTTTGATGACCCCTGTGGACCCTCCCACATGTTGCAGCAAGACACTTCGGCTTTCTTGGCACTAAGAGGGACTAATGGTCATCTGCCCATTGCATACTTATTCTTTCCAACAGAATATAGAAAATAGACAGTGAATAGAATATAAATCAGTGTATTTACGCGACAAAAGGCCAAACAGTTTTATTTTGCCACTGGTTTGGAACACCACTCCTTTTTTTACATTCTACTTGAGCCTTAGGCAAAAACCCTTTATAATCTCATATTTCTTGTCAGATATGTCATGAGAATAGAACATATTAGTTATATAATCATACAACATGATTAGAAGTGATGAGATACACCATTACTTCTCTCTTACAGTTATTGGTCATATGTGTGGAAGAGCCATACTTCATGAAACAAGAAAGTAATTTGAATAGAAAAATTTTCTTCATGAAACAAGAAAGTAGCTTGATATTTCACTTATATTAACATCATAAGCATGTGATAGCAATTTAGATTCAAAATGAGAAATTGACTGCAGTAAAAATTGTTGTAGAGTTGTGGTGATTAATTATATATTTACAATATGTTTCTCCTCGACACATGACAAGTTATACTCTTTAATCACAGTGAATTTGTATAATATGTGTACATTATCATCAGTCACGAAAATCTGACTAATGACAATGTACTGTAGTCTGTAGATTTCAATAAATAAATTTAATTTTCCTCCTCCTAATCTTGCCTATCTCATAGGCAAAATTTCATGACATTGTCATGAGTCAGTGCTTAGTCCAGTGTTGCAACCCCAACATGAGTCAAAAAGACCTTCTGATGGGTCACAATTGTGGTACCTACAGGCTTTTGGACAAGTCAGTTAGCCTATTAGTACAACAATTATTTGGGTTGTGAGGTGAATGGGAATTTGAATTTTGGGTCATGAGGTGAACATATATTTGGATTTTGGGTCACAACCAAAAACATCTGGAAAACATTGTCATAAGTAGTCAAACTTGGCAACTCATCTCTTTCAGTTCCCTAAACATTGGGCATATACAGGCACAGACAAAAAAATGGAAACACCAAGGTTTGCAAAAAGCTTTGGTTAATGTTAAACAGCAGCATTTAAGTGCCATTATGTGATGAAGACATGAAACATGCAAAAGACATCCCAGCATGCCTAATGTAAGGTCTATAAAGGCAAAACTTCAAAAAAAGGTTAACTGCATGTAATTATTGGTACCATGTCATTGAGAGAAGACCTTAGCAATTTCGAAAAGGGCATGATTGTTGAAGAGGGCTTGGCAGGAGCTTCAATCACTAAGACAGCTGAACTTGCTAATGTTTCACAAGGAACAGTTTCCAAGGTCATGTTTGCTTAGGAATCTAAAAGACATCATCTGCAAAAGGCAACAGTGGGCACATACTCCAGAATCAGAATGTTCGAGTGTTAGTGTGATGAGCAAAGTGAAACCGGTGAGCTACATCTGATCAGTTATGCATGGATTTCAACATAGGAAGCAAGAGGCCAGTTTCATCAAAAAACAGTACATCAAGAACTCCACAGAGCTGGCTATCATGGTCGAGTTGTTCTTCACAAGCCACTCATCAGATCTGCCAATATCATCGCCGTCATGTGCAGTGGTGCACACAATTTTGACAAAAAATTTAGAAAAAAATGTGTCACAGTCATTCCTGTGATAGCAGGGAAAAACTCCCATAGCTGGAAAAGCAATGGAGAAAAAACCCCACAAAAATCAAAAGGTAGCAGAAAAGCTGCAAGACACAAAGGAACAGAAAGCAGAAACCTCCAAAGCAAAACACTCATCCACAGCAATCAGAGTAAGGAAGCCAAATAAGAGACATGGAAATCTGTTGGAGACATGAGTGCAGAGTTCATAGCGTATGCTTCATAGGTTAGCAGATGGGAGTCTAGTTTTCCTTTCCCGTTCAAAAATGGGTCTAAGAGCAGGTTTAATATGTTTAATATTGCCTCTTCTGTCAAGGACTGCTCCTAGTGAGAAGAATTGCTATATAATTCAGAATGCTAATAGATGCACAAAATTATTAAACTTATTTATAGTCCAGTTTCATATGAGCAAGAAATATTTTGAAGACCTGTAAACAGAGGGGTAAATGTTATAATGCATTGAAAATCCAGTCTCTTGCTGCCCCTTACAATGTTTTGGCTTGACTGTGTCTTCCCCCCCCCCCCTTGATTTTTTTCTAGATCCAGATCTGGGTAGATGTATGAAGTTCTTCTCTGTGAGGAATTTCAGTTTCTTCTTGGTCAGAGTTTTCTTCTGGTATTTTCCTTTCTATCTCTTCCTGTATCTGTGAGATAACTTTCTGGTTCATAGTTGTCTGCACTTGTATTTTTTTCTCCTTCATTACTGCTTAAGTTTTGATCTGCTGTCTTGTTTTCTGTACTCAACAGTGGAATTTTCTGTTGATTGTTGCTTTCACTTTCTTCATTAATGGCTTTTTTCTATAACTTTGGCAAAAGTAGTTGGAGATTTATCAGAAGTTTTGTTTTCATTTTTATTCCAAGGGCTTTGCAACAAAATGTCCTTTTCTACATCTTTTGCAAAGTCTTATAATACTTCTAGAGTCAATGGTGGTGGCATTGTACAAATTCTATGAAAGTTAGAGATATCAATTCTTAAACACATTCTGCTATTCTAGTTCCAGTTTTGATTTTTTTTACAGATGTCCTTGAGCAAAGTACTTGTCAGAAACGCTTTAGCTTCTCCAAAGGGAAGAATGGCCTTAGAAATTTCCTGGTTTTCAATAAAGAATGGCAGCTTGGAAATAGATTCTTTTCATATGAGCACCTACTGTCTGTATTTTGACCCCCCCCCCCTCAAATAGTCCATCCCTTTTTTTTCTAACGAGATCACGTTATCCATTACTGGGTCTGAGACTAACAGCATGATGGTTACATTATGGTTGATCGATTGGGTGATAGGTATCATTTCCAAGCCTAAAATTCAGATATGATCTTCTAAAACATCAATGAATTTGACTTCAGGATGAAACAGCCTGAAACATCTATGAATATTGGTGTCCTCTATTGCACTCATAATCTGGAAAAAGAATTTTTTAATGAATGGTACACAAAGGAGCTGATGATCCAGGAGACTGTAGTTGATCAGGCAAGAGTGCTATCAGAACCTTTCTTATTGGTATCAACTCATGTGGCAGCCTAACACTGATAGTGATTTACGTTGCTCTTACGACTTTTTTTTAATTTTTTTTGTCCATTACCTGTACCTCTTCTGGTTATCACTTGCATCAGCTTAGAAAGGCTAACTAAATACAGAAAAGATATAATCAGTATCACAAAAAGTGTGGCCTTAACTGGCATAGTGGTTAGGCAGCTAGCGACTGTTCCAGCAGGGCAAACTTTGTGTGTTGTGTTAGCTCTAAGGCAGTGGTCAGCAGTAACTTCGGTTGTAGTAGGGCATGTCCTTGTATGAGAAGGCCTGTAAAAGCTAGGAGTAGCTTCTAGGATTCTTCTCTGTCCTATATGTCGCAAATAAAAAAAATTTTTAAAATTATCATTCATATAGCTGCTTCAAAATACAGGATATAAGTTCTCAGTGACAAAATGACTAAACAAGTGGGGGTGGATGATTCTGCAAAATCATTGGTTTCACTTCCCTTCTTGTTGTGCAATCTCACAGCAACATCTGTTTGAAAGATCATGAACTGCTACCAGTGCTAAATCCTACACATAAAAACCAATTTCTGATTTGTTTTCTCAAAAACTGACATACCAACTTTAACTGGAATGATATCTAGGGAACTACCTGCTGTTACAGTATGCATGTTACATACTTTGAGTTTGTGTTAGCTCTGAGACAGCGGTCAGTAAACATAACTTTAGTCTTAATGGGGCATGGCATGTCCTTACTGACACTTGATGTCATCAAAGTATCTTAAAAAGTAACATTAAAAAAACTTTGCAATTATTTCTTATAACTTATGTCCTTAGATTTTACACTACTTGTAGTCTGAGAATACTTCAAGCCCCATTCTCATAATCAAACTCCATCTATGGTAGAACTTTCCTTGTATGAAGAGGCCTGTACAAACAAGATCAACCAACTGAACAAAAAAAATGTCTTTGCTCCACCATAACACATTGTGTGATAACAATAAGGCTAGTAGTAAAATGCAATGAGCCCTGGAATACACAGGGTCTCTGCATTACGGTTGATCGATTGGATGATAGGTATCATTTCCAGGCCTAAAATTCAGATATGATCTTTTAAAACATCAATGAATTTGACTTCAGGATGGGTTGGGTTGTTTTACCTCTGAGTGGCACTTTTTTTGCACACCATGGGCTAAATGGCCTGGTCACATGGACACTCAGAGAAGATTGGGGGAGGGGACCCACTGGAACAGCTGTTGGGAGACAGATGGTAGCCTCCCGTCAAGGCCATCCAGCGTGTTAACGTGCACAGGGTATGGCTCTCCCGCACACAGGGCCACGGCTTAATGTCCCATATGACGGATGGCAGCCTTTCCAAGCCCATCGGTGTCCCCTACTGACCATGGGCAGGATGGGGAATTTTGCAGAGATAAATCTCAATGCTGACCCAGCTGGGACTCGAACCTGGGAACTACAGATTACGAGCCTGGCACGCTACCAACTGAGCCACTCCCACCCAACTTCAGGAGGAAAAAGCCTGAAACATCTATGAAGATTGATGTCCTCTATTGCACTCATAGTCTAGAAAAAGGCTTTTTTTAATTAATTTTGTTTTCTCAATGTTTTAAAGAACAAACTTTTTTTTCTTACATTTTGACCAATTCTGTGAAGGAATTATTTTTCAAATGCTAATTTTATATGATTTAAAATATACACCCATCTATATGATTTTTTTTCTCTTTACACAACTCTCACATTCTTCATTCATTATATCTGTTAATCAGGTAGACAAATTTCAGTTTTTACCTATTTTAAATGTAAAACGGTTGCATTAAGGCAAATTATGTATTTTCAAAAAGGCTATGAAAAGGACCCCCTGCCCCACCTACAAAGATAAATTTATGTTTAAAAATTTAACTTTTTATATGCATTATTGCATTAGTCATTATAGTGGTAAATATATTTCACAGGTTAGTCTTACTTTGCTCTAAGTGTATGCTTTGAGAGACCCTCATCAATAATTTCTTGAACAGCTTTAGAACAAATAGTTGGAAATATAGGTTGATGTATACGAGTAAAGGCTCCTTCTGTTGGCTTAGGAATCTTTTGTACATAGGGCTGTGGGTTTGGATTTTCCTAAAATACAATATATTACTACATTAATACAAAATATTTAACCAAAGAATATAAACAGAATATAAATATATCAAATATTTTATTTTTTTAAGTGTTGTGATACATTAAATTTACTATTTAATATTAAGTTTTAATAAAATGTCATATTAAGACTTAGTACAACAAATCACTTTAAAATATGCAAAAACTTTCTTATGAATTTTTTTTTTCTTAGGTGGAAGCCTACAATTGTAAACTTGATAAAATGTTACCATTGTCATTAAAGTGACAGCTTTTATCAAATGCAAACTATTATGGAGGCTCTAAAAAATTCAGTTTAAAAATTCACTAACAGAACTGCAGAGTATGAAATATATTTTGTGAGTAGGATAAATGGGATTTCTCTTTCTTTAGTAAATAAACCCATACCAAGTTCTCAAAAATGTTTTAAAACTCTGTTCTATTGGCAAATTTTGAAACTTTAGTAGTCTCTGAGCAGAAGATACAAATGATACACCATATTACTCTTCATTATTTGTCATAATACACTGTTACTCGCTGTTATATTTTTGGAAAGTTTATAAAATAATGAAAAACATACATTAAGATACAACTGCTGAGCCAATTCTTGAATATGCTGTAGTACTAGTGCTGGGTTTTTTGCTTCAGCCTTGAGTGTGTCCAACATACCTGCATATATCTGACAGTATATGTATTTATTAAAACATAAATCTAAAACATATTTTAATACAAAATATACACATTAAGAAATTGATATATTTCACATATTTGTTATCTATACAACTTGTGGCTATCTTCACTAACATTTCATTAATAATTGTAAATTACCTAGTAATGTGATGGAATGGGCCAGATTATCTAGTAAGAGGTGTAAAAAAAATATTTAGAATAACAGTGGTGGAATTATAATTCTGAATGGACTAAAATTCTTAATATTTTGAATGCAATATAGGCAAATCATTTTGTTTCAAAGCAACCATTTCTGAAACTGTCAGTTCAAAATATAAATTATTCACAAAATACAGGGAATAGTATTAAGAGTTTTTAAAATAAAATCAACATGCTTTGTTGTTAGTCCTATATAAAAAGGTTTAAGTATAGTTACATAATATTTAAAACTGAACCTAATTCTTAACACTGTGGAATTTACAAACTTCTGTTAACTTTTTAAATAAATAAAACTGAACTTCAGGACTTTTTTCAATGCACGCCAAAAATGTGCAAACATTTACAGGCACTTCTGCATTTTAAATATGAAAAATACATAATCACCAATACCAAGCAACAATAACAATCAAACCAATAATACTGAATTTTAAAACTTAGAATAAGTGTGTGAGATTATGTAATAGGTGAATAATTTTATTAGAACTAATCTGACCAACTACTAACCTCATCAAAAATATCACAGACACGATAGGGAGGCCCTCTCTCAGAGACGAAGGTGTTAAAAAACATGCAGTCCAATACTTTATTAGCAAAGTCACAGTCTGAAAAATTTCTCTGGCCAAGAAAGGCTGCCTAAAAGTACATTAATTTTTCCAAATTTAAAATCTATATTATACAAATTAAAAAACAGAAAAAAAAAAATAAACAAATGCAGACATTTAATATAGGAATTTTTCAAATTATTGGACTTTGAAATTCATTAGGTTCAAAATAAAAATATTGTGCAATAGATTGCTTACAAACTAGAGCAGGTATTTAAAACTTAGAGTATAAATTTAGAAATGATGCCTTTAAATTTTTTACAAAATTTTAGAAACTCACCATATTGCTTTTGACTGAGGTTTAGAGAACTAAACAGTGCCAATTTAAAAATAGTTTAATTAAAAACCATATATAACTACAAAAACCACACATATTATCCCTCTTATTTTTATATTATATTTGGGTTGATGCAAAGTGTATATTGTCAGCACCAGTACCCTGTGTGGTTTACTCCTCCTCAGCAGGGTAGAAAAAAAAAAAGACTTGGATACACTGTAAACAAGATAACAGGAAACTTGATACTTTTGATTCTAGATGCTTATACAATATCTTTGGCATTAGTTGGTTCAACTTTGTAAGTAATAAAGAGGTTAGGCAAAGGAGTTGGCAACCACCTTTGAGCAGCATATTGTGCAGAGAGAGAATCCGTTAGTTTGGCCATTTTGCCCATATGGATAATTATAGATTAGCGAATAGGATTATGAAGAGTGTGTGTCTAAAGGCCTCAAAGAGAGGGAGACCTAGGATGCGGTGGGCAGACAATGTCAAACAGAACCTTGTTAGAATTGGTGTGTAGTGGCCAAATGCAGCAGATGTAGCTCAGGACAGATATGCTTGAAGAACTAAATTGCACAATCTGGTTGGGACCTCCATAGCCCATGGCTGCTTGGGAATGATCATGATGTAAAATGGGAAAAAAAATGTGAATCACGATTTGCTGTTGTGAAGAAATGTGCAGCAGTCTTGTAAACAATGTAAAAGATAGTGCAATAGTAGCTCTAGTATCCAATGACATTCTGTACTTACATTAAGTCCATACAAATCTTGTGTTGACACACAATGACAACACAAGATGTGGGTATTCATTCCATGATGTTGTACAAATTTAGAAATGATGTTTCTGTGCAAAGCTTATGGGTTATGGGGACAAAGTCATTTCTAAAAGCACCTGTTACTGGTGGTATGACAGATTCCTGTCAGGTGACTTTCAGCTCAGAAATGAAGTTCAAAGCAGCTGCCAGTGGAGTTGAACACTGGCCACTTAAAGGCACTGCTGATGAAAATCAATGTCAGAAATCCAGGGAATTGGCACAGCTATTGAACACTAAAGTCCTTTGTCATTCAACATCTGCAAAAGCTAGGTTACATGCCAAAGCTGGATATCTGGATCCGACATCAGTTGTCATGGCAGAACATGGTAGCTTGCAATACTACATGTGCTCACTCGGCAAAAGGATGAAGGATTTCTTGAACAAAGGATTATATGGGATGAAAAGTGGATCATTTATGATAATGTGATTTGTAAAAGAGTGTTAAGCTGGGAAAATCGTCTGAGGCAAAACCAGAACTGCATTCTCATAAAGCGATGCTCTATTGTTGGTGGGATTACAAGGGTATAATTCCCTATGAGCTTTTAAATTGGTCCCAAACCATCAACTCAGATGTCTACTGTGAGTAGTTGGACCACTTAAGTGCAGCAATGAAGGCAACACCAGGCATTGGTAAACAGAAAAGGTATTGTGTTCCACCAGGACAATGCAAAGCCCCACACTGTATTACAGACAAAGCAGAAACTGCGGCAATTGGGCTGGGAAATAATGACGCATCCTCAACATTTGCCAGACCTGACTTCCTCCGATTTCCATCTATTCTGATCCCTGAACAATTTCATTTCTGATAGGAAGTTTAAGAATGATGACGAGGTGAAGTTGTTTTTTGTTGCCACAAACAAAGAGTTTCTACAGGAATGGTATCTACAAATTTGTAGATCATTAGAACATGCTCACATCTACTAATGGTAATTATGTTCTTGACCAAATTACAAATTAATCATGGGAATGATTCTTCTTGCATATCTCGTGTTTTCCCATTACTTTTGCATCAAATTAACAATGCATGCATATATATGATCCTCAAGCAGCAGAGACTGAAGTATTAGCTATTATCAAAACATTAAGTTTACTTACCTGTAGGAGACATTCTTCATTACTATTGGAACTGCCAATGCTAAAAAAACTATCACTGCTGCCTAAAAGTCGCGAGTCAGCAGTACCAATCGAAGTCATCAAGCACAAGAATAATAAATCCTTTCTTGACATGCATTACCAAACTAATGAAAAATTACTATACAGCAGTGGTTCTCAACCTTTTATGCTTCACTTACCCCCTGGAAATATGTTTGTAACTGGTGTATCCCTTGTATAGATAGATGAAACTACAGTTATAGTATAACAATGGGAATAGAATAAAACATATATATAAATACACTTAAATTTTGTATTCATAAATTACATATATTGATAAACACAAAAAATGACAAACAATTTAATAAATCTTATAAAATTATAAATATTTTACTGGGTAATCAGTGAAACGGACTTGTTACTAGATCTACTGACTTTTGAGCTCTCATGGCATACCCCAAAAAATATTACCACATACCCCACATTGAGAATCCCTACAATAGAGTATGTACTATGCATATTAATGCACTAAGTTATAAAGGCTAATACAAAATATGAAATGTTGCATGATGCAGCAATTAGTCATGCTCAGAATGTGTTGAGTGAACCAATGCAGTAGCATATGTTTCGTAATCATTTTTAAGACGTTCATAAATTACAAGTAGTGAGTTAATCATCTAATGTACTTTAAATCTTTGCAATTTATGCCTAGTTTTATTTAGAGACTTTCATGTCATCATAATAAATACCCCCTCAAGCAGCTGCTTGACACAGAGGTCTGAGAGGAGCCTATCAGTTTATATGTTATAGTAGAAGGTCTGTGAGGATGGCAGGACATCAGCAGAAAGACAACACAACACAAAACATCCATGCCTTACCCAGGACTAGAACCCAGGTCCCTTAGATCAGTAGCCAAGCGAGCTAACCACTCAGCTAAATAATCATAATATCAATTATAAAATATATGTAAAAGAAGCTATTATTCTTCTCTTTCCAAGAACCACTCCTTATCTTACCAGTGCTATAAAGTTTACTGGTAAATGCATTCTGTTAAAAAGAAACTGGCTGTTGCATATCATCATCATTCCTAATGTTTCAATACTACCTTGTCATTTTGATTACTTTGCTCATCACACACACTGATGTCAACCATTGTTATTTATGATGTATACTTATTCATCACTTTTATTCTGTTATCAAAAGACAATTATATTTTCCCTGCTACTACTATATCCAACTTAAGTGCAATCTTTTGGATTGAAACAATTGGTACATTAGCACTTTATGACTGCAACTGTTGATTATTTATTAAGATATTCACTGCACTGATTGTTTAAGTGATGTGTTTTAAAACACCTTTAAAGTGAAAAAGAGATATTAAACATTTTTTTTAACAGTAGTAACCTACAGGTAATGTCCTGCTGTCTTGTAATAATTGAAGAGTTCACTGAAAAGAACTTTAGATTTAACAAGAGTGGGAGTAAAACACACACTTGTGAAGTACTCTAAGCTATCCCACCTAGTTCAGTCCCCTAAGCTAACTGGAGATTATGAATAAGATCTGGAGGTGCTTGTAGTATCATTATAGATCAAGAACAGGACATAACTGTTCACAGCGAGATGTTATTTTTGTATCAAATGTGCACGTATAGCATTATTAGTGGAAAATTAAAGTAACTCCCAGATAATATCCTGTTGCCTTTATAACAATCAACTAGCATTTTCATGTTCATAAACTTCATGTGTAGTATTAACAAATCAAAATATAATTTAAAATAATATATGCATTGATATACTTACTTTGTGAAATGCTATGAATGGTTTGGCATGAATACGAATTATTGTAAGACATGACCGATAGCCTTGCAACATCTGTGCAAATGCCCTTAGAAAGATAGCTCTGATCTCTTTGTCCTGAAAAAAGCATATTGCTTACATTAGGCAAAAACATCAAATATTCAATTTAGTATGACACAAAATATATTTATTGCCACAGAGCAATATAATTTAGTTCATTATTCCCATGAATGCCCCTAACTATAATGAAACAAATGTATGTAAATGCAGGCATTTTACTCTCCCCCTAGCAGAATTTTATTATTTTTCAAATTATAATTTTTTAAACCTATATTCAACAGTTTTAAAAGACCCACCCCTCATTATATTGGTTATACCATTCTGACAAAAAAGACATTTGTTTTTTTACCCTTGGTGTACAAACCTTTCTGCACTTAGTCAAGATTGTCAAACTTCAGCACCCAAAGAAAAAATTCCTAATGTTTAGTAAAAAAAAGGCAGCCAAGAAGGTGTTTTTCCATTTTTTTTTTTTTTTTTTTTTGGGGGGGGGGGGGGGATTAAGAGCCAAAACATCAAAGAGAAGGTAAGCCAAAAAATTTTGAGTCACAAATCAAAATCTTTATTGGGTCAAAAATCATAACAGCAAAAAAGAAACCAGAGATTGCTTTATTAACGAAAACACCTTAATGTATAATTCTAGTATAGCTGTCAAGTGTATAAAATAAAATTATTGAAAAGAATTACTAAAAAATCTGCCATTCATCGTGTGGTTTTCGAATCCGAGTCTTCTCAGACAACTTAATAAAATTTAGAGTGTATTTAGAGCATTTGAATTGTATCAATGCTTTCAAATTATCTTCTGCTACCCTGCTTCAGTGTTTGTTTTTAATGAAAACACTGAAAAGTTTTAAATTTCAATTTTGAACAAAAAATCTTGCCATTTTTTAGAGTGTTAAGAGCAGCATGTGTCTCCAGAGTCACTGGTGCCTGACACCTGGACTAAAATATAATTTCATTATTTTTATTCATCAGGTTTTCGAAAATTAAGCCTTAATTGCATAATCCAATCTTTTTTCACTATATTACAGTGAAAAATTTTTATTAAAAATGAATGTAAATTTGTTTAAATTTTTTCTTTTCATAAAATTTGGAATTAAGTTCTGTTAATATGTTATAACATGACCTATTTCAGTTGTTTTTTTTTAATTCTAAAGCTGACTTGTTTATATGATTCAGCACAGCAGGCAAAAGTCTCAACTTTACTCAAAGTATGGTAACGAGGAAAAAAAAAGTACAAAACAGGAGTAATTTTCTTGTTTCAATTATATATATTTTTTTTGTTATTCAGAAATAGCCTTTCTATTCATGTGCATAATAATAATTTTCATTAGTTTTTTAAATAAATTTTTATTTATGTTACCAGATGCATTTTTTTAATACATGCCTCTATAAAAGTCTTATTAAAACTAATCATCTTTTTCATAAAATATTTTATTTTCAGAAAATTTAGAATTAAAACTGATTAATTTGGCATATAACATGCCATAATTCCTTTCATTAGTTATTGGTAAAAATTTCTAAAGTTAGTTTTTTTTGGCTGATCATAGTGTAAAAATAGCTGGGCCTCTGGATGCAAAGCAATTTTTCAGGTGGGACCCTGAAAAGCTTAATATCGGTACCAATATAGAGGAAAAATTGTCTTGAGTTGGGCGAGACATGAACCCATTATTTCCTGATAATATGTCAGATTAATAAGACGACTGGCAGTCTGTAGCTCAATAGTCAGAGCACCTGACATTATCAGGAGGTCATGGATTTGACACCCCCAGGCTCAAAACAATTTCCCCCCCATTTTTGATACTGACATTAAATTAAGAGTAAATACTTCTGTGATAGTTGAACAAAAACTTAAAAAAATTCTTCAATTTATTAAGTGATTTGCTTGTATACTCATAACATACATTGCACTATCTACTTCAAAAGGCTATTTGAAAACAGCAAAGACATTGCTTACAGAGACATAAAATTGCGTACTGCAGATAGGAAAGTTCATACCATCAGTTAGAGGAAATCTTAAAAAAAAAACACCTTTCTAACATTTCCAATAATATAAAAGATTCCAAATATTTTTCCTTTCCAACATGAATATTTTCTTTTATTAGAACCTTAACTAGAATTCTGATCACTAAGAATAAAAACAATATATAAACATATTCCAAAAACATTTTTTTTTTACTTACAAGCATTACTGGTTGAGATGCCTTTTGTTGAGAAGGGGGAAAGGCATCATCTGCTGTCATAAGCTCAGGTCTTAGCACCTACAAGAGTAATGAATTTATAATGTTTAAATATTTTTTTTGCAATATTTAGTACAAAAAAGGCCTTTGAAGAAACTCAGTATTGATTAAACAACTAATTTTATTCAAGTTTACATGAAATGTTTATTCACAAATTAGAGTCTTCAAAAGAACAGAAAAACTAAAGTAATATTAATTGGCAATTACTGTTTAACTGCCAATATCCATTTAGTATATTTAAAAGTAGTTAACAACTTTTACTATAAAACATTGTAGTACCTAACAAGGTCACTAACTATTTGAAAGTGAGCAATTTTTTTGAAAGCATGGGGATGGTTTAATAACTTATATTTGAAACTTGAATTAGTAATTTAAACTAATAACCCATCTGCACATCAATTATTTATATTGAAAATAAATGTAAAATATTGCTTACTTTTGTGAAAAGCACTTCACAGATACTTGGTAACACTTATGCATGTGGAGGTTAATGTTGCATTAAATGCTTTCCATCTGCTGTTGCTTTTTTCCCAGCACATATGCTACATTTAAAAAAAATATGTTGTCTATTTGAAGCTGGCAATTAGATGGATTAAAAAATTCAGGCCAAATACACTGTACGATTTTTTGAATAATTAATAATTGTTGCAAATAAAACATTCTTGAGCCAAAAAATTATCAAAAAGGTCAACTGTATTGAATGATGGTACCTATAGTTCCATAAATATTTTGTTTCTGCCATCCACACAAATTTTAACAAAGACCTGTTTAATAGTGTTATTCTACTGTATTCATGGCTGACCTATTTCTCACCCCTTCAAAGTCTTTTCTATAATTCAAAAGTAAAAAAAAGCAGCAAAAAGGGAAGCTCTAATATTGTTTCACTATTATAAAAGAACAACCATTATGCAACTTACAATTATAGTATTTATTACAAAAAAAAAAGAGTTAATAATATACAAATTAGAACTTTCATATTATAGACTATGTTCCCAGTGCCATTTATCTGAGAAACAAAGTAACTGAGTTAAAAAAAAAAAATGTATAAAAGGTATGGATATTTATGTTGCTCTCTTGCCAAAGTTCTCTATAGAACAGTATGACATCTGTCAGATGTCTATATGAAATGGGCTTATTATTTCCCACCAGAGGTTCTCAAACTCCAGTTGTAACCAACTGTGTGCTGTAGGCTTATTGTATGTAAGTCATTTTAATGAAAAGTAAGTTATTTAAGAATGATATGTTCCCCTGAAGTAGGCTCCATCATATAAAAAAAATTATTTCTCAAGTGTTTATATTTAAAAGGTTATCAACAAATTCATGTCAAATCATTCATTTTTCAATGAATGGTTCAATCATTTTGAAAGGTTCAATCATTTTTCCAGTATTTAATAAACATATACTTTATTTCAGTAATTTATGTTTCAACTGGGGAAGGGAGGCAAAAGTTAATTTCATTCCTGTCAAATGGTCTATGGATGAAAAAAGTTTGAAGTAATAAATCTGTCTCTAACAATAATAAATTCTTTATATTTACTGCCAAAAATGATGCATCAAAACCTAGTAAAACACAAAAAAATATGACTATAATTACCAAATCATTAACATTTAACTTATAAATCAATAACATTTCACAAAGCATACAAACCACACAGAGATGTGAGTAGAGCTGAGAATGGAGAGGTTCTGGTAGCTTGGATACCATAATACATTCAGGAACTGTGATTGACCCTCCATCTAGATCCACTACTATAACATCAAGCTAAAATAATATGATTTTTAGTTTTCATTGAATCCTAATATTATAATAAATAAAAAAAATCTGATTTAAATATATGCATAAATTATAAAGTACAAAAGAAATTTTAAATTTTATTGCCTGTGGAAAAGATTATAAAAAACTAGTTGCTTTTTATTTTTAATCTAAATTATTTTACTCTTCATCCAATATTTAAGTTAAAGATCAAATTGGTGAAAATGTCACTTCTTGTGTACTCTTAACCTTAAAAAAAAGTAACAAGCCATTTATTTGAAAGTTGTGAAACTGCTTTGCTCCATTTTAATATCAAAATCAATAAATAAAAATTTCCCACGACTCCAGTAAATAAGATATCAAATTACATCAACAACTTTCAGTAAGACCAAAAAATTCAGATAACCTCAATAGGAACCTGAAACAAGAATCCCCTGGTTACATGTCAGGTCTCATTTAAGACAAATTTTTTTAGTTCACTAAAAATTTTCTTTTATTGCATAAGAAGTTTCTTGCTTCTTTGCAACATCACAAAAATTAGTTCTTCAATACCTATAAAATTACACATATACATTACTCCAAATGTCTATAGTTGATAGGGTCAAGCTTGTAGAGATAAAATTTAATTTCATTCTTTTTTTGTAAGTTATATTATTTATATTATTTAGTAAAATTTATACACAAAGCTATAAACTTTTGATATGGAATATGACAAACTGCAACTTGAGTTATTTTGCCCTTTCAGGAAGGCAGCTTGATACTCCAAAAAACACTTTTCAAATGTTTACATCATTAGGGATAGCTGTTTATTTGTCATTAGCAACTGCTATCAATATATTTAATCATTCTAAATTTTGTGAATCATTACAACAAAGATTTAAACTTGCAACACAACAACTAATGATTTCTTGTACATTAAGAATATATCTGACATGAAATTTACCCTATACATCACTGTGCATTATAAAAATTAATTACTTGTGTACATTACTATTATTAATGTGATTAAATTACAAATTTACAAAATTTACAAATTAAAATTAATTTTTTGTAAAAATTTACAATATTTCCAAAATTAAATTACAAATAACACAACAGGCAATGATGCTTAGTAAGCATAAATCACTAAAGCAGTTATTGATAATTACATCAGACTTTCGTGTTTACACATGAGGTATCAAATCATCATTGGAGACATCTGAAATAGTGCAAATATAATGCAGAGAACATCTTAATATAGAATTTAACATATTCTTTGTAACAACCTAATCAAATACCATTCATTTTAGAAAGTAATTAGCTGAATGTATCAAACAGTAGTTTATCATGCCTGAATTAAAGATGAAATAATTTTGGAATTATACAATTAATACAACTTCCTAAAAAACAATCAAACATGAATCAGATAATACTCACCAAATCTGAGATTTCTCCCTTTAGAGAGGAGTGGACACCCATGATAAAAGGTGTTGGTGTGCTAAGGACTTCCACCAAAGCAGAAGGTAATAAAGGAATATATACATGACTGCAAAATAAAACAGTTTCTGTAATAATATTGAAATAACATAGATAAATGAATCAATAATTCTATCCTGGTGGCTGAGTGATCAGCATGCTTAGCTACTGATCAAAGGGACCTAGTTCAAACCCAAGATAAGGCATGGATGTTTCCTTTTAGTATTGTCCTTCTGCTGTCTCACCTTCTTCACAGAGCATCTCTTTAGCATTTTATACTGACAGGCTCCTGCCAAACCTCTGTGGCAGGCAGCTGCTTGAATACTTTTTTAATTACAAAATAAAAATTTTACTATTGGTTTTACTAATTTTTTTTCCTGATTTGAAAATAAAATTTTACAAATACTTTCATTGTTCAAGTATTAACTACGTAATATAAACTACAATCAGAAAAATATCAGGGAAAGTGTAAAACACACTTATAAATTCTGACTACTAGTTCAATAATGCACATGTTAGATAGTCTCTAACAGCTGTCCATTGAGTTCTTTTCTCCACAATGGCCTGAATTCTAGGAACTTTTATTTGCATAGCAAAAATGCACAGTTCAGGCAAAAAAAAAAAATCCAATTCTAACTCGATGTATTAATTCATTCTCTATTGCAACAATCTTTGCAGTTATCTACATATACTGATTTTTACTGTTACATTCAATTAACTTAATTTTGCATTCGGGTTATGTAATTTTTCAATACAAAAATCCCTGGTCATACTTAAGTTAACGTTGTATTTTTGCATACTTCATTAATCAAAGGAACAATATTGAATTAAAAAACGAAAAAACATTACCCCTCAAGCATCTGCTTACCATTTAGGAAATGAGCCTATAAGTACCATAGAGATGTATGAGGATGATGATACCTCATAAACAATATCCATGCCTTATCCAGGGCTCAAATTTAGACCACTTTGATCTGCAGCCAAGCATGTAACACTCAGCTACTGGGGTGACAATATTGTATGCTACTACCGTATTTTTTCGATTCTAAGATGCACTTTTCCCCCCATATGAACGTCTCTAAAAATGGGGTGCATCTTAGAATCAGTGTTTTTTTTTATTTTCGAATTTTCCAGCACTTTGCACACAGCACCACACGTTTTGTTTTTACATGGAAATCTCACCTCCAAGTTTCACCTTTATCGCATTCTCCAGTTCCATTGGAGAATAAAGTGGCATGGATATTTTCCTGCATTTTCCAAATGTGCACCCACTGTTATTTCATTATAGTGGAGCTCAACAACAACTAGGAAGTTGGAACCTGGCTGTTGACTGACTACCTTCCGGAAAATTAAGAAAGTGCCAGCATTAAAATTGGCGGAATGAGTACCAACAGCTTGGAAGCTAATCCCAGAAAAAATAGTGCAGCACTCATTTAAAAAATGTTGCATCCCAACACTCTCGATGGCTCAGAAGAATCAGACTCCGAATGTGAAGTAGACTGATATTGATTCAGATGCAGATATTGATGGCTCAGAAGAATCAGACTCTGATATTGATTCAGAAGGAAGTGATGAATAACATACCAACGGATAAATAGGTACTATTGTTGTTAGTAAATTGAATTCTATTATAATAAAAATATTTGTTAGATATAATTTAGCATTTTATTTTATTTATTTTCTTTCTTAGAATCAAAGTTTTTTTTTTCTGTTAGTGGTACTGAAATTAAGGTGCATCTTACAATTGATGGCGTCTTAGAATCGAAGAAATACGGTACTTGCTATCAAGTAATTCAATAGTATCAGACACATAAATATATACTATGCTATAGATAATGCCTAACAGTGACTGTAAAGAGAGTTTTGCAATCATGGTATATGATGTGACATTTGTTGATCATGAATAGAAGTTATCTGAAGGTGATTAACTTAGGTAGAGACATGGTGGATGAAAATTACACATTATCAGGAGGTTGTTGGTGTAACTTCCACTCTTGCCAGAATTGAATTTTTCAGCTAATTCTTTATCTAGTCTGACTTAATCATAATGAATTCAATCTTTGCAATCATGATGTATAATACCTGCAAAGGTATGTACTACCTGAAGTTGCGCATTCCCACTGTGCACAATTCATACCTATACAGTTAGATACAAATCTGCATAAATGTACAAAAGTTGGTTTTGCCGTGAGTGGGATTCAAATTTTGCCAAAACACAGTTGTCCACTTCTCAGATAGATGGCGCCACTGTGCGAATCAAACCACTTCCCAGGTAGATGGCACCACTGTGCGAATCAAATAAAAAATCCGTAAGTTTATATGTCACATCAACTGAAGAAAAAAGGCTAGCCAATGATGATGTAGTGGTTAGCATAACTGGAGTGTCTCCAGGAAACGTGGGTTTGAATCAAACTCATGGCAAAACCAATTTTTTTTTCAGCTTATTATTTCATGAGTTCCATGTCTACAGGACACATCCTGCATTTCCTTACTACTGAATGTACAAATATATTAGGTAGTTGCGTATCAAATGGCCAATTTCATAGGTGCATGAAGTTTTCAATGTTTTGAGAACTGAAAATGTTACCAGATGGTGCTTGTGACATTATATTAAATCATGAAGCCTGCTTAATGATTGAACAACATAATAGCCATTTCACCAATAGATTTTATGGTAAGTGGATTGTAAGAGTTTAAAGGTAACAATGGATCAGAGTCAATTCATGTTCTTTTCTTATATGGGTTTAAACTGGGACACAATGCTGCAGAGGCAACTTGCAACATTTGGGGAAAGCAGAGCTAGTGAATGGACAACATGACATTGGTTTGAAAAATTCAATCGGGCAACATCAGACTTCAAAATAAGCCATGTGGTTGACCCGAAGAAGCAATTCACAACAATTGATTGAAGCCTACAATTGAATCTGACACATGACAAACTGTACAAGACATCACAGGCAAATTAGGCTTGCATTATTCAAGTTTCCTGGCACCAGGAAGCCATTGGGAAATGAAAAAGTTGGATAAATGGGTTCTGTGTGAATTAATGGACACTCATAAGGAATGTTGACATGTGGTGCACTTTCCTTCTCATACAAAAAACAAAGGGATCCGTTTTACAGTAACATATCACAGAAAAACATCTTATAGACAAGAAACACTTGAAATAATGAGTTGAAAAAAATTGATTGTTCTCACTGGGATTTGAACCCAGGTTTCCCAGAAGCGTGCAGGATGTCATAACCGCTAGACCACCATGAAACTGGCCATTTCTTCAACAAAGTGGCATATAAGTATTCCTGTTTATTCATCGTGGCACCATCTATTATCAGGAGTTGGGCAGCCAAGCCGCCACATTTGATGGAAGTAATATTTATCACTCATGCTCACAACATTGCACTAATCCTGATAATAGATTATGCCACTGGTGAAACAACAGGAATGCTTATATGTCACTTTTGAAGAAATGATCAGTTCCTCAGTGGTCTAGCTGTTATCACACTCTGCATACTTCTGGGAGACCTGGTTCGAATCCCAGTCAGGGACAACCGATTTTTTTCAACTCATTATTTCATGTGTTTCTTGTCTATAGGACGTTTATTGAATTCTGTTATATTCTATTCCTATTTCCGTTCGTATTATATTCTATTTCTATTTTCGTGATAATTTATCACTGAAGTGTTTATATAATGCTGTGAGCATGAGCAACAAATTTTACTACCAGCAAAATGTAGCAGCTTGGGTGCCCAACTCCTGATAATAGATGGTGCCACTGGTGAATCACTAGGAATGCTTATATGTCACTGTGTTGAAGAAATGGTCAGTTCCTAAGTGGTCTAACTGTTAAGACACCTGGCATGCTTCTGGGAGACCTTAGGTTCAAATCCCAGTCATGACAACCAATTTTTTTCAACTCATTATTTCAAGGATCCATTTTTGCATAGAGTTGTAATGTGTGATGAAAAATGAATCCTATACGACAATTGTTGATGTTATGCTCAATAGCTGGACAACATATGTCCAAGCCTAAGCTTCACTTGAAGAAAGTTATGGTGACCGGTTAGTGGTCTGCAGCCAGTGTTATCCATTATTCATTCCTAAAACTGGATGGAAAAATAAATGCAGGGAAAAATTATGCAGAATTCCAAAAAAATACATGACAAATTAAGCAAAAAGCAGCCTGCATTGTTCAATAGACATAGCATCCTACTGCTCCATTATAATACTCAACCTCACATGTCACAAATAACAGTCTGGAAATTCCATCAGTTAATTTATGAGACTCTTGTTCACCCAGTATATTTAACAGACCTATCGTCAACTGACTACTACTTCTTCAAGCATCTCGACCACTTCTTAGTGGAGAAAACATTCAGCAACGAGACAGCAGTTCAAAATGCCTTTTAAAGAATTTATGGCTTCCAGGAACTCAGATTCTTTTTCCAACAATAAATGCACTTGTTTCGAAGTGGCAGAAGTGTATTGAATCTGTTGGTGCCTATTTTGGTTAAGCAAAGTTAATTTTAACAACAAAATTATAGCTGTTGAATGTTTCACTAACAATTTGGCCATTTCATTTGCATCAACCTAATATATATGTAAATGTAATAAACTTTGATTTGATATTAAACTTTAATTTGGTTTGTTTTAATGTAGCAAGGTATATTACATTCAGATCAAAAAATTTTTTATCATGAATAACCAAATACTGTATTTATTCACACAAGCATATAATGCTTTTACACTGGTGAATAGTTCATAATAGTAAAGTTGGTAAAAGTCTACAAAAGGGAAAAAGTCTATTACATTTACACATAAATTTCAAATTTGAGGAAATAAAGTTCAAAACTCATCCTTGATGAATGTAGGTGCATTCCTTTATTCACTTAATCCTCAAGAAATGCTACAAAAGGATTTAATGGTTCTTCTCTGGAATGGAAGAAATACAAAGAAGCATAAGGATAATATACTTCGACTTTCAATCACAATACTGTATCAATATATTGGTGAGTTGCATTAAAAGTTCAGTATATTATGTTTAATCATTTCTGCCATTCCACCAAGGAATGCTTTTTTTTCTGCAGCATTTGTTGAAAATTAAATGAATAAAGTAATGCATCTATTTCTATGAAGATTGAATTTTGAACTACATCCCAGCAGCTCTTCTAAATTTTATATATAAATATACCTCATCTTTGACCAACTATACTGTTTGGACTATTCATCAATGTAAAAGTGCTCTGCATATCTTAACAGTTCGTTGCAATGTTATTTAAAAAAAATAGTAATTTTTTTAATAATATGTGTTGAGTTGGCAACATTAACTACTTCCAGCAAGTAGTACAATTCAATGCTTTCATGCTCAAAGTGTAGCTAACTTTACTTTTTGACATTCAGTAGTTCATTCTAGAAAACTTAATGTAGTCATACAAACTTAAAATAATTATAAATGGTGATATGATGGTTGGCCAGGTTCATAACCAGCAATTTCCAGGTTCAAGCCCCAAATATGCCAGCATTAAGATTTATCTCCATTAACCCCCATCCTTCCCTTGGTGTTAAAAGGGGACACCACTGGGCTTGAAAAGGCTTCTTCTCTGAGCCAAAAATGGTGCTCAAGGGTAAAACAATCCAACCCAATATAATGTTACTATTTGCTGCAACACTTAAAAAAACTGAAAAGTTCAATTATTTTTTTTGATTTTGTCAGAAATTATAGTTTGCTACTCAGGTAAATTTGAAGACATTTGAGTATAGTTCAAACATAAAGAGAAACAAGAAATATGTCTATGCTTGACAAATTTAGTTGGGTTGTTTTACCTCTGAGCAGCACTTTTTTGCAAAATGTGGATGTTTTGAACAATTTGAAAACATTCTGTTAATTTTAAAAAATATTGCTTTTGAATTGTCATAATTCATTACAAAACAAATATGGCTACTATTTCAAAAGAGAATTTCTGAAACAGTTGGAGCCAAAAAGTATAATTACAGGGATTCCCCTCCCCTCAAAGACCTTCAAATTAAATTTATATTTTAACTTATCGCTGATGCTTACATATAACAGTATAATTGGATATCACCAAATTTTTTCCCTACTATCCATACTTCATTACTTGGATCAATAGAGAATAATCTTTTCAATATTTTCATATATCATTCAGTAGCACTACATAATATATAGTTCAAGTTTTTCAGTAATTGCAATAACAACTTGTTTTTTTGCAGAGCATCAAATAATTTAAAAAAAACTGCTATTTGTTTTAATCTGCATAAATTTTCTCTTGTTTAATATTTATTATTTTTGCTTATTAGAGTGTAGTTTGTCTAATGTATATCATAGTGATGTAGTTATATTACACAAACATTCAAAGGCAAGGTAATACAATGTGTCATCTATCAACATTTCCACAGGAAAGGATTTCAAAAACATCTGTGAAAATAATTTGTTGAACAAATTAAATTTTAAATAGCTTTAAGCATTAAATTTTCATCATTCAAAGACAAAGTTGAAATATAATTGCTTACCTATATTTGAAAGGATACATCAAGGCAGTTATGGCATGACAGGCATCTGTAAGGCGAGAATAGCTGCTAGAATGGAAGAGAATTTTATGTTCTGTCATGGCTGCACAAAATAGAGTAACCACATTGTGGATTCCTGAAAATAAAGAATACATATTTTATTATTTATTACATATTTTTTTATTTGCAAAATACAATTATATTTTTGGATTAAAGTCCCTTATAAATGTTTAAAAGTAACTTACTCTTAAAACTAATGACTATACTTGTCTTTCTACCTCAATACTTTCACTTCTACAGATTACAGGAAAAGAAGATGGGGAACCAAGTCATGGTCACTCTTGTGACATTATTCAGATATTTACAGAATACAAACAATTACTGGGCAGTATGTCTCAACATTTACAGAGATGTTTTCAAACATCTATAGCTAATAGGATAGCAGTCAGTGTCAACCAACATGTTTCAATCATATAAAAAATATTGCTGCTGGACCTACTAATGTGAATGGGATCCTCCACATTAAAAGGCATTCACCTGTACCAGACAAATCCTAGTAAAACTAAATGACAGTGGTGAAGCAATTATCAAGGCGATGATGCAACTAAATCAGAAAGCAGTTCCAGCACTCAATATTTCTGAATCATTGGAACGTAATGCAGTTCAGATTCCTGATGCATCTGAATCATTGAGTGAATGTAGTTCTATACTTTTTAAATCAAATATTAGTACTGTATATGGCAGGATCTAGGTTGGTATCCATACTCCCTTGATGGAGGTTGTATCTTTAATAGGCTGCGCATTTTATGCATTTTTTCAAAAAAATTTTAAAACTTCTAAAATGAAGGGGTAAATGTTACACTGCAAATTGCTCTGTAATTTGCTGCTGGAAATCTTCTCTTCGCCCTCCCCTGGCTCAATTGTGTGGCTTGCCTCCCACCCTACCTCTTTTTTTTTTTTTAGATAAGGCCCTGGTACTACATACACAAAGGGGCTTTCAAAAAGTTCTTGACATGCATCTGTAGAACAAAAACCATTGCACTTACTTCAACAAAACTTTTACTGTCCTTCAAAGTACTCCCCTCTATCATCTATACAAAATTGCAGATGTCTACGCCACTTCTGGAACACTTAGTGGTTCTGTTGGGGAATATGGAACTCTGAATAAATGCATTTTGCAAGGTCTTGCACCCTTGGAAAAGGCTTCCTAGCAAGTTTATTTTCTATTTTTGGAAACAACCAAAAATTGCATGTGCAAGATAGTGTGAATATGCAGGGTGGTGTATGATTTTTTTTCCTGTTCCAGATTAGGTATAACTTGTCAGGTTTTTCGAGCACTGTATTGACATGAAGGAGAACCCTTGACATGCCTGTTGTTGAACACTGTTCCTTCATCTCCTTAACCATTCTAACAAAACAATGGTGTAGTATTAGCCATTTATAGTCATTTTTTCAGGTAAGGTGTCCACAGCTACTTGGGAATTGAAAATAATTGTGAACATCCTCTTCCTTGAGCAAAAGTCTTGTTAGGGGATTTGGGAATGCAGTTCATCTTCATAAACCCAAACATCTATCTATCTATCTATCTTTCTGAGAGTTAAATAGTAATAAAACCATGTCTCATCACCTGTGACAATGTCTTTTAACCATTTGGGTCCCCTGTTCAAACACTGCCAGCATCTCCTTGCTCTGGTTGACTCTAGCCCATTTTTGCTCTTTTGTCAGTTTGAAGGATACCCATTTAGCACAGGCTTTCATAATTTTAAATGTTGATGAATAAGTTTTCCACACTGACATCTAAACTTATTACATGAATGGTAATGTGTGGGCTTTCCTTAATGAGTTCACAAACAGCAGCAATAGTTCTCTCATTCATGGCTTCCTTCAGTCTTTTTGCAGGAGAGAGGTCTTTGAATCTGCCATCTTTCTCTGAATTTGTTCATCGATCCTGTAACAGATCTCCTATATGAACAGGCATAATCCCCATATACCTGTGATAAATCAGCATTAATATTTTTCATATCGTCTCCAAGCTGCATCCTTGTGAAAATGTAAAATCTTTCCTCATCTTTAGTAGGCTCCATAGCAATAATGCACAGATTTCGCAGACCAAACTTGATGTGCTGCCAGCAAAGAGAGAAAGGATGATATGGCCTTTGTTTTTAACATGTAATGACAAGTTTGGACAAGCTTTCAAACAAGTTGTAGCTCATTAACTTCAGAGGAACAAGTGCAAATCTACAGACAGTGTCAAGAACTTTAATGCCCTCCATATAGTCTACTAATGAAGGAAGCAGGGATTTTCCCCATCATTAAGGAAGTTTATTTTTAAGAAACTATTGGTTCAACAGCATTTTAGTGGTCAAGCGGTTAGCCTGCTTGGCTACTTATCCTAGGAACATCTGTTCAAGCCCTGGATAAGGGAGGGGGGGGGGGGATAAAGTTGGTTTGTGCCAGGCTCGTAATCTGTAGTTTCCAGGTTCAAGTCCTGTTTTGGCCAATGTTAAGATTTATCTCTGAGAAACTCCTCGCCCTGCTTTCAATCAGTAGGGGACACCGATGGGCTGGGAAAGGCTGCTGTCTATCAGATAGAAAGTTAAGCTGTGGCCCTGTGTATGGGAGAGTCATACTCTGCACATTAAAGAACATGCTGGATGACCTCAATGGGTGGTACCATCAGTCTCTGAACAGCTGTCCAGTGGATTCCCTCCCTCCAACCTTCTCTGAGCCTGGGGACCTTGTGACCCAGCCATTTAGCCCCCTGTACACAAAAAAAGAGTACTGCTCAGAGGTGAAACAACCCAAACAGGATAAAAGGCAAGAATGTTTTCTTTATGCTGAGGTCTTGCTTTCCTCATAAACCTCTATGGAATATTATATTGATAGGCTCTTGTCATATTTCTGTGGCAAGCAACTGTTTGGAGAGGAATTTGTTTATTTGTTCATTAAGATATTAATAAAGTGTACAATTTTTTTTAAAACCCCACACATCCTTATTTTTTTACCAATCTTCGCTACACCACTGATTGTATACGAAAAATTCCTAAATGTTTGTTTTGTTATTTTATAATAGTCATTATGTTAAACAAAAATATGTGTACAATAAAAAGGAAAAAATAACACAAACCATACAGCTACATTTTACATAGCATGTGATGCAGCTCAAATGAGTTGTGATAGGTGGAGAGGTAAGTGGAGGTGTTACTGAGATGAATACAAAATTTAGTGGATGACACAGTAACAAATTTCATACAAAAAAATGGGGGTTATGCCACCAAAATTGATATATAATGGAGGCTATGTACCAGTAAAGCAATAATAGTAAAATAATGTAAATAAGGATACTGGTGCAGTCTATTTCATTAAACCCTTTTTACAGCCTGAAATGTTCATGAATAAATTCATATTTTGATGCATGCACAGTTGCCCTCAAATAATGGCAAACCAACTTTGCAGTGAAAATTTTGTCATTTGGTATTATAGGCAGTAGATGGCAGTATTCTCTTGCCAAGTTTCACCATTTATATATGGGCATAAATTTCAAAAGTAATAAATTGCAATAATAAATAATTGTGTGTGTAGATGTGCTCTACTGCACCCATCTATATCAACAAATATTTGTAAGTATATACTCATCAAAGGTTCAAATTCTCAAAAGTAGCATTTGATATTTACTATAAATTGTATTTCATAATGTCTTTCAGATCTTTATACACATGGATACCTATGAAGCTTTCACCCAAAGTTCCAACAGTGCAGATGATTTTCATGAAAAAACTCAGTGCATAGCATAGTGTAATTTCCATTCCACACCATCCGTCATGCTCTGTTGCCAGCTCCCTTCATAAATCTAACACTTTAAATTTTAAGTAAATTAGTTATAAATAATATATTTGTAGAAATCTTCAAGACACATTTAAGAAATGCATCTTAAATAATACTTAAAAACATCTCACTGTAAAATTATGGCCTGAAACATAACTCCCACCATTTCCCTTATTTATATGAAAACTACTCTCTGCATAGCAGGAATTTTTATATGGAAGTTTTCAAGAATGCAACTATTGTATTATAGTGATACTTCATTGTCTTATTTCTTCACTTATCTATAAGTATTTCTTGATTTATTTGTATATATGCACACTAGTTTCAATATTTAAATTATTAAGTGCTGAGCTATACATCATAACTTACTTTTTCACATTAGACTATTCCATACTACATTACCCTCACATTGAATTTTCTATTTTTCCCATTCTCAAACAAATGTATAATACTGATGTCTGTGAAATATATTTACTCCACTGAAATGAGTAAAACTGCATTTTTACCTAATTCCTCAAACAGCTGATGAACAGTAGTGCCTGTGACAAGTAAAGTGGAATTCAGAGGAGGTTGCAAAGCTTGTCTATCTCCTGCTCCAATAGAAAATCTAACTTGAGGTCCACCTAAAAGTAAAAAACATAAAAAAATTTAATATAATTAAGAAATCAAATTCTGAGAATTTTTAGGAAATAGTAAATATTTAAAATTTAAAAAAGATTATTAAAAAAAACACCAAAATGATGTCATTATTAATATCTGACAGCAAATGACATGTAACAAGCAGGTCATAAGTTCAGTACTTGTCAAAGTTTTTCTACATTACTTAAAACTGTTGGTTGTTTCACTAGCAGAATAATCACCTGTGACCATTTAATAGTTGTTGATATTGCAGTGGTATCCTGTTGGCTCATGGTGAACACTGAAGTTGAATGAGTTCAAGCTTGAATCTTTTTTTAGTGAACACTGAAGTTGAATGAGTTCAAGCTTGAATCTTTTTTAGTGAACACTGAAAATTTTCTAGAATCTGCATACATGGCCACAGCCTGAAATTCAGTCAGACACCTTGCAATAGCATTTTTATTATTTTTTCACTGAGGTGGACCATAGGTAACTAATTTTTAAAAAAGCTGAAATGGTCATGACTGTTATTATTAACAATATTGTATATAGTGTTATTAACAGTATTGCTCTTTCAGTCATTGTCTGTTATTTATCCTTTAAGGCAGAAGACCATAGTTTATATTAAAGAATAGACCAAGTTTATATTAAATTTCAGTGAATCCTCAGAAAAAAAAAAGAAATTGAAGGCCACTGATGCATGCCTTTTTTTTTTACTAAAAAACTAGAATTATAATATACACAGTCGTATCAGAATAATATGGCCACCTACCATATATATACTATGGTAGGTGGTCATATTATTCTGATATGACAGTGTATATGCTAGCCAAAAGTTTACATATTATTTTCAATCTTTACATTTAAATTTTTTTTATATAATAATATATGAACAAGACACAAAGAAATCACAATTTCTCAGACAATAGAAATCTATCTGTTACATTTCAAATAAGTTCTTAGAGGAATGACTCCAACATTCATGTTATTACCTTTGAAAATACAACTAATTATTCTGTAAACCTCTTAGACACTTTGGAAATTTTGAAATTATATCTCTCACTTGAATGGCCATGCCAAAATATGTTGCTAAAACATACTTTTTATAGTACAAAGTACAATGATTAATAATGCATACTGCTATCTCATTTAGAAAAAAATGCCCTTTTAACATCACAAGTATTTTTTATTATCTTAATATCATAATAAAAATAAGATTACCTGGAGGTGGCACCTGAACACAACCAAGTATATTTCCAATCAAGGTTTCCATCTGTACAGCCATGTTGTCTATGTACACAGTGTAAATTATCCCTAAGCAGTTCTGGAAAGATACAACAGGAATTTTAGGACAGAAAAATTAATATCTGTATAAACAAAACACATAAAAAATTTGAGGCAGAGAGAAATATTAGAAATTTAAACCATTATAATGCTTATATATGAAAGTAGTTAAATTTACTAATCTAGAAGATTAGGTAAAATATGTTTTAACATTAATACTTGACTCTGACTACTCTTAGTCTTACAACAAAGTCTTCTAAAGAATGATTTTAATAAACTGTACAAGTCAATAAAAACCCACCAAGAAACAAAGTGACAGCTTTCTCTACCACTAAACTATGTAGGTTGTCAATCTTTCACTTGTTCAACTGGCCTATAAGATATCAACTGCAAAATTCACTGTGAAGGTAGCAAATGGGTTACAATGTGTATTGTTACATTATTTTTGGCATTGGTAACAAGCTGATATTTGGCAACAGCACTAGTATTGCCCTAGACATTTAAAAATTTGATTTGACATATCCCTCACAATGATTCATTTATTGAGTAGAATCTCATTTTATTTTCTCATCTATTTTTTACTTACTATACTTGATTAAAAAAGTTTTAAGAGTATATGAGGTTACTTAATATTATTAAGACTATAGCCAAAGGGGTTTGAATGGTGAGAATGATATTAAGTGGTTTATTCACTACTCACAGATATTAAAAATGAGGAGTCTCTTATAAAACACTAATATAAAATTTTAAACTCATATCATAGATGGGATTAATTTTTTAAAACACTACATTGAGTAAAGAGAGCAAGTGCAACCATATTACTATTAGCATACGAGTTTTTTGTGTGTGGCATATTTAAAGCTCAGTACAAAAGCCCTTGACTGCAAAATAATGTCATGTTTTAATAGTATCAGAACTTGAAACTTGCTTTCGAACAATCTTGTCATATCAGGCATGATTATGGATGAAAGAGTTAGCCAATTAGTTTAAAATGTGCACCAGAAGGCTCATTTGTTAGAAACTTTTTTCCAACACTTTTCATAATTAGTCACTTACGTAATGTGACAAACAGTATGCATTTGCTATCGCTATGTACTTCTAACTCATGAAGATAATAATCTCCGCCATAATATAGTAGGATTCTTTATTAGCCAGTTACAGCTGTTCAGGTATTTTATTAGCATTATTTTACAAATACAAAACTGCACAGATTTCTCAATTTTCTTTAAGAAAAAAAAAATATATATATAAGCAAGAAGCCTTAACTGTCATAGTGTTAGGGAGCTAGTGGCTGTTCCAGCAAGACAAACTTTGTGTGTTGGGTTAGTTCCAACTGAGGCAGTGGTCAGTACTGACTTCGGTCATAGTAGGGCATGTCCTTGTATGAGAAGGCCTGTACAAACTAGGTGTAGTTTCTAGGACCCTTCTCTGTCATAAAATGTCACAAAATGGATGATATAACTAAAATATATTATAAAAATAATTATTGGTAAAAGTCAATATTAGAAACCAAATTAACTTAATAAAAATTAAATGCAGCAATTTTTTAGTGTAACTACTTTTAGAAAAACTTTCCTAACAATGATTAGATTTAAAGTTTTTTCTCGAGATAATAATTATTTGTCTTGTCTACCTAACTATTAACCTTCCAGTGTCCACTCATCTGTACACGTTCGGAGAATCCGTAAAAATATGCGGAGGACATATACACATATTTTTAGTACAACAAAAAAAATATCGATTTTTTAAAAATAAAAATTGCCGTTGTAATTATATATATATCTTAAAAAAATATATAATTCAGGCTTCAAAAATAATATTTTGTTTTCTAATTTGATGCATATTTTACTAAACTACAATTTAAATAATTTTATAAAGTCATCTGATTGCCTTTTTTAGAAGCACTAAACGGTATTGCCGATTTGCTTGTTAGTGTTCCTATTTGCTGAAGCAACCTTCTGATTTAAGCTCACAGGTTTGATTTGAGCTATTATCAACAAATTTTCCCCTAAATTTTCAAAAAATATTCTAAAAATTAACAAAAAAAATGCTATTTTTAAAAACCGTAGATTTTGGAAGTAATTACAAAATATGTACCGCCATTTTATTTTTCTGTTTCACACTCTTTTCTGTCAAAAACCTAGTCAGTATTCCCAAGTTATTTTTATCATTTTTCCCAGCATTCTATGCATCTTTCCTGCCTACAAATCGAAACTGAAAGTAAACACGTCCTTCTTAGAAATTCTGGTTGCACCTGCATTTAATTAGTTATGCTTCACTGAGGCAAACAAGCCACAGATGGCTGATGCAATCTCCTTTGCATGTGCTATGTGTTGTTTAGTTTTGGTCCAGCATATTGGATACTCTTTGTCAAGTTAGTATTTTTTTTACATTCAAACTTTAGTTAGTTTTCATTTCAGTAGATTTATTTTCGGAATTTAGCGATCTTTTGGCCGATCAATAAGTATCAATTTTTTCATAGTTAAGTTATATCATATGGCCGGCCTACAACTTGTAGTAACATCGCATTAGGCTATATGTCAATTTTTAATTTATTACTTTTCCAGTAAAACTTTGAACTAGTATCATTTTCTGAAAATAAATGAGTTTTTGGATACCAAAGCAAATTCATTTCTGTAGATTTACTTCTGTTAGTTAGCGATCTTACGATCGGCTGATTTATCAATTTTTCCGAGTTATGTTAGATCGGAGGCCGGTTAAAGGTTGTTGCAGGTATTTTATTTAATATTCCATTAAATTATATGTAATTTTTATTTTATCATTTCTTGTTTTTTAGTAAAAAAACTTTGAGCTTGTATCGTTTTCCGAAATTGAATGTATTGTATACGAAAGCAAAATAGACTTCCGTTGTTACAGAAATCGGCCACCATTTGGGAGGGCAATTTCGGGAAGGGCTGGTCCATGTTGCACAAACTTTTCTGCACTTAGCCAAGATCACCAAACTTCAACACCCAAAGAAAAAAATTCATAATATTTAGTAAAAAAAGCAACCAAGGAAGTTTTTTTCTATTTCATAACCAGTTCAGAAAATTCCGTAAATGTGAGAAGGCCAAATCACATTGTATAACACTGGCCGTGTTTAAAATATATGATACTAAAAAGAATCATTAAAAGAAATAAAAATCATATTTCTGGTTGAATATTATATTCGGGAGGAAATTTCCTTTCGATAAATACATAATTCAAATGCAACGACTGTAAACGTTGCATCTCCTTGAGTATAGATGGCGCTGTCTCAGTCACGTCTCAAGAAGAAAAACTTAAAAGGTCATATTCTGAAAATATTCGTTGTCCGACGCATGGTGCAATGGTTAGCGCGCTCTGGCATGAATCTGGAGAGATGCGGGTTCGATTCCCGCCGTGGCGGCGATGAATTTTTTTAAGAATCTATTAATTATTGTTTCTTAACAGGGAATACTGTGCATTCACTTTGGATTTCAATTATATATTTAACGTGGTAGCGTTAGCGACCTTCTCATTAACATCTGATAATCAAATGCAACGACTGTAAACGTTGCATCTCCTTGAGTATAGATGGCGCTGTCTCAGTCACGTCTCAAGAAGAAAAACTTAAAAGGTCATATTCTGAAAATATTCGTTGTCCGACGCGTGGTGCAATGGTTAGCGCGCTCTGGCATGAATCTGGAGAGATTCGGGTTCGATTCCCGCCGTGGCGCGATGAATTTTTTTCAGAATCTATTAATTATTGTTTCTTAACAGGGAATACTGTGCATTCACTTTGGATTTCAAACATAATTTAATTATTTTTATTCAGCAGGTTTTCCAAAACGAAGCCTTAATTGTATAGTGCGATCATTTTTTTTACCATATCAATTGAAAAAGGCTTATTAAAATCAATATGCTTGCACATTTGTTAATATTATTTATTTTCATAAAATTCGTAATTAAATTCTATTTAATTTGGTATATAACATGACCTATTTTCGTTGATTGGTTAATTTTTTTAAAAATTCTAAAGTTGATTTGTTTATCTGACTCAGCACAGTTGGCTCAAAGCCTGGAATTTTCTCAAAGTATGGTACCGAGAAAAAAATTACAAAATGAGAAAAATAGTTACTTAAAACCAAAAAAGTAATTTTTTTGTTATTCAGAAATATAGTCATTCTATTCATGTGCTTTGCAATCATTTCTGTCTATTATTTTTTTTAAAATAAATTTTTATTTGTGTTGCCAGATGCATTTTTTTACTACATGACTCTAAAAAAATCCTATAAAATAAAACATATTGTTTTTTTTGTTAAATACTTGATTTTCAGAAAATCTAGAATTAAATGCTGATTAATTTGGTATGCAACATGCCATAATTCCTTTCATTAGTTATTTGGCAAAAAAATTCTAAAGTCAAAGTTTTTTTTGGCTGAGCATAGGCAGAAAATTGCTTGGCCCCTGGATAGAAACCTGTTTTTCAGGCTGGACATTGGAAGGGTTAATGGATATGCACAAATTTGCATTACCTGTATGTCTACAAAAATTATAATTTCAGAGATTTTTTAATGAAAATATTAAATAACTAGCAAAAATTAAAACAGACATTAAAAGTATAGAATATAATGGTTAGCATTAAAGCATCTTACCCTAAATGTGGAAAAATAATCTAGTCTTGACACGAGAACTAGACACTTTGGGGCATACATGATGGAATGATGCTGTACCAGCCCCCCTGATGACTCCATTGCTTCCTCTTCACCCTCTTCATCAGGAGGCTTACTGGGTGTGATAGCAACTGGCTCATTGAAAGAAAGGCAGGCACAATAATGGCGATTAGCATCAATATCTGTCAAAACTGAGACAAAAAATGTTGGCTGTTGTCGAACAGTAGACAGGTTCCATCCTTGCGGCTGGCAGAACTAGAAATAAAGATATCAGAAAGTGTATGTTTATAAAGGCTTAATAAATATTCAGCAGAAAACATTTTCGCAGATATATGGGATTTGAACCCGCATCTCTCCAGAAACATGGCAGATTATTCTTCCAGTTGAACTAATGCCAGCTCATCTTTTTTCCGCTAATTTTAAGACTTAACTCTATCACAGAGTTTTTCAGGCCAACCATTGGCGCCATCTATGAAATCCGGTAGCAATTATTACCTTAATATTGCACAGAGTGAGATGGAAATAAATAAATCTCATCACGCTATTTAGCGTTATTAATGATTTAAACATAGATGATAATCACAGTGTTACCTGTTGCTCATTTGGCGTGATAAATCAATAAATATTCGGCAGAAATTTTTTTTGCTGACATACGGGATTTGAACCTGCATCTCTCCAGAAACATGCCAGAGTATTCTTCGAGTTGAACTAATGCCAGCTCATCTTTTTTCCGCTAATTTTAAGACAACTCTATCACAGAGTTTTCAGGCCAACCATTGGCACCATCTATGATCTCTGGCTTTAAAATCAGTGGAAAAAAGACGAGCTGGCATTAGTTCAACTCGAAGAATACTCTGGCATGTTTCTGGAGAGATGCGGGTTCAAATCCCGTATGTCGGCAAAAAAATTTTCCGCTGAATATTTATTGATTTATCAACGCCAAATGAGCAACAGGTAATGCTGTGATTATCATCTATGTATAAAGGTTTAGTATAATTACTTAAAATTTTGCATATTAAAAAACACTAAAATTTATGAGAGCATTTCTAAAAACTTACATTAATTGTGAATATTTTTATTCCTAATTTTATTGCAAATAAGAATATTAATCAATACAGTGAAATATATAGAATTCTTTCTACTAAGTGTAATAGCTATGAACTGTATTGTCACAAAAAAGTATCATTACTCACACCAAGAATGGAATGCTTCAGCAAATGGAGCATTACATTTTTGAGATATATATATATTCAGCATGATGAAATTAATATTTTTTTTTAAACTACAAAAAAGCCTGAAGCAGGTGTTTGCTAGAGATATGGAAAAAAGATGGACAATGTCATCATCATCATCCTCAAGCAGCCATGGGCTACGGAGGTCCAACCAGACTGTGCAATTTTAGTTCTCCAAGCATGTCTGTCCTGAGCTACATCTGTTGCATTCGGCCACTGCACACCAATTCTAATAAGGTCCTGTTTGACATTGTCTGCCCACCACATCCTAGGTCTCTCCCTCCTTCTGATACCTCTAGGCACACTGTTCATAACCCTATTCACCAATCTATAATTATCCATACGGGCAACATGGCCAAACCAGCGGTCTCTCACTGTACAATATGCTGCTTAAAGGAGGTTGCAGACTACTTTGCATAACCTCATCATTAGTTGCAAAGATGAACCACCTAAAATCAAAAGATACTGAGTAAGCATCTAGTTTCCTGTTATAATGTTTACAAAGTGTCCAAGTTTCACTACCATAACTAACCCTAGAAAGAACCAAACTATTATACAGTCTAATTTTAGTCTTTAGGGGTATACGCCTATTTCTCCACACTCTCCATAGATTCTTAAAAGTCCCGGCAGCAATCCCTATTCGTCTGTTAATCTCATGCCGCACATCACCAGTGTCTGTTACATAGCTCCCATGATAATTAAATTGTGACACCTGCTCAAGACTGCAGCCATTCAGATTAACTGCATCACAGCCTGCCTGACCTAATTTTCATCACTTTAGTTTTCTCTCTGTTTATAACCAAACCTACTCTACTACCAGTCTCATCAACAGCTCGAATGAAAGAATTTATCTCATCAACATCATTTGCCAAAAGGGCCAAATCATCAGCATAATTTAAATCAGAAATTTTAGTGTCTCCAGACCATTTAAGGCCAAAAATTTTCCCTTGCAATGAATTTCGCATAACACAATCAATAACCAAACTAAAGAGAAAAAGAGACAATATGCACCCTTGTCGAACACCAGAATAATGCTAAACCAATTGCTACAAGCTTTAGCAACTCTCACACATGACTCAGAATTATTATAGAGAGCTTTCATTATGTTAACTAACTTTATAACTAGCTATAAAGGACCTCTAAGGAAGTCATAACCTCAGAAAAAGTACAACATGAATATCCTTGCCTCATCTAACACTAAAAATAGATCCTACTGCCCGAGTCCACAGAGAAAAAAAATTTAACCTTTCCAGGCCCAGTTTGAAAAACTGGAATGAATCCAAAGGCCTAGCTATTTTTATTCACTTCACAGAGATAAAAAAAAAATGCTATAGAACTTTTTTTTGGTCAAATAAATAAGAAAATGAGATAAATCATGCCATGTTATATAAAGTATATATGGGAGTTTAGAATTAAATCAAATAGCATTTATTTCTAAGCTTCATACAAAATAAAATTTCCAATCAAAATGAGAAATATTAATTTAAATAAGAATTTTAAAAAAATTCAGGGCATAAAAAACATCTGGCAAAGACTTAATTATGGAAAACCTAATGAAGAAAAATAGATATATATTAATAAAAAGAAAATTTGTTTTCAAATAATATGAAAAATAAACTGAGATAGGCCATTCATAATTTCTTTGTGCAGTATAGTTTAAAATGAAGGCTAGTAGTATATTGCACCAGGTTGGTTCTATGTTGAATTTTTTTTCAATGAACATCATATATTTCTGTTTGGTAGTTGCACTTTGGGAATCTTCTTGACAAAGTGATTATAAGCTAGGTGTACTAACATTGAAAATTTTCTAATATCTTCAGAGTGGTATAGTCAAAACTACAGAAAAGGGATGGGAGAGGGTTAAATTTTTTAATTATTTCATGTAAACACATGAGTTAATAATTTCTTTAAAATTTAATCTAGGGTTTACACACACCCTTAGTGCAAGAAAGATTAAAAACTCTTGATGAAACAGGCATCCCCCTGTCATCACCAGGGAGGGGACAGAGATGATTTTCAAGCCAAGGAATTACTCTTTGTTTCCATTTCCAAGATCTCATTCAATTTTAGGAAACGAAAAAGATTGGAGCTTTTACTGGAAAACCAAGAAATAATTATATTAAAATTAAGAAATAACCCAAATCAAGTTAAAATAAATATTTGCAGCAACAAAGACTTAAAGAAAAAATGGTGAAGGTAGCCACAACTCGAAAAGATTGATAATAAATTCTATAACTATAAAAATGAAGGTTTAATGAAAATATAGTTATACTGAATAAATTCAGCTATATCCAATATCCATGGACTTGTTTACAACAGGCAGGCCAGCACTGCAAAGGCATACATAGATACACATCTTCAATTAGTGAGTTGAGTTGTTTTACCTCTGAGCGGCACTTTTTTGCACACCATGGGATTAATGGCCAGGTCATATGGACCCCGAAGGCTCAGAGAAGGTTGGGGGAGGGGACCCACTGGAATGGCTGTTGGGAGACAAATGGTAGCCTCCCATCAAGGCCATCCAGCGTGTTCTTTAACGTGCACAGGGTATGGCTCTCCCGTACACAGGACCACAGCTTAACGTCCCATCTGACGGGTGACGGCCTTTCCAAGTCCATCTGTATCCCCTACTGACTGTGGGCAGGGTGGGGAATTTTGCAGAGATAAATCTCAACACTGACCCAGTTGGGACTCGAACCTGGGAACTTCAGATTAACTTCAATTAGTGGAGTTTCATCTCTGTTTTAACTCTAGTTCATCTCTGTTTCACTCTGATGAACATAATATGTTCCCAGAATCTAAGACTATTTAGTGGTTCCAGTTTGGTTTTTGGGGAATTATGTGATTGACAAAAATAATTATAGAAATATTGCAACTAGTTTTAATGAGATAAAAAATACTTGCTGCTTCCAAAATCCTGCAATTTCATATAATTAAAAAAATTTTTTTTTTTTTGGGTGCAATGCAAAATTAGGAAAAATGTATTGGTAACAATTCAGATCAAATTCATAGGTATAGATTGGAGCCCTTATAGAATATGGTATAAATAGAAATGATGGATATTTAGAAATGGTGGTCACTAAGGTGGTAGCAAGGCTTTTTACTATTTGGTACATCAAAATTCACACCAAACTGTTTGAGTCCTGCACATTGCAAAACTAATTTTTTTCCACAAAACTATATATTGATTTCGTGTCAAACAAATAAAACAAAATATTTTTAAAACACTGAATTTCCATGTGTTGTATTAGGAATGTCTGTTCCATTTCACAATAATCAAAGTTGATTGAACCCCAGAAGGGTTAATGAAAATATAAGGTCATAATAAGCAACTGAAGATTTACCACAGTACAGGCTGGAACTGCATAGGCATGTGTGTCTTTCAATAAAGACCTACTACTGCAAGTGCTATGAATTGCATGCCATTGCTCATGATACATTTTAGAACCAAAGCACTTTTAGCAGTTTGTTTTTTAGCAATTACAATTTAAAACAATATTATTTTGTTAATTAAAAAGTACATATTAAGAATTCTTAAGAAGCTTTTGATGTGAATTTTTATACTGATGTGGCCATCATATTAATGTACATTTGTCTGCTTAAACATGTTTCAATTCTAACATAATTAATATTATAGAAATTATAAAATCAGAATGACACAGGAATATGATGATCTTAGATTTCTCCAATTACTTTTATCATTAATTAGGAAACATTCTGTTGATTATACAACTTCTATGACAAAATTTATCCTCTTAGTTTAAGGTTTAATAATTTATCTACCAGTTCCTCTTAAATTCTTACCAGTCCGATGCCATCAATGAAAGGAGTGTCATCCCAATCCTTCTCAGGGAATCTCTGCAGTACTTTTCCTGAGCTTATACCACTCCCTAAGAAAACAAAATATTTCATTTGATTAAAATATCTACTTCAACCTTTGAAAATTAAAAACTTAAAAAAAACTATGCTCTTAACACTAAAATATTATGTTCAAATTTTACTTAGAACATAATTACTAAATAATATATTAAACTAAATGAACAACATGAACATAAAGGTGCCATAAGAAGTTAAAACTTTCATTAAAATTATGAATAACTTTAGGGGTAAACTGCCGTTCTTATCCAGAAAAATATTACAGTAATAACACATTGGAAGGAAAAAGATTAATATATTCTCTTTGCATTTCATTACATAAAGAATGGAAAAAGTTATATTTCTTGATTCAATTGTTTTATCTCTTAACATTATTTTATTACACAAAAAACTAAAGGGGCAGAATACAAAAAAAAAACCCTAAAGTTCATGGCAAAGTGGAGAACTAATACTCACTGAACAAATGTTGATAAAAAAAAAGGAACTCTTCCTGGCTCGGGTTGTTTTATCTCTGAGCAGCACTTTTTTTTGCACACAATGGACTAAATGGCCAAGTCATAAAGATCCATAGGGCTCAGAGAAGGTTGGGAGGGGATCCACTGATAGCTGTTAGAAGACAGATGGTAGCCTTTCATCAAGGCCATCCATCATGTTCTTTAATGTACACAGGGTTTGTCTCTCCTGCACATGGGACCATGGCTTTACATCCCATCCATCAAACAGCAGTTTTTCCAAGCCCATTGGTGTCCCTTACTGACTGAGGGTGAAGAGTTTTGCAGAGATAAATCTCAATGAGGGCCAACTGGGATTCAAACCTGGGAATTGCGATTACTAACCTGAACCACCACTGCCCCACTCATCCAGACCATCATTTTATTCATTATGTGCAGAACATGGGACTCAATGGAAATTATTCTGGGGGAGAGGGGGAAGGTAAGTATGGTTCTCATGCACATAAGGCCATTAATCTGCATTTTAGTGTTCCGAATGAAAGCAGTATGTGGTCAACTGAGAATAAACAAATTACAATGTATAGTTGCAAGCCTAACTGCAATTCTTCACCTGCAAAAGCTTTTCTAACCTCTTTGTGAAAATAAATTGAAAACCTCTGCCATTAACAATGTACAATAAAATGTCAATATAACAAATGTTGGGATAATGAAATATTCATTACTAACAGATTTACTCAGCATTGCTCAGGTCTGAAACTCTTTAGAATATAAGGCACTCCCCACATTGCAAGCTTTCATTTGGCATAAAAAACATTATGTCTAATCCTCTCTGGTTTAATTTTTATCCCTGTCATTTAGGGAGGGAAAGAAATGGATATATTTCAAGGTATACTCCCCAGTCAGAACTGACTTGCTCAGATAATCAAACTTTTCAAATCATTTTGTGCCCACCAGAGTCCCTTGGATACAGTTTGCCAGGCATATGTAACTTTATAGGGAAAAAAATTAAATATGGTCAGAGTTACCCAAAAAATGCATAGGTGCTAGATAAACATTATTTATTACTAAACATATGAAAACTTTTAGCAATTAATATATTGTGTTTATTAACTTTTACATATTTTTCAAAAGTTAGTGATTTAAATTTCTGAAATGAATTTTTAGTTTTTGAAGTTTTAACTTCAACAAAGAATCTCATGCTTAATTAGGACAACTTCAATATCCATAGATGCTCATGCTCTTGACCCAACAAACTGAACAATGAGTTCATCACGCGAAATCAGAAAGTAATTAGTTTGATGCATTCCTTCTTTAAAATTTATTGGTGGTAACAGTTATTTTGAATAGTTCCAACCTTTAATGTTAAGTCTATGGGGATTTTGAGAAATTCAAACCCATCCACCCCAATTTTGGTTGACTCCAGCAGGTTTGCACATAGCCTATTATTCTTACCCTGGGTGAAAAGAATGTTCATGCATAGTTTGGTGCTTTTTTAGTTCTTCTGGGGGCCAAGTGCATAAGCAGACAGACAAACACACAAACTTTCTTCTTTATATATTAGATTACTCATGAAATAGCTGAAAAAAATTGGCTTTGCCATGAGTGGGATTCGAACCCATGCCTCCCAGTAACATGCCGGGGATATTACACCAACAACTGCCAATCTTTTCAACAACTAATGTAACTTATAGAATTTCCCACATATTATTTGATTCACTCAAGGTGTCAGGAATAGGACAACCAAGGTGCCACCACATATGATGGAATTTAATATTTGTCACTCAGGCTCATGGAATAAAGTCTCATTCATCATAATAAGAAACAGTTTAGTTGTAACATTATTTTCTTTTCAAGACCAAGAAAGTAGAGCACTAATTAGAACTTTTCGATGCATCTAAAAACACTGAAAATATAGATAATTCCGAAGTATTGTTGAATGGCAAGTCTAAGCACTAGATGCTGAAATCCAATGGATCTATACACTTCTAATATACAAGTCTGCTAATATAATGGATCTATACATTTAAAATACACAAGTTACCACCAGAAAGTTTCAACAAGTGTCTTACTTCTATAGTCCTAAATGCCAGTACTTGCAACCACTTCTAACTATAGTGAATGTGATTTTAGCACTGCTTTTGATCAGTAATATGAGAAAAATCAGCATTTGCCATTATTATTTTTACTGTCGCTATATATTAAAATAGTACTATTAAGTTCAAAAAGAGAAAACTAAAATTATATCAATTATGTTTTTAAATAAAATTCACTATGCTATAAGCAGAGAAGTGTTACATTGTTATGTAACTTTCTTATATAGCAGTTTCTAATTTATTGATTTTAGCACCATAAACTGCAAATTTTTATTCTGCTTTTGAATAAATGCAGATTTAAAAAGTTTGCCACAAATGATCTAAAGCAGCTCTCAAAGGGTGTGCTGCAAAATTTTGTCAGGTATGCTGCATAATTTCGATAATATTGCATATAAAATGAAATTTATAAACCATTTTGTTGATATTTTCAGCCACTGATTCATCATTTAACTTTTTCTGTTTAATCAAAAATTTATCCATATTAAATCTTAACGTTAAAACCAAAATTAACATGAAACATGCCCATAACACATATGGCTTAGAACTAACCTCACTACATGTCAGAACTTGAACAGAATAAGTCTGCATTTACAAACAACTTGGCAGAAATGGCTATTATTGAAGGCAAACTGTGCATAAGTGAATTTTCCATAATGTTGCCAACTTAAATTTTTAATGTGTTGGGAGTATTCTTGGTGAAAAATAGTGTGCTGTGGGCAAAAAATGTTTGAGACTCACTGATCAAAAGTCTAAATTTGTAGAGTGAACATGATCAATTATTTTAAAATATATTCTTTAAGTTAAATTTCTTTTACCTTACATCAAAACTTTTTTCTTCATTACAATTTGTTTTTCTTTCAATTCTGAACATTATTAATTACCACTAGATTAAAGAATATATAATTTTATGAATATATTTTGCATGACAGATTACAGCATGTGGTATGAAAGAATCCTTAGAGTTCTCTAAAAGATTATTTTCTTAATGTTCCAACAGTGCTTTTTCTAATTTCCAGATTCTGATATTAGTAGGTAAAAAGATGCTTTTCCCGAGTATTATGATGAAGAAACCTATTTTTTATGTGATATAGCTACTTTCTTTTTTGAGAATTAGAGTTTTGATCATTTTGTGCAGTAATTTGCCAGTTTAAAGTCATTTTTAATGGTTGATGTTCTATCAATGTAGTCCAAGTAAAAAAGTGTTCCATGGCTGAATAAATTTGGAATCCTCTGTTCTAAGGAATATTTTATCATGCAAATACTTGTACCTAATTCCAATTCTGCAAATGTTGTCGATTTTCAAAACTCCTGTGAGAATAATTTAGTTTTAAAAGCTTTATCTTCAAAAGTTATAAACAAATCCTGTCATTATTTTATATAAAGTTACTATATAAGGAACTAATATAAGTCAGCAGAATTATCACTGAGTTTGAAATAGGAGAAAAATAACTACCAAACATTAGCATCTGACATTAGGGGATTGTGGACCAACAGATCTTATTCAAATACTTTCATTTTGAAGCCCTCCAAGTGTTACTATTGTCCTATTAACAAGACTACTCTCAATAAAACTGATGGCTGGATAATTATGTTAGGCATAACAGAAAATATAATTAACAAATCTTGAATATTAATTATTAACTGGTTATTACATAGTTCAGACAATTGTCACTGCCACTTCTGTTCTACACAGTGGATTTAATCATTTAACCTGAGATGTACCTTTATTTAGAGCATTTATTTAATTAAATATTAAAATTATCCATGCAACCACTCATAAGTTAAGTTAGAATAAATACAACTACAAACATGAAATATCAGAAGTCCCAACAGAATCAGATATCATTTTATTCCATTAGTTACATATATAATGATATTATTTGGATTAACATGGATGTTACCATATTAGTTATGCACCAAAGCAAAAATTGCAAACATATATTTTGCAATACTATTCTGTGATTCATCTTCAAATTAGCCTATAGCTGGTAGAGCCAGTTCATTAACCTTATAATATCCTAATTTTACATATTTCACAGTGTAACTCCTTAACTTTTCAACCAGTTAAAGATTCTTAAACCATCAAAATGAGAGTAGGTAAATAGGATTCTGCGTCATCTTATACATCATGACGAAATATTAAAGAATTTCACTCTGTGTTAGTTTGTTGATTTAAATGCATCTATGATGCAAAATAACTAGTTATGCACCAAAATTTATTAAACAGATTAATGTGGTTAAATAACGATATAACTCCAGAGTTTTATTACCTCAGTTCAGAAAAAAAAAATTCAAAAATTCTTTTAAAACAAAAAAAAAAAATTCACAGTTTTTTTAACCTCTTAAGTGATTATCCTGAGCTGATTTGGGGGAGAGCCTAATGTCGTATTTTGACATACCAAAGCTGAACTCGGGCATCCGATTTTCTTCCAAATTCGTACTAATTATCCCAATTTTTGAGCTTAAGTTTATATCCTTAACAATAGATGTCAGAAGTGAACATTTGCTGATATGTTTGCAGTTATTAATATAGCCTTTAGAGTGGAAAAAAATGTAATCACATTGGAAATATCTACTGACTATCAGCTGTTGTGATTTCTTGACAGTAATTTCGCTTCACAATTTTTAGGTGTGTACTTTGAGATTTATTGTAATTCATATGGAGTCTTAGATGATATAAATGATCCAGGTGTCATTTCATCTGGTAGTGAAGGAAAGTGGATACTCTTATTCTTCTGGGTCTGTTTGATTCCAGTGATAGTTCTACCAATGGTGATAGCAGTAAGACAATGTTTAAGACAGTTTGATTTTTTTTTTTTTTTTGAAAACTCATTATCTGTAACTCATTATCTACAGCTATTAGAAAAATTTTATTTGCATAAATTTTGTATCATACTATATACCAAATCATAATATGAAATTAAAAAAAATCACAGAATCAAGTTTATAGTCTTTACCCATTTTCGAAAAAAAAAATTTATCACTTAAACGTAAGCCTTGTCTATATATAATATATAAAAAGCAAACACAAAAGTCTAAAATATTCCAATTGAAGAGTTAGCTGAAATAAACTGAGTTTAAGTTGGAGTGGAACCAAACCCACAACCTACTGAAAACATGTCAAATGTTCTTTCTTTGAGCTATCTCAGCCTAATGCAAATTCCAGTTTTCAAAGATTATATATTTGATTCTGTAATTGTAACATGTTTGTGTTGCCCTCTGTTGATGGGAGATGGAACAATTTGAAATCAAGAGACGGACATTAGCAGTTCCCAATCACAGAATCAAGTTTATAGTCTTCACTAGCTGGAATAGTTCAATAAGGAAAAGCACTTGACATATCTTCAGAAGGTTGTGGGTTTGGTTCCTGGTCTAAGCTATTTTTTTTTTCATTTAACTCTTCAATTGTTACAATGCAACAGGACTTACTGTGAGTTACTATTACTGAATTATCTATAATATTCCCTCCAAGGATCAGTTCCCATGGAAGTGAAGAGTGATATTTATATTATTGTAAATGTTTGCCTTCGTACATATTTCAAGTATTTTCTTGCAGTTCAGCTGACAGTGTATGGTACAACGATTATTTGACAGCAATGCACTTTACAGTCCTCAAGAAGTATTTTTTTTATGCAACCTAACAACCAAAGAACGGTTTTTAGGAAAAAGATCTTTTTTGTTACCATGGAAATGACAACTTGGGTTCACATCAAATGCAATTTTAAACAAATGCAGCATAACAAAAAAAAATCAGTGAATACCCTCCCCCAAACTAAATTTCATCAGAGACAATACCTCAAAAGAAGAAGAAAATCAGAAACAATGCACCATTGATCTGTATCATTAAAAAAAAGCTTCCAGAAGTAAATAATTTCATCAGAGACATGTCTAAAAAAAACGAAAATCAGAAGCAATGCATCACTGATCTGCCTTATAAAAAAAACCAGAACTACATAATACCATCAAAGATAACATAAAAAAACATATACTTACCATCATTTCAACCTGCAATATTATCACAATGCTAGATTGCTACACCCCTTAACATATTACCCAACATTTACAGCAATTAAAAATCCAAAGAAAATGGTTTGTCACAGTGCTGATTTAAAAATAAATACCCCCTCAAGCAGCTGCTTGCCACAGAGGTCAGACAGGAGCCTGTCAGTTTATATGCCATAGTAGAAGGTCCGTGAGGATGGCAGGCCCTCAGCAGAAAAACGACACAAACAGCCATGCCTTACCCGGGGCTTGAACCCAGGTCCCTTAGATCAGTAGCCAAGCGCACTAACCACTCGGCCATGGGAAAATTAATAAATTTACTCTATATCATTATTTAATTCCATAACAAAATATATTAATATTATTAATATTCCTAACCAGAAATATTAATATAATAATCATGCATAAGCACACTGAATTAAGCTATCCAAAAACCTACAAACCATCCCCCATCCATTAAAAAACACGATCTTTCTCAAAAAATCCCTCCCCTGAATTACTCTTAATCTTCCTGCCTCCATTACGAAATGTCAGTTTTCCACACCAATAATTCTACAAATACAAAATTTCTATACAAAAAAAAATTGCTAAACACTTTCTAATATTCCCAATAAATTGTATTAATAACATTGCAAAAATATTATCTAAAAAAATTAATATATTACTATAACATACTAATAATTATTATATACACAATTAAAAGAACCTGCATGCTTAGGAATTAATTAAAAATAACTTAAAATTATCTGTTGTTGGGCAATAAAATTTTAAAGTTTATCCTTCAAACTAAACTTTTAACATGCAAATAGTTTGAAGGATAAACTTTAAAATTTTATTGCTCAATGACAGAAAATTTTAAGTTATTTTTAATTATTATACTATACATAACTAGTAATAACTACTGAATTCATCATCTCAAAGTACTATAATGAGATACACATGCTTGTTACAATTACCACACACATTCACATAAGCAAAAACTTCAAACATTCTTCTGCCAAACATTTATCCACCCATACCCACTAATACATTAGAACCCTCTGAAAATCCACCATACACATTTCCCCAATAACCATTCTCATAAAACCCACAACAATGAAAAAAAAAAAAACTTTCAATTTTTACATTTCTCCACATTCGAAACTTTTGCTATTTACTTCCATACTCACAACGAAACATCTACTACTCTAGTAAACACAAATATACAATCAAAAACATTGACCACTTCCTCCTCCCTCCCAAACCCTCACACCAAATAACTTATGTAAAACATTCCCCTAATACATAGTCACAAAAATATATACCAAACTCCCACTTTCAAATAACCTGGTTATATTATTATAAAACAGCTGACTAACACTTTCAACAACACTCCTAATATTAAATTATTTCTAAATACCTTAAACAACTTTTACTTACCATATTTTGATCAAATTTAAAAAACAAAACAAGGAGGGATTAATTAGCCCTTTTCTGCCTATCATAAAAAAAACTTCATAAAATATATATTATATATATATCCACTTAACTGTAACTGTTCTTGTAAATTATCCAAGCAAGAATGACAAAATATCCAAACATAAATGTCACATTCAGGTCAAATCACACACGCCAGACTCCATGTAACTTACCCAAAAGAAACATAGAATCATAAGCCACCAAAACTCAGTTACTCTAACATTACATTTCTACATCATACTTTACACTTTGATGTCATGTTTCCTGAGCAGAACCATCTGTTGGCTGAGGACAGTGAACAACAAACAGACCTATTATTTTATTTATCTGTATTTCCATATTGGATTTAGGTCGTTTCACCTCCGAGCTGAATCTTTTTGCACATAACAGGCTAAATGGTCAGATCACAAGGACACTAAGGATTCAAAGAAGGTTGGAGAAAGGGATCAACTACATAGCTGTTAAGAGACAGATGGAAATCTCCCATCAAGACTATCCAGCATATTCTTTAATGTGCACAGGGTATTGCTCTCCTGCACACAGCTTAACATCTCATCCAGCAGACAGTAGTCTTTCTAAGCACAATGGTGTCACCTTTCTCATTCAAAGCAGAATGACAGTTAGCAAAGAAAATTCACAAGTGGAGACTTCAACCAGGGAATATCGGATTAAAAGTCTGGTGTATTACCAATTAAGCCAACCCCCTGCCCTTTTGATAATGGTTTAATTGAGGAAGATACCAATAAACTAGAGCATCAAAAACTTGTGAATGCAGAAAGAGAAAGCCAGCTTCCTATCAAAATTTAAATTCTATTAAGAGGGCCATTTGTAAACAGTTTTCAAAATCATTCATTTTTATATAATGAAAATTTAGACTTTTATGACTTTTTGTTTCCTACAGAATTTTTTTTTTTTTTTTTTTTTTTTTTTTGGAAACTACACTATATCTAAAACTGAAGCACTCTGTTCATCTCCAAATTATTCACTGCATTCCAGTCTGAAGGGAGATATTAAAAGTTATCATCTTGCATGAGATTCCTGAATACATATTTTTGAAAGAGTGGATTCTGAAACATATATATTTGAATGGTAAACATTTTTGGAAAAGCAGAAACATAAGTTACAAAATTCCTAACTGCTCAAAGGTAATGCAAGAGAATTCTGGCAGTGGTAGAGTCACAAGGTATCAGTTGTCAAATCCCAGATTTCATATGGCAACATTTATATTCCTACTTTAACTAAAAACATTTTTAGAGCAGCATAGTAATTAATAAGCATTTAAATTCTACTTGGGTTGTCTTACTAAATGTATTAATTGCTTTTCAAGTTAAAAATATATCATGTACGTTATAAAAACTCAGAATGAAATGCTAAACTGTTCAATAGCACCTGCTTGGTGTAGGAAATATAAAATTTATACTTCTATTTATTTATCCATAAAAATAGCTTTACAATCCTTTAAACTAGGATTAAAATTATGGAGTCAAGCACCTAATAACTAGAATACAATTAGCATATACGATTTCTAATATGAATTTTCTCTCGTAAAACATGTATACCAGTAGTAAATAATTTTGTAATGCAACGAGTTAAATACCTCACAAATAAATAATTGTAGTTTGGAATATCACATGTAAGTGCTTTATAGTGACTACATAAGAAACAACATAGTAAAGAAATACTTGTAACCCTGGGCGTCAAAATATATGACACTGATTATCTTAATTTGTTTATACATCAAACAATATAGTTTAAAGTAAATTATATACTCACGTTCTTTTTCGTGGTCGAAGCCGACTACTACAAAGTAGTCTGCTAGGCGTGACATTCTTCCCACGCAAAAAACAGATACCTAAATTCTTACAGAATCTCATCGTGCAACCTCCATCTTGAACATTTCTTGCGATGAGCAAACTATAATAACCGCGGTTTGTCATAAACTAGTCCAACAAGTTTTCCGATCTTTCCGGGAATACAATCGGCCATCGATAAAAGAACTCTCAAAATAAAGAATAAATCTCGAAATGCAGAGCAAATCAAAGTTATCATAGAAAGTTCCAACTACTTTGTTCCTTACACCAATGTAAGAGCCTCGCTTTTGAATGTTTTCATAAAATGATTATACCCAGAATGAAGAAAAGGTCATCCAATAAAAAAATAAATAAATAAATAATTTACTCCTCATGCAACTGCTTGAACCAGAGTGTCTGATAGGAGCCTATCAGGAAAATACGCACAGAAGATCTGTAAAGAAGGTGGATACCTAAGCTATAGTGCCTATAAATAATAGTGTGGCAATCGTCAATAGCCTAGCCATTAAAAAGTGGTCCAAATATTGGTCCCCTACCGAAAGGTAGACTAGAGTCGCATCATGCCTTCGTACATGCGCAGTGAAAAGATATTGGTATAGTACATGGAGGTAGGAAGATAAGAGGAGGAGCCCTAAGTACTTGAAAATGATGCTACGGCGACTGCGCGGCAGCCATGTTGTTCTATTCAAAACATTGATCAGTAGTATAGGTGGGTAACGAAGTGTTGCGCTATAAAAATTTAATTTTTTTCGACATTTGTATTATGGCAGCCTGTTCAGCTTACTGCTGCACGAATCGCCCTTCAAAAAAAGATACCAGGAATTACCTTTCATCGGTAAGTTTGTCATTTTTATAAAAGTTTAAATAATTATATAATGATACAAGCAACTTCGTGTTGAAATTACGCCGCTATGAAATCGGTTTTCTTTCGAGTTACAAACCTTGATTCTTCACCAGATTTTTTTTTTATATTCTTCGGATTGTACTCAGTGATAAATGTGAAGATGTACTTCTTATATTGATTGACTGATTTTACGTTACACTTAAAAAATTTTGTTGGCTGTAATTGAATATTAGTGTGTATTCTATTTAATGGATGATGAATTTACATACTTTTAAATAGAGGTGATTAAAATATCAAGGAGTTTCTTTTTTGTTTTTTTATTTTAGTTTAGGTGGAAGTATTAGATATTATTTTGTTTAAATGTTTCAGTGTTTAAATTCCTCTCTCTTCATGATTTAATAAGTTCAGTGTAAGAAAGGAAAAGTAAATTACAATAAAGTATTTTCATAAGGTGAGAAATATAATCTTTCTTTTTTTTTAAATTTGGATAGCATTTAAGGGTTTTGTTTAAATGCCCCCTTTTTTTCTTGGATTGGAGTCTTATATTTTTGAATTTCTTTTTTAGATTAATTTAATGTATCTGGTGTAAATTGTCATAGGTGAGTGACAGCGATCATTAGTTAAGGTGAAAATTTTTCAAATTGTTTAAATAATTTTAGTTAAATGGCATATAAACTGGCAGGCTCCTGTCAGACCTCTGTGGCAAGCAGCTGCTTGAGGGGGTATTTATTTATTTATTTATATAAAAGAGGAGAGGAGAGTGTAATGCTTTTCTCCTTTTCGTTAATTCTTCTGATAGGGTTCTAATTGTCCCTTTTAAGGTGAATACTGAATTTATTTAATTCTGTATGGATTTCAAATAGAGCGAGTTTATTGCTTGTAGTTATTTTATTTTTACTTTGGTTGAGGGGTAGGTTAGGCGTACATGAAGGGAGGTATGAGAGACTGAGGAGTCAGGCACTGAGATGTTGGGTTCAAGCCACTGTCTGGAAAGTTGGCTTTTTTTTTTAAATGGATATTATATTCCCTTCACCCTGTGGATATATTTTTTTTTATATATTTTTTAAATTTTTTAATTTTGCTTAGTATAATTTTTAGTTGCTTTTTTTCTTCATATAGTTTTTTCAGATATTATTTTGAAATTTTCCTTTATGGCTGAGGAAGGATGTATTTCAATCCTTATGAGATTTTTTTTTTGAGAGATTGTAATAATTGTGTATTTTGTATTGATTGTTAACTCTGGTTGAGGGAGGAGAATGAGCTTGAGATGGGGGAGAGATGTGAAGCTGAGGGTACAAACATAGAGCTGGTGGGTTCGAGCCTCCATCTGTGGCGTTTCTTTTTTGTATAAATATATATATATTTTTAGTTCTTTTTTTTTTACTTCTTATATTAGCAACAGCAATATATTTATAAATAAGCACAAATTCAGGGGTGTAGCTACCTCTAAAAATCGGGAGTGTCATCACACCAGATATTTTTTTTCCCTTTTACGAGTTTAGAGGTGTGTTACAAATTTTACATATTTATTTCAAACTTAATTCTATGGTTTACTGTTCAGTACTGTTTTATTTAAATAAATTTCTTGAAAAGATGCTTTATTTTTTGCACTGTAAACTAAAATGCACTGTCAGCTTATGGCCAATACATAGAAATTATCTTTTATATCAGCTTTCCATTAAATAAGGAGAGATGAGAAGCATTATAGATAATAGTTTTGCTAACGTTTTTGTTTGATTAGTTTCACGAATTTTTGAATATATCACAAAACAGAGAATTTTGATGATGAGACTTTGTCTATAGAAGATGTTAAGTTCCTCATCTATCAAAAATATTTTGGATAGATGCGATTGTACCTTTATCAATTATTTGAAATATTAGGAAATTTTAAACCAAGTCAGTACAAAGTTTTAAAAATGTCTAATCAATACTTAAAGGTTACTTATGTTGTATACTTGAAGCCATGAGATCTTGGGTCTTCATAACAACACACATATTGCTACAATCAGAACAGTGAATATGAATAGTATAACTGCAATTTAAGGTTTTTAATAATGATGTAATACAAACTAGGTTACAAGTGATTTCCAGGAGTTAAAATTTAAAAAGTAATAACTAAATGTTATAAATCATAATTTTAAGCTAATTTGCATCACTTTCTGCACACTGTTGTCAGAGAAGGAAACAGTTAACAGAAAAATTCTCCAAATAAAACAGTAGAATTAATTTATCAATAAATAGTAAACCCAGAGATACCTGTTGATTTTGAAGTCAAAATGAAAATTCGGTACACTCATAATTGTCTTAATAGTGGGTGTCATAACTTATCAACATATTTTTGGAGTTGAATCTTTACTATTGTGAAAAATCGCTGGAAAGCATTTCAATGTAGGTGTGTTATACACGATTTCTCCACCAAAGTTTAAAATGTTTTTTAAAATCTACCATTTTGGCTTCTACACTATTGGCTTTATTTAGTTTTGTTAAGCAAATTTTTTTTATTTTTGTGGAATGAGAATTTTTTTAACGTAAAACAGCTATTTTCTGAATCTTACAAATGTGATTTTTTTACAGTTTAAATGCTGCTATTGCATATAATGAGGGGTAAGGGGGTTATGGAGGTCTGTTTATGACCAATTGGTGTATTCAGAGTGGTGAAGTGGGGGTTGTGGGTTGAGAGGGGGTAATAAAAATTTGAATGAATCGATAGGATACAGAATAATCATGATACTATTCAGTATCATGTTATTCTGTTATACACTATTGATTATCATGATTATTCTGTTTATCACTATTGGCTTTATTTAGTTTTGGTAAGTATTATTACTACACTATTGGTTTTTATTAGTTTGTTAAGCAAATTTTTTTTTATTTTTGTGGAATGAGAATTTTTTTAACGTAAAACAGCTATTTTCTGAATCTTACAAATGTGATTTTTTTACAGTTTAAATGCTGCTATTGCATGTAATGTTTAGTGTTTTATCCATAAAATGTTTTCTGCTATTATCAGTGCAGTATAAATAAACCTTCAAAATCTGGTAATTGTTTGTTCTTGTCGTATTCAACGAAATACATAAATAGTTCTGCTATACAGTAATTCTGTATGGAAATATTCATTGCATTAAAAAAAACAATATAAATTCCAAATAGCTTAAATGGGCTTTCTCTTAGTCGTAAAAAAATAATCTTCCCGTATATAACGCACAGTAAAACTGAGTATAGCACGTGAAAAGTAGGCTTGATTGCAGCGGCAGACAGTTTGTTTTGAATGCAACAACATGGTTACCGCCCTGCTGCGTCAGCATCATAACTTTGGACAGGGAAAGCGCGTTAGGGCGTCTCCTCGTAGATCGTAGATCGTAAAAGGATTTATGATGTATCGGGCAGTACAGTGCCCTTGACCATCTCCATCTAAAGATGTGCCCAATTGGCATAGGTAAAAACACTAGATAAATCACCCTTGGGTGGGTCCCGAAGGGCAAGTAACTAAAGCAGCAAAAAGCAAGATATAAACACACAAGAAAACTAGAATGGGAAGTTCTCATCGGAGAAGACCATCATCTTAGGCCTCTTGTACCTATTAAAAACAGAATGGTCATAATGTAAAAGGTGAGAAGTAATCTCCTTAGGATTATCAGTCACCCCCACGTAAAACTTTTTCGAGGTGCGCTTGATGTGAGTGTAAATGTGGTCGATGCCCAAATCAGTATGAAGTCGTCTGTTAGTAACAAACCATGGGGCATCGACCGCAGCTCTCAGAATTTTGTTTTGTAAGACCTGGATCTTACGAATATTGATGGTGGTGGTGTTTGCCCAAATAGGCGATGCATATAAGATCACCGGTCTGATGATGGCGTCATAAAGCAAGAGCTTATGATCCAAAAGGAGGATGGAGTTTCTCCGAAGCAGAGGACCTAGCTGGTCTCTAAGCATGTTGACTTTAGAGATGATATGGTTTATGTGGTTGTCCCATTTTAACCTACGGTGTAGATGTACACCGAGGTACTTGACTGAATCATCCCAGTCAATGGGAATGTCATGGAGATGAAGGCAAGCAGGATTTACAATGCGATTGCCAGTAAAGAGGATGGTAGAACTCTTTTCCGAGTTAATTTTAACTTTCCATTTGTCATACCAGTCTCCCATCTGGGTCAGGCAGCTTTGTAATCTTTTAACAGCAATGGCTGCACCCAGGGAGGGAGACAAGATCGCAAGGTGGGCGTCTCCTCTCATTCATACCTCCGTGGTATAGTACCCGAGGCCCACGCGAAAGTTGGCCTTGTATAGTACCGTTTTGCGCCAAATTACTCCGCCACAATTAGTTCGAGATAGGTAAAAAGTAGTTCTACATAAAAAAAAATGATATCGCGAAACATTATGGGCATGAAAAACATGATACTCTATAAGCAGATAAAATGTTTCGTTAGTTTCCTCCAGAAATTTAAATATTAAGAATTAGCTTACATAATAAAAAAATTGTTTAATTGGGGTGGCATTCTCACAAATACCATTTGTATATCCATTTACTTCGGTAAGTTCAAAGTGAATAAACGTTTAATTTGTTTGATTTATTTAACATAATGATCGTTTATAGAAGTTTCAGGGCAGTTGTAAATTTCAGTGTTGCTATGTTTAACGTTATGAAAAGGAGAGAATTATATAGTTTATATTTGCTCGTATTTAACCTCACATGACATTTAATACAATTTCAAGTACAACTTGCTGAATACTGTGTCGCGGTAAGAAATTCAGCTCGCCGTGGCTAAAATATAAAGCGGCAAGGTATGATCGCGTCCGTTGTACTTTTAACGTAGTAAGGTCTTTTAACGTAGTAAGGCTTTGCATGCGTCATCTTGAAGCGAATGGAACTGCTAACCTCACGATTGCAATGAACAATTTTAAAAGTATTTTAACACTTTCTTTTGCACAGTGCAGTTAAGACGAGAATTTTTAAGAGTAATATTTAGAACTTTAGATTCTATTCAAATATAAATAAATTACTGAGGTTTTGTTTTTACGTTTAAGAACATTCAAGTCTAATATGCATTGTGGGTACGGTAAAGCTGTTATTAGTTCCTGTCAACTCCATGACCTATGTTCCAGTACTTAACGGTAATAAAATGCTGTGGCATTCAGCACGGATGGTAACAGCGTTTAACATCCTTCATCCTTCCCTGGACCACTTTGTAAAGGGGCCTCAGCCCCTTTACCATCTGGTCCAATCGCAAAATTCAATTTTGGGCGCTGTAAGCAACGACTGGCGGGACCAGGATTGTAAAATACTGGTTATCCCACATTTCAGCGATTAGGCTTAATGGCTCGCAGGCCGCCCAGATTCGTTGAAAAATGAAAAAAAAAGAAGCAAAAAGCAGCTGCTACTTTGTAAAAAGTGTTAGAGAGTGGTGGGAAGTAGTTAAAATATCGTCCATGATGGAGGGTGAAAGGTATAATGCTTTTTGTGGGTCATGCTGTGAGTTGGTGTCAATAAGGTAGATTTTAGAGCTTGCGTTGCATTACACAACGTAGCGTACCTACCTAGGAAATGGAATGACCTGTAGTTAAAGGTATGGGATTGAGATAGTTATAAATTTTTAATGGTGTGGGGGAGGAGGGGTCTCAGGTCTTGAATAGGGGTGGAAATTTGTGCCCTGGGAGGGAGCTAAGATAGAACTTTTATATTCGTTAAATCCTCTTGCACTGAAGGGAGTTAACTGTAGAAACGGAATTTTTAGAGGTGAGGGGGAGAGGGGCCTTTAATTAACTGCCCTTAAAATTTTTAAAATGTGCCATTAATTTAATGGGGATGTGAATTGAGGTATATGGGGGGTAAGGAGATGGTTGTTAGTCAGTTACATTAACAATAATAATGAAGTGGAATGCACTGAAGTAGACTCGAAGTGGTCCAGTGCAAACTGTATTCCTTGTGAATAAAAGGATTTTTAATGCCATAATTTTTTTTCCTTATAGTGAGGGGTAAGGGGGGTTATGGAGGTCTGTTTATGACCAATTGGTGTATTCAGAATGGTGAAGTGGGGGTTGTGGGTTGACAGGGGGTAATAAAAATTTGAATGAATCGATAGGATACAGAATAATCATGATACTATTCAGTATCATGATCCTCCTGCTCCTTCTCCTCCTCCTCCTCCTCAAGCAGCCATGGGCTACGGAGGTCCAACCACACAGTGCAATTTTGTTCTCCAAGCAAGTCTGTCCTGAGCTACATCTGCTGCATCTAGCCACTGCACACCAATTCTAACAAGGTCTGTTTGACATTGTCTGCCCACCGCATCCTAGGTCTCCCCCTCTTTCTGAAGCCTTTAGGCACACTGTTCATAACCCTATTCACCAATCTATAATTATCCATAAGAGCAACATGGCCAAACCAACGGAGTCTCTCTCTGCAAAATATGCTGCTTAAAGGAGGTTGCCGACTCCTTTGCCTAACCTCATCATTAGTTGCAAAGAGGAACCACCTAATGCCCAAGATACTGCATAAGCATCTAGAATCAAAAGCATCTAGTTTTCTGTTATCTTGTTCACAAATTGTCCAAGTTTCACTAGCATAACTATCCCTAGAAAGAACCAAACTATTATACAGTCTAATTTTAGTCTTTAGTGGCATACGCCTATTTCTCCACACTCTCCATAGATTCTTAAAAGTCCCAGCAGCAATCCCTATTTGTCTGTTAATCTCATGCCGCACATCACCATTATCTGTTACATAGCTCCCAAGATAATTAAACTGTGACACCTGCTCAAGACTGCAACCATACACATTAACTGAATCACAGCCTGCCTGACCTAATTTTCATCACTTTAGTTTTCTCTCTGTTTATAACCAAACCTACTCTACTACCAGTCTCATCAACAGCTCGAATGAAAGAGTTCATCTCATCAACATCATTTGCCAAAAGGGCTAAATCATCAGCATAATCTAAATCAGAAATTTTTGTATCTTCAGTCCATTTAAGGACAAAATCTTTCCCTTGAAGTAAATTTCGCATAACATAATCAATAACCAAACTAAAGAGAAAAGGAAACAAAATGCACCCTTGTCGAACACCAGACATAATGCTAAACCAATTGCTACAAGCCTTACCAACTCTCACACACGACTCAGAATTATTATAGAGAGCTTTCATTATGTTAACTAACTTTATAACTAGCTATAAAGGACCTCTAAGGAAGTCATAACCTCAGAAAAAGTACAACATGAATATCCTTGCCTCATCTAACACTAAAAATAGATCCTACTGCCTGAGTCCACAGAGAAAAAAAAATTTAACCTTTCCAGGCCCAGTTTGAAAAACTGGAATGAATCCAAAGGCCTAGCTATTTTTATTCACTTCACAGAGATAAAAAAAATTGCTATAGAACTTTTTTTTGGTCAAATAAATAAGAAAATGAGATAAATCATGCCATGTTATATAAAGTATATGCAGTCTAATTTTAGTTTTCAGGTGTATACGACTATTTCTCCACACTCTCCATAGATTCTTAAAAGTCCCAGCAGCAATCCCTATTCGTCTGTTAATCTCATGCTGCACATCACCAGTATCTGTTACATAGCTCCCAAGATAATTAAACTGTGACACCTGCTCAAGACTACAACCATTCAGACTAACTGAATCACATCCTGCCTGATTTTCATCACTTTAGTTTTCACTGTTTTTATAACCAAACCTACTCTACTACCAATCTCATCAACAGCTCGAAAGAAAGAGTTCATCTCATCAACATCATTTACAAAAGGGCTAAATCGTCAGCATAATCTAAATCAGAAATTTTTGTATCTCCAGCCCATTTAAGGCCAAAATCTTTTCCTTGCAGTAAATTTCACATAACATAATCAGTAACCAAAGAGAAAAGGAGACAAAATACACCCTTGTCGAACCCCAGAAGTAATGCTAAACCAAATTGCTATAAGCTTTACCAACTTTCACACACAACTCAGTGTTATTATAGAGAGCTTTCATAATGTTAACTAACTTGTCTGGTATACCATATGATCTCACAATCAACCACAAATTATGACGATCAACAGAGTCGAAAGCCTTTTTGAAATCAACAAAGCTAGCAACCAAAGGTTTCTGAAACTCTAAACTTTTCTCAAGAATCTGCCTAAGTGAAAATATCTGATTCACATATTCCCTACCACTTCTGAATCCACGTTGCTCATCACGCTATTGACTGTCAACCATATTCTTAATTCTATTAAGCACAATCATGCAAAGAACTTTATCTGGTACAGAGAGTAGGCTGATACCCTTATAGTTATCACAAGAACTGCAATCGCCTTTTTTGAAAATAGGGATAATAATTGCTCTGGTAAAATCCTTAGGAACCATGCCTTTATCATAAAAGATATTCAAAATATCAGTCATCTAAGTGGTAACCAAAACATTCCGAGCTCTTCTAAGCATTTCTGTAATAATTTCCGAGCCATTCTAAGCATTTCTGTAATAATTTCATCAACCCCTGGGGATTTATGAAGTTTAAGTTTAGAAACGGCCAAAATAACTTCACATTGTGTTATAGGGCCAGCATCTTTCATCGTTACAAACAATGGGAATAGAACAAACCACATTTGTTTTCACCATATCAGTTATATTTTAAATATTTTTTTTAGCCAGGAAAATAAATATATATTTCGACATTCGAAGCTTTCTAAACTTACTGTAGTTTAGGTCCTTTTAACATAGCTTAGGATCACTTAAACGTAATATAGCTTAGGCTCCCTTAAACTTAACGTAGCTTAGGGCTTCAAATTTAATGTAGTTTAAAGCAGGGGTGGGCAAACTTTTTAAGTGTGCGTGCGAAAAACTCCAAATCTTTTATACAAAATTTTCTCACTTGCCAACCGAAATTTTGGGAGCATATTATTATTTGGTGTCTTCTAAGTATTGGGAGAACCTTTTCAAACAGTCAATAAATTCTTTACGAAACACGAAATATATGTAAAGTCATGGTAAAGGAATCACGCCATGTCCGGCTGCCTGGTGAATGATGCAACACCTGAACGGGACAGAACTTGTACGTCAGTATATCGTGGAGATAGATGGCTTGGAAAATGGATGTTTGTTTCATTTTCTTATTATTACTAAAACAGTTGATAATATTTGTTTCTGTATTGCATTTTTAGTTGGTATCGCTCTACTTAATAAAATTGTATTCTATTAAGTTAAAATTTACAACTCAGCGAAGATGTTGGATATTTATTTATTTAATTATTTTTTAAAGTGAGCCCTGGATTGTTTACCGGAAAAAAGTCGCTGGCGTGCCACGTTTGGCACGCGTGCCAAGGGTTCCCCACCCCTGGCTTAGAGCCTCTTAAACTTGTCCTAGCTTAGGGCCTCAGAAAGTCAAAGTCCGGCTCTGCGTGATGGAATTTAGAGGAATGGGCTTTATTGACCGGGTTTTAAGAAGGGGGAGTGCACTTTTGGGTGGTCCATTGGAAAGGTTTATCAAGTTAATATTAAATGTTCTATTTTCCCGTTGCTGTAGGCTGTTATAATGGCAGCATAAATAAACAAGACATTCAGTAACCATTAAAAATAAAAATTCTCATCTACTGTTAAACATAGGCTAGTTTGGCTCATCAACAAATGTACTATGCAATTAATTCAGTGTGCTACCAATTTTGAGTACTTTTCTTGAAGCATAACCTGTTAAGGCTTGAATTTGAAAAACTACAAAAGTTGCAATCAAAATCATGAATAAGTACCATTATCTCCATTGTACGATATGATTTGTCACATATCTGAAGTTGTTCATAGATGGCGCTACACTAACGGAAGAATTTTGGATTTTGGGTTTAGTGTGGTGATATGGAAGCAGCTCCTTTGTTGAGTTGAAAGATGTGTTCTGCCACATGCTTAAAGTTAAAGAAATGTTTTCTATAGTTGTTGATATATGTAAGAAGCTTGAATTGTTGATACCGTATACAACTGAGTATTTCTTAAGTTGAGAAATATTGTAATATTAAATTACCATAGGCAAGATTATTTGTCGATTAGAACAATGAGTGGTAGTGAAACAAGTCCACCGGCTGCTGCAACGACTCCTGGAAGCGAAAAAACTGAAACACCACCTCCTGCGGGTACAGCAACAGAACAAGTAAGTGCAAGTGGTACATCTTCAGAGTGGACAGAGCAATGGATTGATGTTAAATGTGCTTTCTGCAAAGAAGAACTTAAAGACAATAGCGAACCAAAATTATTGCAATGTCTTCACAGCGCATGTAAGTCTTGTTTGACATCTGAATCCGTCCCCAGCCCAGCATCAACATCAAGTGGTGTAGGTAAGCAGACGACGCTCATATTAATTGTGTTTATTTACTCCTCGTTCATTTTCAAATACAATTTTAACAATTCTTCCATGTGCTTAAATAGTCTTTTTGGAATTAAGAAAGTGAGTTTAATCAGTTGAAGAAATATATGTTGTCATGTGTGTTTTAGTTTTGTAGAAACAAATGCCTTTCCTTATTAACAGATAGTTAATTTCATGTCACTAGAAAAAAGGAAAAAAAATCTTGGCATGTAGTTAATGTGCCCATTTTTGCAGAATGAAAAAAAGTAAAATATTTTCATAAAGACAATTTTATGACAAGTTGGTAAGATGTCGAAACTTGCAGTTTTAGTGCTTTTCACAGAATACAGTATTTTTAATGATTCAGTGAGTGCTGAAAAATATCTACAATTGTAAGCACCTTACTGCATAACACAGTTGGATTTCATTATATACTTGTTTTGTATTCATTGCTTTGGGTTTGTTTTGCTGAAGATATACTCTAAATATGTGAAATTATCTTCATGGATGAAATTTATCATTTGGGGGGTACACAAATATTTTGATTTTTCATTTGGGTTATTTTTTTTTATTATTATTTTATTTTGTTTTATTTTTCATTTCAATGCTTTGAGGAGCGGTTTGAATTTCTAAATATGCTAGATGTCATCACTACCTTTTGAAAATGCAGCATCAAAAACTTAAAAATTGCTTCATAATTTGCAATGTGCACAAAAGTTTGAGCTTTTATTGCACATCTTTTACGACATTTGTGTAGTCCATTCTCTACATAGTTTTTATAACCTTGACTCATATTAGAAATTGTTTTTAATATAAAAATTACTGAATGAAAATTTATTAAAATTGTAAGTTTTCAAAAGATTGAGTGAAATGAAACAGTTTTTTTTGTATAATTCTTAAAACCAACATTGGCACAATGGCAGCATTCAGGCACCATAGTTTTCTAATGCAATGCTTGACTTTCAGACTCCTAACTGTAAATGATGGCAGCAGAAAATTTTTTTCCTGAAGAATTGTACAAAAAGTTTCTCCAAATTATTTTTATAAAAAGCACTAAATATGCAATTTAGATTAATGAAAGGTTAAAATCACAGGAATTGTTTAGAAAACAGTCCAAAACCACCACACCCCCAAAAAATATGAAAAATACAATTTTGTGTCAAATTTCCCATAATACCTTTGAATAAATAAAATTCTACCACATATCAGAACTACATTTATTTGTGACATTAATACACCAACTCACTCCTATCTACCACAAAAGTCTATTCATACAGCACAATATGATGTTCCATCATATCCCTATGCCTCTACAACTCATTGTACTTGCAACTTCATAGACATAACATTACAACAACAATAGTATCACATGATAAAAGAATCCCTTGCAAAAATGCTTCTTATTCCATATCTAATTTTAACTTTGAAATGTCTTTTGTGATCAAAGTTTAGATATCCAAAATACAACAATTTACCATGATTTCAAATCCCGAAATCCCTCAATTTCCTCAGTACTTTTTGTTAAATATCTACCAAAATCGCATTAGAAAGAATGTTTGGCAGACTTGCAGTTTTGATTGCTCAAGAATTATATTATTTTTGATGCAATGCAATGGTTTGTTGCATTTTAATGTAATGCTTTTAATGCATGATTATGCTGTTTAATAGGATGTGAGCTCAAAAGCTGCTATCTCACGTTACACTGAGACTATAGCATATAGCCTAGGTATAAGTTGTTGTACATGGCATGACTTAAGATAGTTTTAACACAGTAAAAGTTCCGAAGTAAGGTTGTAAAATATTACCATTTGTAGAAAAAGTCCTGCTTGCTTCAGCTTGTTGTGCATCTTGATAAGCTTCTTCTGTGAATTTTTTCCCAAGATGTCATTTTGAAGGGTTATTTCACAGATGATTCAAGCACTGATGTATTTGCGAAGCACTCCAGATACCAGTCTGGGATCAATTTGTTGAATTCACTATTTCCACAGTGTTGTAGTAATGATGGTAATGTTGCACATGACTTCTTTCAACAACTGATTTATGTGAAAAACAGTGCGCTCACAAAGCAATTCCACGTATAACGAATGTCCAAATGTATTTCACTTTCAACATGTTCAAAATTGTTTAAAAATGCCTTTAGAACAACATATTCAGTGCAAGTTTCAAACGAAAAACTACTAAAATCTGAACATTTAAAATGTTAAAATAAGAATTAAGTCCTTCCATTGAAGCTATCATAGTGACTAGTGTCACCCCAAATGCTTGCGGGGCTTCGTCAAGCAATGTGCTCATGATGGTGAGTGTTTAATTAAGAGTGTCCCTCTATCAGTGATTTACCATATTTGAATACCACTCGCTCAACAGGAGGTTCCATGCCACAGATAGGGGTGGGACCTCCTTGTTGCACAAGCGATCTTTATGAAGGTTGATTAAGATATTTTCTGCATAGTGTAATTGCAATTCATTAGGTGGAGCTGTTAAAGGCTTATATGTCAAATTATTGACACGTATTTGGTTTTGTTTAATTGTCTGTGACAAAGCTGTATTATCAGTTTTATTTTTTATATCTAATTGGTTTTCAGTCATAGGTGGTCGTATGTTCGATATGTTTTTCCTATATAAAAGATTTTCCCCCCCAGTTTATCTTCAACATCTGGTATTTTTATTTTGTACACCCCCCTTGGTTGGTTATATTTATCTCTATTGTTAATTATTAGATTTTTATTGTATTATGAACTTTGTGTGGCATATTCAAGTTATATTTTACTAGTGTGTTTTTAATTGTTTTTGATACTCTGGGTAAGAACGGGAAACTGTGTGTATCGGATTTTCTAATTTATTTGTGCAGGGTTAGGTTAAGATGTTTGTTGTGTGTTAAAATTAGCTGTTTTTTTAACTTTACTAACAAATTTATCAGGGTATCCAGCTAGTCTCGTTATGTCGTATATTGTATTTAATTCTTTATGTAATATAGTTTTACTGAATTAATATAAGCACGCAGAAAGTATGTTTTGATGGCTGACTTTTTGTATCCAATTGGATGTGCCGAATTATACAGAATTAGGTTAGGTGTAAATGTAGGCTTTTGGTATACAGTTGTAGTACAATTTACTTGATTACGTTTCATTAATATGTCAAGAAATGGTAATCTTCGATTCTTTTCAGATTCATGGGTGAATGTTATAGTAGGCATAATACTATTAAATGTGTCATTTAATTTACTGAGTTCAGATCTAGAATGATTCCAAAAAATTAGTGTATCATCAACGTAATGAAGATATCATCATCGTCATCCTCAAGCAGCCATGGGCTACGGAGGTCCAAATAGAGGTTTATATTGGGCTTTTTTCAAAGTGGTTTCTTTGACATGCCATGTGCAACCTAGGCTATATGCTATAGTCTCAGTGTATCGTGAGATAGCAGTTTTTGAGCTCACATCCTATTAACAGCATAGTCGTGCATTAAATTATTTTAATCAAATTGCTGTGTAAGTACAATTAATTAATGTAATGCTGGACTTTAGAACTCTTAATGGCAATTGATGGTGATGGAAAATTTTTTTCTTTTTCCAGAAAAATTGTATTGAAAGGTCTATCCAAATAACTTCTTAAAAAAAAAGCCCACTAAATATGCAATTTGAACTACTGAAAAATGTCTTGAAATATCACATTAAAAAGAATATCTAACTTAAAAAAAAAGGTTCTACTAATAAAAACCTAAAAAGTATTGTTACTAGCAGTGAAGAGATTGTAAAATGAAAACTTGTTGAATAAAACATATAATTATAAACTTTTATTTTTAAATATCAAATTTTGATTTTACACATAAAACCAGTAGAAATAATGGCACATAAGACAATTTTTCCTACCTATGCATATTGCTATACAGCAAATGTAGGTCAATGACAAACAAGGCTACTTGTTTGGATTTGACCTACATCATACATCTTTCTGCACTTTCATAAACCCTGGAACAAAATAGTTTCATCAGAGACAAGTCTAAATATAAGGAAATTATTTGCAGCTGATCTGCAGTATAAAATAACCCCTGGGGCAAAATTGTCTCGGATTTGACACAAGTCTTAAAAACAAGAAAATCACAAATAATTCACCACCAATCTGTATTAACCCTTCCAGTGCCCACGTTGTCTGTACTCGTTCGGAGAATCCGTACAAATATGCCGAGAATGTATACACACGTTTTTAGTACAACAAAAAAAATCGATTTTTAAAAAATAAAAATTGCTGTTGTAATTTTTTTTATATATCTTATAAAAATATATAATTCAGGCTTCAAAAATAATATATATATTTTTTAATTTGATGCATATTTTACTAAACTACAATTTAAATAATTTTATAAAGCCATCTGATTGCCATTTTTTAGAAGCACTAAACGGTATTGCCGATTTGCTTGTTAGCGTTCCTATTTGCTGAAGCAACCTTCTGATTTAAGCTCACAGGTTTGATTTGAGCTATTATCAACAAATTTTTCCCTAAATTTTCAAAAAATCTTCTAAAAATTAACAAAAAAATGGCATTTTTAAAAATGATAGATTTTGGCCATTTTATTTTTCTGTTTCACACTCTTTTCTGTCAAAAACCTAGTCAGTATTCCCAAGTTATTTTTATCATTTTTCCCAGCATTCTATGCATCTTTCCTGCCTTCAAATCGAAACTAAAAGTAAACACGTCCTTCTTAGAAATTCTGGTTGCACCTGCATTTAATTAGTTATGCTTCACTGAGGCAAACAAGCCATAGATGGCTGATGCAATCTCCTTTGCATGTGCTATGTTTGTTAGTAAAAAAGCTTTGAGCTTGTACCATTTTATGAAATTTAATGTATTGTATAAATAATAAAATAGTGAATACGAAAGCAAAATAGACTTCCGTTGCTACGGAAATCGGCCACCATTTGGGAGGGCAATTTCAGGAAGGTCTGGTTTTTATTGCACAAACTTTTGTACACTTAGCCAAGATCGCCAAACTTCAACACCCAAAGAAAAAATTCATAATATTTAGTAAAAAAAAAGCAACCAAGGAAGTTTTTTTTTTATTTCATAACCAGTTCAGAAAATTCCGTAAATGTGAGAAGGCTGTAATCACATTGTATAACACTGGCTTAAAATATATGATACTAAAAAGAATCATTAAAAGAAATAAAAATCATATTTCTGGTTGAATATTATATTCGGGAGGAAATTTCCTTTCGATAAATATATAATTTAATTATTTTTATTCAGCAGGTTTTCCAAAACAAAGCCTTAATTGTATAGTGCGATCATTTTTTTTCACCATATCAATTGAAAAAGGCTTATTAAAATCAATATGCTTGCACATTTGTTAATATTATTTGTTTTCATAAAATTCGTAATTAAATTCTATTTAATTTGATATATAACATGACCTATTTTTGTTGATTGGTTATTTTTCAAAAAAATTCTAAAGTTGACTTGTTTATCTGACTCACCACAGTTGGTTCAAAGCCTGGAATTTTCTCAAAGTATGGTACCGAGAAAAAAATTACAAAATGAGAAAAATATTTACTTAAAACCAAAAAAGTAATTTTTTTGTTATTCAGAAATATATTGTCATTCTATTCATGTGCTTTGCAATCATTTCTGTTTATAATTTTGTTTTAAATAAATTTTTATTTGTGTTGCCAGATGCATTTTTTTACTACATAACTCTTAAAAAAGTCCTATAAAATAAAACATATCGTGTTTTTTGTTAAATACTTGATTTTCAGAAAATCTAGAATTAAATGCTGATTAATTTGGTATGCAATATGCCATAATTCCTTTCATTAGTTATTTGGCAAAAAAATTCTAAAGTCAAAGTTTTTTTTGGCTGTGCATAGGCAGAAAATTGCTTGGCCCCTGGATAGAAACCTGTTGTTCAGGCTGGACACTGGAAGGGTTAATAAAATGCCCATTGGAAGTAAATATTCCCACCAGAGACAACCTAAAAAACCTGAATATCATAAACATTGCACCTCTGAACTGCATTATAACAAGAGTCCCTGTAACTGAATAATCCCATCAGGGACAAGAAATGTAAAAAACTAAATTGTAAACAATTCGCATTGTAATAAGTCCAAAGAACTAAATAATCACATCAGAGACAACAAACTTAAAAATGCAAAAAATCATAAAAAATTTATTTTTGATTTGTGAAAAGCCCCCAGAGTTGAATAATTGTATCAGAAATAGCAAATTGAAATAAAACAAACATGAAACCATAAATTATTCACCACTGATTTGAATTATAAAAAGCCTCCAGAACAGAATAAACATTAGAAAATCATCATCATCATCATCATCATCCTCAAGCAGCCATGGGCTACGGAGGTCCAACCAGACCGTGCAATTTAGTTCTCCAAGCAAGTCTATCCTGAGCTACATCTACTGCATCTGGCCACTGCACACCAATTCTAACAAGGTCCTGTTTGACATTGTCTGCCCACCGCATCCTAGGTCTCCCCTTCTTTCTGAGGCCTTTAGGCACACTGTTCATAACCCTATTCGCCAATCTATAATTATTCATACGGGCAACATGGCCAAACCAACGGAGTCTCTCTCTGCACAATATGCTGCTTAAAGGAGGTTGCAAACTCCTTTTCCTAATCTCATCATTAGTTACAAAGTTGAACCACCTAATGCCCAAGATACTGCGTAAGCATCTGGAATCAAAAGCATCTAGTTTCCTGTTATCTTGTTTACAAAGTGTCCAAGTTTCACTACCATAACTAACCCTAGAAAGAACCAAACTATTATACAGTCTAATTTTAGTCTTTAGGTGTATACACCTATTTCTCCACACTCTCCATAGATTCTTAAAAGTCCCAGCAGCAATCCCTATTCGTCTGTTAATCTCATGCCGCACATCACCATTATCTGTTACATAGCTCCCAAGATAATTAAACTGTGACACCTGCTCAAGACTGCAACCATTCAGATTAACTGAATCACAGCCTGCCTGACCAATTTTCATCACTTTAGTTTTCTCTCTGTTTATAACCAAACCTACTCTACTACCAGTCTCATCAACAGCTCGAATGAAAGAGTTCATCTCATCAACATCATTTGCCAAAAGGGCTAAATCATCAGCATAATCTAAATCAGAAATTTTCGTATCTCCAGCCCATTTAAGGCCAAAATCTTTCCCTTGAAGTGAATTTCGCATAACATAATCAATAACCAAGCTAAAGAGAAAAGGAGACAAAATGCACCCTTGTCGAACACCAGAAGTAATGCTAAACCAATTGCTACAAGCCTTACCAACTCTCACACACGACTCAGTGTTATTATAGAGAGCTTTCATAATGTTAACTAACTTGTCTGGTATACCATATGATCTCACAATTAACCACAAATTATGACGATCAACAGAGTCGAAAGCCTTTTTGAAATCAACAAAGCTAGCAACCAAAGGTTTCTGAAACTCTAAACATTTCTCAAGAATCTGCCTAAGTGAAAATATCTGATCTACACATCCCCTACCACTTCTGAATCCACATTGCTCATCACGCAATTGCCTGTCAACCAGATTCTTAATTCTATTAAGCACAATCATGGAAAGAACTTTACCTGGAACAGAGAGTAGGCTGATACCCCTATAGTTATCACAAGAACTGCGATCACCTTTTTTGAAAATAGGGATAACAATAGCTCTGGTAAAATCCTTAGGAACCATGCCTTTATCATAAAAGAGATTCAGAATTTCAGTCATCCAAGTGGTAACCGAAACATTCCCAGCTCTAAGCATTTCCGTAGTAATTTCGTCTACCCCTGGGGATTTATGAAGTTTAAGTTTAGAAACAGCCAAACTAACTTCAGATTGTGTTATAGGGCCAACATTAAAGCCACCAATGCATCTATCATCATTGCAAACAATGGGAGTAGAACTAACTACATTGTTTAGAACATCACTGAAATGCTCAGCCCACCTAGCCATGACAGAATCCTCCCCTTCTATAACCTTACCTTGTTTATCCTTCAATCCTTGTATGCCTGTCCGTTTTCTACCACACAAAACATTAACTATCTGGTACAGCTCTCTGCTGTTGTGCTGTCTAACTGCTTCCTCGGCTTTGTCAGCCAAACCATCAAGCCAAAAATTTTTATCAGCAGCTAACTGATCCTTTACAAGTTTATTAAGGTCTCTGTAATGCTTTCTATTAGGACTAGTAGGGTATTGATTAAGGGCATTCCTGCAGTTCTTTCTTTCCGAAATAAGCTCAAGTGCCTTATCACTCAGATAATTTTGCCTCTTCTGCTCCTTTTTTCCTAAAAGAGTACTGTTAGTGTCGAAAAAAGCCTGTTTAAAATGATCCCATTCTTCCTCAACTTCAGTAGTAAGCAAACCATGACTGTCATAATGACTAAGTAACATATCATGGTAAGCTTTGGCTATAACTGGATCTTTCAGAGCTTCAGTATTAAAAGTAAATTTTTTAACCCTAGCACAACACTTTTTAAGTTTAAGTTGCAACACACTTTTAACAAGGTAATGGTCAGATCCAATTTCAACTCCCCTATATGCCCTGGTATTCCTAACAGAACTAGTCCATTTGCTGTTAATTAATATGTAATCAATCATATTCTTATGCAGCCCATCAGGTGAAACCCATGTGTACTTATGTATGTCACGGTGTTTGTAATAAGTGTTAGTTATTCTGAATCCATTGAGTTTACTTACCTGTAGGAGACGTTGCCCATTGCTATTGCAGCTACCAATACCAAAAGGGCCTATTACTCCTCCCCAAAGGTCAGAGTCAGTACCAACTTTGGCATTGAAGTCACCAAGAACAAGGGTAATATCTCCTTTCTTGACAGAATTCAAAATATCCTGAAGTTGTTCATAAAACCTATCCTTCTCATCCTCATCGGCATCCTCAGTGGGGGCATAACAGCAGATAACATTCAAGTCTTTAACGCTTGTCTGAAATTTTGCTGTAAGAAACCTTTCATTAATGCACTCATATCCTAGAAGAGCATCACTAGCGTGTCTGCTGAGAAGCAGACCCACGCCTTGGTGATGCTTTTTGTCGTCCCTCCCTGAAAAGAGAAATTTAAGATTATTTTTAACAATCTGACCTTTATCTGTCCATCTGGTCTCTTGCAAGCCGAGAATATCTAAATTATAACGGTGGAATTCTTGTGTGAGGACATCAAGAGAAAAAGCTCTGTGCAGAGTCCTCACATTCCAACTACCTATGGAGAGAAAATGGTTAGTGGGATGTTTAAAGAAACTATGTTTATTGAGAGAGGGAATGCCGACAATATCAAACAGCCCCCTAATCGCAGACATGGGGCAAAGACCCGTTCCCCCACTACTAAAGGCTGAAGCCATCTACACTGGAAGACTTCCTCCAATGTAGAATTTGACGATGCCAATAGAAGCAAAGAGTTCAGGTGCCTGCGATGACTTCTGCTCAGGATTATCCACCAGCTGATAAACATATCCTGTGGATCTATTCACTTGGGGCTGTCAACCCACAAACAAAAAGAAAACACAGCGGAAGATTTTCCCTCCACAGAAGCCCACCAGTGCAGCAAAATCAGGATCCATAATCAAGCTCAGAGCCATATATCTGTCCAGTCCAGTAGGTTTATATGGTCAGCACCAGGACCCTGTGTGGTTGACCATTCCTCAGCAGGGTAGAAAAAAAAGAAAAGTAGCCATAGTTGTCCAGATCAGTAGGCCACACTAATCTGGCAGCCCTCCCCTTCCGTTCACTTCCACAAGAGAGTATCTCTTTTGAAAGTTACTAATGGTCCGCACCACGAGAAGGCGGGGTTGGACATTAGGTGCTAGGCCTGGCCGGTTCTATGCATCATCACAGGGGATTGGTGCATAGCTCTCCTTCCAGTGACTACCTAGCTACCATTTACAGACCAGAAAATAATAATAAAAATAAATACCCTCTCAAAGAGCTGCTTGTCACAGAGGTCTGACAGGAGCCTGTCAGTTTATACACCATAGTAGATCTGAGAGGATGTCGGGACTTCAGCAGAAAAACATCACAAACATCCATGCCTTACCTGGGGCTTGAACCCAGATCCCTTAAATCAGTAGCTAAGCACGCTAACCTTTCATCCACGGAATGGCAAAATAAATACTCCCTCAAGTAGCTGCTTGCCACAGAGGTCTGACAGGAGCCTGTCAGTTTATATGCCACAGTAGAAAGTGAGGATGGTAGGACCTCAGCAGAAAAATAATGCAAACAGCTATGCCTTACCTGGGGCTTGAACCCAGGTCCCTTAGAGAAAATAGCAAGTGTTAAAAGCATAAATATTGTAAACAATAAGCTGCAATCTGCATTGTAAAAAAATCTCAACAAAAAAAAGTAATATCATCAAAGTATCCCCCCCCCCCCAAAAAAAAATGTGATTAATGAAATGGCAGAACTAAAGCACAGATGTGTAAAATAGAAATCCCATCATCCCACATTTCGCACCTAACATAAAGAATAAATGTATTTAACTGAAAAAAAAAAAAATCTGCAATTTGCTACACTTTTACCTAAGGAGCACCTTTATGCTACATATAAAGGGAAAAAAAATATCTGAATTGCATGAAAAACAAAAAAAAATTTGCCCATCTATCCTCTAAAAGCTGAACTTCACTTTACACCTAAAAACATCAAAAACCAGACAAAACAGTCCATACAGTTAAAACACACTATGGTGATGTCATATTGAACCCTTTTTACATAGGTTACTTCATGCATCTTACTTATGCTCTCTTATGCCAGAAGTGATAACTCTTGGTGCCATCTACTGAGCTGAATGATTTAAACTGTAGAAGTGCTAAATATTCAACTTCATAAACGTTCTATCAATAATGGCCTAAAAAATTGTATTACTACCAGTGAATTTGCAGTTTTTAAAGTGTCTTGGGAACTAAATAATTCAGTCAGGGATAATAATCTTGAAAAACAAGTTAGTCATAGACAATTCATTACCAATCCACAATATTAAAAGGCCCCCAGAAGTACATAATTCTAGCAGAGGCAAGAAGCTAAAAAACATGAATATCATTAAAAAAATGCATTGCATATCTGCATTATAGGAAAACCCAGAACAAAATAATCTCACTGGGGACAATCATTTTAACCAGAGTGCTAAACAATAGACTGTTATTCCATACTTTAAAAACATGACAATGTCATCAAAATCCCCCTCCCAAGGGAAAAAAAATTATATCTCTGAAAGAACACCTTAGCTAAAATACAGGCATGCATATTAGAAATCCCAATGTCCCACTTTTCCTCAACATAATTACAGACAATAAACATGCATTTAACTAATGATGTAAATTGTCTACAATATTATTACTCACCTATGAGGCAAAATTTATAACTTTATGCTACTACTAAATAGGAAAAAATCTAAATTGCACAAAAAATTTGATCCCCCCCCCCCTTCAAAAAACTTACCTTTTGTAACTTTTTTCACCTTACACATGGAAATTAAGAACTAGAGGCCATGTGAAACATACCAACAGACAATCCAATAAACCATTCAATATGGTAAAATATATTACTTCACTATCATACTGTTTATTTTTCATTACAGTACTTGATGCACCTTATGTAAATTTTGTCACTCTTCAGGGTACCATCGTGTGAGTTGAGTGCTGTAAATGGCAGACAGACCTCCACATTTTTTGCAGAAATGCATTATTTTTTTCTTATTAAATATGGTGGTATTATTAAAGAAACCTTTTTACCATATATATAAAGTCTTTTCTAGTTTAAAAATTAGAGAATAAAAATATAGTAGACCGCCCATCAGTATAGTATCCTGTGGTTCTGATTTCTACAACTTTGAAGAGAAATGTAGGGTGTTTTAAGAATAGGGTGAAAACTAGGTGATACTCTAACAGTATGCTTGAGTACAATAAATAAATAAATAAATAAATAAATAAATACCCCCTCAAGCAGCTGCTTGCCACAGAGGTCTGACAGGAGCCTGTCAGTTTATATGCCACAGTAGAAGGTCTGAGAGGATGGCAGGACCTCAGCAGAAAAACGACACAAACATCCATGCCTTACCCGGGGCTCGAACCCAGGTCCCGTAGATCAGTAGCCAAGCGCGCTAACCACTCGGCCACGGGACGGCTTGAGTACAATGAAATTGATAAAATTTTCTTTGGTGCTTAAAATATTTATAATAATAATTTGAGTGATATTCATAAGATGAAAATTAAATATTGAATAAACTCGACTTATTTAGTATACAATAAGGAATTTCCACTTTTTAAGTCAGTTCAGATTTTTAGAGGAAAAATTGTTTTGAGCCATGTGGGATATGAACCCATGACCTCCTGATAACATGTCAGGTGCTCTGAGCTACTAGTTGCCGATCAAGATCTCTATTTGAAGCTATGAACATTTCTATTATGTCACATATAGGCACTGTTATGGCAATCTAGCCACAAGCAGCAGACAATGCCATATTGATGGACAAGTTTTCCTCTAAAAATTTTTATATATAAAAAGATATAAAAAGACAATTTTTTTCTGAAAAATTTTAATTTTCTTAAAAAGTGGAAATTCCTTAGTGTATAAGATGAAAAGCCTACAGGGGCAGAGAACAGATTTATGTGGCCTATGCATGAAGATTTTTCAGTGCTAAATATAGCTGAAATAAAATAGACTACCACATGCAAACTATGACTGGACTTTCTTTTTAGTTTTTTAAGGGTTTTAATATTAAGTAACAAATACAATAGCAGTAGTTTTTTCATACTCATGAGTCATCATAGAAAGTTTTTACAGTACTTTTTTTCTTTCAGAATTTTAAGTAAATATGCTGTACTTTTTTCGGATTTATACAGGTTATCATATTCATCAGAATTAAGTCCTTTTTTTATGTCCTTGTATTAAAGTTATAAGTGGGCATTTTTTCACTGTTCTTAATTTGTTAGATGCCAAATAGAAGTTTTCATGAAGCTAATAATCTAAAGAATTTTTTGAGATTATTATGAATTGATATGATATTTCAGAAATATTCTTTTATGGCAAAATGAAGCATGCGTATAAAAAGGGAAAAAAATCATTGTACTTTCTTGTTTTATGTGACTAGTAAAAACATCAGCAAAAAAAGTGCTTTTTTGATTGACAGAATGTAACTGAATAAAGTAGCTAGAAATAATAAATTATAAGCAAAAAGCAAGTATTCTAGCTCCAGGGTGAATTAAAACGAGTTTTTTATTTTTTATTTTCGAAATGGAAGAGAAAAGTGATAATTTTATTATTTCAGATTTGAGATGTCAGTCCCCAATATTGTAAACTAGGTAAACTTTTGTATTGAAATGTTAGGGTAGCAGTGGGTAACTAAAAAAGTAGAAAAAAATGTTCATTTAATTTCTGTTTGTGTAATCAAAATATGGAGTGTGCAGGCTAAATCTAGATAATAGACACTATATGTATTAATTACTATTTTATCGGAGCAAGAATATATCTAGTTGAATTACTAGAGTTTTGATCAAAGCAATAGTGGATCTTGTAGCTAGTTCTCAGGTTGTAGATACCAGAAAATTTTCCCCACTATCCCTTTCCACCCTCAGATGTGTGTGCCCCTTCAGCATACTTCAAGTGTTGGCAGGCAGTTGACTTTGAGAGATGAAAAGAAAACATTTCTTTTGGGAACTGCCAACCTGAATATGAAATATATCATTATCTGAGTATGTCAGTTAAAAGTCAGAAAGATGATATTACTGCTCCTCATTATCCCATATGTATTTGGCTCATGCTGCACTACATTCTGCTCCTTTGAAGTAAAAGGGATAGGGATAACTCAGTATTGCACCAGCTTCATAATTTGCAGTTCCCAGGTTTGAGCCCTGCTTGGGCCAGTGTTGAGTTATCTCTGTAAAATTCCCCACCCTGCCCTCAGTCAGTAGGGGACATTTATGGGCTATGAAAGACCACCATCTGTAGGATGGGATCTTAAACTGTATTCCTGTGTGTGGTGCTTTTTTATGTTTTACTGGTTATTTTAACAGATTGTAGTTTTATGGCTTTGTCTTTTATATCCTATACAAACTGGGTTGGTTTACGATTTATATCTTTGTATTTATTGCTTTACACATATTTTTTGGTGTTCTATCTGTTGGTTTTGTCCTTTACTGTCTTGACTTTTAACTTTGGTTGTGGGTTTCTGTGTCTTTTATCCTTTTATATGTCTCGCTTGGTGCATTATGGCTTTAGCTGCCAATGCACATTAAAACCCCAAACAACCAACCAACCAATCCTGTGTGTGGGAGAGCCATACCTTATGTATGTTAAAGAAAATGCTGGATGGCCTTGATGGGAGGATACCATCGGTCTCCCAACAGCTCTCCAGTGGGAGCCCTTGTGACCTGGCCATTTAACCCATTGTGTGCAAAGTGCCACTCAGAAGTAAAACAACCCAACCCTTTGATGTAATAATAAGTGTCATACATTCTAGAAATAGGATCCAGCAGTTACTATCATAGCATAGGTGACAGCTTTGATGATTGATGCAACAGTGCCCTTGTAATTCTTAGGTTGTAGAGACCAGAGATTTTTTCCACCCTTTCCACTTCCAAATGCATGTGCCCCCTTTATTAGGCTCTCTTTACCTCGATTGGGTGAAATGAAAATAATTCTTTAGAAAACAGACATGCTATTCAGAGACGTGAAAGTGTTTTGAAAGCTTTTAAGTGTTATGGTGGGAAAAGGTTATTAAAAGCTGCTTATTTTAGCTGAGTGATTGGCACTTTTTATATTTGGCAAAATGGGGATGACTCCCCAAAGTAAATATTGCCATTGGTTCAAAAGCAGAACCGCTTACCTAATAAAATATTTTGCTGTCTCAAATGCATAGATAATAATACTCAGAAGCTTTTAAGAGCTAGGACAGCACTCTGTCTTCACTGAAGATAGAGTGGCTTGACTACTGATCAAACAAAGGTTACCTGGGTCGAGCCCCAGATAAGGTGGGGCGGGGGCGACTCAGTCGGTAGTGCGCCAGGCTCGTAATCTGTAGTTCCCAGATTCGAGTTCCAGCTGGGTCAGCGTTAAGATTTATCTCCGCAAAATTCCCTGCCCTGCCCATGGTCAGCAGGGGACACTGATGGGCTTGGAAAAGGCTGCCATCCATTGGATGGGACGTTAAGCCGTGGCCCCATGTGTGGGAGAACCATACCCTGGTCACGTTGAAGAACTCGCTGGATGGCCTTGATGAGAGGCTACCATCTGTCTCCCAACAGCTGTTCCAGTGGGTCCCCTCCCCCAACCTTCTCTGAGCCTTCGGGGTCCATGTGACCTGGCCATTTAGCCCATGGTGTGCAAAAAAGTGCTGCTCAGAGGTAAAACAACCCAAAGCCCCAGATAAGGCACAGATGTTCATGTTTTTTTTCTGCTGAGGTCCCGCTAACCTCAGAGACCTGCTATTGGATATAAACTGGCAGGCTCCTGTCAGACCTCTGTGACAAGCAGCTGCTTGAGTGGGTATTTATTTATAATTTGATATATAAACTTCATAACTTTATTGCTCAACAACAGGGAACTTTGTTATTTTAATCACTGCACTTATTAACAAGGAATTCTCTAGTCTCATATAAGCTAAATAAAAGATAAACAAGTTTCCAAGTGCACCAGAAATGTAAAATCCAAACTTTTTAAAGAGAATAATAACTATTTAGTGAAAAATATTATGCAATTTTTGTGTTATGCCAGAGGAAAGCCAAATTTGATGCACAATAGCTTTAAAAATAATCTTTTTTTGGAAAAATGTTACTGAATATAAACATCTACATCAAATCTACACCGTGTTGTAAAAAGTGTCCGGACACTTCCATGTTATGTGAATGGAAAGTCACTTTCAAAGCTCCCTAACATTGAAAATAAACCTTTTACGCAAAAACTGTTATTGGCGATAAATTGTAGATGTCACTCAAATCTCTCGAAATATATTTCCCACAATATTCGTTTAATATTTAGAGAATGAATAGAAGCTGAAGCATTTATTTTCAACTTTTGACACTTGTGAAAAAAACACTTCAATAGATAAAACACAACTCTTGTAACAATTTGTTCATTAATATAAATTAAATATCTGAAGTTTGTATGATGATTTTTTAAGATTTCATTAATTTGGGGGCTATGTGAAAGTGTCATCTGCTGTTAAATGGTCCCTCTTCAATGACTCTTAAAATATTGATCGATGATTGTTGAAAATTGACACTGTCGCATTGCCTCCAAATTGATGAAATCTTAAAAAATTGCCATGCAAACTTCAGATATTTAATTTTTGTTAGTGAGCAAATTTTTACAAGAGTTCTGTTTTATCTATTGAAATATTTTTTCACAAGTGTCAAAAGTTGAAGATAAACGCTCCAGCTTCCATTCAATCTTTAAATATTGAATGAATGTTGTGGGAAATATATTTAGAGAGATTTGAGTGATATTTATAATTTATCGCCAATAACAGTTTTTGCATAAAAGGTTTATTTTCATTGTTAGGAAGCTTTGAAAGTGGCTTTCCATTCAAGTAACATGGAAGTGTCCTGACTACATTTTTCAGTGTAGTGTATATGAACCTTTAATTTTGAAAATATTCAATTAATATTATTAAATGGAAGCAAATTATGGTTAAACAAGGTTATATCAAATATGAGGGCATTCAAAAATTCTTGACATGAATCTGCAGAACAAAAACATTGCACCTCCACGAAACTTTTATTGTCCTTCAAAGTACTCCCCTACAACATCTATGCAAAGTTTCAGAGTCTATGCCAATTCTGTAATTCTTGTTGGTGCCCCTGTTGGGGAATACTCCACAATTCTGAATGAATGGATTTTTCAACATCTTGCACCCTTGGAAAAAGCTTCCCAGCAAGTTCCTTTTTAATTTTTGGAAACAACCAAAAATTGCATGGTACAAGATTCGGTAAATATGCTGGATGGGGTAGCTGTGTGATTTTTTCCTGCTCCAGATAGGTCGTAACTTGCTGGGTTTTTTGGCAAGAAGGAGAACCCTTGTCATGCCTGTTGTTGGACACAGTTCCTTCATCTCCTTAACCATTTTGGCAAAACAATGGTGTAGTATTGACCATTTAAGGTAAGCATCCATTGGTCAGCAACGGTCGCACGCAGACACGCATTAAAATATTCTCCCCTGCATTCTCAATGAGACAGTGTTCACTGGCAAGCAATGAAGGCATCGGCAATGTCGCCCACGAAGAGGGAGAATCCCAAATGGCATTTCCCCTGCCTGCTAATGAATTAATCACTCTTGCCAAAACATAACATGTTTGTCATGACTTTCACAAACTGCTCATGTAATCCTTACCCTAGATCATCAACATCTAGGGATAAAGTTGTTAAATACACTTTTATCTTCAACAAATCCCTATAAGAAAAAGTAATTTCAAAATCGTTATATAGCCATTCACAGTTGTAAAGCTACTTTTAAAACACGCTCTATAATAACACTGAAAGATATTAATGCTGATATAAACTATATTTATTGGATATTTAATTGATGTAACTTTACCATAAATATTACTTTTAGTACATTTTGAACATTTAAGTGAGTCTATGAGAGGCAAATACAAAAATAAAATTCGTGGTGTAAACTAGTGGTGTAGAAATGGGGGAATTGAATATTCTGGTAACACCACTTGAAAATAAATGAAGGATTTTTATTGTTTTTAAATATTTTATCCTCCATCTAACTCTCTGCCCTCGGTGAGATGGGTTTGGAAAAGCTGCCTTCAGTTGATTGTCTTTTCACGTACATTTTTCAGAGTAAAATATAAATCTATTTTTTCTAAATAATCTTATTCTACATAAACTCCATTTTATCTGTATCTGAATTACTACGCCACTGGTTTAAATACTCCCTTATTTTCATTCATATCTTTAATATCATGATAGAAGATTGGCAAAGAGATATCAGCAGGCCCATATAGAAAGTTATGGAGGATGGGGAGCTGAAACTTAATGAAAGCCATTCAAGTACATCATTGTCAGTTAAATTTTAATGCTTTAGTAACTTTTGTTTCAAAATATGTGATATGTATATATATATAAATGTATAATTGTTTTTTCTGGCCACGTTTCAGTTATTAACATCCTCAAATAAAGGAAGAAAAAAATCAGTGGATTTGGGACATGGTTCCCCTGTAGCAGATGCACACTCAGAATTATTTTTGTGGGAGAGAGAGAGGGGGGGGGGGGGAGTTAAGAATAAGACTTCAGTAGGGTTTCCCAGTTACTAAAATATGAAAAATTCCATATATCTATTTTTAGTGTCGATCATACACCCTATGCCTAAAATGGAATTATAGAGAGACACCGGTTTTGGTGTTAGTGTCTTTGTATAATTTTATACAATTTCTTTTCACACACCACACTACCCCTTGAATACGTGCCTGCCTCTTAGATTTAATTCTATTTTGTTTGCCTTATATAGCTCGAAAAAAAAATTTTTTTTTGGGGGGGGGGGGGAAATACATTTTTCATTATTCACATTTGTATAACTGTTTTAACTTCTTAAAAATTATTTTAGGAAGTTATTTTTTTTTCGGATTAGAATGTCAAAACAGTTGTAACATCAGTCAAAAAAGTGGTTTGAAAATATCCAAATACCATGCATTGGTAACTTTATTGTGTAATTTACGTTAATATTTTTGCAGGTGAGCAATGCAGGGAACGATGGGTACATGTAAGAAACTACTTCCGAAAAGCAATTAAACTGCAGAAAACAAAGAGTGGACAAGCTGCAACACTCATATGAAACTCCTGAAGTATGAAAAAGAATTGAGTTTTCTTTTACCATATTTCTTTGATGGCAATGAAACACAATTATCAAATGTGCCTGCAGTCATTTCTGATGATGTAGATATTCAATCTGAAAATAATGCTGCTGTATCTGATTGTAGCGTATCTGCAAACTGTTCGCACCCGATATCAACAACAAGAAATCAAAATGTAAGATATTCAAGAAAGCGAGTTCGCTTATCTTGTCAAGAGACACCTACAGTAGCAAGTGTTTTTCAAGAATACCTAAAATCAAAAGGCAGTAAAACGGACAAGAATACTGATGATCCCCTATTTCATTTTTTCTTGTCAGTGGCTCCAACAGTCAAAACATTTCCACTTTCAGAACAGGTGAAAATAAAATGTAGCATATTTAATCTAGTTAATGATGTAGAAAGTAAACTGGCCTCCAAATCTAGTCTAATTGTTTATAGTGCCATTTGGCCTATGCATCATTGTAGACCTACATCTGACTACTAGGTCCCTCTCATTATCTCCCTCTGCACTTAGCCCAATAAAGCAACTAACATACAATCCACGAACACAAACTGCTTCTAGCTCATCAACAGAACGAATCTACCAAACATCAAAAATAAAAGCCATCTATAAACCATCAACAAAACCAGCTTACAACTGGTTGTCACCAACGGTATACAGGCAACAATGCAAACAGCATGTAGCCCATTACCACAAACAGTGTACAGTTCACCATCACAAAGAATTTACAGTCCATCAGCACTATCAAATCCTTCAACACCATCTAGATGCAACTCAACACTCACAGATTATGGCCCATCAATAATATCAAAATCAAGCCAACCAAGGTAGTCACAAGTTAATAGCTCATTCACAAAATCAACATTGAATCGAGACACTTTGTTGGATTTTTTGCAATCTGATAAATTGCTGCGTTTTGCTTCTTGGAAAATGTAATAAACATTCCTACATATTTTTGCTCTCAGTTATGTTAGTAAAATTTTATACTATACTTGACTGTTGGATCTCCCAAGCCCATGGCTGCATGAAGAATTTGTGTGTTGTATGTATGTCTAATAAAAATGTTAATGTGTTATAAAAGATAATGGCACAATAGAATAAAACCTCTGTAAATCTTAACAAACAGATAGAATTAAATTGACAATACTTGTACTTCCAATTAAATGCTGTTGAAAATTATCTTTACTATATTATTCATGTAAAATTTTTTTTGGGAAATAGAACTTAATTGGCTTACCGTAGGCAGACTGACAACCTTTCTTCTGGTTTTACTGAGCATCGAAACATTGTGTTTTCTCTACCAAATATTATTTTAAGTAGTGTATAATATATTTATCTATTATTCCATTTAAGTAGTGTATAAATATATCTTTTGAGTAGTTTCCTGAATTTTTCATGGGTCATTCTGAAGTAGTTGAAAAATTTAGAGTCATCATCAACTAAATTTCTAAACAAACAGGGGAATTCTCCAAACTTCATTCGTTTTTGACATATATTATGCACTCAAAATCTTTTCTTTCTCTTATTAACCCTCCTTTCTTCTTCACATATTGATGCCAAAACAACAATTCTTCATCAGAACTACTCATTTTAAGAATTTTATCACTCAATCTCAAAAATTCACACATTCAACTCGAGTCATAAGCTTTGAATGAAATGAGGAAGCTGTAACTTTCCCACTCCCACTTTCGATGTGGGCGCAGCCAGCTGAATCGTAAAATTCCGCAGGAAAATCCTTGCAAGTGAGTTAGGTAGCAGAGGAATCGCCAATTCCCTAGTGGCAATGCCATGCGTCAGTTGCTGGTCAGTGGATGCCTATAGTTATTTTTTCAGGTAAGGTGTCATTGGCTACTACTACTTGGGAATTGAAAATAATTGTGAACATCCTCTTCCTTGAGCAAAAGTCTTGTTGGAGGGTTTAGAGATGCAGTTCATCTACTGCAACTCAAACATAGTTGTTGATCTTTTTGGGAGTTGTATAATAGTAAAACCATGGCTCATTACCTGTGACAATGTCTATTAACTGTTTGGGACCATTAGTTTCAAACATTGCCAGCATCTCCTTGCATGAGTTGACTCTAGCCCTTTTTTGCTGTTCTTTCAGTTTCTGGAGTACCTATTTGGCATAGATCTTTTGGAACTTAAATGTTGATGAGTAATTGTTTCCACACTGCTAATCGATACACTGACATCTGAATTTATTGCCTGAATGGTGGTGTGCAGGCTTTCCTTAATGAATTCATGAACAGCAGAAATGGTTCTCTCGTTCACGGTCTCCTTCAGTCTTCTTGCACGATGGAGATCTTTGAAGTTCTGCCGTCCTTCTCTAAATTTGTGCATCCATCCAATAACAGTGCCATATGAACAGACATGATCACCATATACCTGTGATGAATCAGCATGAATTTTATTCACATCGTTCTGAAGCTGCATCATGTGTGAAAGTTGTGGAAGCAAAAATATTGAACAGCAGCAATGTAATTCCTTAAGAAATTTATACAAAACTGATGAATAGTGAATGAATTAAATGCACAAACTTCTAAAATATACACTTACTGAAGGGCTTATTTCAGTTTTAATTAACTTCTGAGGTAAATTTTTATAGCTTGTATCACTATTGGTAAATATTTAAACTTTCATAACTTTTAGTGAACAGATATTGTTTAAAAACAAGGTTGTGTGATTTAGATTTTTAATTTATCTTCAGTTGCATTTTTCTATAAAAAGCTTATTTTAGAAGTTATGAAACAAAATTTGCATATGTGCTTTTTCATAATGTCCACTTGCATAATGTGAAAATTCTCTCTTTTTTTTTAATCTAGTCAATATATTTACTTACTTTGGTGCTCTCTTAGTCCTCCTGTTCTAACCATCACTTATATAGATCTTGTACTACTTAGTTCTTTTCACTAGACCTAAGTCCATAGGTTTTTTTTTTCCCCTACATGGTCATGCCTATCACATTTGGAAAATTTGATCCATTGCAGAATGGTTTTATTGTCTCTCCCACTCATGCAGTCATTTTTTCATGCTTGCTGCCCAAACACTCATGCATAATTATAATTAAATTTAAATTGACTTTTGTGATTGTAAAATGAGGGAAATAGTATTATATTGAACAACTGTTTTATAATATGAATATTATCAAGGATTCATTTGAATACCTATAATTTTTATGTTTATTCTCACTAAGAAAGGAGAATTTGTGTGCTTTTCTGCACATAGTATCATAACTGAAAATTGTCCACTCAATCCATGTTACATCACTGCCCAAAATGTGTAAAACTGATTCACATTGGGTCATGGCTGTGATTCATGTGATATGATGAAATTCACAGCTGATACAGCCAGTTCTATTTCCCTAGGGCATATGTCTCATCCAGCCATTAATTATATATCCTTAAATTATCTAATTTTCTCTGTATGAAGTTCATGAATGATGATGATCATCAGTGAAATTTAAATCACTGATGACTGGATAATCAGTTTTTTTTTTCACATTGCTGTTTAAGATACCTTTTCATAAGTTGATGTTATCACTCTACTGCTGAATACGTGGATGAAGAAAAAGTAGATCGGCTCCTACTGAATTTATTTTCCTTAACATTCAGAAGAAAAAATCTCTTTGGGTAGTGCTGTGCCACAAGTCCCACAGAGTCATACCTTTGAAGGGAAAAGAAAACTCACCAAAAACAAAACACAAATGTCATTGCCATACCCAGGATTTGAATTGAGACCACTTGCTACCACCGCCAAACATGCTAACCACTTGTATGGAACAAAGAGCTTATCCATCAAGTTTGCTTATGCTATCTTCCTGATGTGATCTGACAACCAAGGAATCTTTTTCATACAAATCCATGTAGATGAAAGTGCTTAATATAAAAGATTTAAAACCTGAAGGAGTAAAGAAAAAGGTACCCTTTACTCATCTTATAATTCATGAGTATAATTCATGATTAGAAGTGATGAGAAATTGCATTAGAAGTGGTTTAGCATACCTAGGAAACATGCTTACTGCCAATTTCAACGTGTTTTATGGGAGGTTTTAAGTGGCCTTGTCTGAATATGTTGTTACTAGGAATCGATCGTTACCTTCAGCACCTCTTAACTTATAGACCATCACTCAGGCCCCTATTTGACCTCGATTGCAACACTGGATCTGAAAATTCCTCTTATTTCTAGTTTTACTGTCTGAAAAAGCCGTATTCACCAAATTTTAGCTCTCCAGCACTGGTATATCAAAATTTGACCTTTGACCTCAAAGGACCCATTGCATCCAAAAGTTGACGTACTAATAGTAGTTGAAAATCTCAGTGCGTATACAATGGAGATTTAAATAGTTAAAAATCACCTTTAAACACGTGAAATCGTATGATATAGATCAATTTTCTTCTATGCAAAATGCGATACAAAGTCTGTAACGATGAAAATTATTTGGATAAAGTCCAATTTAATGTTATTAGGGATGCACTTATAGTTCTCAATAGTAGAAAATAAAGAGCATATCTTTTATGAACAAATTGATAGCATTGTTGTAAAATGTTAAAGAATAACATCTTGATTGTATCACGCACAATTTTAACAAGATCGGTGAGAATCACATTGTAAAAACTAAAATAGTATAAAAATAACACTTTTGCATACAAGAAAATTGATCTACATCATGTACGATTTTATATCAGTGTTTTTTTTTTAACTATTTATATCTCTCTTTGATATAATATGTAAAATCTACAACTGAAAATACTTTAAGGCACCAATTTTGAACCCTCGAACAGTAGTAGATTTATATTTGACCTTTTAACACTAGTAGATCTATATTTGCCTTTGACCTCAAAGGACCCCTCGGATCTGAAATTTCGTAACATTTCTGACATCTACAACCTGAACCCCCCCCCCAAATACACCAATTTTCAGGTTTTTGACACTCATAGATCATGGTTTGACATCTACGTGACCTTTGTTTGAAACTAAAGGAATCGACGGAGGTTAAATTTCGTATTTTTCCCGAGATCTATGATCCAGATTACCGCTAGGTGCAAATTTTCAGAGCTATGCCATTTCTGCATCATAGTTAGAGTTAGTGTGAACCCCTGTCAGTCAGTCAGCCAGCCTTCAATCACTCATGTTCATCTTTATACAGATACTGTACAGAAAAATGGAAACAGCTGCATGTTTTCTCAGTTGAAAATCACATTCAAAGCTCAATAACTTCTTCATTGTGATTGTAATGAAAAATATGTCTAATGATAAAGATCCCAATCAGATCTATCTATATTTCGATATTAAACAATATTTGTTCAGTATTCAAAGAGTTATGAGACCCCAAACTTTTAATTAAATCATTAAAACATTGAAACAGATTAAGAGAACAGATATCATAGTTGACTCTAGTAGTGTCAGTTTTGGAGTCAATATTTTGTAGCTTGTTAAATATTCCAGCAATCATAATCCTTTGAATACTGAACAAATATTGTTTAAAATTGAGATTTACATAGATTTTATTGAGATCTTCAATTTATTTTTAGACACATTTTTCGTTAAAAATCCTATTGAATAGGTTGTTGAGCTCCGAATACGATTTTCTGTTCAGATAACACGGAACAGTTTTCATTTTCTGTTCAGTATCCCGTGGCCGAGTGGTTAGCACGCTTGGCTACTGATCTAAGGGACCTGGGTTCGAGCCCCGGAATTTAGGCATGGATGTGTGTGTCGTTTTTCTGCTGTCCTGCCATCCTCTCAGATCTCCTACTGTGGCATATAAACTGACAGGCTCCTGTCAGACCTCTGTGGCAAGCAGCTGCTTGAGGGGGTATTTATTTTTTTTTATTTATATATCTGTATATTAGATGTGAGAAACAGAGGTAAGATTATTAGTCTCACGGTAAGTTGAATGCGACATGTGGATGGACAAAGGATGATTGTCATCTTCATTTCTTGCCCTCCCTTCGATTACTTCTGCACTGGAACATTTCTAGCATAGGATTAAAATCTTATATAATATAAAAAACTTAATCGATTATTAGGTTCATTTTCTGTCATATGCCTGATAGCACTTCCTTGCATGACATGTATGTGTCACCGGCAAAGTTTGAAATCCGGCATTCAATAGAATGCCTAGGCATTGTATATAATGCCTAAAACTAGCCGGCAATGTATGAAACGATTCATATTTCACACATTTAATAGGCATTCTATAGAATGCCAAAAGGCAAATCGGCAAAGTATAAAATACTCCCGGCAGTGATGTTTAATGTCGCAATGCGAGTCACGTGACTCTCGACGCTCGCCTCAAACAGAGAGCCAGAGCACTCAGTCCAATTCGAATTGACCAGTAAATGTTCCCCTGGGTCCCCTATAGGCTCACCCTGATTGCCAGATCCGCCAGTCCCTAGTTTCGGGGTGGCGGGGGTGGCTCAGTCGGTAGCGCGCTAGGCTCGTAATCTGTAGTTCCCAGGTTCGAGTCCCAGCTGGGTCAGCGTTGAGATTTATATCCGCAAAATTCCCCGCCCTGCCCACGGTCAGTAGGGGACACCGATGGGCTTGGAAAGGCCGCCGTCCGTCGGATGGTCCTTGACTCAGTCGGATGGTCCCGTGTGCGGGAGAGTCATACCCTGTGCACGTTAAAGAACACGCTGGATGGCCTTGACGGGAGGCTACCATCTGTCTCCCAACAGCTGTTCCAGTGGGTCCCCTCCCCCAACCTTCTCTGAGCCTTCGGGGTCCATGTGACCTGGCCATTTAGCCCATGGTGTGCAAAAAAGTGCCGCTCAGAGGTAAAACAACCCAACCCTAGTTTCGGTAAAAAAGAGCGCCGTAGTTGGTCACTTTGGACACCAGAAAGACACCCATTCGGAAAAGCGCCCCCTAGCGTTGTAAGAGTGTAAAAGAGGGTTGCCTCAATAGGGATCCCAAAGTTTGAGAACCCTTGCTTCCATAGAAAGAGAGTTAAGGTAAAAAAACAGATTAAAAAAAGTCATCAAAAAACGACATATCACAAGCATCTCGGAACTCCACTGAAATAGATTTGACAAGTAGTAAAGTGAAATACGAGTATCCTAACTCGAATTGCAAACTTCGAATATTCAACACTTTACTGATTCGTTCTCACTTGGCTTTACCTCATTTGGGGCGTTTTTTATAATGCGGACGACAGATTCATGAAAGGTTATGATGTTAATATTTCTGGCGGTAGTTCAGCAATGGTATTTTTCTCTTTTTGTAGAAAAATCCCGTATCTTATATTTTGTACTTCTTACATTTTCACATGCATCTTTTCAATAAAAGCCTTTTTCATACTTTGCCGAAATAGTATTTGTCATTCTATATAATGCCTAGGTATTCTATACAATGCCTAGGGAAAGTATGTAATAATTCTCATATTTCATGCATTGCCTAAAAACGCCGGGTATTCTATAGAATGCCGGCTTTTCATACATTGCCGGTAACATATGTACCATGACTTTTTAATTAATCAGGGTGTAAGTAGTTTAGTGGCTAACGACCATTTTTAGCAATCTAGTAGTTAAATGGTTAATGTGCTTAGCTGTTTTGCAAAGAGACTAAAGTTGAAATTGCACCTAAGCATCTCAGACATATGCCGCAATTACTCCGGCCAGATGTCAAGAATCCATCATCGGATAGTTTTTCGAGCGTGCTTACTTAGGAGTTTAAACTGGGAACTAAGTGGCACAAACAGCCAGCAAGATATGTAACAGCCAGTAACATAGTGAGCGAACGGAAAGCCCAAAAGTGATTCAGAAAATTTGCGTCAGGCAGTGAGACACTTGAAGATGCATCCCGCGAGAGAAGGCCGATCGTTATTGACGACAATGAACTGAAGGCAGCATCGAGTTGGATTCATGTCAAACGTGCTAAGAGCTTTCAGAAAAGTTCCATATAATCATTCGTTTACATTTCCATCGACTTTTCTAAGGCGACGGAAATGCAAACGAAAAATTTGGATGGAAATCCAAAATTTGCCGCTGGAAGTTGAGCAAATGGGTTCTATATGAACTGACTGCCGACAAGGCGCTTAGATCCAGCGGCTTACGATCTGCTCCGCTGCTTTCACGCCAAGAATGAGCCATTTTTGGACAGGTTGTTGACGTGCGATAAAAAAATTGATTGTCTATAGGAACACCAAATGTTCGTATCATTGATTGTCGCCCAGTGAACCTGTTCCGGACACACCAAAGCCCAGGTTCCGCCAACAAAAAATTTGGTTGTGTTTGGTGGACTATAGCTGGTATCCTCCATTATGAGCTTTTTGCGATTGGTCATACAATCACTGCGAACGTCTACTCGACATAGTTACAACGAGTTGCAGATGCACTTCTCCAAAAAACAGCCTGCACTTGTTCATCGCAAAGCAAAGGCATTGTCCTGAAGGACAATGCTCATCCTCACACAGCGCGAGTGACCTAAGACAAGCTTGGTTGAGAATCACATCCTCCGTATTCCCCAGACATCTCGCAATCCGACCCTTTATTTTCTTGGCCCTGGACAATCATATGCTCAACCGACAATTTCGAAACCGAGAAGCACTGGAAACGGAGTTGGCTGCTTTCTTCGATTCTAAACATCGGGAGTTCTACTGGAATGGCATTTAGAAACTTGTATCTCGTTTGTCGGAATTCAAGTAATCGTTTAATTTCTCTGAATGCGTTTATTTTTTCACTTTCATTAGAGGCTACCTTTATATTCATGTCTTATGGACGTTGCTGAGAGAGCAAGTGAAGCAATCCGCCTCCCCTCATCATGGTTTATAAAAGTCGCGAAATTTTAAAGTTAGCTATATAAGCGTTTAAGGTATTTGTACCCCTTGTATCATTAAAGTTTAAAAATTACCTTGGGCTGAGTATAATCGTAGGATTTATGTCAGGGCGAAAGAATTGATAGATCGAAATTACCCACGAAAAAAGCGTATGAAATGATTTTAAGGAACAAAGGATATTCTTTTGTAGAGGGGGAGGAGAGACTTATTTTGAGAGATTCTCCTTACCTCCACATGCGATGCTCCTTTTAGTATAGGACTTCCAGGTACTTTGATAATAATTTTGCTAACTCTTCCCATTAATCTAATTCATTGATCGGTTTTTAATTCATTTTCAAAAAACTAGCTATAATGTTTTAATTTTTTTCGTCCGTTCTTCCATAGACATTTAACTTTTTATTTTCAATGATCATAAAATTCTTTTCGAGCTGGATAGGTTACTTACGAAAATTAGGATTTGTATTTTCCGAATCATACAATGCTTTTAATTTCCACCATTATAATAAAAGGAAAAATGTCAAATCTTGAGAGTTATAGTAAGCGGTCTATTCATGGTTGAAATTTGGGTCGTGGTCTCGATGTTTCCATTGACATCAACTATTTACAACCATATTAATTTTACTCAAGAGAGTTTTCAGTATCTATGAATTCTGATATTTGTAGTTTAAAGTAACATTGTGACTTTAACTTTGTTCCTCATATAATTATAATTACGCCATACTTATAATAAGAAATAACAAATGGTTAAAGGAATATATTTCCCTATATGCGTTTAAAGATTATGTCACAATTTTTTTTTTCTCTAACGGGCTTGCTCAGCAATTATCAAAATAGTTCGGGCACTAATGTTGGGCTCAAATTTTTGAGCCCAATTTATTTCTGCTATATGCATATCGGTCATGTTGCATAAAATATTGAGCGGCTATTGTACCATTGAAAATAATGAGAATGATAGAAATAATTCTTAGATTGGTAATGAAAAGGATATTAATAATATTGATTGATGATGAAAAAATATAGTAACATTGATGAATTTCTAGACGAATTTTTATTCCACAAGGGTGAAAAAATGGTTGTAATAATTTTATGTAGAATACTTCAGGATAATTAAATAGTTAGAAGAAAATTACTGCCTCAAAGAGATTATAAAACGTTATTTTCCTTGCGCATGTTTCTTGTGTTATTTCTCTGCTGAGGTTCCGCTTTTCTCACAGATCTTCTCAATGGCCTATTAAACTGATAGGCAGGCTTCCGTGACAAGCAGCCGCTTGAAGGCTATTTTTTTATGGTATCTTGCCGGATCTAGGGGAGGCATGCTCCCCCTCCCTTGAGAATACTAGTATCTGGAAGGTGAATATATATATATATTGCACATATTTTTAGAAATTTCTTTTAAAACGACTAAAGCAGAGGGAAATAAATTTATATCCGAATGGGTTCAATCTTGCCTCCCCCCACTTTTTTTTCCCCGCATCACTTGATCTTTCCCCTTCTATTTTCAGACCTGGGCCTGTTTGTTGCTAACAAAATGGCTAGAAAGTTCTTTGATTGAATTACATGCAATCCTCAAAAATCTTGGGTGGTTTATGGTATAACCCATGAACGTTTTAATCAAACTACAGTAATCCATGGAAGATCCTCAATTGGTTCACATTGCAGACTGGGAGAACGTTAACTATATAACAGTGCAGACTGGGAGAACCTTAACTGGAACTTAACTTAATTTCTGCTCGTGAGAACCTTAATAACAATTCAGCACGTGAGAACTTTACTGATAACAATTCTGCCCGTGAGTACCTTAATGGATTACAGTGCAATTCGGGAGAACCTTCAACCTGCAACAAAACATTACAGCCGTAAAAGGAATGATGCTGGATAAGTTTTTAAGAGATTTTAACATTTCGCCCTCGTAGCGTTTTGGACACCCTTGATTTAGGCCATATGAAGTGTGTTGCGTGCAAAAGACAACTGTAATTACCACCTTTATATACTATAAGCGCAAACTTCATCTTTTTAACCTTCAATCACCTTCTGTATTAAAGGCCAAAGTTAACCTTTGATCTCCTAGGCAGTGAAGGTTCAGAATTTAACGTTCGATATCTTGGGCGGTGATGGTCCAAAATTTAAATCGAACTCCCAAAAGTATGCCGATATTTGACGAGCATTTCATTTACTCGTTAAGATATTTGTTTTTTTTTTTGTATCCGAAAGCGAGTCTCTGTTACTCTTATAGAAAATAATTTTTGACTAATCGTAATAGTTGCGTGCAGGCCCGGATCCTGAAACAAATCGAGATGGGGGAGGGGGAACGACACAAGAAGCATACTCGAGTTAACCACTCCGTTTTACAGTTTTTTTGAAAAAAAATTCTTGAAAAATGTACGAAATAAAAAGTTTAATAATTTTTTGCCTCTATTACCCTTACTAGCATTCTGAAAGGGAGGGGGGTTATTTTCCCCTTTCCGCCCCCTCCCCTTTCGAAGGTCTCGATAATACCGTACGTATTGCACTGTTTCAGTGACCGATCGATTAACAGTGCTTGACTATGGAGCCAGAGATTTGTGTTTGAATTTTGAATAAAGCAGGAATGTTTTTTTTTGTTGAATTTCGCCTTCCTCTTAGTTCTGTGTGCATATTTTACTGGCAAATTGCTCTCCAAACCTCCATATCTAAGCTGGCCGTTTGAAGGGTAAAATTTTTTATAGGATGGCTCCTGAAAACTGGATTCTGAAGCATTTTAAATCTTTCTCCCTTTCCAATCGAAACGTGTTTATTAAATCATAGGATTGTGACTTGTAAAAATTTAAAGGAACCCGCTGATTATAATAATGATCAAGGAGTTCAGTTCCACCGCAACGTATATCATTCAGCATGTTTTGATATATGGTAGCTGCAATGTCTATCATTTCAGCATGTTGCTTGTTCTAAAAATAAATAAATAAATAAATACCCCCTCAAGCAGCTGCTTGCCACAGAGGTCTGACAGGAGCCTGCCAGTTTATATGCCATAGTAGAAGGTCTGAGAGGATGGCAGGACCTCAGCAGAAAAACGACACATACATCCATGCCTTACCCGAGGCTCGAATCCAGGTCCTCGTAGATCAAGGCAGATGTTTAATCAGGGAAGTGAATTTTTTTTTGGTTGGTAGGCGTAATCAGCTGTCGTTCTTTAAACAATATCGCCGTAAATAATGTTCCCACGCTGGAAAATAATTGTAACTTCAGCTGAGCCAAGGTTTTGAATATGCTTGAAGGTTATCAGCCTCACGGGTGTTAACACTGGCTATAGAAACGGACAAAATTGCAATGTCACTTGATGAATACTTGTAAGCTTCATTTGTTAGAATTAGGTACTATTTCTTAATAATTACATTCAAAACAACATTAAGGTAAGGGTAAAATCAGTGGAAGTTAGACTTTTTCTTAAATGTTAAACTGAAATGTAATTTATGATTATTATTTTGATTTATTAATGATTTTTTTCTTTAATTTTTTAAGAATTGTTTCTTTATTTTTTTTGTAATGAAATATCTTAACACATTAAGCTTGTAATGGAAGGAAATTAATAATAAATATAAATATTTCCTTATATAACTTAGTGCATATAATCAATAAGATATATAGTAAAATTCAGATAGTCCGGCACCATTAAGATTTGAGTGGTATCTGTTTATTGCACTCGTGAAACGCAGGTATTGGCAATTATTGGTGTTGGCCGCAAGAACTTTAATCCTGGAACTATGAATCGAACCTTTATTGGCGTTTAGGTTTTGGAATTGATGGCAGTGTCATCAGCGATAAAGAATTTAGAAAAGTTGATAGAACAGTAGCATAGAACATTCAACAAAAAATGAAATTTAATTGCCATATTTTTCTTCCACAAGGAAAGAAACAAACAAATACGGAAACTAATTTTCTGAAATATATATTGTGAACGAAGTAGTTATCAAATGGGAAATCTATCGGAGGAGGAGAAATTCATCTCACTGATTCATTTACGAGTGAATATTTATTGATGATTTAAAAAGGGCCGTGATATTACCATTTATAAGTCTGGAGATAGAAATTTGTTTCCAATTATAGGCCAATATCGATTTTACCGGTTTTTACTAAAGTAATTGGAATATTAACGAAGACTGGGAAGTGAAGATTCAAAATTTAGAAATCATTTCTGACTAATCATGATAGAAAATTCGGGATTCTTTTGATTTTTTAAAAGTAAAAATTAGTTTGGTTTTCAGGAAAATAGAAATACAGAACAACTTTGGAATTTATTGGCTCCATTTTTAAGAGTATTGATATGAGTAGAGAAATCTCAGCTATATTTTGATATTCGAAAGGATTTTGATTTGGTTGATCATGAAGTTTTACTGAAAAAAATGTATACAATAGGTGTTAAGAGGCAGTGATTGGGTAATGTTACAAGTAAATTTCATACAATAAAAACATGAGTACCACAGGGCTCTGTGTTAAGACCATTGTTGTTTCTTATTTCTGTTAATATTTATGTTCGTTGAAGCTAAATAGTAACCTTAATAGTTTTGCAGTGACACTGGTGTAATTTATTCTTCTGATAATATTCTAAAATTAAAAAAAAAAATGGAAGCAGAGTTCTCTACTATGAACAGATGGTTTAATAATAATAGATTTAAACTGAATATGAAAAAACTAAATTTATTTTATACGAATTGAAAGCTAAACCACAATACATCATGCGCACCAAGTAATGATGAATGCTCTTGTGAATTAATTGAACAGATACGAATATTTGGGTGCTTTTATAGATTCTAAATTGAACTGGAAAACTCATGTTAACTATCTGTTGAACGAATTAAGATATATTTTATACGTTATATAAACAAAAAAAAAAAATGGTAACTGTAAAATTTTTACAAACCCTTTATTTTTCTTGGTCTATGCTAGACTCCAGTATGGTATGTGTAGTTTGGGTGCAGTCTATAAAAGTAATTTAAACTAAATAATCTCCATAAGATAATAATAAAATTTGTTCCCTCGTGGAATTGTCCTATGTCCAAATTTATTAAATATTAATGATATTATTAATGCCAGACAGTTATACTTGTTTAGAATATTATTTTATTTTTGTTTAAAAAACAACATTAGATTTAAAAAGATATAGTAAACAAAATTTAAGATGTGGTGCTTCCTTATTTAAGGTGCCAGTGGCACACAAAAGTATAATGTAGAGACATTTTTTATATGTGCCTCTTAGACAATATAATTTTTAGATATAAATCTGAGGTAAAATTTAAACAAAAATTGAAATTGCACTTGTTGGGTATTTCTGATATTAAGTCTTTTGCCACATTTCATTCGCCTCATTCTCTTTAGTTGTAATTTAATATTGTTAATTTTTTAATTTTCATTTTCTTTATTGTGTGGCCGAGTGGTTAGCGCGCTTGGCTCCTGATCAAAGGGACCTGGGTTCGAGCCCCGATAAGGCATGGATGATCGTACCGTTTTTCTGCTGAGGTCCCGCCATCCTCACAGACCTTTACTATGGCGTATAAATTGACAGGCTCCTGTCAGACCTCTGTGGCAAGCAGCTGCTTAAGGGTTTTTTTATATTATTTAGTAACAAAAGATGTAAATATTAATTTCGATATATATTTATGTTAATAGCACACAACGTCTATTATTTAAGCAATGAGGATGCCAAGTTTTAACATATTAAGTATATGAAACCTTGACGAGTCTGGTGACCCCTTGGTTACAATTGTAGTGACGATATGTATGTATTTTATGTTTTGGAATTTACTTTTGTGTATTTTTTGTACTTAAAGATATAACTTGAACCTTTGAATGCCCAAAACGGCCGAAATTTTGAAATGGACACGGCCAAATAGTGCTATTCCTTTGTCTTTAATACCCTCTACCCTTTTCTGAAACTGGGCGTTAAAGAGTTAAGACACTGAAGGCGCTATTCCTCGTGAGAATTCTTCTTGCATAGGTACTTCTCTGGTTTCGAGTAAGACAAAACTATTTTCATCGCTTAATTTTTTTTCTTTTCCAGTCCTCAACATTCTTACGTTTCATTGTCCATTGTGTAATTAATCCTCTTGCTTTGAAAATCTGTCAGTAAAGGTTTGGACTAGCTTTGCAATTCCGCAATCCGATCTGTAGGAGTATTCCTCTTGTAATTCATGAGCCCACATTGTCTTTGCCCAGTTATCGTTGCCAATGTCCATTCTGTCAAAATAGTACGGTGAATTAGGCTTTCTGTTTGAAAATGTAATCCTATGCAGTACCCTGTCAGCATGTAAAGTTGTTTCCCCAGGTCCTCATGTTCTGTTTCTATGAGCAACATATCGAGTTTCGGAATATCTTCAATGTTCTTACAACAGTAGAAAGTCCACATGACACCTTAGCAGTGATTGACGCAAAGACCTTGCTTTAGATGTATTTATATCTCTGGTTAGAAAGCACAAATGAAGATCTTCCCATAATTGTAAAATAATAATAAATAAATACCCCCTCAAGCAGCTGCTTGCCACAGAGGTCTGACAGGAGCCTGTCAGTTTATATGCCATAGTAGGAGGTCTGAGTGGACGGCAGGACAGCAGAAAAACGACACATACATCCATGCCTTACCCAGGGCTCGAACCCAGGTCCCTTAGATCAACACTGCACAAAATGTTGAATGCAATGTAGAATTGCCATAAATTCAGTTTTGACGTGCATTGAAACGCGTACCAAAGCCAATAATCCCAATTTTATAGTTACCTATTGGTGATTGGTCAACATAATAGAACACTTAAATTGGTTGTAACGAGAACCTGTTCATTCCTAGTATTACCTTGTGTTTGTAGCTTTATGATTTTTTTCAGAATATCTGATGATCTAATTAAAATATTCCAGAGCAGAAAAAATATTGAAATCAGCTTACAAAAATACTTCAGAATGAATTAAATGAATTAAAAGGGAAGTTATTCAAACTTCCCTTTTAATATTGTATTGCATTTTTACATGTCTATTTATAAATCTGGCTGCATATCTAACCGTGAGAGTATAATTTTTAAAGTTCAGATGCTTTCTTTAAATTTGGTAGCTATAAATGTTGTACACCTATCCCTCGATTTACACTGAAGATAGGTTCCGCACAAAACCGTGTAAGTCGAAATCCGTGTAATCGAAATCAAAACCGTGTAAAACGAAAAAAACACTAAAATGTTCATAATTCAGTTTCGATTTACACGGGTTTGATTTCGATTACACGGATTTCGATTTACACGGTTTTATGCGGAACCTATCTTCAGTGTAAATCGAGGTATAGGTGTATTTGGAAAAATTACAATTATTATTATTTCTTTTGCCAAATAAACTAAAATGTATTCGCTAATATTTAAATTTGATTAAATTTTGTCTTGAAATGTCATGTGCGATTTTTAGGATCACGATGTGCTATGTGTTGAGCATCCTGATCTGTAGCTTTTAAACATATCACAAGGGAAAAGACTCCTAATCAAAAATGTAAAATCTAAAGTAGTTTGTGACAATCAGGAGTTAACCAGGTGGTCAGGACATTCAAAACGCGAAATAAGTCACTGTATTCAGAATCAGGAAGAAAATAATTGGGAGTGTAATGACATGATTTTGCTGTTTGAAAAATTGATGATTACTATTGTAATAGTTTTCACCTGATCATTTGTGTATTTGCACCTTAAGCTGAAATTCCTAAGCATTATAACGAGATGAAGCCTTTCTTCGAAACACGTGTTCTTCGGAGACGCCGCTGCACGCCACGCTCCTGTCATTTGTAATCCGCGGGATGAACGTTATTCTAGTTGACGGTATTGACGTTCAAAGAAACAAACCGCGCGCTATGTAAATCATGAGTGGATGTTTGGAATGACAAAAAGTATCGGCACGCTTGGCGGCTGAACAATCGATACATTTACGGACAGCCGAGTTCATGATGATGAGTGAATGCTGCATCACTAGAAATCTTGAAGTGGGGAAACAGAGATTTATTGTCGGCTCCTGGAATCGATCGTAACATTCGAAAGTGGGCAGCTCGCCTTGCAGGATACCTGCTTGCTGTGAATCGCGCAGTCGGAGGAGAATTGATCCCGTTTTAATGGATTCTCCCATCTCGTGGTTGGCTGCTCTCACCAGCCGACTGCTCGTAATTCTCAGCCGACGTTTCTAAATTAGCGGCTGCATCCAATAAATGCATCGGCCTTGCAGGAGCTTCGGCGATATTAATTTCCGGAAGCCTTGGAAAAGCGAATAATAAATGATTCTTTCGTTTGCTTGCTTAGGTACCTCTTTACGGCATCGTTTGATCTGGAGTTGAAGCGTTCGTACCAAGTAAGGTATTTGCTTAGCGGCCGTGTGTATGATCGGTCCTTGACGTTACTAATTTAACTGTTTCAAAAAGGAAGTAAAAGAGCCTGTTTCATTTCGCTGTTTTAAAACAGATTAAAAATTAATTGTGTTCCATTACTTAATTGCTTTACATCGTATAGATATTTTCTGCTGACATATTCTCACTCAACTAAGACTTTTTTGCCACAGAAACATGATGGATGTTGTTATCAAATGTCATTAAATGTTTTATATATTTAACAGGTTAAATATCAGTTACTTGTAGTAAAAAATCTGATGTTACGAAGAGTATTAATTTCACAACTCTGATACTTGACAGGATTAAAATTGTAGACATGCCAACTGGAGAAAGAAAATTGCCAGTATCGCGAATATTTCATATTAATGTCATCAGCATTCGTAATAAATGAGTAGTGCATTGTTTATAAAGACAATTTTGGCATGCGTAGCTATCGAATATATTTTTTTTAATTTATTCATTGTTTAACCACTAAAAACAATACAATATGGTTTTGTTACTCTTATTAGTTCAAGGACATTTAAGCTCATACCGGCTAACACAAAAAATATTAAAATATCTTTTTAATTGGCAACACAGGCTTTAATTTTTCCCTCCATTTTCCAACCAAATCAAAACAATTATATACACCGAAGAGCCAAAATATTATGACCACCTGCCTAATATGATGTTGGTCCTCCACATGCCGCCAGTGGGGCGGGGGTGGATCAGTCGGTAGCGCGCCAGGCTCATAATCTGTGGTTCCCAGGTTCGATTCCCAGCTGGGTCAGTCTTGAGATTTATCTCTGCAAAATTCCACGCGCTGCACACAGTCAGTAGGGAACACCGATTGGCTTGTTAAAGCCACTGCCCGTCGGGTGGGACGTTAAACCGTGGTCCCGTATGTGTGAGAGTCATACCCTGTGCGCATTAAAGAATGTATGGCCTTGATGGGAGGCTACCATCTGTCTCCCAACAGCTGTTCCAGTGGGCCCCCTCCCCCAACCTTCTCTGAGCCTTCGGGGTGCATGAGACTTGGCCATTTAGCCCATGGTGTGCAAAAAGTGCCGCTCAGAGGTAAAACAACCCAATCCACGAGCCGCCAAAACAGCTCTTACCCTGCGAGGTATGGATGCTACAAAGTTTCTAAAGATGTCTTGTGGTATCTGGTATAAACATGTTACCAGCAGATTTTTAACTCTTGTAAGTTACGTGGTTGAGCCGCCGCAAATCGGATATGCTGTTCCAACACATGCCACAGATGCTCTATTGGATTGATATCTGGGGAATTTGGAGGCCAAGGCAATACCTGGAAGTCTTCCCCATGCTCCGCTTACCATTCTCGAACAATCCGGGCAGTATGGCATGGCGCATTATCCTGCTGAAAGAAGGCACTACTAGAGGGGTTATACCGTTGCCATGAAAGGATGTTCCTGGTCTGAAATAATGTTTAGGTAGATGGTAGACGTCATAGTTTCCTGCACATGAATGACTGGACCCAGAGTTCCCCAGCAGAACATTGCCAAAGCATTACACTTACTCCACATGCTTGTTTTCATCCATGATGCATCCTGGTGCCAACGATGCACACATACCCGGCCATCCACAAGATGCAACAGGAAACGAGATTCATCGGACCAGACGACCTTCTTCCAATCATTCAAGGTCCAGTTTTGATGCTCGCGTGCCCATTGTAGGCGCTTTGGACGGTGAACCGAGGTTAGCATGGGCACTCGGAGCGGTCTACGCAGCCCCATTTTCAGCAGGGTTCGATATACTGTGTGTTGTGACATATTACTCCCGTCACCAGCATTCAAATTACGGACGAATTGCGCCACAGTGTCTGTTGGCTCGTACCATATAGGATAGCTTTCGCTCACTTCTAGCATCGATGAGCCGTGGTCGGCCCAGACCTTGCCGGACTAACTACGGCTGACCCATGAGCACCCCACAAGCCTTGCCACCCTGGAAATCCTCTGACCCAGTCGTCTGGCCATTAAAATTTGGTCTTTGTCAAACTCGTTTAACTCCGCTGCCTTTCCCATCTGAAGAACAAGAATAACACAGATTAACAGAGCTCAGTATCAGGTATTATTTATACCATTTCATGACCTTCACACGCGCCATCGTTTGCCTGCAATTGCTTCGATTAGCATAAACACGCGCTGGTCATAATGTTTTGGTTCTTCGGTGTATATATATAAATGACTCATTGTTATGCTATTAAATAGTGAAAATTTATTCCTTTTTTTATTGCTTTTTTTATTTGCGTTTATATATTTTTGAGCCGTAAAAAAAACCGGTCAACAGCTATTTCATTAAAGCAAAGATTCTCAAGCGATTCAGTAGAGGTGGTCTGTGCTGGATTTTGGGCGTCTACATTTGGGTCACTTTAATGCAGAGAGGAAAAATGCCATCCCATGTAGATTTTCATCCATCTTCATTTTTAGAGTGGAGATTGGTTCAGTCGGTAGCGCACCAGATTCGAGTTCCATATGTTGCCAGTATTGAGATTTATCTTCTCTAAACATCCCCTCCCACACACACACTTACCCTCGGTGAGAAAGAGGACACCAGTGGGTTTTGAAAGTCCTCCATCCGTAAAATGATACGCTAAGCTGTGGCTGGCTCCTTGTGCAGGTTAAAGAACATGCTGGATGGCCTTGACGGTAGGCGGGAAGCTTCCATCTGTCTTCTAACAGCAGTGTCTCCCATTTCCCAACCTTCTCCGAGCTCTTTGGGGCCTTGTGACATGATAATTTTAGCCAATTCGCAAAAAAAAAATCAGCTTAGAGGTAAATCATTCCAACAACCCCTCCTCATTTTAAAGGCGCCAGTTGAAGATATTTTTATTAACAAGAGCAAAGTTATTTTCTGTATAATTTTTTTATTGTTGGAAAGCGTTACTTTTCTGGTACTTTCCAAGTGATCATAGGTGAAAAAAATTGAGGACCCTGCAGTAAGATATTATGTTTCTGATATATAAAGAAGAAAGTTTGTATGGGTGTCTCCGCTTATGTCCTCAAAACCCAAAAAGCTAGGGGCTCCAAATTCAGCATGAACTTTTCACTTAGGTGGAGTCAACAAAACTTTTTTGAATTTCTCGAAATTCCTATAGACAACATTAGCGGTTATACAAAATAATTGTTCCCACTAATAATTTTAAAAGAAGGAGTGCATCAATTGTTTTCTTTCAGCTTTCGCGTGATAAAGCCATTGTTCAGAAATGGATAAAGAGCACGAGCTTTTCTGTGGAAATTGTCATTCTGAAGAGCACGATCAGGATACGAGATTCTTTGTTTGAAATGAAGGCTTCGAAAACTAAGAATCATATCGGACGTTATTTAACTTGAAAACTGTGTAAAAGTTCCATCAATTAGTAAGCATATATCTCAAAATATGTTAATAAATGTACTGAATAATAGTAATGTTTTTCTTTTACATTGTACATTACATTCTTCGTACGTATATATTTTTTTTTGTACAATTTAGACAATATTTAATTTTCTTGTGATGTATACTGTAATTCGAAATTTGCCCACTTCTTTCCTCTGTCGGGGGAGGGACGCTGAATCTATCGTAATGAGTTTTATTCCAAATGAAAGCTTGCGACATGGGGGAGAACTATCTACTATGATACTTCAGAGAATTTCAGACCAGAACAACGCCTGGTTAATCTGTTAGTAAGCAAATAAACATTACCCGGTGTAAAAATGAAAACAATCTTCAACGGATTTAATTGTACTGCCATTTCTATTTTGATTTGTGTAGAATAATTCTTTTAGTAAAACGAGGTTAAGTGAACATCAACTAGAGTAATTTAATTAAAAAAAAAGACATAAGTCGTAACCGAATTAATAGACAATAGCTGTTGATCCTAGTATATATACGTCACAGCTTGTCCTGAATAATCAGCAGAATTCAAAAATATTGTGCATTATTCAGATTCAAGGAAGGAATACGTTAGAGTGAAAATTTCTGAAATGATGAGAATCAGCGCTGTGGACAGTAGACGTATTCTGCATTCATCATTTACGAGTTGGGTTCAACAGATGAATCCCTTAACTTCAATGTAGGGCCCCCGAAACGTAAGCTGTTCCTCTTCCCTTGACCTATATTCCACTACGCCAGTTAATGACCTGTTTTCGAGATTCCGAAAATGTGAACGCCTTTGCGGTTACTCTCATCGCTAAGAAGTAAACTTACTTTATATATTATGCTTTTCTTTGGATTCATTAGTGCTATTATTTCATATTTGTGTAAAACATTGTAGTTTGTTTTTTCTTTTTAAAAATCTTCAACTGTTCCACAGCGTTCATTTATTTCGTTTTTTTATTTATTCCTGTGACCTAGTTGGTAACTTGTTCGATTGCATCACAGACGGATCTGGGAGCCCCATATTTCGATACAGTACGAATGTTTTTGCATGAGAATTTATCTTTATATTTGTCTACATTGCTTAAACAAAAAAGAATTTCACGTCATTCAATGGGAAACTAACTTCGAAGTTCTATAATTTCTAAAGTTTCGTATCATAAAATGTTACTCAAGATAAATGGAAGTTTATTATCAAATCTATCAAAATGTTTAATTTTAACAATATTCGTACGTTATTTAAAGAGTTGTTTATGGATGAATAATAGGCATTCACAAGTTAGCACTTGTAGGGGATGTACGTTGAATAAATATAGAGCAAACATTCCCATTATCCAGGTGGGATCGAACCCAAGATCAGGTGCTTGGACTGGACCTCTGAGTTGCTGGCCGATGATCAAAATCTCTATTGGGAGCTTTAAGCATTATACCGTAGAATAAATCATTGCAATCTATCTGACTTTAATTGAGGACTCTGATCTAGAAGGCACCTTCCACCACTAGCATGGAAGTTTCCAGGTTTGAGTCCCATCAATTGGGACTCAAACCTGAGAACTGCAGATTACAAGCTCTGCAGTTTCCGAGATGCTTCCACCCTTGGTGCGGTAGCCGATGATCATTCCTTTTTGAACGTCCATCAAATCAATACCTCTACCCATTGTGCTCACGTTACGCACTATGGCTCATCTGTCCTGGCATCCGGTTATATCTCCGTGTGGTTGATCTTGTCATGTGCACTCTGTGACCGCCTGGGCAGGTACACTATGGTTCCATGGGTGGTCATATTATTCTGATACGACTGTGTACATGGTGTCAGTGAAAAAAGTATACAACATAGATGCTACAATAATTATACAATGGTGTTTTATGGAGTAATAATAAAATTAAGGTTTGTGTTAAGGGCAAACAGATCAACGCGCTAATACACTTTCGCATTGGCCCTTTCATTACACTGAGGATATCTATTAACATACTATTTTGAGGAAGGTGTTGAACTTTCTCTCACAGAAAAATTTAGGAACTGTAATAGCAAGATATATTATAAGCCAAGCAATTGGACCACCTAGATCAGTCCCTCTCTTGGAAAATGTCTCCTGCAAGAAATCGCAAACTATAGCTTCTTGTGTGGTGGAGCATAATCATGCTGGACGATTACATTTTTTGGAAGATCCCTGGTTGTGGGTCAACATAAAGTTGGAGCATGCCCAGATAGTTGATTGTATTCAGGCCAGAATCTACGAAAAAATAAAGGAGGGGGGGGGGGGGGGCACAAAGAAACTCAATCGAGCCGTAAAAAATTAAAAGATGACCAAGAGACTATTCCCATTGCAAGTATAACAGTGGTTCCTATTTAGTGATTCGCGAACCCCCTAGAGTTCGCGCTAAAAATTCTGTAATGGCGCATTAAGTAGTAAAGAATTGTCCAATTTTGTTACAAATATATTTTTCTTCTGTGACAACAGTCATTTTCACTATATATTTGTGTGAGCGAGCATTTTCACTTTATTCTTGTTTTAAATCGAAATACAGAAATAAACTCGACGCGGAATTAAATTTAAGATTGTGTTTGTCTTGTGTTAAGCCAAATATTGCAACTTTTGTTCAAATAAAAGTCTAACATCGAAATTAGGTTTATATATGATTATTATATCTTCCAAATTATAACTTATTTCATTAAAAATGTTTTTATATTGAATATAATATATCCAACAAAATTTGTGCAATAAAAAATTTTAATATGACATCTTGTAGAAAAGTTATTGTAATTTTATGTTTAGACTCTAAATTTAAATTTTGGAGATTTTTTTAGTCATTATTTTCCAGTGGGTTCGCAACACATCTTTTTTTATTCAAAGGGGTTCGCAGAACAAAAAACATTGGGAACCACTGCAGTATAACAGTTCCGTCTCTGTTTTAGAGATTTTTAAAACTGCATGAAATATACATAAGTTTTGTGACTTTTTGCCTCTGTTAACCTTATTAGCATTCTCAAAGGGGGAAGGGGGCATGCCCTCTTATATCCTACCCTGCCTGATTATATCCATGGTAGGTTCTGAAAAAATAAGGTCCAATTACCCCCTGCTATTCTATCTCGTTCATGCTAAAAATAAACGTATGCGAAATCTCGTGGACCGATATCAATAGTTGTCTGTTGACTTTCCCAGTGATGTGAAATGTCGATTCATCAGAGAAATAAGCGGTGATTGAGAGATAACGTGCGCAGATGGTTAATGTTTGGGATAGTCATCGGGTTGCAATTTATGTGGATTTGCACTTTTTACGCATGCAAGTGTTAGCACTGATGCAGATTATGCACTGTTCTTGGAATTTGAAGCTGACTTGTTGCGGTGCGAACAGGATTTTGAGATCTGCGTTCAAAGCTTGAAGAATCTCCTACACTGTTTCAGCTAATACATGTGGCTGCCGTGATAGAGCGTTTAAGAACATTATATGTTGTCAAGTTGTTCATTAGCTAATAAATACTTTTTGTTGTTGGGGGTGCAGCCTCGTGGCCGAGTGATTTGCGTGCTTTGGCGATTGATCAGAGGGACCTGGGTTCGAGCCTCGGGTAAGGCATTGATGCTTGTGGTGTTTTTCTGCTGAGGGTTCCATGACAGAACGCCGATGAAAAAACGCCAGATACACCAAAGACACCTGAGTGCCGTCGGATATACAAAAGCGCTGACTCTACATAACGCCGCCGATAAATTGTCGCTTGCAAAAACGCCGTACAACAAAAGCCGTCTACGCAAAACACCACCTTTACAAAATGCCATGTACAACAACGCCGCCTGTACATAGCACTTAGAGTAAAAACGCCTCCCATTAATTTGCTTCAACTAGCTTGCTACCGATCTTTCTATTGCTTTTCGATCTTTTGTGCACGCACTTAAAATATTTTAAGAGTGAAAAATTCTTTTTTTGAGTCGGATGGGTATTATAATTTACAACTTCCGAATCTCCCAAAAGTTTAAATTACGCCTTCTAACGGCGGAAAAATTTGGAAATTACAAAATTTTGAACTAATATTGCAAACGATGTATTTACTAGAAATTTTAAATTTTGATTATGGAATGTGAACGCCGGAATGTGAAGGTTATGAGGTTTGCATTAGCAACAATGAGTTGGACTGTTATCCCAAGGCGGGTGGGAAAATGCAACTTTTATTTTTGTTTTAAGAGATAATTCGAAAATTCTTTTTTAGTTGGATTGTTACTAATGAAATATTATTTTTGAAATCCTTTGGTAGTTTGAATTTACATCGTTAGAGGTCGCAAAATGCGTAAAAAGCGAAGTTTTTAACGAATATTGCAAGTGATATGTTTTGGATAGAAATTTCAGTGTCAGAAGATATTCCACTGACTAAACAATCTGTCCCCTTTTCTCAGAGTGGTGTAAAAAAAGCAACGTTTTAATTTTAAAGAATAATAGCCAAATACTTTTTATGTTATATAGTGCAAATAGAATAGTACTGTTTTCATTTTCCCAATCGTCCATTAGTTCGAATTTATAAGGAGTGAAAAAGGAGGTAAACGAAAAACTTGGAAAAATTAAAAAATATGAATCATAATATTTATATAAAATAAAAATAAAAAAATAAATACCCCCTCAAGCAGCTGCTTGCCACAGAGGTCTGACAGGAGCCTGTCAGTTTATATGCCACAGTAGGAGATCTGAGAGGATGGCAAGACCTCCCATGCAAAAATAATTTTTCCATTATCTACCAACCCAAATTTCAAATTTCTAGCATAAATACGTCGTTTTTTTTAACATTCGTTTTGAAATTTTGCAAATTTTAACTTTCTCCACGATTAGAGGGCATAATTTAAACTTTTGAAGAATGAGGAATGCTAAAAGTGCTAATCGTAATATTTCATCAATACCTATCCGACCCAAAATGTTTTTAACATATATCTAAAAACAAAACTGCTTAATATATGCAGAAAGATAGACAGATGATAAAGTGAAAATATTATCTGATTTAAATTATAATAATAGTAGAGTTCATTAATTCTTGCAACACATATTATTGTTGGCGCATTTTGCAGTGTCTGCATTCGACATTTTTGTTTTCGCATGATGTTGCGGCGGCAGTTTGTTGTCGGCAAATTTCACAGTCGGCATTTTTTCATCGGCGTTTATGCGTTGCCCTTTTTCCTGCGTCATTTCGTCGTGATACCCTACTGAACTCCCACCTTCCTCGCAGACCTAAATGGCGTATAAATTGACAGGCTCCCATCAGACCTCTGTGGCTAGCAGCTGCTTGAGGATTTTCTTCTTCTTCTGGGCTACCCTTTGGAAATGTGCCCTAAAATTACGCTGGACTTATTACTGATTTCGTGTCACAGAACCACAAGTATGGTGCCTTCAGGACACTTAACTGAGTACTTCACCTGCAAAAAAAGAAGCACAAATCAGTTACATGCCATTACGAGGAGCGTTCAAAAAGTTCTTGACATGCATCTGCAGAACAAAAATTATTACACTTACCTCAACAAAAATTTCAAAGTACACCCCTTCAGCATCTATGCAAGGGGTTGCAGATGTCTACGCCAATTCTGGAATGCTTGGTGGTACTCCTGTAGGGGAATACTCCGCAACTCTGAATAAACACATTTTGCGAGATGTAGCACCCTTGAAAAAGGCTTCCTAGCAAGTTCCTTTTCTGTTTTTGGAAAAAACCAAAAAACGCATGGTGCAAGATCGGGGGAATATGCAGTGTGGGGGTTGATTTTTTCCTATTCCAGATTGGGCGTAACTTGTTGGGTCTTTTTTAGCACTGGCATTGACATGGAGAACCCTTGACATGCCTGTTGTTGGACACTGTTCCTTCATCTCCTTAATCATTTTGGAAAAACAATGGTGTAGTATTGGCCATTTATAATCATTTTTTTTTCAGGTAAATTGTCCATGGCTACCACTTCTTAGGGATTGAAAACAATTGTGAACATCCTCTTCCTTGAGCAAAAGTCTTGTCAGAGGATTTGGGGATGCTGTTCATCTTCTGCAATCCAAATATGGCGGTCGATATTTCTGGGAGTTGTATAATGACCATGTCTCATCACCTGTGACAATATCTGTTAACCATTTGGGGCCACTAGGTTCAAACATTGCCAGCATCTCCTTGCACGACTCTAGCCCTTTTTTGCTCTTCTGTCAGTTTGTGGTTACTCATTTGGCACGGATCTTTCAGAACTTTAAATGTTGATGAATAATTGTTTCCACACTGCCAATCGATAAACAGATATTTAAACTTATTACCTGAATGGTGATGTGTGGGCTTTAGTTAATGAGTTCACGAACAGTAGCAATGGTTCTCTCATTCAATGGTTCCTTCAGTCTTCCTGCATGATGGAGGTCTTCAAAGTTCTGCCATCTTTCTCTGAATTTGCACATCCATCATGTAGCAGTGCCATATCATCATCCTCAAGCAGCCATGGGCCATGGAGGCCCAACTAGACCGTGTAATTTAGTTCTCCAAGTATATCTGTCCTGAGTTTTCTCTGCTGCATCTGTCCACTGCACACCAATTCTAACAAGGTCCTGTTTGACATTGTCTGCCCACTGCATCCTAGGTGTCTCCCTCTTTCCGAGGCCTTTAGGTACACTATTCATAACGTTATTTGCAAAATCTATGATTATCCATACGGGCAGCATGGCCAAACAAATGGAATCTCTCTGCACAATATGCTGCTTAAAGGAGGTTGCCGACTTCCTTTGCCTAACCTCATTATTGCTTACAAAGTTGAACCACCTAATGCCCAAGATACTGCGTAAGCATCTAGTTTCCTGTTATCTTGTTTACAAAGCGTCCAAGCTTCACTACCATAACTAACCCTAGAGAGAACTAAACTATTATACAATCTAATTTTAATTATTAGATTATATGCCTATTTCTCCACACTCTCCATAGATTCTTAAATGTCCTGGCAGCAATCTCTATTTGTCTGCTCAAGAGTGGAACTATTCAGATTAACTAAACCACAACCTGCCTAACCAATTATCATCACTTTATTTTCATTCTGTTTATAACCAAACCTACTCTACTACCAGTTTCATCAACAACCCTAATGAAAGAATTCATCTCATCAACATCATTAGCCAACAAGACCCAATCATCTGCATAATCTAAATAAGAAATTTTGAAATTTCTAGACTATTCAAGGCTAAAATCTTTCTCTTGCAAAGAATTTCGCATAACATACTCAATAACCAAACTAAAGAGAAGAGGAGACAATGTACCCTTGTCGAACACCAGAGCAATGCTGAACCAATTGGTGAGCCTTACCAACTCTCAGATGCGACTCAGCGTTATTTCAGACAGCTTTCATTATGCTAACTAACTTGTCTGGTAAGCCATACGATCTCATAATCAATCACAAATTGAGACTATCAATAGAATCAAAAGCCTTTTTGAAATCAACAAAGCTAGTAACCAAAGATTTCTGAAGCTCTAAAACATTTCTCAAAAATATGCCTGAGTGAAAATATCTGATCTACACATCCTCTACCACTTCTGAACCCACATTGCTCATCACGCAATTCCCCATGAACCAGAGTTTAATTCGATTAAGCACAATCATGGAAAGAACTTTACCTGGAACCTATACCCCTATAGTTATCATAAGAACTGCGATCACCTTTTTTAAAAATAAGGATAATAATAGCTCTGGTAAAATCCTTAGGAACCATGACTTTATCATAAAAGATATTCAAAATTTCAGTCATCCATGTGGTAACCGAAACATTACCACCTCTAAGCATTTATATAGTAATTTCATATATCCCTAGGAATTTATGTAGTTTAAGTTTAGAAACAGCCAAAAATAACTTCAGACTGTGTTATAGGGCCAACATTAGAGCCAGTAACACATCTATTATCACTACAAACAATGCGAGTAGAACTAACCACATTGTTTAGAACATCACTGAAATTCTCAGCCCACCGAGCCATCATAGAATCCTCACCTTCTATAACCTTATCTTGTTTATCCTTCAATCCCTGTATACCTGTCCATTTTCTACCACACGAAACATTAACCATCTGGTACAGCTCTCTGCTGTTATGCTGTGTAACTGTTTCCTCAGCTTGATCAACCAAGCCATCAAGCAAAAGATTCTTATCAGCAGTTAACTGATCCTTTACACGTTTATTAAGCTCTCTGTAATCCTTTCTATAAGGACTAGTAGGGTATTGATTAAGGACATTCCTGCAGTTCTTTCTTTCTGAAATAAGTAAGTGCCTTATCACTCAAATAAATTTGCCACCTCTGCACATTTTTTCCTAAAAGAGTACTGTTAGTTTGAAGAAAAGCCTCTCAATTTCAGACACAACCTCCTCCTTCCTCAGCTTCAGTAGTAAGGAAACCACGACTGTCATAATGACTAAGTAACCTATCATGGTAAGCTTTAGCTCTAACTGGGTCTTTCAGAATTAAAGATAAATTTTTTAATCATAGCACAACACTTCTCAAGTTTAAGTTGCAAGACACTTTTAACAAGGTAATGGTCAGATCCAATTTCAGCTGTCCTCTATGACCTGGTATTTCCAATAGAACTAGCCCATTTACTGTTAATTAATATATTATCAATTATTCTTATTATTATATTATCAAATTATTCACTTATGCAGCCCATCAGGCAGGGGTGGCTCGGTCGTAGTGCGCCAGGCTCGTAATCTGCAGTTCCGAGTCCCAGCTGGGTCACGTTGAGACTTATCTCCGTAAAACTCCCTGCCATGGTCAGTATGGGACACTGATGGGCTTGGAAAGACCGCCGCCGTCAAATGGAACGTTAAGCCGTAGCCCCATGTGCGGGAGAGCCATACCCTGTGCACACTAAAGAACACGCTGGATGGCCTTGACGGAAGTCTACCATCTGTCTCCCAACAGCTGTTCCAGTGGGTCCCCTCCCACAACCTTCTCTGAGCCTTCGGGGTCCTTGTGACCTGGCCATTTAGCCCATGGTGTGCAAAAAAGTGCCGCTCAGAGGTAAAACAATCCAATCCAGCCCATCAGATGAAACCCATGTGTACTTATGTATGTTGCGGTGTTTGTAGTAAGTGTTAGTTATTCTCAAACCATTAAGTTTACTTGCCTGTAGGAGACGTTTTCCATTGCCATTGAAGCTACCAATACCAAAAGGGTCTATCACCCCTCCCCAAAGGTCAGAATCAGCACCAACTTTGGTTTTGAAGTCACCTAGAACATGGGTAATATCTCCTTTCTTGACAGAATTCAAAATATCTTGAAGTTGTCCGTAAAATTTAACCTCATCCTCATCAGCATTCTCAGTGGGGGCATAACAGCAGATAACATTCAAGTCTCTAATGCTTTTCTGGAATATTGCTGTAGGAACCTATCATTAAATGCACTCATATCCTAGAAAGTATCACTAGCGTGTCTGTTGAGAAGCAGACCTAAGCCTTGGCGATGCTTATTATCTTCCCTTCCTCAAAAGGGAAATTTAAGATTGTTTTTTAAAAATCTGATCTTTATCTATCCATCTGGTTTCTTGCAAGCTGAGAATATCTATAACGGTGGAATTATTGTGTGAGGACATCAAGAGAATAAGCTCTGTGCAGAGTCCTCACATTCCAACTCCCTATGGAGAGAAAATGATTAGTGGGATGTTTAAAGAAACTATGTTTATTGAGAGAGGGAATGCCGACAATATCACACAGCCCCTAATCGCAGGCATGGGGCAAAGACCCGTTCCTCCACCATTAAAGGCTGAAGTCATCTACACTGGAAGACTTCCTCCAATGTAGAATTTGACGATGCTAGTAGAAGCAAAGAGTTCAGGTGCCTGCGATGACCTCTGCTCAGGATTATCTACCGGGTGATAAAACATATCTTGTGAATCTATTCACTTGGGGTTGTCAACCCACAAACAAACAGAAAACACAGCGGAAGATTCTTCCTCCACAGAAGCCACCAGTGCAGCAAATTCAGGATCCATAATCATACTGAGAGCTTTAATTCAGTCCGGTAAGTTTTATATGGTCAGCACCAGGACCCTATGTGGTTGACCGCTCTTTAGTAGGGTAAAAAAAAAAAGAAAAAAAGTAGCCATAGTTGTCCAGATCAGTAGGCCACACTTATCTGGCAGCCTTCTGCTTCCGTTTCCTTCCATAAGAAAAGCCTTTTGAAAGGTACTAACGACCTGCACCACGAGAAGGTGGGGTCGAACATTAGGAGCTAGGCCTGGCCGGTTCTATGCATCATCACAGGGGACTGGTGCATAGGTCTCCTTCCAGTGACTACCTAGCTACCATTTACAGACCAGTACCATATGATCAGGCATGAAATTCATATAGTTGTGATAAATCGGCATGAATTATTTTCGCGTCATCCCCAAGCTACATCCTTGTGAAAAATGTAATATCTTTCTTCGTCTTTAGTAGGCTTCATAGCAACATCGCACAGATTTCGCAATCCGAACTTGACGTGACGCCAGCGAAGAGAGAAATGATGATACGTCCTTTGTTTTTAACACATAATGACAGATTTAGACAAGCTTTCAAACAAGTCCTAGCTCGTTTAACTTCGGAGGAACGAGTGCAAAACTACAGACAAATGTCATGAACTTTTTGAACGATAAGAATTCCGATATATTTCTTATGAGGCTACCTTTTAGTTCATGTATTTAAAAGTACAGAATAACGGTAGTCAATCACTTTTTTTAAGCTTTTGGATTACTTATACGAGTATCTCGGATTTTTAAACTGCGCGATTGCTCTTTCAAGATTCCTGTATAGATTGTTGAATTCCGTGGTTAACTTAGGAATTGCCTACCTTTTATGGAAATCGTATGCGGAACATTATTGGCGATGTGAGATAAGAGATGATTGCTCATTCCAATAGAATTTTATAGTATTTTTGGTAATTTTGACGTCCCGGTGGCCGTGTGGTTAGGGCTCTTGGCTACTGATCAGAGGAACCTGGGTTTGAACCCCGGGTAAAGTATGGATGTTTGTTGTTCTGCTGAGGTTTCGCCGGCTTCACAGATCTTTCCTTTGGTGTATTAAACTGACGGGCTTCTGTTAGACTTCTGTGGCAAGCAGCTGCTTGAGTGATATTTTTTTTTGCTAATTTTGTCAAATTGTTTCATAGCAAAGAATAGCATATATCATCTTGACACTCAGTACATTTAAATAATTCAAATATTCTTTTTAATACTCATCATGGAAAATATTTTGAACATTTTTTTGTAAAAATAAAAATCTGATACTCATTTAAATTTTTATAAAACATGTTTAGGATATTTTCATATTTTAAAATTTTTTTAAAAGAGCGATATTAATGACGAAATAAATATAAATAGCACTACATTCAAAGGTGAAAGTTGATGTTCTTTCCTCTGGAAATATTTTCCATTGTAATTTTTCCTAGATTAGTAACATCTAATTCCAAAAACCTCTGTTCTAGAACCCTATATTCCTTTTAATGACACATGTAGGGACAGGAACATGATAGTGCTCGATGGCCCTCTTTTATCTAGAGCAGTGGTTCTCAACCTTTTATGCTCCACGTACCCCCTGGAAATGTGTAACTGGCGTACCCCTTGTATAGATAGATAAAACTATAGTTATAATATAACAATGGGAATAAAATAAAAGATATATATAAAATAAAAAATAATAATAAATACCCCCTCAAGCAGCTGCTTGCCACAGAGGTCTGACAGGAGCCTGTCAGTTTATATGCCGCAGTAGAAGATCTGAGAAGATGGCAGGACCTCAGCAGAAAACAACACGAACATCCATGCCTTACCCGGGGCTCGAACCCAGGTCCCGTAGATCAGTAGCCAAGCGCGCTAACCACTCGGCCACGGGACGGCGTATTATATATACACATTAAATTTTGTACTTACATCTAGCGACTTTTGAGCTCTCACGGCGTACCCCACCCACGTTGAGAACCCCTAATCTAGAGCAAGAGTATATGACTCAAATGCGAGGCTCAGCTAGAATCGACTTATAACGAAATGAAGCAGGGACACAACCCTACCAAAGGAGTAAAGAGAAAAAAATAAGACTTTTCATAACAGCTAAGCCTTTTTCTCTCTCTCTTACTGTGAGCAGCTTCCCAGCACATCTCCACTCCGAACAGGAGTTGTTTACTTCCCCACTTTTTTGCCTCTCTATCCTTGCCTCCGTTTCTTCTTTTTACTTCCCACAGAAAAAAATAAGATTTCATAAACCCTGTGGAGACTCCTTAATATTTTCATATGGGTTTGCTAGCTGACCTCTTAGCTATATATAACCCGCGGTAACGATGGTTGAAGTTGAATATTACGGTGAAAGAGAGAATTGCTTTTATCTTTTGCTTCAATTTGTGTTTTAAAAATATTAACAAAAGCGGGCCAAAAAAACTCCCCCTTCAAAAAATGTTTTTTATGCCATCGTAAAAATTCTTTTAAAATCTTGGAAACAGTTGTTACAAGTATGGGAATATAGGTATTGAAATTAATCATGAAAATATAATGCTTTTTAATCGAAGAATTAAAGTTTTCAGACCGTGGCCGAGTGGTTAGCGTGCTTGGCTACTGATCAAAGGGACCTGAGTTTGAAACCCGGGTAAGGCATGGATGTTTGTGTAGTTTTTCTGCTGAGATTCCGCCATCCTCACAGATCTACTACAGCGTACAAAGTGGCAGGCTCCTGTCAGACCTCTGTGGCAAGCAGCTGCTTGAGGGACGAGTTTATCTTTTTAAGGCATAGCAATAAACGCAGTTGCGCTAGGCACTACGCGAGCCTTAAAGTCCTATGCAGTGTGTTTCCACCAATCGCGTGAATCTTTCAGCAGCTGGAGGCAGCATTACGGTATTACTCATACCTACTGAGGCCAGGCTGCTACTGCCAGAGGACTGGTAGTAGTAAAATAGTAATTGAGGAAGGTCTAGGCCGGTTGAGCCTTCTATTCCCGGAGAAGACTGGGGAAACAGGCTCGCTTATAACAGTCAATCGAAATACAGGGCTCCACGGCATATAGTGCTCATTTTGCCGTGGAGCCTTGTTCCCTAAATCTCACTTTACACAATCGAGAAATAGGGTTCGCGTTACGGAATTCCATGATGCGAACGGTTTTCCAGAACACATTTTTGATTTACATTTGATAAGTTTGTCTTCATTTAATGCATTGAACTATGGTATAGAACACTATATGTCATTATTGGCAAATTACAGATATTACAGTAGTTTTGAAAACTTGATTGCAATTACAGAACCGCAGTATGAGTGTTATGGGATATGATTTAACACCCTTCTAGTTAAGATTAACAGCAAAAATGCTTTCTCTCATGCTCTTTCGAATGCAATAAATGCGCGCACGATGAATGCTTAATCAGGATGAAATTTCGTTGTTGATTGTTTTCACTGGATCGACTTTTCGAAACGTTCCCCGCGTTACAGAAGGGATGCTTTCTTAAGAATGTATCTTTATCGTAAAATTCCGTGAACCAAATTTTTTGATAGAAATTTGTTCGGTCCACAGTTGTAATAAAACATTTCATCTTTCAGAAATAATAAGTACACAAAAAAAGCTTTTAAAATTTAAACTTTAATCACCAATAATTTTGGGTAGTCAGTGGATAAGCTGGTGATAGTACAGACTGACCCTGTAAATCTGCATCTCCTTCCTCGGTTCTCGTATATGCGATCTGAATTTCTTATAAATAAGCATATTTTGAAAACTAGTTATGGCTGAATTTGTTGTTTTGCATTTTGTGTTTAAAAATTAATGAAAAAAAAATAAATAAATACCCCCTCAATCAACTGCTTGCCACAGAGTTCGGACAGGAGCCTGTCAGTTTAATACGCCATAGTAGGTCTGAGAGGATGGCGGGAACTCAGCAGAAAAACGACACATTCATGCCTTACCCGGGGCTCGAACCCAGGTCCCTTAAATCAGTAGTCAAGCACGCTAATCATTCGGCCACGGGACGGCTAAAAATTTATATTTACGCTAAATTTCCATAAGGACGAATTTATGGTCAAGTTTTATAATTTCCTTAAGAACGAAATTCCGTAACCGGAATGTAACGAGGGGGAGGAGCACTGTACTTTTTTACAACTACGTAACTTTTCCCCATATACTGTGTTTATTTTCGATTTCTGAGATAACTCCCCCCCCCTCTCTCACCACCACCACTGTATACACACTGCACTGATGCTTTGAACTTATAGGTCTAGTAAAAAACTGCCTTGATTATAAAGAATACTCTATGCGCCTATTTATAAGTTATTTGTTATGATAATGAAATGCGTAGTTGATAATCCATCAAATAAAGTACTTATGTGTTATTAATGAATATTTTTCTTTAGTTTTAACCTTTCGAGAATAACATTGAGTGGTTGATTCATAGCTTGCGGATTTATTGCCTCAAAGCATTTACGTTGCAACAGTGAGAATAAAAAAAATTACCCCTTAAGCAATTGCCTGTGGTACTCTTTTCCCTGGAACATCCTGTTTCCGCCACTTCCTTCCCACGCAGATAATTTGGCCTTGTAATGCCTAGCGAAAAATCCGCCCTGGTACTGTAATAAGTCGTTTATGCTCATATTTATAGATTGGTTATGCTCATTAAATGTGTAATTTACACGAATTAAATTACTTGTGTTTTTAATATTGTCCTTATCTTAAAATTTTATGGGAAATAGATTCAGAGCTTGCGGTTCTTTTATCACAGAGCAGTTGTGTTGCAACTGAGAAGCGAGATCTTTTGCCTGGAACAACATCCTGTTATGCACTCAGTGAAGCTGTAACGCCTCTACTGGCACGCCACGTCAAGGCGTGTAAGTGAAACGCAGCTGGATAACGTCTACCGCACTGCGCCACTTCACCCACCCCTATATCTGCAGAATGAGACAGGTCCGACGGGACCGGCGTAACATGACCTTCCCTCTATTCAGAGAATGTCTGCTGGATCGATACGGTACACAGAGCAGACTAGCAAACAAGTTAGAATTTTTAATCTTATCCTTCGAGATAGAAAACAGTTGAAGCTTGTTGGAAAAAAAAAATCGGTTTTTAGTTACGCATAATTAAAGCTTTTCCAAGATATCCTCAATTAGGAAAACGTTGAAATCCTTCTCACAATTGAAAAAGGAAACACCATTAGGTTTTTCCAATTTATTATTTCATAATAAGAAGGCGTTTATGTTACGTGTTTTTCCTTATATGTAATTGGTGCTTTCAAAACGGAGAAAAAAATAAGGCGCAGCAGTAAACGCAATTGCGCTAGGCGAGCCTCAACGTCCTGTGCAGTGTGTTTCCACCAATCACGTGAATGTTTCAGCAGCTGGAGGCAGCATTACGGCATTACTCACAGAGGACTGGGGAAACAGGCTCGCACAGAGGCCGTTGCTAAGATACAATCAATACCCTGGCGTTGAGTGCTCTGCCTAGCTGGCATGTAATCCTAGCCTGTTCCAAGGACAAGCGGACGTTTTATCTGGTTGCTAGGCAACCATCATTTATTAGGATGTCGCCGTGCGTTTGGACTGTCAGTAGAAATGGCCTTGAGCCATACGTGTTGGCGTTAGGCTTTGGCGCCGAGCCAAGAGGAGGAATGGGAGCGGTTGCAACCGGTTTCGCTGAATAAGTTCTGTAGTTAGTAGTACTGGGAGCCCAGACGCTCTTGTATGGCTGTTATGGCGCTGCAGTTGGCATCGCAGCTGAGTACCCGGATAGGTACCCGAGAGAGTTCACTTGACGAGAGTGGTGGTCGTTGTCCTTTCGAATCATGCGTATTGCGCTTCAGCTTGCAGGGTTTGTGGACGCGCTTGAGTTCCCGTTTATTGGTACTACCGATAACTTTATTGACTCTGCTTTATTGCGCTAGTCGGTCGTTGCGAAAGTTCGCACGGGAAGCTTGATGGGTTACTCGTTGTGACTGTAGCGCTGTTTGCATTGTGTATAGCAGACGCATAGTAAGGAAAACCAAAGCTGCTATTCATTAGTGCGTGACTCGCCTAAGATAACAGCTGAGAATTAAAACCATTTTCATGTTTGATTTTTTTGAATCTAATGAACATTAATGCTTCAAAAGCGTCCTAAAATTATCTGCTTATTACTAAAAATGTGAGTAAAATCGTGGCAAAGAAATAAAATATTGTTTTTGTAAATAAAAGCGACATAATTATGAATTTAAAGGAGAGGGTTGTTTTTTTTTATTTCTGAGACACTTAGTGAAAGGGGAAAATGAAATGAATGATACAACAATGGTGATATGTTACAAATATGAATGTTTTACTGCATGCAACGTTACCATTAAATATATGTAGCACAATGAATATAATTTGAAACTTGGGAACAGTTGCTTATTTATTTGAAGTTTAATGGCGCATTAATTTAAGTGTTAGCTTCCCTAGATTTTGAGATGCTACTGAAATAGAACCCGATTTTGCATACTGATTTTTTTCATACCATTGCGCATCTTCACGCAGAGCAAAAATAAAACAATGGGATTTATGTTTTACTAGAGAATATTTTACTGCTGAAACAGGCCTGGATCTAGAAAAAAAATGTCTCTACAGGGGGTGGGGAAGGTAAGAGACTAATTCCATTGCAACAAGCCCGGATGTAGAAAAAAAATCGAAGGGGGGAGGGGCAGGAAACAGTCGAGCCGAAAAAGTGCAAAAGGGGAGGGGGTCAAGAGAAATCTCCCTTTCCCAGTGATTCCAATCCAGTATTAATTAACTCTCCCCCCTCCGTTTTACAAGTCTTTAAAAAATTCTTGAAAAATGCATGAAATATAAATAAGTTTCATAATTTTTTGACTCTTTTACCATTATTAGCATTCTGAAGAGGGGGGCATGGCCGCTTGTCCCCCCCTCTCAGTCTTTTAAAATATTCTTGAAAAATGCCCGGAATATATACAAGTTAATAATTTTTGAGAATGCATTCTCAAAAGGGAGGCCGAAACCTCCTTGCTTGTCTTTGCCAACCTCCCCTCCTCTCCTAAATCCTACCCTACCATATAATTTATTGCTTTTATCCTAAAATTTAATACAAAATATTTTTAGAATAGTAAAATAAATATGCTATAGTGAAGGTCTGTGAGGATGGCGGGAACTCAGTAGAAAGACAACACAAACACCCATGCCTTACCCGGGGCTCGAACCCAGATCTCTTTGATCAGTCGCCAAGAAAGCTAACCACTCGTCCACGGGACGGCTCCAGAATAATAAATCTTGTGTTTATTATTTTAATTTTATGTTTTGGAGAGATTACACACATTTTTTGTTGGTAACCCTCAGCAAATGATCTAATATAAAAGCTTGTTTTGAAGCCAGGAATAACCGCTAGTAATAACCGAATAAGTGTCTCAAAGTTGGTAAAGATTATCTTGCAACCTATTTTGCAAGTTCTTATTTAAATCTATTCTGAATATCATCGGTTTTTCCGATACTAAAATTTTTTAATCATCAAAAGAACACACATAATTTGATGTTCTTACATCTGTAAACCATAATTGTTCTTTACGTCTATTGAAACAAATTACTGCACTAAAAAGACAATGTCTTTTATGACATTTTCACATATATATGTAATATTTTCACATATTACCGTCATTGTATACATAAAAAACTTTCTATATATAGTCAACTCTCGATTATCCATGTATGGATCAACCGGTTTGCCGATTAACCGTGGAAAAAAATAATAATAGATCTTGCAATTTATGTGATGTTTTGTGTTCCTAAACTGTGGGCTTGTATTATTTTTACGCGTTTGGAATGATGTCAGTAGAACGGTAAATGTGTTCTTGAATATTGGATGTAATTTTTAACTAAGTAAGTTTACATTAAAGTCATTCACGTTTTGAGCGTGATTTTGGGTTATCCTTGACCCCCTTTCTCCCCATTACCTTGGTTAATCAAAAGCTGACTGTATGTATGTTAAAAAAATATTTTTTCAAAATATTAATTCTATTTATCTTTAATCTGGATCTTCATTAAATTGTTACTTTTTGAGTTTCCCGATTGGTAAGAGATTTTAATTGTCACACGAAGTTTCATGTCAAATTAACAGGCAATATGAAATTAAATTATTTTACTGCAGGAAAACAAATAAAACAAATTATAATCAGATGCCGAAACTTGTATTTAAGCACAAGGCAGTTTTCCACAACAATAACAGCGCAGTGTAAATTATAGAACAACAAATTGGAATGTACATGAAAGTAAAGCACCCTTAAAATAATGACATAGGTTACTCTTTAAGTAGCTGCTTGTTGTAGAGGTTATAGAGATCTGTAAAGAAAGTGAAACCCCAGGAGAAAGACAACCCAAGAAAAGAAGGGATAAAAGGAAAGAGCATGGGGCACGGATCCCCGGGATTTTTCCTTTGATCCTCAGCCATGCACGCTATCTATTTCGCCTTGCATGAACAGGAAAAAATACCACAAATTCTTTGTTTACTTTATGGAATTTTTAGAATATTTAGTGTTGTACCATTAATGTATATCGATAAAAATCTTTCTCATCAGCCCATTCACAACAATAGTAAATAATCGAGTTGCTCAGTAGTAAAGTGTAGTTCTAGTTTTAAACAGAAAATAATTTTTTGCCTCATCAAGTGTCCTGTAAATGTAAAAAATACAGTAAAGTACATAACGTTGTGTACTGTATTTTTGATATATTTTGTGCAGTTTATATATGAAAACAAGTTTAATTTGAACAAGTAAACATATTGTTGTGACTTTTTGGGAGTGGGTGGGATTAGTCCAGATATTCCCAATCTTGGGTAGTGCAGATAATTAGTGTTCTACTCTGGGTTTTTTACTCTTAGTTTTGTCTTCAGTTTATTCTCAAATATTAGAAAACTGAAAATGAATTCTGTAGTATAGCTTTGTAAATGGCTGTTTAGAATCACAGTGTGTATCTGGAGGGTGGGGGGGGGGGAGATGATAATGCTAGTTGCCAGAAAAGAGCTGAAAAAAAAATACTAATTATGTTACAAGTATTTTTCATTAAAAAAAAAACACTGAAAGAGAGATGTACTGCAATGGCAATTCAATTATTCTCCTCCCCCTATATTTTTCTAAATTTGGGCCTGGAATCATATACTGTCTAATCCAGTATAAATAAGATTTCAACCTAGGCAAAGTTTTAATAATTTTTCAAATTATGTACTTCTGGCTTAAGAGTGCTTTTATGTGGATAAATATTTGCTGATTATCTTTATTATGCTCTCATTAGTTGAGGCATATCCAAGGGAGGGTTGGGCTAATTTACCTTTGAGCAACACTTTTTTGCACACAATTGACTAAATGGCCAGGTGACAAGGATCCCAAGGGCTCAGAGAAGGTTGGAGGGGGGGGGGGAAGGGACCCATTGGACAGCTGTTGGGAGACAGATGGTAGTCTCCCATCAAGACCATTCAACATGTTCTTTAACATGCACAGGTGTGAATCTCCCACACACTGGGCCACAGCTTAACATCCCATCCAACAGATGACAGCCTTTCAAGATCATCAGTACTGACTTAGGGTAGGGTATGTTAGGGTTTTGTGGAGATAATACTTGATGCTGGCCTAGGTGGGACTGGAGCCTGGGAACTGCAGATTACGGCGTACTACCAACAGAGCCACCCCTGCCCCAACCCAAGGAAGGGGTTTTAGGATTTAACCCCATACACATACACACCTCGAGGCTTCAATATTATATATTTTCTAAGGCAGTCCTTGAAAAATGGAGACTCAGTACGTCAGTCACTGCTGACCACTGCTTCAGTTAGAGATCTGGGCCTAACAGCACACAGACAAAACAATGATGTTGCAGTGTCACTGTGAGCCAATGCCATACCACTGCACCATGCAATAACTTTAATAGAAAGAGTAGCTATTTAATAAATAAATAAAAAAAACCATTGCATCATACATTGGCTTATATAAATTAAAGAACGAACGAAAAAAAAAAAGCACGATATCGTAAAACTACAACAATAGAAATACACAGAAGTGATTTTTAGTATATAAAATACATGAATGATTGCGACATGAGTGTAATGTATGCAAATGCTTCAAGAATTAAAAGCTTGCATTTCTAAGCTATTCTACTGTTAAGTGTAAGGTGGAGTTTTCGAGTTAGAAGATTTGCTGAGTACTGAACATCATATATCGGAAGAAGTGCAGTGGCAAGCTATAGGTTGGTTTGAGGCAGGTCAAAGTCAAGGAGACCTTGCCAGATGGTTTGTTAATTGTTCAATGGTGTATAGACTTTGACAATCCAATAAGGACAGAGCACATTCAGACATCTATACAATTCAGTAGTCAGCAATGAGCCCAATGGAGGACTACCCTTTGGTGTTATGGCCTCAGAGGAGAATGATGTCACCACCTTGTCAATTGTGATTGTATCTTGCAGCAGCGAATGGAATGGCGATATCTACTGCCAATATGTGCTGAATGCTTCATGAGGTGTGCCTGTACACTAAGTGGCCAGTGGTGTGTATGCTCCTGACCCAATGGCATAGGAGGTATTGTCTAACCTAGTGCAGACTTCATGTTAACTGGACCCAGAGTAATGGTGGTTTATGTTCTTTACGAATGATTCAAAATTTGTCCTCCATAGTGATTCGCTTCATCAGTTGATGTGGAGAAAACCAGGAATGTGTATTCCTGGTTCCCTCCATATCATGACACAAATTTATATCCATGAATGGGATGCCTATTGTAATGCTCCAAAACATTGTTAAACTTCTTCTCTTTGGACCTTTTGACTGATCCAAATTAAACTAAATTTCCAGATAGATCAGGCACCAGACAATATTAACTTGCAAAATAAAGTTAAATGAGGGTTCGCTGGGTATATGGGCATTACTTAGTGAGTAAGAAATCAAAAAATTGTCAAATTATTAAAGTTGAATCTTAATTAAAAAAAATCAATTATTGTTGCTCAAGAGAAAATATAGCAAAGTCAAAAAATTTCATATAACAAAGTTTATTTTCAAAAAATTTAAGACTCATCATATAAACTGATGAATACAAAAGTCTGAGCAAATGAAAGCTCCGTTTCTACTCAACCTTCCTTTACTGACATTTTCTCATTACTATCTCATTTCTGACTCTGTGAACTAACATCACTTAGTATTTGCATAATCTGATGCTCACGCTAGCTATGATGCAAGAATGCATGCATTAGTAACTGTCAATAAAAAGTTGCTGTTTCACATGCGTAACTCCTTTAGTGGATCGGGATGAGCAAAAATAATGGCCAACAAAGAATAATCTCCAAAATGGTAAATATAACATAAATAAAGCAAAACTGGTTAAGGAAAAGTAAAAGTGAATGGGTGGACCAGTACAGGGATAAAAGCACGCAAGCTCTTAATCTGTAGTTCCCAGGTTTGAGTCTAAGCAGGGTCAGCATTGAGATTTATCTCTGCAAATTTCCCCGCCCTGCCCACAGTCAATAGAGGACACCGATGGGCTTGGAAAGGCTGCCGCCCGTCAGATGGGACATTAAGCTGTGGTCCCTTGTGTTGGAGAGCCATACCGTGTGGACGTTAAAGAATATGCTGGATGGCTTTGATGGGAGGCTACCATCTGTCTTCCAACAGCTGTTCCAGTGGGTCCCCTCCCCCAACCTTCTTGGAGCCTTCGGGGTCCATGTAACCTGGCTATTTAGCCTATGGTGTGCAAAAAAAGTGTCGCTCAGAGGTAAAACAACCCAACAGGGATAAAATCTTGGTTTCCTTTGTGCAACCATATGTAGGTGCAATAGATACCTTCCTCCAGTAAGATATTGACACCATTGTCATCTTGTCGATCACTATCTTGAGAATAGCACTTTTAACTCTATGGAGTAGCCAGCCCAGTCTCCCAACCTAAATCTGATAGAACTTGTATGGAATGCTCTTCAGAGATCAATTGCTCCCCTGAATCCCACTCCTACAAGCCTCCCAGAGCTCCAACATGCTTTGAAGGAGTAATGGTTATACCATTACTCCTTCAACTACCCACAGTGCTGCTGGACAGTTATCAACAGCATGATACATCATTGTGAGAAAGTAAGTAAATAATATTTAAAAATATAAATCTAACGTCTAAAAATATAAAGTAATGATACATCTGTGTAGAAGTAAGAGGTGACCACATTCCACATTGAATCAATTGGGCTATCTCAGTTGATCTTCACCTTTTTTACCATGTTTCTGTATTTGTGTGTAATTTTGGTAATTAAAAGTATTATTCCATTTTTCATCTGTTATTCTTGCACACAGTGTTTATACACCTACTTCCAATTTACATCCAGTAGATCCAGTCTATTTTCAAGAAAAACCAAGTTTTCAGGTTGTTGCTTAATTTATAGAATCAAGTGTATATTCATAGGTCCTTTGTTGTAACATTTAAGTAAATAGTGTCAGTTGTTGTACTAGTTGCAAATTATGTACGTTCAAGAGGACTGAAGCACGACGTGATGAAATAAAAGCTGAATATGACAATTAGATTTATCACTTCGAAATGACTGAGCCATAGTAAAGTTCCTGAATGTTTCGTGGCACTCAAGGTTGAAATTATTGGATTTTTGAAAAACGTTACAAAATAATTTCTTGCATTATAGGTTAAGTACTTAAGAATGATTTATATTTTTAACAGGCATAACCATCCCATGGCCGAGTGGTTAGTGTACTTGGTTACTGATCAAAGGGGCTGGGTTCAAGCCCTGGATAAGGCATGGATGTTTGTGTCATCTTTCTGCTGAGGTCTCACCTTCCTCACAGACTTCTACTATGGCATGTAAACTGATGGTCTCCTGTCTGACTTCTGTGCCAAGCAGCTGCTTGAGGGGTATTTATTTTAACTACACTAATTGCCATAAATTAAGGAAAATCCCTATGTTAAGTCAATGGGAAGCTAACGCCAAAGCTCTCTAACTTCTAAAATAAGTTTTTTTGTTTTGAAAAATGTGATTGCAGGTAACAATCTCAATCAAATAAATCAATATCTCGATTTTCAACAATATTCATTCAGTATTTAATGAGCTATGGAAGTTTGAATATTTAACAACAGCAATGTCAAGTCTTAAGAACTTATACAAAACTGAAGACTAGTGAAAAAATTCTTTATACGAAGTTCTAAAATGCAAACTTATTTTATTAAACACTTTGATACAATGATTATTACTAAGTTTAATTAACTTCTGAAGTCAATTTTTGTGGCTGGCATTGTTATCACCAAATATTCAAACTTCCATAACTCATTAATACTGAACGAATATTGTTGAAAATTGAGATATTGATTTATTTTATTTTGATCTTTATCTGCAATCACATTTTTCAAAACAAAAAAAAAAACTTATTTTAGAGGTTATAGAGCTTTGACGTTAGCTTCCCATTGACTTAACATATGGATTTTCTTTAATTTTTGAAAACCAGTGTAAATATCTTAATGAACTTTTGCAAGGTATAAATGCTCTGGCTTTTGAAAAGCATAATGATGTTAATTCAGTAGTGAAAAATCACAGGACGTGTTCTGTTGACATGGTACTCATGTAATAATAAGCTGAAAAAATTTGGTTTTGCTGTGAGTGGAATTCGAACCCAGTCTCATGGAAACATGACAGTTATGCTAACAATTACACTATCATTGGCAACATTTTTGTTTAGCTGGTGTGACATAAACTTTTTGGATTTTTTTTTATTTGATTTGCACAGTGATGCCATCTATCCTGGAAGTGGACAACTGTGTTGCCACATAGAGATGATTGATTTGCAATGCTTTAATTTGCAGAAGTCAAAACATTGTGGAGGGAATTTAATTAAGTTTTACAAAAAACAGGATAAAGTTCAAGTTCCAAAGAACAATTGATGTTGCAAGCAAGTTTTATGTCTTTTTAGTATCTGTGAACAAACATTTTCAAAAATGAGTATGAGTAAAAACAAGTATGGCTTCAATTAGAGTACCTTTTTTTGCTATATCTTGATGCTAGCTACTACCAGCTTTGAGCCAAACTATCAGAAAAAAAATCCCATACAACAACAAGAAATATTACCCCATTAAGAACAATCTGTCCCACCTAAGTTTTACTTAAAAAGACTGAAAAGGTTATGTACCATCCACGAAATCTAAGTGTTTCTATGCTTATGAACAGTTTCAATATAAAGTTCTCTGTATGTGAACAATAACATTTCAAGTTTAAATCTCAAATAATTTTAATTAAAAAAAATTTCTTGGAAGAATTTGAAAGTCTTTGTAGCAAAGACAGTTTTAGTTACCACTAAAGAACAATGACCAAAAAATAGAGTTTTCAATGTAAAATTATTTTGAGGGTTTAAACTTTGTAACACTATCCTCACAGATAGAGAATTCTATATTGTAATATACGTTAATGTTATTTGACAGGAAGATCTAGTGTAGTGTATTTCTTGTACTTGGCTGTTTAGAATATTTTTGTTATGAAGGTCTACAGGGCCACATTAAGGGCTTGGGAGCATATTTTTCCCTGAAGAATTGAAATGAATGCCTGGGGAAAGGGGAAATAGTAAACATATATTTTATACATATTTTGTAAGTTTTTAAAAAAAATTCCCCTGGAGCAGAGAGAAACAACTTATATTAACATTATTTGATGACAGTTTCAGATTTTAGTCTATATACAGACCTATTTCCAAAAGTGATAAAATAATACTATTTTCTTTTATGTATAATAGACTAATCAGGTACAAACTGATAAGTGGTGCTGGGCCCTGTATCATCTTGAGACCTCAATGCCCCAAGTTACCAAGCCTTCATAAGAACAGCTGTTTTAATAATAATTATTGTTTTACACATTTGTAAGTGTCATTTTGGGCATTATGTGTAATGCAAATATGACATCAGCTTTTTTTTTGTGAGAGACCTTTGAACCAGAAAGCAAAACCATAACACTTCATGAATTACATGCTGATGCTTGAGTGCTTTCCAAGAACTATTAAATATAACTTTGATTCTTCCACATGCATGAATTTATTTATTGTACAAAAATATTTATTAACACAAAAAATAAAAAAATAAATACCTCCTCAAGCACAACTGCTTGCCACAGAGGTCTGACAGGAGCCTGTCAGTTTAATACACTATAGTAGAAGGATTTGTGAGGATGGCAGGTCCTCAACACTGCCTGCATTCAAATAAACTGTGAAAGAACATTTTCAAAACATAAAATAATAAAAAAAAACTTATTTCATAATGACTCAAGAACAACTGTTAGTCACTGAAGACCTATAATATCTCCCATGAAGAAAACTATTTATGAGGTTGTCAGAAGTTCCATGGAACTGGGGAAAATATTTTAAGTGACGAATATGAACTGTCAACAGAATAAGCATTTTTATTTGTTTTATTGCAGCCTGGCCCCACTGTTATTAGCTGCATTCTTCAGAAAAAAAAAAACAACAAAAAAAAAAACAGCCCACTCCTGAGATTAATTATGATATTTTGCCTTTTTCCTAATTTGCTTTATCTACTTAACTTTCCATGACATATTACCAATATTTCTCAATCTAATTAATATAATTAATCCAATACTTTTTTCCTACAAAGTACCTTAAAAAATTTGTTAATTTTGCTACTGTCTGCCTTTAATAAAAAATACCCCCTCAAGCAGCTGCTTGCCACAGAGGTCTGATAGTACCTTATTAGTTTTTATGCCATAGTAGAAGGTCTATGAGGAAGGTGAATGACACGAACATCCATGCCTTATCCAGGGCTCAAACCCAGGTACCTTAGATCAGTAGCCAAGTGTGCTTTTAAATTACATTGGATTGATTGTTAAATGTTAACATAGTTTCAGTTTTATTTTATATTGTAAATTTTATTCTTAATACTTTTGTAACATTGTTTTTATACTATAGGTATTGTTTTTATATTTACATAATCAATAAATATATATTAATGTTGTGATTATTAAGATTTTAATGTTAAATGTACTTTTCCAGTCCAAGCAGTGAAACCACTTCACTGCCCAGGATGCACACAAGAAATAAATCCAAATGACACTATCGATCACTTATTTCTTCTTGAGCATCTTTCTCAGAGTGCAGAAGGACAAGTTCCAGAAGAGAGCAAAGTATACACATGCACTAATTGTGAAGAAAGTGCCACAGCATCAGGTTTCTGTCAGGACTGTCAGGAATGGTTATGTGAGACTTGCATTCATGCTCATCAGCGAGTTCGAGTAACTAAAGACCATACAATCAGACCAAAAGATGAAATGGAAGGGGAAAAAACTACAGGTCTTAGTCAAAAATATCTGTTTTGTCCAGTTCATAGACAGGTTAGAGATCTTTTTTTTTAGTTGTTAAATAACAGTTATAGTTATTTAGAATTAATAATAAAGTAATAAGATTATTTTTCAATCACAATATAAAAAAATGTTTGTGGTATAAATCATCAGATGTGTTCTGATGATTTATACCAAATATGATCATTGCTGTCAGACTCTTAGTGTTAGTAGGGATGTTACTCAAAAACTTTTTGTTTCCACAAATATTTCTAGTATTTTCATTTCTAAATAAATTTAAATTTTGTCTTTAAAGTTTGTAATGCCTATAGTATGAAAAATTTAGGAATGGTTTAATAGGATTCATTCCTGTAAATATGGTTTATGATGTGTCAAAGAAGTTTTCTCCCCACTAATTGGGCATGGATTCAATAATAATCAAAGTGGTTCAGGCTTGAGCAGGCCCAAATTGATCTCTGATCTATATACTACTAATAAGTTTTTGGCATAATGTATAGGATGTGATTTAATCCACATCAAGCTTAATATATGAACAGGGTGTTTCATGTCATGTTTCACGACTTTGAGCACAGATGCCATACTTCGAGAGGTGATTCAGGAAGAAATTTTGAGTTAAACAGTTGAAACAATAGTGGGCTCATTTCCAACCATTGAAGTGCTACAGATGATTGAATTGTGTGCACAGGAGAAAATATGCAATAATATTAATCAGATGGATTATTTCATGCATGCTTTGATACACCTATGTTAACTGTTCAAAATGTCTATCATGGCTTTTAATGTGAAGCCTTGCTAGTTTAAAACAAAGAGTACTACTCATTGGATCATTTTAGAGTGTTCATATACATATGCAGCAGCATTCATAATGCAACACCAGAATTCCTCTCTCCCATATCTTGTAGACCATCTCTTTCATAAAACTTGAGAAAAGGAAATCAAACGAGGTTAGGCTCTGAAATCTCACAAGCCAAGGTATTGCACCAGAATGACCAATCTATTGAATTCTGCTGTGCTGATTAAAGTAATCTGTAACTTGATGACCAAAATGTGGAGGTGTCCCATCATGCTAAAAGAACATCCTATGCCTTGTCTCCAAAGGCATATCCTTCATTAAAAATAAGAATTCATTCTTCAGGAAGTTTCACTGATTTTCATTAAGAGTATTTAAACATTGTTCCAAAATGAATGATCCAGTTAACAAATCTCCAGTCAGACATCTAAAACATTGACTGAGAATTGATATTGGAAATTGCTTTCATTGGACCCATAAGGATTATCAGCAGATCACAAAATATATATATCATTAAATCTATTCTAATTGTGCTTCATCACTGAACACTGTGTGATTAAGACTTGGGAAATGTAACAGCATCCGCTGGAAAAGCAAACGCGAAGATCATAATTATCTGGTTGAAGAGCCTTGCAGAAGTTGCAAATAATAAGGATGCAAACTTTTATTTTGTGTTTGCCATACCTGTGATAAGCATTCAGTAGTTAGATATAGAAATTCTTTGAACACTGGTCATTGGGTTATGTTGCAATAAATCCGGTACGCATTTTCCCCTAGCAACAGGTTGTTGTGCTATATTTTCAAGATTATGTGGAAGACTGCCTGTTTCCTGTATTCTGTGGTGTGTATCACAAATACTTACTTATTCAGAATTTGGTGTTTGGAAAATGTTTATAACAGGGGTGTCCAACATAATTTTAGCAAAAAGACACTTAAAAAAACTATTTTTAAAGTAGAGCTGATTTTTGACCAACACAGCTGGTCATTTGTTATAATATGACCTCTTCTTTACTTCTTTACGATTGTTTGTATTATTGTATGTATCATATAAGAAGACACTTTTTCTTGTCTCACTTATCTGGCTTATCTTTGTTAATAATATCAGCATTTCCATTCTTGCATTTCAATTTTATACTCTTAATTAAAAAATTTCACCTTTACCTATTTATCTCTGCGAACCCCAACTCTGCAGCTGGGCTTTTAAAAAGGCTGCCATCTGTCAGATAGGACATAAAGCTGTGGCTCCATGTGTGGGAGATGTACACTCTGTGCATATTAAAGATAAAGAACATGCTGAATAGCTTTAATGGGAGGCTTCCATCTGTTTCCTAAGTGTTGTCAATGTGTCCCCTTCCCACAACCTTATCTAAGTCCTTGGAATCCTTGTGACCTGACCATTTAGCCGATTATATGCAAAAAAAGTGCTGCTTAGAGGTAAAACAACCCAACCTATTTGCCTATACAAATCAGCATGTTTAAACAGCTATAACACCTAATATATTTATAAACAACAAATAATTGACAATTTATGCATATAGAAAATGGCCCTGATTAGTTAAAGATTATAACTTGTCACATGTAGAGTACAAATGTTTTTTTAACACATAACCATAGTAACTTTTATCATTGTTCCTTTTCTGTAAAAAGTATTACATGCAATAAACAAATAGAAAACACAAATCATCACCAAAATATGGTTATATAAAGGAATAAAATTAAAAATGTGTCAGTCAGGTAAGATTCTGGAATGCATCCCCCATTTATATTATTTCTTATGAGAAATTTGTATCTGACTAGCTCCATTTTTGAAGAACTTATCTATCATGTTGCTGTCCCATGGCCTAGTGGTTAGCGTGCTTGGCTACTGATCTAAGGGATCTGGGTTCGAACCCCGGGTAAGGCATGGATGTATGTGTCAATTTTTTGCTGAGGTCCTGCTATCCTCTCAGACCTACTATGGCATATAAACTAACAAGCTTTTGTCAGACCTCTGTGGCAAGCAGCTGCTTGAGGGGGTATATATCTATACTGCTTACAAAAATTAGGGGATATATTATCGCTTCGTATTCATTTTGAAATATCCCCTAATTTTTGTGAGCAGTATATTATGTTAGTGGGAACTTGGTTGTACTTAAGAATTTTTCTTTATGCAATATTTCTTTTGTATAAACTACATCACAATGTGCAGTGCTTAAGTACCCATTCCTTCCTGCAGGAAATGTGTCTAATATACAGGGTTTATCAAAATAATGGAAACACCGACGGTGACTGGACTACACGTAATATGCCATATGCATATCACAGGGATGACGTCACCCATGATGTTGGGTTATATAAAGGGAAGATATATGATGTTGGCTATCATGTAGCAGTGCCGCAGACGCAGGTGAAACAGCTGTTGTGGTGTAATTGTTGACAATGTCAGGTCTCAGTGACGTCCAAAAAGGCATGATCATTGGTGTGTGTCTTGCAGAAGCTTCAGTAACTAGAATAGTGAAAACAGTAGGTGTAACACAAGGAACTGTATTGAAGATTATGACTACTTATCAAAAAGGACAAGGCATTGCCTCCAAATATGCAAATTGTGGATGTGCTGAAGTTGTCAGATAGGGATAGGTGAATGTTGGCATGGATTGTACAACAGAAGCACAAAACCACAGCACCACAAATAGCAGCTGAGTTCAACAGCAGTCAGAATGATCCTGTTTCTGTCATAACAGTTTGTCAGGAACTTCATTGTGCCAGTATTTATGGCCGTGCTGCAATCCACAAATGTCTGATTACCAACATCGATGCAGCAAAACATGTAAAATGGTGCAAAGCACATAAAAACTGGGATACTAAAGACTGGCAATGTGTCATCTGGTCTGATGAATTGTGCTACACATTGTTTCCCACCACTGATAGAGTGTATGTCTGGCAAAAACCTGCAGAAGTGTTTGGTGTTGCACCCTGTTTGGTTCCAACTGTGAAGCATGGAGATGATCCCTGATGCTATGGGGTGCCATATCATAGCATTCCTTAGGGCCATTAGGTATTCTGCAAGATTGTGTCACATCCACAATGTACAAATCCATTCTCGGACCACCTGCACCCAATATTGTGGGCATTGTTCCCTAATGTTATAATCCTGTTATCCATAAATATCCCTGGTTTCAAGTGAATAATAAACCCCCATGCATTGTGTGAAACATATCAAGTTGTGGTTTGCAGAGCATGAGCACGAGGTACAGTAGCTACCCTGGCCACCTCAATCTCCAGACCTCAATATTATTGAATATTTGTGGGAATATTTGGAGTGCAAGGTCAGATCACATTTTCCACCTCCAGCATCACTGGCACAGTTTGGCCATAATTTACAGGAAGAATGGTCCCACATTCCATAACCTATGTGTATGACTTGTATAAATCTATTCCACATCAAATTGCATCTGTTCTAAATGTGCTAAAAGGTAATTAATAAAATGTTCTTCACAAACAGTACATGTTTCCATTATTTTGATAAACCCCTGTATATAGACCATTGTAAGTGAGTGATTGACAGGGGATCATGCAAATTCAATGATGCAGAAACAATACAGCTCTGAAGATTTGCATCTAGGGATAATCCAGATGCAGGCCATAGATCTTGGTCTGGAAACATCTCTCTGCTAGAAATGTGAAAATTAGTATCAGGGTGTGTTTAAGGTTGTAGATCTCAGAAACATTATGAAATTTCAGATCCAGTGCTTCCTTTGAGGTCAAATTTTAGATATACTAGCTAGAGTGAAAATTGGTGCTGGGGGTGGGGTGGGGGTATGTTTGGCTGTTTATCACAAAAATATTGTGAAATTTTAGAGGCAATGCATCCTTTAAAGTCAACTTAGATTTACCAGTGCTAGAGAGCTAAAAATTTGTGCCTAGGGGTATTTTGGATCTTAAATCTCAGAAATGTGAAATTTTCGATGCAATGGGTCAAAGGTCAAAATATCTGTATACTGGTGTGCTACAGAGCTAAAAATTAATGTTAAGCCTGTGTTGGGTCATAGATCTCAGAAATGTTAAGGAATGTTTGATCTGATGTCTTATTCAAGGTCAAATACAGATTGAAGGAACAGTCTAGAAATCAAGAGGTACCGAGTGATTTATAATGTATTTTTATATAAAGGGAATATCTATATTTACCATGCATTTGTTTATCAGTGTTAATGTGATCTTAAGTGTAATTATAATACTATTCACTTAGTTATATCCTTGTTTTATTATTGCAAATTGCATTTCTGATTTGTAAAATAGATGCACATTTACCGTTATGCATTATCCATTACATAAGATGGATGGAGATCGCTCAATTGGTAGTGACCTAATTCCTAATTTGATGTTCCCAGCTCCATGTCCAATTGTTGCCTGTGTTGAGATTTTTCACCTCTGTTCTCTACTCTTCCTATGGTAAATGGCTATTATTGAAATGGTTAAATACTGCAGTGTTTTTTCACTGTTAGTATATTTATGTTCCTAAATACACCTTTAGTACTGCTTATAATTTTGAAATTCATCAAGTTGATACATATGTACTTTAAAAGGGTGTTAAAAAACCTCAATTTAGTATGTGATGAATTGGTGCCTATGAATTGGCTATATCATAAATTTTTTTCTATTTGGAAGATTACTGGTTCTTTTACTTATAAACTTAATTATACTCAGTACTATTTTATGTATGTAATCTGCATTGACTGAATTTTTTTTAAAAGAAGGAATGGCAAATGTTTTAGTAGCAGATTTCTTTTCTTAATAGAAAGATGTAACGTTTTTTGAATATTTGGGAAATTTTGATCTCATTTTCTCTTACTGTTAAATGTGTAGCCTTTGCTCTTGAAATGGTGTGAAGCTATGTGTCTACTTTTTAACCCTTTAAGTATCAGGTTTCAATGCATCCACTATTAGCCAAGATAATTTTTTCAGTCAAAAATCAGTTTTAGAACTTTATTCTGCTATGGTACTGATATATATGTAGGTAATATTATGTACCAAATGAAAAAGAATCATTTTGATTAATAAAATAACAAAAATTCAAATTCAAATAATGGCTAATTAAGCCTAATTAAAAAAAAATAACTGACTAACTTTGATCACTTTAAGGGTTAACAGAGTAAAATGATTGCAACATCAGTTACCATTAGTAACTTTTTTATCACAGCACTTCTTAGTTACAAAGTTTTGAACACTTGTGTTGTATATCAGCATGGATTTTTATTTCCTCTATACTCATGTTGACATACAGCATAATAGAGTTCAAAACTTTGTAAAAGTAAAATGGAACTTAATAGTTTCTGAAATAAGATTTTTATCATAAAATGTGACTAGGATAAAATAAAGACCTAAGTATTGTATGCCAAATGTTTGATTTGCGACAGTGTAACGATTTTCTAGACATTTTTAAGGACATTTTATATTCTTGTCTCATTTTTAGGAACAACTTAAATTATATTGTGAGTCTTGTGATAAATTGACCTGTAGGGATTGCCAACTGTCTGAACATAAAGATCACAAGTATCAGTTCCTGTCCAAAGCTTGTGAGGATGAAAAACTCTATCTCAATACACTGCTTGCAAAAATCAAAGAAAAGCAACTACATATTGAAAATGCTTGTAACCTGGTAAATAAGAGGCATGTTGAAATAACTCAAAGAGAACAAGTTGTTACACAAGAAATCAAAACCTTTGCTGTAAAGTAAGTTAACATTTTTTACAGCATTATATAAAATAAATTTGCTGCTTTCAAATACTATTAAATTTTATTGCATTAAGAAGCATTTCTTAAGATTTAGCTTATTAGAAGTTCATAAATTGTTAAATATAATAATCATTTATATTTTTATCTGATACTAAAAACAGCTCAAAAGACCTTTTGTTAATGGAGAAATTAAATATTAAATTCTTGCATGCCATTTGGGCCACACAGATAAAAAAAACTCAACACCAGGTGGTGTGTATGTGCATTCAGTTTGTGCATTGCCACTCAGCAGTGCGTTCAGTTTATCCATTTCCACTCGCCAGGCTCGTAATCTGTAGTTCCCAGGTTTGAGTCCCAGCTGGGTCAGCGTTGAGATTTATCTCCGCAAAATTCCCCGCCCTGCCCACGGTCAGTAGGGGACACCGATGGGCTTGGAAAGGCCACCGTCTGTCGGATGGGACGTTAAGCCGTGGCCCTGTGTGCGGGAGAGCCATACCCTGTGCACGTTAAAGAACATGCTGGATGGCCTTGACTGGAGGCTACCATCTGTCTCCCAACAGCTGTTCCAGTGGGTCCCCTCCCCCAACCTTCTCTGAGCCATCGGGGTCCATGTGACCTGGCCATTTAGCCCATGGTGTGCAAAAAAGTGCCGCTCAGATGTAAAACAACCCAACCCAATCCATTTCCACTCAGCAATGCATTCATAATGAGATCAAGTGCATGAACTTGATCGAATAGTGCCATTTTAGAAAACAACTGCTGCACTGCCAGCATGCAGGATAATGGTGCAGCACTTCTACCAACAAAACTTGGCGAGTTTCTTTGTGAAGTTTGTCACTTTTTTATTGGTAGATTTTGTCCTGGACACCTTATTTGTAACTGTGTGTTTCTAATGAGATCTAGAAAGATCAAAGCAACTGACTATTGACTGAGACATCTCTTCCAATGACATGCTTAAATCCATGGCATGCCTCCTTTTTCTATCACATCATGTCATCAGGTCGGCCATGAATGATTGTTAACACTATTGCATTGCAATTGTTCTAGAGAAATATATTTGGTTTTCAACATTTAAAGCACGCTGAAAGTGACTCAGTCATGTAACAGTAAACATGACATTTTGTAAAAAAATATGTGATGACAAAAATTGGATAAAATTTTCAGAATTAGAATGCAGGATTTTCTATAGAACAATAAAATATTTAAGACAATAAAACCACTGTCTGCTTTTGTACTTAATTGACTGTAATGGGATGTGATTGAAATAATTTTTTGTTGAAAAATATTTTATGAGAGTTAGCCAATAAAGATGTTTTTAGATCAATGATTATTATACAAATATGTTCCTTCTGATAAGTAGTAATTCTAATACCCTTTAAACCTCTTACATCTTACCTCTTAACATTTGGGGCAGGGGTGGCTCAATTTGGTAGCATTGCCAGGCTTGTAATCTGCAGTTCTCAGGTTCAAGTCAAGTCCCACCTCTGCCACCATTGAGATTTATCTCTGCAAAACTTCTCTCTCTGTCCTTGGAACAACGATGCGCTTGGAAAGGCTGCCATCCATCAGATGGAATGTTAAGCAGTGACCCAATGTACAGAAGAGCACATTAAGGACACATTGGATGGCCTTGATGGGAGGCTACAATCTCTCCTAACAGCTGTCCAGTAGATCCCTTTCCCCCAATCTTCTCTGAGCACTCGGGGTGACCTTGCCATTGAACTCGTGCAAAAAGTGCCACTCAAAGGTAAAACAACCCAACAACTCTAAACATTTCCTATGACACAATTGATTATTCTACTAAAGAATATATTAACTTTTTATGTATGAGTATTAATGTTTTGAATATTTGAAATGTATATTGACAGGCTATTTGTCAGACCTTTGTGATACACAGCAGCTTGAGGGATAATTTTTTATTATATTTTAAAATATTAGTTATTAAATGAATGCAAAAGTATATTCTCTTGCATTAAAATGATATTAAAATCAACCTTTAAGACATTAATATTCTGGAAATATCCCTGAACACATTATTTGAATTAATCAATTATTCAAATAATGTGTTCAGCCCATATAATGTAATAATGTTATTGCCCCATGTCAGTTCATGGCTTGACAGTTTAGAAACACTTTTTTGTTTATCATTTACATTAAATAGAGATGTGAAAAAATTCATTATCACACCATATTTCTTCGGTTCTAAGACTCATCCCCCCCCCCCTCATATGAACGTCTCTAAAAATGGGGTGCATCTTAGAATCGCAGTTTTTCCCCCCCCCCGAATTTTCCAACACTTTGCAAATGGCACAACACGTTTCATTTTTATGCGGAAAACCCGCCTCCAAGTTTCAGCGTTATCGCATTGTCCAGTTCCATTGGAGAATAAAGTGGCGTGAATATTTTCCTGCACTTTCCAAATGTGAAGCCACCGTTATTTCATTATAGTGGAGCTCACTCAGCGACAACTAGAAAGTTGGAACCTGGCTGTTGACTGACTACTTTCCAGAAAATTAAGAAAACGCCGGCATCAAAATTGGTGGAATGGGTACCAACAGCTTGGAAGCTAATCCCAGAAAAAATAGTGCAGCACTCATTTAAAAAATGTTGCATCACCAACATTCTCGATGGCTCAGAAGAATCAGACTCTGAATGTGAAGTAGACTCTGATATTGATTCAGATGCAAAAATTGACGGCTCAGAAGAATCGGACTCTAATATTGATTCAGAAGGAAGTGATGAATAGCATATTTACTGATAAATAGGTACTATTGTTGTTAGTAAATTGAATTATATTATAATAAAAATATTTGTTAGCTGTATTTTAGCATTTTATTTTATTTATTTTTTTTTTCTGTTGGTGATACTGAAATTAAGGTGCGTCTTACAATCAATGGCGTCTTAGAATCGAAGAAATATGGTATATGTTTTTCTGTATGCATCAACTATTCCTTCTAATAAAAGGGTGACCTGAGATAGAAAAGGTTCACTTAGTTTTTTTTAATATTTATCTTTTATATTGATATGATTTTACTATATAATTTGAGTTATAGCATCATAAATGACACTTTTTAAAATAATTTTAAGGCAATTATTTAGCAGTGGAAAAATTTTGAATATTTCTTAACATTCTTTTTGATCTCATTATTTTAGTTTTATTATAAATGCATTTTATAACAAAAATATGAGTTACATTTATCTATTTATTTCCCATTTTTAAGGAATATTTGCATTAATAGTGATTTGGTCATTGTTGCCATTATTTGGTCAGATGTAAGCAGAAAACTACTAATAACTTTTGCCTTCTCAGTTTTTGCAATTGTTTGGAGTCTCCAAATTACACTGTCAGCTGTGATATTCTTAATCCATCTCAATGGCTAGCAGAGTGTGTCAAAATTTCACGCCACTTCATCAGTATAAAGATTAAAGATTATGCTTTATTCTACTGACAATTTAATTTGAATCAAACTGAAAACAATGACTAAATACACTCAGCTTTACAGCATTGTGTGGTCTCCCACTCACTAAATAATGGCATTTTGATTCCAGAATGGATACTATTTAATTATTTCAAGTGTATTTTGTGTAGTGTTTCTTAATCAAAAAAACTTCAACTATGATTTATGAACTGGCTCTATTGTTAGTTCGAATAAGTAAAACTCATGCCAATCTCAAATATGTTTTAAGGGTAGTTAAAGTAAGTCCCTTGGCTTAGTGGTTAACACGCTTGGCTACTGATCTACAGGACCTGGGTTCAAGCCCCAGGTAAGGCATGGGTGTATGTGTCATTTTTCTGCTGAGGTCCTGCCATCCTCTCAGACCTTCTGCTTTGGCTTATAAACTGACAGGCTCCTGTCAGACCTCTGTGGCAGCAGCTGCTTGAGGGGGTATTTATTATTATTTTTTTCTTAAACTGTTACATTTAGAATTGTTTAGCAAGAATATATTTCTGTTTTTAATTATCAGAAAGTTCACTAAATGGTATTGTTATTATAATCAGTAAATCCATAAAGAGTATTAATGTAGTCTATAAATTAATGAAAAGAGTTTAAAAATCCAGTCTTTGTCATGAACTTTTCACAGTGTTTAAACAACAGATTATAATTCACAAGAGATACTTTTTCACTGAATATTGAGAAAGTGTTTTTTTCCAATGTAACAATAATTTGGTTTCAAAATATTAATGTTTAATTTAGCCTCCTTGAAATTTTGTGTCATGTAAATGTATCCCATACCCTATCAGTACATTTTATTTATTCCATAAAATATATATCATTTCAGATTCATAACAGAAATAAACAAACGAGGAAAATTACTCCTACAAGAACTGAATGATGTGTGTACACAGAAAAAATCTCAGTTGGCCTTTAAAAATCAAGAGCTGGTAAACATGGGACAAAGATTGCAACATTGTTTAAAGTTTGCTGAGGCAGCAATTTCTCACGGTAGTGATGTGGCTCTGGTGTATAGTAAGAAAATCATTACAAGTCAGGTATATTAAAAGAATTGTTAAAATTTATGTGAAGTGTTTAAAATTTTTTTTATTTTTTAAAAAGTTAGCAAATTTATTATATTTTATTAATAACAGTTTTATTGAAGAAATATGTAGAAATCAAATTTATTGGTAAACATTTCTCCAAAAGAAAAAAGCAATTGCGTATGGAAATATGAATTTAACCTTTTAACAATCATAAACAGCTGATCTCAGTAAAGTAAAACACATTCTAAACTGCAATTAATATTCTTTTAACATTTTGCAATTCTAAAAAAAACGTTTAGATGTACAAATCCAAGCATGCTTGGCAGTACGAATGATAGAGTTGCAATGTTGGTTGATTTTTCCCTTGGTTGTTTATGTGAGTGGTCATACTGTGGCTATTCCTCCAGTGCAGTTCTTTCTGCTCACTCCTAAAATTTGGGGTAGGGAGTTGAGTCAGCCTATAGTGCTCCAGCTCATAATCTGCAGTTCTCAGGTCTGAGGCCCAACTGTGCTTGCACTGAGATTTATCTCCATTAAACTTTCACCCTGCTCTCAGTAAGAAAGGGAACACCAATGGGCTTAGAAAGGCTGCTGTCCATCAGATGGAACTAACTATTCATTCACTACCCCTTACCAATTCCATTGCAAAACAAAAAGAGGTTTCGAAATTTAAAGAACAAAAAGAATATCTCCTATAAAGGAAACCATACTCCAGTCAAATTGGTCAAACAAACATCCAACTGAATTAAGAAAAAAAAAGAAATTTTTGCAAAAAAAAGTACACAAAATACCAATATGGTATAGTTAAATTAAGTCTAATTACAATGTAGTATTGTCATAGACTTACTACATTGTGAAAAAAAATCTCTATAACACTATAAAAGTTAGATTATTGACTTAATATATTGAGACATTCAGTAGATTTTTTTTTATAAAAAACAACTTGTTGGATTAGGTTGTGAGAACTATACAACTGTCTGCTTACAGTAAACAAATTGGAATACCATATATATATATAGGAGCACAACATGCACTGGAGAAGTGGCCACAGGAAGACTGCCCACATACAGGAACCAAAGGAAGATCAATCATTGTCACAACATTATGATTGTTACTGCCTCATAGGTTTGAAATCTACATATCTAAATGCTTTTTTTTTTAGAATTTAAAATTTTTTGAATACTATTGTTTACAGTTTAGAGTGTATTTTATATTACTGAGGAAAGTGAAATGTGTTGTTGTGTGAAACTGAAATGTTAGTTGATTATCGTAATGTCCCAAACAGTTAGTAAAGATTGGTAAGGGCAGTAGCTCTGTTTGGAAAAGTCTGTTTCAAATCTTAGTTGTTGTGGCATACATCATTTTCCATGGCATGCCGGGCAGGGATTGGCTCAGTTATAGCATTGCCAGGCTTGTAATCTGTAGTTTCCATGTTTGAATCCCAACTGTGCTTGCATTGATAATTTCTCTGCTAAGTCATGTTTTGCCCTCTGTGAGAAAGGGGATACTGATGGGCTTGGAAAGCTACCAGTATCATTGGCTATGGCACATGGAATTAATAATATATTAAAAATTGATAATCAATTAAATATATTGCACTTTTAAATGTGGGTATCAATGTAGTTTTTAATGAAGAATTTTGTGAAATATATGACAATTTGGTGAAGGTTTTCTCTTTTTAAGTCTGAAATTTTTAAGGATAAGTAGAACAAAGATCAAAGAAAGGTTTTTTTTGTGGATCCACAAATTAGGAATGCCATAAAAAACAGTATTTTCAATTATGTTATGAATGAAGTTTAAAGAGCAGCGTTTGAAAACCATGCATATCTCATGTCTTAAGGAATGGAAAAAATGCTTAACCTTCCAGAAGTGGTGTGGAATGATAGAAATAAAGAGGTGGTGTTGATCTCCCAAACCGATTATGCAAAAATGTTTTCCAAAAGTTTATAATAAATAAATAATAAATAAATTTGTAAAAAAAAACTTTCTGTTTAGACTATTTTTGTGTTGCAAAATTATTAGAAAATATATTCTTAATTGGTCTGACACGACTGTATGCCACTTCTGAGGGTTAAAGCTTATAAAATAAATAAATAAATACCCCCTCAAGCAGCTGCATGCCACAAAGGTCTGTCTCTTTAAATGCATTATTTATTGATGTATTGCATTTGCAGCATTGTCTCTAATATTTGCGACAATTCCAGCAGGTGAAATAGTACTCCACATCATGCATATTTATGGGTTTGCAGCCACAAATATGCATGATGGTACAGATATCTCCATGATTGGGGGGGGGGGGGGGAGGGTTCAATGCCCCGTATATGCATGTTCTGTTCATTGACATATTTGTTGAGGTGGAAGTGCACTTTTCTGTGAACCAAATGGGATAACTGTTGGATTGCAATAAAGTGTTGGCAGAATGCCACAAAAGTTGACTCACTTATCGTTGCCCACATCATGCATTTGAATTTTGTAGGGAAACATTTTTAAGTCTTTTTCAGACAATGGTTTAAAGCATAGGTTTATTTTAAACCCAGTTGTTTAGATAGCCATTTGACAAATTTGTATGGGCTGTGAGTCAGCATATCCTGTACATATGTAATGTTTTCAGGTGATCTCACATCCTTTTTTTTTTGACACCCCTTCTTATTGTCTAGCACAGCACTTGTCTGTTCTAATTTTATTACTAACCTCTCCCTTAGTTGTTTATCTGTGACTGTTTCTGTAGTCAAATATAAAATTAAACTCAATTTTAAAATTAAACTCATGCTTGTACCATAATTACACTGCTGGTCTTATTTGTTGGGTGGGGGATTAGTAAAATATATATTTGCCTACTCCAATTTTATATTTGTACATATGTGTTGTCAACTAAAAATTTATTTTGACCATGAATATATACATTCCATATAGAGAATACAATTTCATAAAAATAAATTGATTCTGTTTCATAACATTAACAAAACGTTTTTGATGATTGATTGAACACACTTACAATGCTGAGGAGAAGGCATTAACAATGGAGCTGTCTTCCTTTCCTAGATTGGAGTGCATCCTTGCTCTCACAAATTAATTAAATTCATTTAGGGGCTTCTCTTGCCCATAACTGAGGGTGTGAGAACCAAATTTTCACTTTTCTCTTCAAGCATGAAGCTAACCGAAAAGATCATAGGAATGCCTTTACTATGCCTATTATTGACAGTAAAGATATGATCATTTCCTACCTTCTCTTATCCTGTAGTTCTTGGTGGTCTGAGATCATAGACAAGGGGATGGAGGGCTGAAGAACATCATTCCTTAGCTGGCAATTGACACATGTCAGCAGAACTATCAATGTCCAATGCCTATGTACAATGACACTTAGAAGAAGTGCATCACAGAGAAATGAGACTGCATGACTTCCATGGTCCTTCCTCAAGTGAGAAGCATCACAGAGCTGAGGAGACTGCATGGCTTCAGCAGCAGGCTGTGGACTCAGGAGGCAAACATTGGGAGTTGAACTGACACATTATAGATCAGCAAGAGTGTTTTAGAAAGAAGCATAAACTACTGACATCGGAGATCTTAGAGAGAGGAAATGATCGATGTCGAGTCTTGTGAGTTCTTTCTCTCGCACTTTACTCATTGATCATTTCCTTGTCTGATCAGTTGCAGTCATATATATTGGGGCCAAAGATGATCTCCCAAAAATCTGTATAGACCAGGAGCTGGTTTCACATGGAGTTTTCTGCTTTTATGGAGACATGTCTGAAGATTTGCACTCATTCCTCTGAAGTTAACCAGCTACCACTTGTTTGGAAGCTCCTCTAAACTTGTCATTGCATGTTAAAACAAAGACCATATCATAATTTCTCTCTTCACTGGCAGTGCGTAAAGTTTAGGCTGTGAAATCTGTGTGTTGTTGCTATGGAACCTATTAAAGACAGGGAAAGGTTTTACATTTTCATAAGGATGTAGCTTGGGGATGACATAAAAATAAATTCATGCTGATTTATCATTAAGTACATGGGGATCATACCTGTTCATAATGACACTGTTACAGAATGGATGCGCAAATTCAGAGAATGACAGAGAAGACTGAAGGAGGCTGTGAACAAGAGAACCATCACTGCTGTTTGTGAACTCTTTAAGGAAAACTCACACATCACCATTCAGGTAATAAGTTTAGATGTCAGTGTATTGATTAGCAGTGTGGAAATAATTATTCATCAACATTTAAAGTTCTGAAAGATCCATGCCAAATGGATAACCACAAATGAACAGAAGAGCAAAAAAGGTCCAGAGTCGACTGTGCAAGGAGATGCCAGCAATGTTTGACCCTAGTGGCCCCAAATGGTTAACAAATATTGTCACAGGTGATGAGACATGGTCACTATACAACTCCCAGAAAGATCAACAACCATGTTTGGATTGCAGAAGATAAACAGCATCCCCAAATCCTCTGACAAGACTTTTGCTCAAGGAAGAGAATCTTAGCAATTTTTTGAATCCCTAAGTAGTGGTAGCCGTGGGCATCTTACCTGAAAAAATGACCATAAATGGCCACTACTACACCAACATTGTTTTGCCCAAAATGGTTAAGGGACAGCATCCAACTACAGGTATGTCAAGAGTTCTTCTTCATGACAATGCCATTTCTCACAAAACTTGACAAGTTAAAACCTATCTGGAGGAGAAAAAAAAATGAAACAGCTACCCCATCCTCATATTCACCCAATTTTGCACCATGTGATTTTTAGTTGTTTCCAAAAATTAAAAAGGAACTTGCTGGGAATCCTTTTTCAGGGTGCAAGACCTTTCAAAATACATTCATTCAGAGTTGCAGAGTATTCACTTCAAAAAGTACCACCAAGTATTCCAGAATTGGTGTAGACATCTGCAACTTTGTATAGATGCAGGAGGGGAGTACTTTGAAGGACAGTAAAGGTTTTGTTGAGGTAAGTGCAATAGTTTTTGTCTTGTGGATGCATGTCAAAAACGTTTTGAATGCCCTTCATACAGCACTCAAAAATATCTGTTACAGCCATAAACAGCCCAATTACACAGAATGGAATAATTCATGTCTACCTCTCGTCCACTTGTTAGGGATGTTTCTACAGGTGAAACTTTATTGGGAGCCTTGTGCACTATGAATTATCTCTTATATGGTAATGGGTTCCGTTGAAGCACAGTAGTGCCAAAGGCTCTGCAGCTTATTTTATTATGCCTCAGGATACAGGCCATATGCCCCTATGGCCCACGTTGTGCGAGACAGACAGTGGCCACACCTGCAGTTAGCTTATGTTTCCTCCCAGAGAAAGAAATGTTTTTCCATTCCTGAGGCATTCCCTCCTTAGGAATGAGAAAGCAGAACTAAGAACTACCAAGGGTACATACAGCACTAATGAGTTATATTCTAATTGCTTGATTTGGCTGTTTGGAATATTTTTAAGTTATGTACTGATTGAAATATCAGTTATAACAGTTTGATAAATCCTTTTTAGACAAAAACAGACACTGCTTAATAATGTACACCATCCTAAGTATATCTGCTTACAGAAGTTGCTGTTAGAGATAGCACCAGCTGATTTTAAACTTTCAACTGTTATGTGTTCTACAGTACTGAATTCATTACTTTGAGTGCAATACATGAATAAATATTGGCATTTGAAACTACCACAGCCTTTTCTGATTACCCTGTATATTCTCAGAACTTTTCCCACTGAACCTTAGGAGCCATTAGTGATGAACAGAGGAGAAAGTTTCCACGAGACATTTCTATAATGAAGAAATTATGTCAAGCACATTGAGCATGAACATACTTACTGACTACTTTTGGTTACTGATAAAGGAAGCCTGAAATGTGCTTTTAAATGCAAGATATTAGCAAAAAAACATTCAGATGACTGTATAATTATAAAGGACTTTTTAACGTCTATAAATTAATAAATATTTTGTGGAAAAAATTCCATCGACTTGCAGGAGATGAACCCACATCACTCTAGAAACGTGCCAGAGTATTCTACCATTGAACTAATGCTGACTGTCTTTTTTCCACTATGTAACCCTTTAACACCGACAAAATTTCAGAAGTGGGTATTAAAGACAAAGGAATAGCAGTATTTTGATAAGTCCATTTGAAAATGTTGGCCGTTTTGGGCCATTATGGGTGTTAAAGGGTTACTCTTTCTGAGATTTTGGTGTCTACAGTTGGTGCCATCGATCTTGGGTGGCAACTATTTCTTTTATACTGTGTGCTGAGTAGGATGGAAATAAATAATAAAGTCTCTTCATGCTATTTAGGGTTATTAATGATTTAAACAAAATGACAATCACAGTGTTAACTGTTGACTTTTTAATGTCTATAAATCAATAAATATTTTGTGGAAAAAATTTCGTCAACATATGGGTTCCGTATGTCAACGAAATTTTTTCCACAAAATATTTATTGATTATAGAAGTTAAATGTCAACAGGTAATGCTGTGATTATCATTTATGTATAGAGGACTTGTATATTGTACCTGTATTTTTCTTATTCCATATATTTTCTTTCTAAATAAAAAAAGTATTTTTATATTGAAATTGATTGTATATATTTTTAAGTATGTTTCAATTCTATTAAATTTCACTTTGTAATTTATATAAATTTGTACTAATTTAACACATTAATATATTGTTATTTTATATTTGATATAATTAGTGAATTAATGTTTGTATCTTGTATTATTTTTTTCTAAGTAAAATGTTTTTAATGCCTTCCAATATATAAAAAAAATACAAGAATTGTATATTATAGCTTCGACGAATCTTACGTCATAGATGTGAAGTCCCAAATCCACAACATATGGTTGACATTCAGTTTTCCTATGAGTCAAGTTTTCTTACTCAATATATAAGCCAGTTGGGTTGCCTATTAGTTGACCAACATCCTGTAGGAGGAGTTCCTCCAAACCAAGTTCAGAATCGAAATATACCAGTTGCCCAGGCTGTGGCTCATCAGAACCAGAATAATCAAGTATGAACTCTTTTTAAGTTTTCATTTTGTTAAGTAACATTTTGATAAAATCATAAATATATATTATTTTTAGTACATGTGTAATTATCTTTTGTAGAACAGTGAAGGATCTAGTAAACCTAGAAAGCCTAACTAACTTTAAGCTATTGAACCTGATTACTAAGTTTGCAGACATGTCCTTTTATGTGAGTGTTTATATGTTGCATGAGGAACCAGTACAATGTAGATAAAGCTTCTGTTTTATATCATCCTTCATGCAGAAAAAACTCTGCTTATCTCTTAAAAAATGTGAAAAAAGTTGAATATGATATCAGTATTAAAACCTTGAAATTGTTACCATTTAGTGATTACCAATATCAGCAATTGATCTTCAAGATACTTTGTTTTTCTCAAAAGCCTGTGAAAGGTTGAATAAAGAATAGTGTTGCTATATTTCTCATTAACTAATGTATTAGTTAATAAATAATTAACAAGATTAACAACCCCATGAGCTTGCCTGATCTTGCAAACAATTTGATTTTGGTCTTGTGTGAACCCTTTATATTATAGATTTTGATGTTAAATTCACGTGCCCAGATAATATTCACCAACTTCACTGATTGTAATGTGTAGTTCATCTGCAGATCTATGTAGAAGATAGTTTTGTGAAATCAAAATGCTAATATATAAAAAATAAGAAACAATTTAATTCATGACTGTCTTTGAAAATTATTTAAATTGTACTTTAGAGAATTTAACACATGAAAAATTATATGTAATTAAAGAGTCCTAATATTTTGGGCTCCCATCTTCCAAATAAGTGTCCATTTGGAACTTTGATCTTTGTATATGCTCTGTGAAAGACATCCAAGTATTTATTAAAGAAAACACATCTACAGACTTTTCCAGTGATAATTTATTACTGAATAGTTTATATAACATTGTGAGCATGATTGACAAATATTCCTACCATAAAAATGTGGTGGCTTGGCTGCCCAACTACTGATAATAAATGGCGCCACTGGTGACTCAACAGGAAGACGTATATGTCACTTAGTTGAAGGGATGGTTAGTTCCTCGGTGGTCTAGCAGTTAAGATTCGCAACATGCTTCTGGGAGACCTGGATTCAAATTCCAGTCAGGACAACCAATTTTTTTTTTCAACTCAATTTTTTCAGGTGTTCCTTATCTACAGGACTTTTTCTGTGATAATTTATTACTGAACACATTGTGTGTTTGTTGTTTATGGCACCATCTGTCATCTGTTTTAGAAGTCCCATTGTAAAGAATGTAGTTTTTTTTTTATTATTTTTATTTCAGTTGAATCTGTTTTATGATTAGTGTCAGTTTTGTCCCTGGTTATCCTTGTTTTAGCTTTGTGTTCATTCATTCCTGTTTCTGCTACTTATGATTTTGACATTTAGATAATATTTAATAAATTTCCCCATCTTTTCTTCCATTTTTTCAAACATTTGTTTCTTTTTGCTTGCTGGCTGGAATATTTTTGTAATATTATTTAAATTTGGTGCTTTTCTTATGTTGTATTTAATACTAATCTTTGGAGGGTTTTTTAAAATCTTTTGTGATGTGTTAGTTTTTTTAGTAGAGTAAATTTCTTTTTTAATTTACTTTTTTTGTGCTTTCGGACAACTTCACGATATTTTGAATCCTGTCAAGAAACGAGATATTACCCTTGCTCTAGGTGACTTCAATGCCAAAGTTGGTACTGTCTCTAACCTTTGGGGAGGAGTAATAGGCCCTTTTGGTATTGGTAGCTGCAATGGCAATGGGCAAAGTCTCCTACAGGTAAGTAAACTCAATGGTTTCAGAATAACTAACACTTATTACAAACACCGTAACATACATAAGTACACATGGATTTCACCCGATGGGCTGCATAAGAATACAATTGATTATATATTAATTAACAGCAAATGGGCTAGTTCTGTTAGGAATACCAGGTCATATAGGGGAGCTGAAATTGGATCTAACCATTACCTTGTTAAAAGTGTCTTGCAACTTAAAAAGTGTTGTGCTAGGGTTCAAAAATTTACTTTTAATACTGAAGCTGAGAAAGACCCAGTTATAGCCAAAGCTTACCATGATAGGTTACTTAGTCATCATGACAGTCATGGTATGATTACTACTGAAGTAGAGGAAGAATGGGATCATTTTAAACAGGTTTTTTTGGACACTAACAGTACTCTTTTAGGAAAAAAGGAGCAGAGGAGGCAGAATTATCTGAGTGATAAGGCACTTGAGCTTATTTCAGAAAGAAAGAACTGCAGGAATGTCCTTAATCAATACTCTACTAGTCCTAATAAAAAGCATTACAGAGAACTTAATAAACATGTAAAAGATCAGTTAGCTGCTGATAAGAATCTTTGGCTTGATGGCTTGGTTGACAAAGCTGAGGAAGCAGTTAGGCAGCACAACAGCAGAGAGCTGTATCAGATAGTTAATGTTTTGTGTGGTAGAAAACGGACAGGTATACAGGGATTGAAGGATAAACAAGGTAAGGTTATAGAAGGTGAGGATTCTGTCATGGCTAGGTGGGCTGAGCATTTCAGTGATGTTCTAAACAATGTACTTAGTTCTACTCCCATTGTTTGCAATGATGATAGATGCATTGGTGGCTTTATTGTTGGTCCTATAACACAATCTGAAGTTATTTTGGCTATATCTAAACTTAAACTTCATAAATCCCCAGGGGAAGATGAAATTACTACGGAAATGCTTAGAGCTGGGAATATTTCGGTTACCACTTGGATGACTGAAATTCTGAATATCTTTTATGATAAAGGCATGGTTCCTAAGGATTTTACCAGAGCTATTGTTATCCCTATTTTCAAAAAAGGTGATCGCAGTTCTTATGATAACTATAGGGGTATCAGCCTACTCTCTGTTCCAGGTAAAGTTCTTTCCATGATTGTGCTTAATAGATTAATGTTATTTAGATAGTTAATAGATAATTAAGAATCTGGTTGACAGTCAATTGCGTGATGAGCAATGTGGATTCAGATGTGGTAGGGGATGTGTGGATCAGATATTTTCACTTAGGCAGATTCTTGAGAAATGTTTAGAGTTTCAGAAACCTTTGGTTGCTAGCTTTGTTGATTTCAAAAAGGCTTTCGACTCTGTTGATCATCATAATTTGTGGTTGATTGTGAGATCATATGGTATACCAGACAAGTTGGTTAACATAATGAAAGCTCTCTATAATAACACTGAGTTCATGTGTGAGAGTTGGTAAGGCTTGTAGCAATTGGTTTAGCATTACTTCTGGTGTTCGACAAGGGTGCATTTTGTCTCCTTAGTTTGGTTATTGATTATGCTATGCGATATTAACTTCAAGGTAAAGATTTTGGCCTTAAATGGGCTGGAGATACGAAAATTTCTGATTTAGATTATACTGATGATTTAGCCCTTTTGGCAAATGATGTCGATGAGATGAACTCTTTCATTCGAGCTGTTGATGAGACTGGTAGTAGAGTAGGTTTGCTTATAAACAGAGAGAAAACTAAAGTGATGAAAATTGGTCAGGCAGTCTGTGATTCAGTTAATCTGAATGGTTGCAGTCTTGAGCAGGTGTCACAGTTTTTCTTGGGAGCTATGTAACAGAAAATGGTGATGTGCGGCATGAGATTAACAGACGAATAGGGATTGCTGCCGGGACTTTTAAGAATCTATGGAGAGTGTGGAGAAATAGGTGTATACACCTAAAGACTAAAGTTAGACTTTGTAATAGTTTGGTTCTTTCTAGGGTTAGTTATGGTAGTGAAACTTGGACACTTTGTAAACAAGATAATAGGAAACTAGAGGCTTTTGATTCTAGATGCTTACTCAGTATCTTGGGCATTAGGTGGTTCAACTTTGTAACTAATGATGAGGTTAGGCAAAGAAGTCGGCAACCTCCTTTAAGCAGCATATTGTGCAGAGAAAGACTCCATTGGTTTGGCCATGTTGCCCATATGGATAATTATAGATTGTCGAATAGGGTTATGAACAGTGTGCCTAAAGGCTTCAGAAAGAGGGGGAGACCTAGGATGCGTTGGACAGACAATGTGAAACAGGACCTTGTTAGAATTGGTATGCAGTGGCCAGATGCAGCAGATGTAGCTCAGGACAGACTTGCTTGGAGAACTAAATTGCACAGTCTGGTTGGATCTCCGTAGCTCATGGCTGCTTGAGGATGATGATAATGATATTTCTTGAAAACATGAAAAATTATTTTCCACAGAATATTTTTCAAGTTTTCTAATTTTTTTTGTTTATTGTTTGTGTATTTTGTAATTGCATTTTCTTTGTTATTTCATCTATTAGATTTTACTTTAGATAATTTCTTTATATAGTTTTTTTTTCTTTAAATGTTGGAGTGGAAGTCCATTATTTTTGCTGTGTTGTTGAATATCTGTGCAGCTTGTGGAATATATGAATTGGTGCAATCAGGGATAAAATAATATTTGACACATGGTAAATCACAACTCTGTACTATGTGGTGTGTAATTAAATCATCTGAAAACTGCAAAATAATATAAGTTCAAGTATATAAAAATTCCCTAAGTCAATATTTTTGTTACTGTAATAAAAATAATACACTGCCTTGTAATTGAAAGAGTATTTTTGTAGTATTATGAAATAATTCAAAATTTCACTGAAAAATAATAAAATTACATTGTAAGTAAATGTTAAATATGTAACTGAACATGATAACCACATGTAATTCAATATTCTGTGCATGATGCACAGATGTTTATTGCCTTGTCTTGATCTTGATAGGTTCTCAAATCATCGATGCATTATCTAACATTTAGCTAGCATTCTGTTATGTGAAAGTTGAGTATCTGTTCCCTGAAGGGTGATTTTCTGTTACACAATGAAACTAAGTGTTTGTTGAAAAGTTTGAGATGGAGAGCAATTGGGCAGATTGAATAGGACAATCATAAGTGGACATCACAAGATGGCTTATTGTGAGCCCTTCTGCTACCAACAGACTGGCAATGGTTTGAAAGACAGTGATTTGAGAAGACCACCAAGGAGTTGCAACAACAGCAAATGAGAACAGCAGATATCTTTGTCTTAACAGCTTGAAGACATAATCATACAACATTGGCCCAACTGTGTTCTCACTGTAATGCTCCAAAAGATTGTTAAACTTCTCTTTGGACCATTTGACTGATCCAAATTAAACTAAACTTCTGGATAACATCGGGCGCCAGGCAATATTAACTTGCCAAATAAAGTTATATGAGGGTTCGTTAGGTATATGGGCTTTACTTAGTGAGTAAAAAAAAAATACCCCCTCAAGCAGCTGCTTGCCACAGAGGTCTGACAGGAGCCTGTCAATTTATTTGCCACAGTAGAAGATTTGAGAGGATGGCTGGACCTCAGTTAAATCTTAATAAAAAATAAATTATCGTTGCCCAAGAGAAAATATAACAAAGTCAAAATATTTCATATAACAAACAAAGTTATTTCCAAAAAGTTCATGACTCACCATATAAACTGATGAATACAAAAGTCTGAGCAACTAAAAGCTCACATCTTACTAACAACTCCAAAAAACCGACTTCCTATTATCTCCCTTCCACTTACTGCCCATCTCATTTCTGACTCTGACCTAATGTCACTTGGTATACATGCGGCATGCAACTGACATTTATGTGTTGCCACACTGGAAAAAACATTTGCATAATCTGATGACGTGCTGATGCAAGAGGGAGCATTAGCACGAGCTAACAATTTGTTGTTTTAATTTATTTGGATATGTTGAATCATTGTACAAATAATATTGTGTACTATTTTTTTTGAGTAATCACTTACATCAGTTGCCTAAATAAATTTATACATGTAGAACATATTTAGTTTCTCTGTCATTGAGATAATTTATTATTTAAAAAAAGTATAAAAAATATGCAGTTTTTGTATTAATTGTAGTAAAATCAACTCGGATTCTTTTGTCAGTAGAAATTGACATGTTTTTTTTTTGTCAATATTTATATGGCTAGTAACAGTAAAAAAAGTTTTGTTATGAAACACTTGAAACATTGCATAAATCACTAATTTTTTTTTTATTTCATATTTTAGCAACCAGTTTCTTCCAATGCAGTAAGAGCACAGAATGTTCAAGGTAGCCATCATCAGCAGTCAGGAGCTGTAAACCAACGAAGCATGCCATTATCAGTGCAACAGTTAAATCATCAGCAGCAACATCAGCAACAGCATGGTTCACTATATGGTCAACCACAGGTGACTTCATCTACTCATCCATCTCAGAATGCTACAAATCCAGTTCAGTTAAGGCATCTTCTGAATACAAATTCACAGATCCATAATACATATTCTAGAAATCAAGTGCAGAATAATATTCCTTCTACTGTTGCACAAACTCAGGGGTCAAATTTCAGTGTTCCAGTTAGTGTGACATTTGGACAGAGACCAGTTGCTCAGCCTGTCAGACAGCAAGCACCCCAGCCTACTCTGTACCAGCCTGTTTCACTACCAGCACCTCTTTCACGCAACACTAGTATCACCATATCAGCAATTCCAGGACCTACAGCACCAAAGCAAAGGTAATTATATTGATTTATATTGCAATTAAAAATATATGTAATGTACTAGCTACTAAGTGATATAGCTCAACTCTGTCCAAGATTACTGTTAATGTATATCTAAAGTACAGCTAAATGTAAATTATTAATTGAACTGTTTAGCACGCTTGGCTACTGATCTAAGGGACCTGGGTTCGAGCCCCGGGTAAGGCATGAATGTTCGTGTTGTTTTCTGCTGAGGTCCTGCCATCCTCACAGACCTTCTACTCTGGCATATAAACTGACAGGCTCATGTCAGACCTCTGTGGCAATCTGCTGCTTGAGGGGGTATTTATTTATTTTTATTTATGACTAATCTGTATTTTAATATGTAGTAAGACCAGCTGGTAAATCTGTTTTTATGAAACTGCTAGAAGTTATGGTTTTGTACATTTTTATCTCTCTGTAATTTGTTTACCTTCTTAACCCTTTCAGGACCCAACTTAAAAAACTGGTTTACATCCAGAGGCCAAGCTGTTTTTTCATATGCTCAGCCAAAAAAAAATAACTATAGAACTTTTTTGCCAAATAACTAATGAAAGGAATTATGATATGTTATATGCTAAATTAATCAGCATTTAATTCTGGATTTTTTGGAAAATAAAATATTTAACAAAAAATAAGGCTAGTTTTATTTTAATAGGTGTTTTTAGAGTCATGCAGTAAAAAAATGCATCTGGCAATGCAAATGAAAATTTATTTAAAAAAATCTAATATGTACGGAAATTATTATAACACTATTAGTTATAGGAAATAATTATAATGCTATTAGTTCTTGTTATTCAGAAATAGCCTTTCTGAATAATAGAAAACTAAAGTTTCACTTGAAACAACAAAATTACTCTATTTTTATAATTTTTTTCTCTTTGAGGAAGTCGAGGCTTTTCACCAACTGTGCTGAGTCAAATAAACAAGTCAACTTTAGATTTTTTTAAACAAATAAACAGTCAACCAAAATAGGCCATATTAATAATCAAATTAAACAGAATTTAATTCCAAATTTTATGAGAATAAAAAAATTGCACAAATTTAAAAGCATATTGATTTTAATAAGACTTTTTCACTGTGATATAGTGGAAAAATAGATTGGACTATATATTTAAGGCTTAATTTGGGAAAAACCTGATGAATAAAATTAATTAAATTATGTATTAATCAAAAACTTTGTTTTATGAAATATTTTGACTTGAGCAGGATAATTGATTTTGATTAGATTTAAACTTTAATAATTTGACGATCTTTGAATTCTTTTCATATTAGCTAAGTAACACATATACTTAGCGAACCATTATTTAACTTTATTTGGCAGATTACTTGTCTTGTGTCTGATATTATCCAGTAAATTTATATAATTTGGATCAGTCAAAAGGTCCAAAGTTAGAAGTTTAACATACTTTTGGAACATTACAACAGTGCACATGCTGTGGCTCAGTTGTATAAGTTACCTATGTGAGAGAAGTAGGAGACAAAGGAATATACAAAGGGCTTAATAAAATTTGCAGAGGGAGGAGTCTGTTCTCTTTAGCAGATTGTGTCAATAAGGTGTCTGTAAAATCCATAGAAGATCAGTTGTTTTGTACTGGATGTTCATCCATTTTGTTTTCCAGGCACTTTGACTGCCTCCCATCTGGGTGTGGATATTGCAGTCAGCTAATGATTAATTAGCTGTGGTTCCTTGTCAAGGGAATAGTTTTTTATAACTTGATAATCAAGATTTTCAGTGGTTTCACTGCTTATGTGCTGCCCAAGTGTATTAAGTTATATTAATTAAGTGTATTAAGTTATTATAAAGAAGCTTTGTCATTTTTACAGTGAAAATCTCAGTAATTGTGAATGTATATCAAATATATTCCTATGTCAAATGAAAGCTTGTCTCATGGGGAGTGTTATAAGCTATAAACATTGAGCCCCATCTGTCATTCCCCTAAAACAGCAGGAAATATAATATAGTTATATTATATCTTCTGAAAAAAAAAGAGGGGGGGGGGATGACACAGTTACAAGTGTGGTACCAAGTGAAAGGTTCTCACATGGGGACTGTGTAGACAACTTCAAATTTTGCCCCCTCTTTCTATCCCACAAAGGGAGAGGAGAAAGCTTTCATAGCCATATGTCAAATAAAAGCTTCTGAAGATAGTGTGTTTAGTGGCAAAGTAGAAAAAAAATTGTAATTTAAAAAGATACTTATCTTCATATTTGCATCCTAAAATGAAAAAATAAAAGTACAGCATACAGTTGATGAGATCACTTGCTGAATTTTCACTTCAAAGTAAAGGTGCTGATTTACCTACTCAGCAAAATTTACTGCCACCATATCATTCTCTGAATTGAATACAAATTCAGTGAGTGATTTCACCATCAGTATGCTTTACTTTTTTTTTCTTTTTAAAAACAAATTTAGGAAATAAGTATTTTTTTTATTTGATTTTTTAATTTTTAGTGTTTTCTGCACTTATTATATTATATATTTCTGCACTATATTATTTGATAGCAATTTGCTTACGCTATTTTGGTTGTTTAGGAAAAAGCAGAAAAAGAGAATAGTAAGTAGTGCACATTTAGATCTAGCTGCCATAGCATAGTGGTCCCACATTTTTATTATTATAGTGATCAGAATCTCATACTTCCGATAATTTTAAAGAATGCTGACTTGGTACTTCAAACATCTGTTTAACTTGGTTTGCTGACTGTGATGTTGCTTCTTCGTTTGTTTGTCTATTGGGACCACTTAGGAATGTCCCCTCGGTTCGATCGCAATACGCGACGGGTAAAAGAGTTTTTCAGATCAAAAATCAAAGATTTTATCACAATTGAAGGGACTCGATACTGAGGCTCCTTCCCAATAAATTGGTTCAACTTAGTCCTTGGTAAAACAATAACTATCCTTTATTGATATAAACTACATTGACTGATGAGGAAAAACACACTCGTCACTCATTTACTATGAATTACAAAACCAGCTTACTATCCCCGTTCAGCTGTTTTCCCGAGAGCCTACGTACCGCTAATACCAGTCGGCACTCACCAGCTTTTCAATTTTATGTCTGCCCGCTTTCGAAACTTGACCGGCTCTGCTCCTCGCTGTTACCAAACCCTTTCTTCCTTTCTCTCTCTGCTCGGCCATCTGGCAAGGTCATTAACCACCGGGTCGCTTGTCAGTGGACGCGAGCGTTTTGGGTGACCTCCGTTCCTCCGGGCACTGCTACTTCAATTAACTTTCCAGATGCCGGGACAGCGGGCCTCCCACGTAGCATATGCCTATTTTGGTGAAATCCAAAATATATACAAATCATGAACAAAAAAAAATATCTAAAAAGGCCTCTAGCCTGACACCTCCCTGCCAGAAGTCAGTAGTTAGTCCTGTTAACTGCTGACTAAAAAGTCAAGTTGAATGCTGAAAATCAGAGTTCATTTTCGCGTTAATCTTAGAGTTCAATGCCACAAAATTCAGAGTTCTAAGTTGCTTTAGGAATTCTATAAATTCTCTGCGAATTGGCACATCTTTTACACATCTATGTACACTACACTTAAATACAAAAGAACTCCTGGGTATATACTGGTGCACTGAGTTTAAATATTCTTTTTGCTTCAAACAAAAGAAAACCTGGTGACTAAAGTAGTTGTCCAAGAGTACACAGTTTATAAATTAATTATCTCACTAAAAACGGTCTTTGATGAAGGTATGCCGTACTGGCGGTGTCCATTCGTCCACAGGTGACATCCCATGTGAAAGGCTATGCATACCTTTCGTGACTACCTAGATATCACCCTCCCGTACGTACCCTCTGCCTCTACAGGCTGAAAGTCGTCGACATTGGCGTCGGCCTGACCATTTAAATTTGTAAAAGGTGTTAGTGTACCCTCCCTTAGACAATTTGGCTCATCGTAGACATCGAGTCTGACAGATTGCTGCACATGTTTGGGCTCGGAGATAGTACGGCGTTGATTGGACGGTCTCCATGGAGCATACATTTCCCTTTTTCTAACTGGAATTCCTCTACCTCTTTCATAGTAACTTCCTCTATTGGCCCACGGCTCGTGGATTTTCCTCCTGAGGTTACCAGTTACAGGCCTTCTCTCCTTCTTTCTAATTAACTTACTATATGCTTCCACACTCAGAAGTACCTCCTTCCGCAGCTTTGCTACTACTGCACATAGCACTTTAATTTCTCCGCCACTCACAGTGCTATTGTCTGTACCATCAATCAAACTTAAAGGCAGCTCTTTTACCTCTGCCCTTTTGGCATCACCAAACGGTCCATGCAACAACAGATGGTCTTTTACCGGGTGCTTTTCTTCATTCAGCATCCCCTTTCTGATTACTGTCAGGTCTGCCCCCGAATCCACGACTGCTCTAGCTGTCTTGTCGCCACCTCTGATTCAAATCTCTTTATAACCTACTGGGATATGCATCTCTCCCTGTCCCATTACTCGACTGCTTGGACTTGGCTTTGAATGTGTCGTAACCCTTCCTATTGTTGTCTCACAAACATCTTTAGAATTCTGATCCAAGGTGCTAACTTGGTACACCTGAGTTCGGCTCTCACGGTCCCCAGTTCTCAGTGGGCAATCTTTCATCAAATGTTTGTCAGATCTATATTTATGGCACCTCCTTACTTTTGGGGCATTTCTATATTCAGCTAAATTAACTGCCGATTGATACCTTCTGCTCGAATAATTTCTCTCTGAGTCTATCCTCTGCTGGGGGGAAACAACACGTTCTGCATATTGTCTATGCCTTACCTCTTTAAAAGTTTGGACCTCTTCCGTTCCGTTTACACTGGCTAGATGGATTTCTGCCCACGTGGCTATTTCGTCTGCTTTTGCCCATGACTCCGCCTCTTTCTGTACTACGTAAGCATGAGTGTCTTGAGGAAGGCTATCACGTAGCTTATCCAACACTATCAGGTCCATAAGCTCTTCAAATTTTGTCACCTTCCTACTGCGGACGTAGTAATCCCAGCTATTTCTGAGTCTCGAGGCTAACTGATTATATGACTCGCTCGGTTCTTTAGTGATAGTTTCAAACTTTCTCTTGTACGCAGAGGGAGTGAGCTTAAACTCTTTTAATACAGCCTCTTTAACTTTCTTATAATTAACAAAATCCTCTGCACTTAATTTTCGAAAAACGTGATTTGCATATTTACTATCTAAAAAAGAAATGATGACTTTGCCTTGAAACTCCTGGTACTTCATATATCTTAAAACCCCTTTCCGCTGTCTCAAAGAGATTTATCACTTCTTCTGGGTTTTTAGGGCTTCCAGCTAACATATTTCCCAATAATTTTATATAATTAGCCAGCAGCGCATCTGCTGGATTACTAGAAACTGCCACCGTTCGCACATCCACCCCTCTCCTCGTTTGCATTCCTCATTTGCAGTTCCAGTATTCTATACTCATGCTCTCTCTCCTTTTCCCTTTCTGCTGCCTCTCTCTCCTTTTCCCTTTCTGCCGCCTCTCTCTCCTTTTCCCTTTCTGCCGCCTCTCTCTCCTTTTCCCTTTCTGCCGCCTCTCTCTCCTTTTCCCTTTCTGCCGCCTCTCTCTCTTCCCTTCTCAGCTGCATCTCTAACCTCATCCATTCTAATTCAAAATCATCTCCCATCCTTTCTTTAGCTCTCTGCTTTCTGGTCCCGCTCTGCAGCACATCCGTATCGTTGTCATTGCCATAATCCCTCAACCCTCTCATGTCTTCCGCAGCATCAGACTCTCTGTCTATTGTCACCTCCTCGCTTCCCCGGTCACTCCCTGAATAACCACCCTGCGCGCTATCCCTGTCTGTGTAGCCTCGCCTTAACTCATCCCTTTCCCTATTGCGACCACTCCTAAGCTCCATTTTAGCTCGTACAGGCCTCTGCCGTATCTAACTACTCACCCCTAGAGTAAGAGGATACTTACCTCCGATGTGATGACAGGAACGAACCGCCTCGTCAGTCTGCCACCTGAAGCACACAGTCGGAACACTCTTGGTAGTATCAGCCTTGCGCTGGTCAGCTCCCAGTGGATGTTGAACTTTTCCATCACCTTCACAGCTTTTTCCACAGTTCGAACGTGATGCACGATTCTTCAGGTACCTTCACAGCTATTCTATCGCCTGAAGCACACCGCAGGACACTCTTGGCAGTATCAGCCTTGTTCTGGTCAGCTCACAATGGATGTCGGAACTCTTCCGTCACCTTCGCCGCTACTTTCACCTCTGTTGCGTACTGGCGGCTGCGCCACTTTGTGATGTTGCTTCTTCGTTTGTTTGTCTATTGGGACCACTTAGGAATGTCCCCTCAGTTCGATCGCAATACGTGACGGGTGAAAGAGTTTTTCAGATCAAAAATCAAAGATTTTATCACAATTGAAGGGACCCGATACTGAGGCTCCTTCCCAATAAATTGGTTCAACTTAGTCCTTGGTAAAACAATAACTATCCTTTATTGATATAAACTACATTGACTGATGAGGAAAAACACACTCGTCACTCATTTACTATGAATTACAAAACCAGCTTACTATCCCCGTTCAGCTGTTTTCCCGAGAGCCTACATACCGCTAATACCAGTCGGCACTCACCAGCTTTTCAATTTTATGTCTACCCGCTTTCGAAACTCGACCGGCTCTGCTCCTCGCTGTTGCCAAACCCTTTCTTCCTTTCTCTCTCTGCTCGGCCATCTGGCAAGGTCATTAACCACCGGGTCGCTTGTCAGTGGATGCGAGCATTTTGGGTGACCTCCGTCCCTCCGGGCACTGCTACTTCAATTAACTTTCCAGATGCCGGGACAGAGGGCCTCCCACGTAGCATATGCCTATTTTGGTGAAATCCAAAATATATACAAATCATGAACAAAAAAAAATATCTAAAAAGGCCTCTAGCCTGACACTGACATTCTCAATTTTCTGTACTCCATACAAGAATAAAGAATGGAGTTGTAAATCTGAAGATCAAAGAAAGAAATCAACCAATGAAAAGAGGCCACACCCACACGAGTTATTGTAGGAACAACTCGCAGATGTAATTCCTCCACATCAAATAGTCCCAAACCTTATGTGAGAAATAAGTACCTTTTGTAATGTACCTGTACAGTATTAATATGCATACTTTATGGAAGTGAGCAATTGAAAGTGCTTATTTTAATTTTGTAATATTGCAAAGTACAAAATGAAGCATAATTCCTTTTACACCTGTATATTAGGAACTAGAAGAATTGCATGGTGTTGCTGAGGTCATTGCTGATGTGAAGCTCATGGCTTCATTTCTATGCAAATTATCAAAGAGGCTATTTCCATTTCGACAGAGTTTGTCCCCTGTAATTCCTGACATATTTGATTGAATGGTCCCAAACAGTATATATATTACTATGTCAAATGGAAGCTTGCCTCATGGGGAGTATTATAAGATATAAACATTGAGCCTCCATGCTCTCTTCCCACTCAAAAAAGGGGAAATGTGATATAGTTGTGCTATATCTTCTGAACACAAGGGAGACAGAGTTACAAGTTTAGTATCAAGTGAAAGATTCTCATGTGGGGACTATGATCTTTGTAACCTCATGTTGGGTGAAAAAATCAGGTTCCTACTTGCAATAGGATGCTTTAATATAATAACATCTTTGCGAATGTGAGGGATCTGGCAATGGTTGGGGGGCTTTCTCGATTAGAATTTGCAAATGAGCAGTAGCTACAAATAGAGAATGGAGTAGAAAGTTGTTTTTTCCAAAATGGCAATTTCTAACCACCTATTCAACCTATTGAGCTTATATTTTGCACTGTATATTCCCATGCTGCTATTAATCTTCTGCCAAAATTTCAAGTTCCTAGCTCCTTTATGTGTGAAGAGTTGACGACCACAGACATATTTTATTATTACCGATGTAAAACCATACAAACTTCCTAACGAGTTGAGGATTGATACTTTTTCAAGCATAGAATCTTGCTTTTAATTGGCTTTCAATGTTAAGCCTAATAAAACCATGATTGAACAAAAGAAAACTCTTTGAGGGAGACTTGCTGCTCCATTCTTTATGTAAAACAGAGTATAAACGATTTCCTTTAATTGTAAATAATTTTTATAGAATTTTAAAGTCATTATGTTTGAGTTTTTCATTCATTTGAGTCATTTTGTTTAACTATGGTGCTAAATCAATGATTTAGCTATAAAGGTAAATGTAATTTCATTTTTCATGTAGTAGTCTAAAATGATTTTAGAGACTGGATGCTACCTTTATTACAGTTCCTATGATTAGTTGAGTATCCCATTTAGCAAAGTACATTATCACTCTGACTACAATCATGGTTGTATACTTAATTTTTTTTACCTATTAACACCTACTAAAAATATGTAACTTTGTCATTATTGCAGAGCTGTGTCATCTCGACCAAATATCCAAGTAACTCCAGTACAATCTCAAAGCAGCACCCAACAGTTACCACAATTGCAAAGGATGCCTAGTCCACAGGTAAACCAAGCACAGTCACAGCAGCAGCAGCGTACGCCTCAAGTAATTGTCATTGATGGTGACCCACCTCCTCCACCAAAGATGCCAACAATGTCTAATACATCACGACTTAGTCATTATCCATCGTCTTCTGGAGCCAATTCAGGAAACTCTGGTGGGCAGAGTTTTCATGGTTCTGGTAAGTTTTAAAATGAACCCACATTGTCAAAGCAAACTACTTGAGTAGGACTGAAAATGAACAGGAATCAAATTTGTACATTTTCTGATAAATAGTATATTATGCATAAATTTTTGGTACTATTTAGTTCCTTAAACATTTCATATTTGTTCTGGAGGAATATGGGACACATTTCAATATGTTTTTAAATGAAAAATTTTAATGAAACTATGTAAATTCTTTTAAAATATGAATACAGAAAACTGTGCGCACACAGAGTGAAAGTATGAATTTTGACTTTTTGCTGCTCTTGGTACAGAATGCCTTACATTTTGTTACCAACCAAGGTCTCTCATATGCTACAGATTGTCGAAGGCTCTGAATAGTAACCAATACAAACAGCTGTAACTAGTCAGTGTGTGCCATTTATTATTACTGTTATTTTTGTATTTTGGAATCATATTTTTGAAGAATTTGCATAATTTTAATCCAATTTTCAAAGTGTTTTATCTTGTGACAAATTATATAAGAAATTGTAAGTTGATAAAATGTGAACCATATGCATTTTAATATTAAAGTAGTATGAGAGCAAAACTATTGATAAAAGAACAAAATTCATAAAATTTTGTCAGCATTTAAAGGACTTTTTTATTTCTGTGATGCCTTATATAGAAAGTTACAGCTTTCTGTTTTGTTATATATACTGGAAAACCCAAACTAGGGCTTTTATCAGTATGATTTTTAGTTAATACTATTTTTTGTATTGCATCTAATAGCAATATGTTTTTAATCTTCTATAAAAAATATTTATTGCTGAGTTTAGTTGTTATTTTTTTTTTGATTATATACATGTTAATGATTGCAAGGAATTAAAGTCAATTATCAAACGGGAAAAAATAAAACATTAAAAACTTATGAATAGAATTATGCTTGGAAAACATTTTAGTAGCTTATTAGCATTACCTTTTTATTGTTTAATAACTTAAATTAGTTCCAGATAATATAGATGTAGAAGAAAGTCTTTTAGTTTTATTATTAATGAAAAGTCTGTAGTATGGATATGGACTAGTATCATTTATAGTATTACTTACCCATCTGAAATTATATGAAGTTTAGGAAGATATTTGTATCAAAGAGGTCATTGTAGTTGCTATGAAATGTGCTTATTGTGGAAAACTTATTTTATGAATGGAAATAGCTAGACAATCTTTGTAAAAAATTAATGCATTGAAAGTAGTGAAACAATGACAGATGCAATCATTTTTTTATGCTAGTAATTAAAATAATCTGTATAAAACAAGCAGTGTATCTACTTTTCACAACCTTGATTATTTGAAAGGTAGCCAATTGCCTAAATCTAACTGTCTTTAATTCTTCAGCATCTTTAAAAATTAATATTTATAAAAAGCAATTTATGGAAAAAAAAATTATTATTCAATAATTGCATTAGAAATTAACATTACCTATTTGTACCAAAAAGAAAAATCATTGTTTTGGGGGAATATATTTTGAAATAGTATTTTTCTGTGTATTTCTTATACACATAAGCTTAACCTGAGTGTCGGCACACATTAGTCTTTTAGCCTACTCGTGTATTTTTTGGGTTATATGACAGAATGGTGAATATAGGAACACCACATATGCAATACTATCAAGAAAAACAGCAGTTCTTTATAATGCTGAAAAAATGATGAATACAAAAATGCTGTGAAGAAAAATGCAGCCTTTTTTTAGAGCACAAGTAGAATTAATTTCTTTCATTCTTTATCATTTCTTCATTATTTCTTATTTTTATTCATCATTCATTCATTCATTCATTTCATATTTTTTTATTTATATTCACTTTATTTTCACTATAAACTATCTTCCTCTGATTCTGAGTGGATAACTATTCCCCATATTATTCTGCACATCTTGATCTTTTATTTGATATACGAGTTATTTGGGTTGACTCCATGATTAAAGTGGTGCATGTAATTGTGATTTACAAAGTGCATGCTACTAGGAACAAGGTGAGGGGCAAGTGTTTTTACTTGTGGCACTCCTCATTAGCAAATTTTCACAAAATATAAATCGTTGTGATCCAGCCCTGCACCTAAATTTTACTCACTCCTTTTGTATGGGGGGGGGACATAATGGGGAAGAGAATAATTTAAGGTTGCATATTATACTTTCTTTGTCACAAACTTCTTTTGACATATGACTTATTCTGATTGATCCCCCCCCCCCTAGCTTTTACTTCCCTTCTTTGAGGAAGACATAATTGGAGGAGGGATTATTCACATTTCCCATTATACTCCATTTGTCACAAGGTTTTTTTTATGACAAGATGTGATTGACACCCATTCGATTTTACTCCCCCTTGGAGGAGACATAACAGGGGGAGGGAATAATTTAAGGTTCCTTTCACAAGCTTTAATTTGACAACGACTTGTTAGAATCTACCTCCTTTAAATTCCCCCCCCCCCTCCTTTTGGGGAGATGCAGGATGGGGAGGAATTAGTTTTGCTTCACCAATTTCATTCTTTTTGCTGCAAGCTTTCATTTGATATATGACTAATTGTGATTAATCCCCATTAAATTTTACTTTCCCCTTTTTGGGATATGTGTAATGGGGGAAAGGAATAATTTTGAGTTGCTTATTACACTTCCTGTTACAAGCTTGCATTTGATACCCAACAATATAATGGACCCTCCCCATAAAATTATATTGCCCCCTGGGGAAGAGTGAAGCAAAGGCATAATTTGTGATAGCATATAATATACCACATTTAATAAGCTTTTATTTGGTGTACATGTGGTACACAATTGTCTAATTTTTAAAAAAATTTAAATTATAATAGTAGTATTTATTTAATTATATATTTATTTTTCCTTTTAACACAGATTTTCTTTTGATACCACAATCCCATTGTTTCTCAGTGTCAGCATTTTTTTTATGTCGATGATTATGTTGACGGCATTTATTTAGTGTTGCCATTTTTGTTTATGCCATTATGTCACAATGCTGTTTTTTTTTGTCAGTGGTTTGTTCTGTTGTTGTTTTTGTGGTCGCCAAAGTGTACATGTTGCATTTTTGTTACCATTTTGCTATTGATGTTTTTCTGGCAACGTTTCATCATGCATTTTGGATGACCAAAAATGAATTCTCTTGCATCTGCATTTTAATTGTCTAGCTGAAATTGAATGTTTTCCCTATCTAGACATGACAAGGTTTGCTGTGATAGTATGAAAACAAAAGTCAGTCAAAGGACCATAGTGCACCTACTGATGTTAGTCAACTTTCAATATTTTTGATATAAATTATTTCCACTGCATCTTAATATAGTTTGCAGATGAAAATTTAAAGTTTGTTTTGTAAATCATGGATGAAAAAATAATAATAACCAGGAAATACACTACTATTTTGGCTCCATTATTGCATGCATTCAGTCATTTCCCCCACTACACCGAATGCTAATGCTGTTTAAAAAGTTTTAATATAAAGAATAATGTTTGAACTTTGAAAAAAAATTCGTATTCTGTACTTTCTTTTTTTTTTTTGAAAAAATATACACTAAATAGAGTATTTTACATTTCATTAAAGGAATGAAAAGTATTAAGAAATTAACATTCATTTTTCTTTTATTTCTTTTTATTTTTTATTTTTTTCCATTTGCAATATTTATTATGGCTTTTGCACCCATAATTTACCAAAATATACTTTGAATGAGCATCTGCAAAAGCATAACAAAATATGGTAAAGCATAGTAAGTACACTACTCATTTTCACTGCTTGTATTTTTTAACACCACTAGAATAAAATGTGCTCTTCAAATAGCAATTTTTTTTTATATCTGTGGTTTTATTCTTTTTATATAGTGGGAAAATTAAAACCTAACTAGACAACAAACATGCATATGCAAAGATTTAATATTTGGCAATCCAAAATTTTAAATGCAAAAGGGAAAAGACCAAAGTATGCATATTTTTGGGTTAAATACTACAATGCATATAAAATTAGAAAAAAAAATTAATTTCTGTAAAAAATTTTTTTTATGCTTTCACCAAAATATAAAGCATATAATGAATATGTGCATTTGAAAAAGTAAGTTATGGAAAAAATGTTCAACTATAATTATTTAGAGTTAAAATGTTTTAAAGAGGATTAAGATAGATGCAGCTAAGAGAGCACTGCACTAATTAGTTTGAAAAAAAAAAGAGGTGCAGTATTCCAAGGTTAAGAATTTCTTCTCACATGAATGCAACATGTTAACTGTACAAACTGTGACAGCAGTGTTTCTTACCTAAGTATAGATTTGTTATAATAACCTGTTACCTAAGTATAGCCTTGTTAAACAGTGTCAATTCTCAAAAAATAAACCCCATATTTGGAAATTAGGAGCCATACTGATATTGAGACTTTTCAAGTTCCGAATTCTTGGGAGGTTTTGGGTTGAGTTGTTTTACCTCTGAGCAGCACTCTTTTTCAAACAATGGGCTAAATGGTCAGGTCACAAGGACCCCAAAGGCTCAGAGAAGGTTGGGGGAGGAGACCCACTGGATAGTTGTTGAGAGATGGTAGTCTGCATCAAGGTCATCCAGCATGTTCTTTAACATGCACAGGTATGACTCTCCCACATGTGGGGCCACAGCTTAACATCCCATCCAATGGAAAGTGGCCTTTCCAAGCTCATTGGTGTCCCCTACTGACTGTGGGCAGGGTAGGGAGTTTTGCAGTGATAAATCTCAAGTCCCAATCATGGGGGGAGGAGTTGTATGAAAGATAAAGACATTCTTCTTTAATAGCTTCCATAATAATACATACAGTGATTCCTCGATAGATTTACTACATTTATGAGGGGCAATCAAAGTTCTTGACATGCATCTGCAGAACAAAACACCTTTCCAGCAAGTTCCTTTTTAATTTTTGGAAACAATCAAAAATTGCATGGTGCAAGATCAGGTGAATATGCAGGATTGGGTAGCAGTTTGGTTTCTTGCTGCTCCATATAGGTCATAACTTGCCGGTTTTTTTTAGCACTGGCATTGTCATGGAGAAGGAGAATTCTTGACACACCTGTTGTTGGATGCTGCTCCTTCATCTCCTTAATCATTTTGGGCAAAACAATGTTGGTGTAGTATTGTCCCTTTATTGTCACTTTTTTCAGGTAAGGTGTCAATGGCTACCACTCCTTGGGGATTGAAAAAAATTGTGACCATCCTCTCCTTGAGCAAAATTCTCAGAGGATTTGGAGATGCTCTTTCATCTTTCGCAACCCAAACATAGTTGGCGATCTTTCTGGGTGTTGTACAGTAATAAAACCACATCTCATCACCTGTGACATTGTCTGTTAACTGTTTGAGGCCCTAGGTACAAACATTACTAACATCTCTTTGCATGATCAACTCGAGCTCTTTTTTCTGTTCTGTCAGTTTGTGGGGTTCATATTTGGCACAGATCTTTGGGAACTTTAAATGTTGAGGAATAATTGTTTCCACACTGCAAATCAATACACTGACATCTAAATTTATTACCTGAATGGTGAAGTTTGGTTTTCCTTAATGAGTTGACAAACAGCGGCAATGGTTCCCTCGTTCACGACCTTATTCGGTCTTCCTGCATGCGGGAGATCTTTGAAGCTCTGCCGTCTTTCTCTGAATATGTGCATTCATCCTGTAACAGTGCTATGTGAACAGCATGATACCCACATAGTTGTGTTAAATCAGCATGATTTTTTTTTTTGCATTGTCCCTAAGCTGCATCCTTGAGAAATGTAAAATCTTTCCCCATCTCTAGTAGGCTGCACAGATTTCACAGACCAAATTTTACTTTGCCACTAGCAAAGAGAGATGGTTATATGGCCTTTGTTTTAACACATTATAACAGGTTTAAACAAGCTTTCAAGCAAGCCATAACTCATTAACTTCGAAGGAATGAGTGCAAATCTACAGACATGTATCGAGAACTTTTTGACGTAACATAAGGGTAGTTATGAAAATAATCGAAACAAAATACTGTTCTTCTTCAATTTTATTATTTATAAAGTAGTGTTATATTAAAATTAAAAAAAAGAATCTGAACTATGTTTTAATAAGTATGCATAAATAGTTGCATTTCTTAAAAAATTATAGAAGCAGAAATACTGACATCTAAATGAAAATAAGGCATTTTAAATTTTAGTGATTTAGATTCATGCAGTTTCAGTAATTATCTGAATGCCAATCATGAGCAAACAATATATTTGCATGCAATTGTGCAAGAAGACAATTGGAAAATTAATCTTTCCCCTGGAAATCACCAACTAGAGAATTTGATCAAATCACAAAGAAATTACTATGAATATGATTTGTGATTGTTATCACTGTTTCTTGATATGAGGGCAAGACACAAATATTTATGTTTTATATAAGTTCTGAATTGTAGGGGCGGGGGTGGCTCAGATGGTAGTGCGTCAGTCTCGTAATCTGTAGTTCCCAGGTTCGAGTCTCAGCTGGGTCAGCATTGAGATTTATCTCCGCAAAATTCCCCGCCCTGCCCCCACGGTCAATAGGGGACACTGATGGGCTTGGAAAGGCCGCTGTCCGTTGGATGGGACTTTAAGCCGTGGCTCATGTGCGGGAGAGCCATACCCTGTGCACATTAAAGAACACTCTGGATGGCCTTGACGGGAGGCTACCATCTATCTCCCAACAGCTGTTCCAGTGGATCCCCTCCCCCAACCTTCTCTGAGCATTCAGGGTCCATGTGACCTGGCCATGTAGCCCATGGTGTGCAAAAAAGTGCTGCTCAGAGGTAAAATAATCCTAACCCTAAATCTGAATCCTAATCAGAGAAACCTTTGAGCAAGCCCACAGGGTTCTCTATTGGTTTGAATAGAACAATAATTAATACCCTCCCCCCATAATACAGCTTATTACATACACTACCATAACAAAATATTAGAGAATTTCTACATTGTTCCAATGGGATCTAACTTCAAAGCTCTATAACTTCTAAAATATTGATTGAATAGAAAAATGTGACTGAATATAAAGATTGTAATCAAATCTATTTAAATCTTGATTTTTTTTTTTCAACAATATTCATTCAGTATTTAAAGAGTTATGGAAGCTAGAATATTTCACAAATAGCATTGTGCCATCAGAATTTACCTCAGAAATTAATTAAAACTTAAATAACAAATATTATTTCAAACCATTTAATAAAATATACAGTTTAGAAGTTTGCATAATGATTTTTTTTTCAATATTAGACAATTATAAACAACCTTTATTCTAGCTGCCGTTAACTCTTTAAGTACTAAACTGATATTATTCAAAATCCAGAGTTTAATAAATTTGATTTTGATCTTTCTCTGTAGCTATATTTTTCCATTAAATGTATACTTTAGAAGCTGTAGAGCTTCGAAATTAGATTCCCATTGGCATAACATGGAAATTCTTTAATTAAGTTACTCTCTTGTCCAAAAAACCTCACATATCCAGAAATTATTGTTCTTTAAAAGCATTCAGAATTTATGGCTGCTCAGTTTATAAAAGTGATAATTTGCAGAAATAATTGTAGGTAATTTGCAGAAATAATTGTAGGTATGGTTTTAAATTAATAGTCAGGGAGGAGAAATTCTATGGGGAAATATATTTGAGATATGGTATCAATGCTTTTCAGTTTTCCTGAAATTTAGTCATATGAAAATGTTTCTCAGTGTAACAGTTAATTGCATGTGGAGTTCATGTTGTAACATTAGTGAAAGCATGATAGATTCAGGAAAAGTTGCAGATAGGTAGTTGAAATAAACATAGTTCCTGCCTTATCCCAGATAACATTAGATGGTGTAGTATGTGTTGCAGATATATATTCTATTTATCATTACATATGAAGTATCATATGAAGTATTTTTGGTAATGTTAGATAATAAATCCATACCATATTGACTACTACTTCAGGGCTAAGCAAATGTAAACAACAATGGGGAGTAGCATGCTTTTTTCTAACATACTTGAAGCCAAAAAAACACACTCACTACATAATGCAGAACATTATGATCTTTGAACTTCAAAAATTTAATAATGTAATTTTATTAAATTTGAAACTGTGATAATCGATTTTTTTTTTCATATTTAACAGCGAGTTAAATTCTTTTGCAATGTTTTTTTTTAAATTTATATGGGGTTATTTTACAGTGTTTTTATTTTATAGGGTTTAGGGTACTTAGGGATTGTTCCTAAGGATTTTTCTAAAGGTATTTTTATTACTATTTTCAAGAAAAGGTGATTGTAGTTCTTGTGATAATTATAGGGCATCAGTCTACTCTTGGTTTCAGGTAAAGTTCTGTCCATTATTGTTCATAATGGAATTAAACATTTTATTGATGGACAACTTTGGGATGAACAGTGTGGGTTTCAGAAGTGGTAGGGACGGTATTGAATGAATCTTTTCCCCCTATTCTTGATGTATGCTTAAATTTTCAAAAATCTATGATTACTTGCTTTTAGATTTCAAAAAGCATTTGATTCTGTTGATTACCATAATTTGTGGTTGATTGTGAGGTCATATGATATATTGGAAACAGTTAACATAATGATGGCTCTCTATAATAAAACTGAGTCATGTGTAAGAGTTGGTGAAACTTGCAGTGATTTGTTAAGAATTACTACTGGGGTTCAACAAGCTGCATTTTATAGGTCAATTTGGTTATTGATTATATTATGAGGAATTTATTGCAAGGAAGAGACTGGTTCCTTAGATGGTGTAGAGATATTAATTTAATTCACGGTTTAAGCTGTTACTTAATTTAAAAGTACATTAAAACATTTATTCATAAGAATGAGGTGTACTTTGACAAGAGTTGGTGATTATGCTATGTTGATAAGCCCTATGGCCAGAATCATTGCATTTCACCTTTTCTTACGTAGCTTATACTCAGATTATCATTAATTCTCATTATTGTCCTTTGAGTTCTAATGCAAAGGGAATCTAGAATAAGGATAATATAAAAGTAGTTACCAGAAATAGTTGGCTGGTACAGCAGCATTGGAGTTTAACTTTTGCTGGATGTTGAAGTCAGCTATATGATGTTCAATGCTGATGATGATTCCATTTTCCAAGCTTACTAGTCCATTTAGAAAGCACAACATGATGTTTGAAAGTAGAAGTAGTTGATGTAAAGTGCACACAAGGAGGTTCGATTTGTAGAGGAGATATTTCTTCCTATTTGGCAGTAGATGGTATTAGCAGATATTTTGGTTAATTTTGTAGATCGTTGATAGATTTTGCAGTCCTTCCTCTGCTAATGTGAATTATTGCTTCTCTGTGCTGACACTGGCATATACTATCACCATATTGCACTGCAGACTTATGTGAACTATTCTAAAACTCTTAAAAACATTAATGCACTATGCATTTTAACATCAAAATATTAAAAACTGTGCAGGCTCCATAGTATCTCAAACGAACAATGCGTTTCACCAATACTTAGTTACTTGGCATCTTCAAAGCTCAGCTCTTAAGTGTCTATGTCGTCTGCCTTTATACTCATCTCGCTTTTACGTCATGTATCGTGTTCTGGCGTGGTAGTGTGTGCACACACCATATGCTAAATCTGGAGATTCCATGCTGCAGGTAGGGGTGGAATGTCTGTGTTGCATATTTGATTACGGTTTTTGTGGATTAAAAGTTTTTCGGCATATAATAATTGAAATTCTGTTTTTGGTGCTGCTATTGCCTTAAAGTCAATTTTATTTAATTCTAATTTATTATGTATTACAGTCTGTGCAAGGGCAGTGTTTTTAATTCCTTTTCTAATGTCGTTATAGTGTTCTTGCATTCATGAATTGAATTGTCTATGTTTTACCAATGTTTTTATCTTTTTCCTGTAAAACCTGCAGTGGATCTGGAATAATTATTTTGTAAAAACCACCTGTTGGTGGTCTCTTTTCTCTATCATTTATTGTTAGGTCTTTAATTGTGTGTGTTATATTAGTGGGTAATAATAATATTGTATTTTTTATGGATATTTTACATTGATTTGGTAATATTTTTCATATATGGAAAACTTCTAGCTTATTTTTTTTGTCGATTTCTTGATTTGGTGGTGGTTGTGAACTTTTTATTACATTATATTTTGCATTTTTTTCCCATTTAAGGAAATTAATTTCTATATAACAGCTTAAATCGTGAATTAAATTTATATCTATTGTAGCTGTGTTAGATTTATTTACTGTGTAGAGATATGAAAATAACTGGCTTAGATTATGTTGATGATTTGGCCCTTTTGGCAAATGATGTTGATGAGATGTACTCTTTCATTAAAGCTGTTGACGAGACTGATAGTAGGATAGGTGTGGTGATTAACATAGAGAAAAACTAAAGGGATAAAAATTGGTCAGGTGCATGATATTCCAATTTTTCTCTGAATGACTGTTTTCTTGAGGAAGTTTCTCAGTTTATCTAAGGAGTTTTATGACAGATACTGGTAATTTGCAACATAAGATAAACAGAAGAATAGGCATTTTTGCTGGGACTTTTTTAAGAATTTGTGGAGATTGTGTAAAAATAGATGTATACATCTGAAAACTAAAATTAGGCTGCATAATAATTTAATTCTTTCTAAAGTCTGCTATGGTGAAACTTTGACTCTTTATAGTCAAGAGAACAAGAAATTTGTTGCCTGTGATTCTAGATGCTTGCACAGTATCATGGGCAATAGGTATAACTATGTAAGTAATTATGATACTAGACAAACGAGTAATCAATACCATTGAACAGTATCTTGTGTAGGGAGAGAGTACATTGAATTGCCCATGTTGCCTGCCATGCAGCACTACAGATTAGTAAATGGAGTTATGAACACTGTATTTAAGACCTGAGAGAGAGGGGGATATCTAGAATTCAATGGCCCACAATCTCAAAAAGAATCTTGTTAGAATTAGCCTGCAGTGACCAAGTGCAATGGCTCGGGAAAGACATATTTGAAGAATTAAATGCAGAGTATGGTTAGGCCTCCATTCCCAACTGTACTGTTACAGTTTCACCAGTGTTTTAAAAGTACTTCATCTAGTTTCTATTGCATCTGAATTCTTGTCACAATTTTGAAGCATTTTTTTGCATGAAACAAAGAAAGAAACAAAAGAAACTTATCTTGAAGTAACTAACAGAAATAGGTAATGCTATGTACCAAAAATAATTTGCAAATTTTCAGGATTAATTTTTTTTTTTTAAAAAAAGGAAAAATTATGATATCTTTTGGGGGAAAAAAAGTTTAAAAACTTACAACATAGTTCTTTGAGCACTGTGGGTTTTTGTGGTAAAGATATTGAAATCTGTTCTGAGACTTAGGGATTCTTCCAGCACTTTAAGAGTTGAAGCAATAGTCATGATAAATAAACAGTAATAAACATTAAATACTTAAGATTTAGCTATTTTGGCTTTATGGTTTCATCAGTTTTTTGGGTGGTGGTGTTGTACATGAGATTATAAAGTACTTTCCTGTATGTTATAATGACATGGCGGAGAATTGTTCATAGCTGTTACTGTTTCCTTTCCAACTTGAAAAGGATAAAAGGTGGAATAGATTTGTTTATGATGATATTGTTCATTGGATAGCAATCTTTCAGGGGCAGGAAATCAGTAATTTTATTCATTTACTTTTTTTTTGGTAAAAAACTGTTTTGTGCAATCTGGTTGGTACTGGCTACAGGATGTATAAGTGATTTTTCCATTGTATCAGATCTAGTTATCTCATTTTATTATTTTTTTTCTATCATTTTACCATAGTAGACCAGTTGATCTTGATCTTCTTGGTAAGGATCCTCTAGACAAGTTTGGTAAATTCCTTTTAATAATGCATATGATGCACAGTGAAAGGACAATTTATTATACCCACCCACCTAATATAATAACATGTGGAGCCACCTTTTGCCCTCACAACAGCAACACTTCATGGCATGGGCTCTACCAGGTGTTGCAAATATTTTGGTGGTATTGCAGGCCATGATTCCATGTCAACTATATCAGTAAAGCACTGAGAGTTGCCGGTGGTGGATTTCAGGCTCGAATGCATTGCTCTGCTTCATCCCACAGATGCTCTAAGGTTCATTCCAGAGAGTGAGAGGGCCATTTGAGGGTTGTGAACTCACTGGAATACTCCTTCAACCAATCCTTCACTAAATGGGAGTGATGAAATGGGGCATTGTCTTGTTGAAAGAAGGGATCCTGCTGTGGGAAATGGATAGATATCAATGGGTGTAGGTGATGGCAAGTACGTCAACATAGCCTTGTGTGGTGATAGTGGTTTCAATAGGTACAAGGGGACCCAAGGTAGCCCACATAAACACATCCCCAGAACATTACACACCTTCACTGGACAAACACCTTGATTTGACAGTTGGGGTCCATGGCTTCATGTGGTTCACACACATGCAACTTTCCATCAGTATGTTGTAGTTGGAACCTTGATTTGTCAGATCAAGCTAACTAGTTTCCAGTCTTCCATGATCCAGTACTGTTGTTAATAAGGGTACTTGATGTGGGCATCAACTGTCATAGCTCAGTTGTGCAATGATATGTCAAATGGTCTTTGTACAAACCTTTGTAGCTGCCCTGTCATTCAATACTAGTGTTATCTTCTACACTGTGGCCCTTCATTCTGATGTTATGATATGGAAGTGACAGTGCTCACCTTGAACATCAATGGCCTGGTTACAGCCACATTTTCCCCAGCAGCTCCAGGTTTTACCAGGTTTAATATAGTCCCGGTACACATGTGCAACGTACACACACAGAAATCCCAGACGTTCTGCAATCGCAGATATAGAGCACCCCAACTGTATCCAGTTGTGCTATGATACACCAAATGGTCTTTTCACAAATCTTTGTAGCTGCCCTATCATTCAATACCATTGTTATCATCTACACTGTGGCCCTCCATTCTGATGTTATGATATGAGAGAGAGAGAGTGTTCACCTTGAACATCAATGGCCTCATTACAGCCACATTTTTCTCAGCAGCTCCAGATTTTACCAAGTTTGATGTAGTCCTGGTACACATGTGTGATATTCACACACAGAAATCCCAGATGTTCTGCAATTGCAGTTATAGAGTACCCCAACTTCCTCATTCCAACTGTCTACCCATGATCGAACTTACTCAGGTCACCATGTTTAACCATCATAACAGTCACAGATATACTAAACAGTAGGTAGGTATCTGACCTATTTATAGTCTGCAAGGGTTTTGGCTGGCTGCATTATTGTGGCAGAGTAGGGCAGGTTTACGAATGGGTGTCATGTGTATAATAAATTGTGCTTTCCATGTATGTATAATGCACTATCAAATGACAATTCTCTGGATTAACAAAACTGACAGTGCAGCTTTTTTTTCATTTTCACTCCTCACTAGGTTTGGATTTGGAAAAAAATAAGGGGGGAAGATGTGCCCCTCCCTAGCTCCAGTCCTATTCCTAGCTCAAGCAAGAGTACTGAACACAATGTATATGTATAGTACTACCTACAGCAGCTACAACATCCATTGCATTATATCTGTGGTAATGGGGAGAGGGGAGGGGGACATTCAGCAGCATCAGACTCATAAGCTGCAGTTCCCAGGTTCGAATGCCAATATTGAGATTTATCTATGCTAATCCCCCACCCTGCCCTCAGTTCAAAAGAGGACACTGTTGGGCTTGGAAAAACCACCATTCATCAGATGGGGCATTAAGTCATGGTTCAGTGTGCAAGAAAGTCAAACCCTTTGCATATTAAATAACATGTTAGCTAGCTGTAATGGGAGGCTTCCATTTGTCTCCTAACAGCTATCCAGTGTGTCCCCTTTCCCAACCTTCTCTGAGCCCTTGGGGGTCCTTGTGATCCGACCATTTAGCTCGTGTGCCCGAAAGTGATGTTCAGGGGTAAACAACTCAACTCTGTGGTAACTAAGCTCCCATTAAAGCATCATGGATGCTGGGTAAATTCTGGATCCATTCATAATCTAATATGTAATTTTCATAACGTATACTGCTATTCCATCATTACCCCAATTTGCATATATAACCATGAATTATATTTTTAGGGGATTATAGTGTTTTATTATTTTATAATTGCAAAGCACTTGGTACATAACATATGCTTAACTCAATTTATATTTTCTCATCAGTATGATGTCAGAATTGTTTGAAATTCACCCTCTTAAATGCATGTAAAAAATGTAAATGATATTTTGTGTACCTACTGCTGAGGTGTTTTCCCTTCTTGAGTTAGCCATGTGATCTCTTTCTCTCAGACACCATGTTCCTTGAAAGTAGGGAATAACCTATTATAAAATATTGTAGAAGCTTGTGCAAATTGGTAGAAAATATTTATTTTATGGGCAATATCTGGTTGTAACAGGTTCCTGTTTTAGTATAATTTTAACATATTCTTATACTTGTACAGAGGATGCATTTTACTATTCCAGAATAATTTTCTCACATACAATTAATATAATATTTCAAAGTGGTTAAAATATTTGTTTCAAGAGCTATGTAACAATTGTTCTTAAGAGACTAAATTTTTTTTTTCAAAATTGTCACATTTTATGCTCTTTTTTTTTATAAGTTATCAATATATTTTTAGTAGATTTTTAAGATTTAAGAAAATTACTAATGAAAGATACTAATTTAAAAATGACTATTACTGAGTATAGTGAGGTTGGCTTAGTCAGTAGTGTGCCATGCTCATAATCTGCAGTTCTGAGGTTCTAGTCCCAGCTAGGCCAGTGTTGAGATTTATCCCTGCAAAACTTTTTGCCCTACCCTCGGTTAGTAGGGGATGCCAATAGGCTTGGAAAGGCTGTCATCTGTGAGATGGGATGTTAAGCACATAGCCGCATGTGCAGGAGAGCTATACATGTGCATGTTAAGGGGATGGAGACCTGTGCATGTTAAAGAACATGCTGGATGGCCTTGACGGGAGGCTACCATCTGTCTCCCAACAGCTGCCCAGGGGGTCCCCTTCCCTCAACCTTCTCCGAGTCCTTGGGATCCTTGTGACTTGGCCATTTAGCCAGTTGTGTGCAAAAAAATGCTACTGAGAGGTAAAACAACAACCCAACCTACTGAGTAGTATATTTTTATTTTTCATATGGATGGGTATAGAATTTATTTTAAATTTAATATGCATAAGAATGTTTTATGGAAAGGTTTTGTATAGTTAGTATTGTAATAGAACCATTTCTTTCAACAAAATGAGGTTTGGTGAAATAAGAAAAGTCATATAAAAGGCAAAAAGAGGGAAGTTTTTATATACAAGAGTTTTTTTTTTTACAAAGTACAATGAAAAATTAACAAAATAAATAATTACCAAAGAGAATATACAGGGGAAAAAATACATGAGTTGGAGTAATGATGGAAAGCAGTAACAGTGTTATGAAAATTACCCTTTGGATTACAAATGGATCCAGAATCTACTCCACCCATTCTTCAAACTGTAAAATAGTTCACCTTTTTCTTTAGTTTGAGGTTTAAAATCATATTTTTTAGGACAGTTTAAAAAATGTATTTTTTTAGAATAATGTATGAAGCTTATAAATATTCTTATTAAGTATGTTTCTGCAAAATGATCTATGAATACTCAACATTAAAGTTTTTTGTAAGCACTGATTTGACTAGTTCAAATTTTATATTAAACTCTTTTGTGTCAGCTGTATATACAGTCACAACTGCTAAATTTAACATGGAATAATTCATAGAATAACATCATTTGTAAAGTTCCAATATTTCTGAATTTTGTTAGTTCTTTTAAATGACTGTGGATATCAAATATAACCCAAGGGATATATGACACAGTGAAATACAGCAAGAAAAAACTGCAGTAAAACATCTTCAGAATGCAGAATTTGTACTCTAAGTTAAAATGTCCTCATCCCAAGACAGTTGTGTGGGGGTAATTTAAGCTATTTTTGAATATTTAAAAAATTCAGTAATAAAGACTGAAGACAATCTATGCAATTTTTTGTATAAATACTTTGATTTCATTGAAACATTGGTAGAATTCATGCTATCTATATACATTGTTTTCATTGAGAAAGGGACAATAATTGTCAACAATACCTGTTAAATGTGCCATTAAACTGTTGTCCATTGTACAAAAGATACCCCCATTTTTGTTGAAGAATGCATAACTAGTTTAAGTTCTAAAGACATGACTGGGCATCCATTTGATGGCTGATTAAGATGGGGCTTACATAAAGAAAATCTTATTGCTTGAACTAAATACATAAATTTCATCACAGATAAATAAGTTCATTTACCTGTTTGACTGTTGGACAAACCTATGACTGATAGAATTCTTTAAAACATTTTTGTAATGAAAATCACGCATTGATTCTCATTGTCTAAATATTAGAGTCTTCATAGGATTAGTAATTGGATCATAGTGTGTAACATTTTTTATTTTGGAAATATTTGAATTATTGTTGCTTGAGAGAATTATGATTGTTTTTTCCCAAGGAGTTTTTTCCCTTCTGTTGTATCTACCTTTTTTTTTTTGTGCTATTCAGTTTTCACACTGCTTTCCTCCCATTATGCATACTCATATAACAAAACAATTAATCAGGACCATATGCAAAAGAATTTGCATTTCAAATGATCCTGGACTTGAAATGTTATCTTTGCTCACTGAGCTTGCCTAAGCACTCCATCTTTCAGGTACCTCAGTGCTTTTATAGTGAAATTATTTCAGTAAGAAATTACTACATTTATTCATAACCTGCATCCACATGTTAGCCACACAAAATTTAGCATTCCAATTCATTCCAACAAAAAACTTTTAGAAGTGTGCAGGAAATAAATATTTGTGTTTAGTAACCACATCAGAATTTATATTCAGCTTTTCTGTAACAAAACATTTTATAGTCCACCATGTAGCATTTCTTTTTAGAAATGCATCAAATTTTGATAAGGAAAGCAAATAATTGTTGTAACTAAATTTATGTTTGCAAAGCTGTATCCCAAACTTTCACAGCATTACACTCTGATGGCAACTATTGCCACTGTTGCTTATGCTAGAGCATTTGAAATTATACAAGATTGATTCCAACAAACATATTACTGATAAATTTCTTCAGAACTTTTATCTATGCTTGCATAGCTTTCACTGAAATATTCAGCTTCAGTAAGCATTAATGAGACACTGTTATTAACCAATGTGGTAGTGACCAATTTTCACAATCCTAACATCAATATCCTATGGCCCACTTTCAGAGGATAAAATTTGAAGACAAAAATGTAGTTGTCTTGAAATTTTATTCAAAACTGTATACAGTATATTGATTTGGTTCTTTCTGATCTTATCAAACCTTTGTAATATAGCATTTGAAAATGTAAATTTAAATTTAGCATTCCATCTGAGAGTACTTTAAGGTATTTAATGGTTTGAATATTTCTTGAGTAGCAAGGAAGTGTTTGAATTTAACAAAAATTGCCATAATTTCAATGTTTATTATAGATTAAATATATTGGTATGATGAAACTAGGCAACTAATTTCGATATTTTTTATCACATACATTGATGTTATGGGAGAATGCCATATCCATTCTGTGGTAATTACATAATTACTTAAATATAATTAGCAAACTTCTGTTTTAAGGTGATACTAGGAAGAATGGTAGGAAGATGCTTATTTATACATAATATTGGCAAAATAATTTCCATAGTATATATATATTTTGAGAAATATAAAATTATCACACAAGTGAGAAAAAGCTTTGTCTTAACCTTTTCACTACCATATAGGCCCAAACTGCAGTTAGGAGGTAGTGAAGAGGAAGGAATAGCATTGAGTGGGCAAGTCCATTTAAAATGTCTTCCATTTTGGGCCACTATGGTAGTAAAAGAGTTAAATGTAATTAATGAATTTTTAGATACTGTATAAGAAGCAATATATTAAGTTTTAACATATTTTTCTTATGCTACACAAGCGTTGTAGTTTTTTTTATTCCATCCTGGAAAAAAAAGTATATTTTTATTTATTTTAATCAATAAGTATTTGTAAAATGCAATAAATAATTTTTGTGTTTGAATATAAATCAATTTTTTTTGTGTGAAATTTATTAATTTAATTCCTACCATATGTAATCTTATTTTATATTGCATGCTAATAATAGGAATATGTATTGCTGTTGGCTATATTTGCAAAGTAAAATTGTTTATAATTTGGTATTTAGAGTGAGTACTGTCATTGTGGCAGAAATTGGTGTGGTCCATTATTCCTCCAGATTTTATTATCAGTGTTCTTAGGCCATTCATATTCTCATATATGTTTTGACAAATTTAGCATACAAAAAGATTTCCTTTGTGTATGAAATATTCATTGCACATGACAATGTGCTTCTGTAAAATTTGCTTTTTATGTGCTGCATTTGCTGTAAATAGCAGTATGTACATTTCCATGGTCAAAATTTTGTAATGTTTTTAAGAGTACTACAAGGTTATGTAAAAACTCTGTGGTAAATGTTTACTTTTCAAGAAAATGTCAGTTAAATTATTGACTCTTTGTGTATGAGAATTTTCCCCTTTTTTTTATTTGAATGGATTAAATAAAAGATTTTTAAATAAAAATGTGTGTGTTTGGCTTTTGTAAAATATGATCTATTCATGTCATTTTTAATCAGTATCTAAATTGGGAGGTTTTTTTTACTGAAAGATGGACCTATACCATATTCTGCCATTATGTTACAGTTCTAAGACTAAAAAGAAATTATTCATTATATCAAATGTGGCCAATTTTCATAAACAAGGAATATTGAAACATTTGACATACATGGAATTAATAAGATAGAGATTGCATGAAATATAGTTAAAAATTCTTGCTCATCTCTGATATTATTAGATTATTAGCAACTTTATGTGCAAACAACTGAGATATTGATTTCAAAATTCTTTGTTTTGATGAACAATGCAGATCTGCTATCACTATATGATGTCACAAATGATTAGATTTTGATGACAACAATAATGAGATTTAGCTTCAGCTGTTGTCTCATTTGAGAAATGAATTTTAAGCTTTCCATCTCATTATTTACTAAAAATGTTTCCCCCACCCATGATTGCATAAGCAGTATTGAAATGTCATTTGTATTAAGAGATGACAGTGAGCCTAATTATCTGCATTTGCAAATTATAGCAGCTTGATGATAAATGTCTAATGTTACTGGATTATCTTCAGTGATGAACAATCAAAATTAAAGATAAAAGTTTTTTAAAAAAACATAAATTTTACTTTTTCATATTTTTAGCTTAAGATGATATTATTTAATTATTTGGATAATGATTCAAACCAAAAGTTTTGATTTCAGCTAGAGCTGAGCTATGTTGTAGTTTCTGGCTCTGAGATAGGATTTTTGAAGCTCACATGTGATACTTTGGAATTATACATATTGGGGTTTTGCACATACATATTGTAATGTCATTGAAGGGGTCAACAACTGCTTCATCATTATAGCCAACTATCATTATAAAAATATGCAATTCAGTGCAACCCCCCCCCCCCCCAATGTCTAAAATTTAAATTTTGTTTTTTAGAGGTCTAAAAAAAATTATTTCCCTTAATAGCATTCTGAAGGGGATGGGGGTGGCATACTCCCCCCTAGATATGGTTCCTGCATGTCAATTATCCCAGCAATTAAGTTTACATCATTCCATTATATGAAATATATCTTTCCAGTTGTTATTTTAATATTTGGAGAACAACTATATTATATAGGGAGAAAAAAATTAATCTCTAGAAATGTGCAATTCTCAAACAGCCATAGGCTATTGAAATGGTAATTTTGTTCTTTTATATGTTTATTGTGAGCAACAGCAACTTCATTACCGTCTAATTCTAATAATGCTTGGTGTTTATCTACCTCATTCTTGGTATGCCCCTCCAAGATTTTAGGTACACTGTTTATAACTTTATTCTCCAGTCTGCAGTTCTGCATTTAGGCCAAAGCAATACTAGAAATGCCAATAGATTTGTTAAAAAATAAACTTGTGTAGCAAAAAATGCAAGTTAAAACTGATGGAAAATTTTCTCTTTCAAGAATCCATGCTCTCATCTTGAAAGAAATAAATATTCTAAACTTAATTTCTTTAGTCAATAATAGGAAGTATGACAAATAATGTTAATTCAACCTATGAGTTGCTGAAGTTCATAGTTCAAGTACTGAAGCAACCATATAAGTGAGTACAGACGCAGTTGATGATGGTAATTTGTCTGCCATAGCAATGGTAATAATTTGTCTTAAGAAGAAATTTCATTATGGCTGTTAAATGGTTATAGGATGACATTGTGAAAAGCTAAAATTCATATGTTACTACACACACGCCTTATTTAGAAAAGAAAAGAAAATTAGGGGGAGAGGATTGGATTGTACCAGAACAGACTAATGTTTCAGTATTATTTTTTCCACAAAATATTCTCACCAAATAGAACAGCATATATTTTTTCCCTCCATTCTAGTTCTCTTAAAAAATATACTTTTTGTAAAATATGTGTAAATACAATCTACAAAATTTTACAGAATTTTCATGTTATATCAATGGGACGCTAATTTTGAAGCTCTGTAACTTCTAAAATAAGCTTTTTATTAAAATGTGACTTCAAATTTAAAATCTCAGACAAATTTTTGGAGCCTCTATTTTTGTAATATTTATTAAGCATTTAAGTATATAGTAGGAAATTGGAATATTTAATAGCAACAATGAATAAAAATTGATTAAAAAAATGCTTCTTAAGAAACTTACACAATAGTGACAAATTGAAAGAATTATATACACAAACTTCAAAAAATATACTCTGTTAAATAATTTGAAATAGCACTGTTTAAGTTTTAAGATGATATATTAATCTGAGGAAATTCCTGAACATTGCTTTGTTAAATATTCTAGTTTCCATAACTCTTTAACTCTAGAGAAGCAGCAGTTATTTAATTTTTGACAACTGAGGTAGTTCTTAAAGTGCAACTGTCAGTTTTTCAGCAGTTGTACAAGGTCAATACCTATGTGATGTACATGCCTGCTGTATTTTATGAAAAAAAGAGGAAATTAACTATTTCTTATTTCACTCGGGGCAATTTTGCCTATATTTTACACTAGTGTATGGTTTTTCTAGTACATGGCTTAGAGAAACTAATAAAAAACATACACTAGCACCAAAATATAATGTTAAATCTCCTTGGCAGAATAAATAGGAAATATTCTGAATGCTGCAGTCTGTTCACAGACTTTTATTGAAATTGGCCAGCATGTATATCATAAAGGCATATTTTCTGTCAAAAAGAAGTTTCTGTCATTAACAACAGATAACATTTTTGGCTAGCATGAAGTCAGAAGTCCAAACATTCATCTAACAGTAGTTTATAGTAAATATATATAATATTCAATATTATGCTCTGTTGAATTGTATTTTTTTCTACTAAATATCTGCCATTTCTAGGGTTAAATACTGTAAATATTTTTCAGAAAAGATATTTAGTTAGATTTGATTGAAATTTTTAATTTACGTTCAGTCACATATTTTCATTAAAAAAACTTATTACACTACATAGGAATAGACAAAGATAAAAGGAAGAATTGTTATTATGTTATATAGCAGTTAAATTCCCGATTCAGTGCCTACGTACTACTACTGATGAAAGATATGGGACATTACATTAGATTAATACAGGCAGTCCTTGGTATAATAAATTAATGGATTCCAGAATACCATTCATTACATGAAAATGAAAGTCTCATATTAATATAAGAGAAATTAGTTAATTCTTTCCTGGCACACTGCATAATAGTATAACCAGTACCAGTTATTAAAAACATACCGAAAAAAAAAAATAAAAAAATAAAAACTGTAAACAACAACTATTAATAATGAAACATATCTAAAGAGAACTGTTATAGTTGCTCTTTCTCTAACTGAATTTTGCAAGCATCAGATTCTTAACCATTTAACCATATATACAGTAGGCAAGTGTGAAAAATCCACACCATCCAACTCTCAAATTCGATCAGCTGGGATCTTGTTACCTGCCAGTTGCTCTATCAGTTAAGCTAAGTGGGTGGCGATTTCGCACTTACTTAGAGTGTGGATTTCATGAAACTCTTAGGAGAACCTAAAGTATTATTGCTTTTAAAACAATTGCCAATCTGGTGTAAAAGGTGTAAAAAGTACATCATGTATTTAAAGGATAATATAAAGGTGGGGAAAAATGAGAAATCTAATATTGTTATTACAGTCTTATGCTATCAGATGGGGGCTCAACCAGTTGATTTGATAGCATAAGAGATGATAACATAAGATATGATAAATAAAGTTATGAAAGGTGTTAAAATGTCACTCCATGCTGTTAATTGGTTGGGGTGGGGGGGTGAAACTGAACACTATTTACATCAACTGTAAACTTCTAAAACTCTTGCAACAGGCATATATTTTTATTATTATTTTGAGATGTTATTCATTATTAGGAAGTTCTCAGTCAGTATAAATGATGCACTGTTGCACTCCAACCAATAAACTGCATGGAAGTAACTCAACATCTGCCACTTTCCTTCATAATCTTAGCTAAGCAAGTGTGAAATTGTCACTGCTTTAGTTTAACTGGCATGTAAACGGGAAGTCCCTTGTTTGAGTCCTTGAGGTGGATGGTGTGTAATTTTCAGTCACACCTATCTTTAAATAAGAGCATTAGCTTTCATCTGTGAACTTGTCTCAAACTGATGTATAGCCATAATAATTTATGTTCAGTAGAGTCATACACTTTTTATTATAAAGAACACAGATGGTAATGATGTGAGACTTTAATATGTCACTTAACAGCTGTCCAGTGGATCTCCTTCCCAGCTCTGAGACCTTGGGATCCTTCCAATCTTACCTTTTAACCCATTTTTTGTGAAACAAGGACAGATCAGGCAAAACAACCTAATCCTTCACAAATGCGTTTCACATCATTATACGATAAAAAAAAATCATTCTCAAGCAGTTGTGGAGGTCTGATAGGAGCATGTCATTATGTTATGCTATAGTAAAAATTTTGATGAAGGTAAATTTCCTTAAAAGAAACATTTGTACTTTATCTGGGACATGAACCCAGTCCCTTTACTAGCAGTCAAGCATGCTAAACCATTTGACCACACCTTTGCTTGCCAGCCAAACTACTTCGTGATCAATGGGGCAGATGTGGCTCAGTCAATAGCATGCCTGGCTCATAATCTGCAGTTATTGGGTTCAAGTCGTGCCTGGGCTAATGTTGAGATTTATCTCTGTAAAACTCCCCACCCTGCTCTCAATCAGTAGGGGACACCAATGTGCTTGGAAAGGCTGCCATCTGTTGAATGGGATGTTAAGCCTTATCCAACCAATTCCCTGTTAGCAGGATAAATTTAATTAGCATGTAAACAGAAAGTCCCTTTAGTCCATGAGGTGGATATAATGGTTTGTGATTTTCACACACCTTTTATAAGAGCATTTGGATCCATACCCTCTGCACATTAAAGAACACACTTGATGAGAGGCTACCATCCATCTCCTAACTGCTGTCCAGTGGGTTCCCTCTCCCCCGAGGGCTTCTACAAGCTCTCATTGTTCTTGTGACCTGGCCATTTAGACCATTGTGCAAAAAAGTGCTGTTAAGAGGTAAAACAAACTGGCTCAGCCATCAAGGTAGTAAAATGAAAATTACAGTTGAGGAAAACCAGTGTTAGTAAATTGGGATGACATCACTGTCTACCTGTTGTGATTCATGTGAGTATTCCTATGCCATGGAAAAAGACTAATATTTGTTCTAATGCATCCAGTGTCTGCTTTTTCCCCCCATGTTTCCCCTCCTTGGTTGTGTTCCATAGGAGTCACTTCTACTTTAGTGGTTTAGCTCAGTGTGCGCATTTAGAATTGTACTTCTCTCCAGTAGCGTGCTCAGTGTGTGTATGTGTGCATGGAGGGGGGTTATACCCCCTCCCCCCACACACTTTAGGGCACAAATACAAATATTTTCTAAGTCCTCAAAAAACAGTCAGTCATATCACTCCACCACCGTTCACTATGGCATTTTCAAATACATAGAGGCAGGGGGTTGTCTTAATTAGTAGCAATTCAAGCTTGTGATTGCAGTCCCAGGTTCAAGTTCCATTGTGCCAGAGTTGAGATTTTTCTCTGCCTAAACCTCCACCCTGTCCTTAGTCAGCAGGGGACAGCAATGGGTTTGGAAAGGCCACTCTACATTCGATGGGATATAAAGCCATGGCCTGTGTTGTGGAGAGCCATACCTTGTGCACATTAAAGAATACTGGATGGCCTTGACAGGAGGATCCCATATGCCTCTTAACAACTATAGTGGGTACCTTCCCTCAACCTTCTCTAAGCTCTCAGGGCCTTGTGACCTGGCCATTTCCCCCAGTGTGTTTAAAAAATGCTGCTCAGAGGTAAACCAACCCAAATACATCCCTCCTCCTTCCATTCATACATACATTCAAACTTTCTGGGTATGCCACAGGCTCTCTCAGTGTGATTTGTCAAATTCCTCTCTGGTTACTGATTCAATCTTGGACAAAAACTCAGCAAAATGCAATTATCTGTGGATAGAACTGCTGAAGTTCGATTTTCCAAATGCGGTGATATTCAGATGGATCTCTCTCATCCAGCTAACTAATTCAAAGAATAATTGTTGCCCATTTTTAATTCAAATATTTATTCTATCTGAATAGCAATATGATGCTGAAAGAGATTGAATTTAATAGGTGGTGCTCATTGCATATCAGCAATTTCTTGGGGACAAAAAATACATTTCTGTGAAAACATTATTTGTCAAATTCCTCTCTGGTTACTGATTCAATCTCGGGCAAAATCTTGGCAAACTTCAATTACCTCTGGATGGAACTGCTGAAGGCCAATTTTCCAAAAGCAGTAATACTTGGAGATTCAGATGGATTCCTCTCATCCAGCCTAGCCAATTCAAAGGATAATTGCTGCCCATTTTAAATTCAAATATTGATTCCCTTCTATCTGAATGGTAATATGATGCTGAAAGAGATGAAATGTAATGGGTGGTCTCATTGCATACCAACGTTTTCTTGGAGACAAAAATAGATTTTCAGTGAAAGCATTGTTCTAAGCTTAAAATTTATTGAATAAAAAAAAATAGTAATTTGATTTTTAGCCCATTTTAAAAAAAAATAGCTATTATTTTCACTTCGTGTGTGTCATATTGTTAGAGGGCCTTAAAGTTTTAAAATTAAAAAGAACTTTGAATGAATATTGTAAATAGTTCATTCATGCCGGAGATTTGAAATTTTTCTGCCAGAGTGTGATGATCAAAGGTTTATGTTGATAACAACTATTTGCTTCTTTACTCCAAGAGAGGTGGGAAAATGCAACTTTTTCCTTTTAAGAGGTAAATGAAAAATTCATTTGCATTTGTTAAGTACTAATGAAATATTATTATTGCATTTTTTGAATCATCCATCAGTAATGTCCACTGGAGAGTACTAAAGGGAAAAAATTTTGATGTTCACTCTCTTTGAAAATGAACGTTTCATATTTCCTGAAGGTGATATATTAATTTCACCTATCTTCCTATTGCTTTTCACTTGTCATTTATCAGTTTGTTAAACAGTTTTTCCACCATATCTTTCGAATGCAATGGTCAAAGTTAATGATTTTTGTGTCAAGTGAAAGCTTGACATGGGGGTGTCATAAGCTATAAAGAATGTACCCCCATGCTTTTTTCTCCTCTAAAAGGGGGAAAGTACGAAAACAATTGTTTTGTTATATCTTCTGAACATGAAGGCAGAAAGTCACAGAATCTAAATATCCCTCCTCATTTCTTTCCCCCCCAAAAAAATTGTATGTGAGGGAGTGTTCTACACTATCTTTCAAACAGGAGAGCCAAACATAACAAGTTGTATATCAAATGAAAGCTTGTGATATGGGGAGTGATGTTGGAAATAAATATACTCCCTTGCCTTTTTCCCCAATAAAAAAGGGATATTTTGAAAGTTGTTCTACTATATCTTCCAAACATGAGGGCATTCAATTAAAAGTTAGGTGTCAAATGAAAGCTCATATGAGGATCATTATAGATTACTTTTAATTATGTCCCCCACCATTCCCCCCAAAAGGAGGAGGGAGAAAATTTTGTGGAGGTCAACCTTAATGAGTTATATCTCAAATTAAAGCTTATGACCTCTCTAATGTTATGTCAAACATCAACCCCCCCCCCTCCAAAAGATAGGGGGAGGATAAATATAGATATTTTTAAATGAGTCATATATCAAATGAAAGTTTCTGAAGATGAATATTTTTAGTGACAAAGAAAAAATATATATAAATTAAAAAAAAATACGTTTCAGCTTCTATGCACTCTAAAAAGTAGAAAATAAACCTAAAGCATATTGATAGTGCAATTAGTCACTGAATTCATATTCACTTCAAAGGAAGATAGGACACCAATTTACCTATAAGGAGATTCTTGTCATCTTATCACCTTTTGAAGTGAATACGATTTCAGTGACTGACTGCATTATTGATATACTTTAGTAACTAATAAGTTAAAGTAAGTAAAATTAAGGCTTGTAAATTATTTTCTGCTTTTTAGGGCACATAGAGGAAGATGGGTAGTTTGTATTTATATATTTTTTCTTGGTGCACTCCATTTAACATCACCCTCTTGGTATAGCCACTTAAAAAAACCTTTCAAACTCTACTCTTGTAATATTTTTCTCACTTTAGTATGCTATAGTAGCAAGTTTTCTAATTTTTTATGTAGAAATTGCATTAATTTTGCATACTTCTTTTACAATAAGATTCTTATTGTGATTTTTATATTTTCCTTTTTGAATTCTTTTATTGGGTGTTTCAGTGATGGAAAGAAATGGATCTAATATATTTTCTACACAGATCACACCAGAAGAAATCATCCTACATTAAATATAGTGATATCAGCCTACTTTCTGTTCCAAGAAAAGTTATTTGCATGATTGTACCTAATAGAATTAAGAATCTGATTGACAGGCAATTGTGTGATGAGCAATGTGGATTCAGAAGTGGTAGGGGATGTGTACGCCAGATATTTTTACTCGGGCAGATTCTTCAGAAATGTTTAGTTTCAGAAACCTTTGGTTGCTAAATCAATAAATATTTAGTGGAAAAAATTTTCGCTGACATATGGGAATGACTTTTTTCCGCTAAATATTGTTTGATTTATCAATGCCAAAAGAGCATCAGGTCATGCTGCGATTATCATCTATGTTTTCGTGCTAGCTTTGTTGATTTCAGAAAGGTTTTCGATTCTGTTGATCATCATAATTTGTGGTTGATTGTGAGATCGTATGGCATGCCAGACAAGTTAGTTAACATAATGAAAGCTCTCTATAATAATATTGAATTGTGTGTGAGAGTTGGTAAGGTTTGTAGCAATTGGTTTAGCATTGTTTCTGGTGTTTCAAAAGGGTGCATTTTGACTCCTTTTCTCTTTAGTTTGGTTATTGATTATTATGTGTGAAATTCACTGCAAGGGAAAGATTTTGGCCTTAAATGGTCTGGAAACCTGAAAATTTCTGATTTAGATTATGCAAATGATTTGGCCTTGTTGGCTAATGATGTTGATGAGATGAATTCTTTCATTAGGGCTGTTGACGAGGCTGGTAGTAAAGTAGTTTTGGTTATAAACAGAGTGAAAACTAAAGTGATGATAAATTGGTCAGGCAGGCTGTGGTTCAGTTAATCTGAGTAGTTCCACTCTTGAGCAGGTGTCTCAGTTTAATTATCTTGGGAGCTATGTAACAGATACTGGTGATGTGTGGCATCAGATTAACAGACATAGGGATTGCTGCCGGGACATTTAAGAATCTATGGAGAGTGTGGATAAATAGGCATATAACCTGAAAACTAAAATTAGATTGTATAAGAGAGTTAGTTATGGTAGTTAGTTATGGTAGTGAAACGTGGATGCTTTGTAAACAAGATAATAGGAAATTTGATGTTTTTTATTCTAGATGCTTATGCAGTATCTTGAGCATTAGGCGCTTCAGCTTTGTAAGTAATGATGAGGTTAGGCAAAGACCAACATAAGGACCAACCTCCATTAAGCAGCATATTTTGTAGAGAGAGACTTCATTGTTTGGCCATGTTACCCTTATGGATAATTATAGATTAGCTAATAGGGTTATGAACAGTGTGCCTAAAGGCCTCAGAAAGAGGGGGAGACCTAGGATGTGGTGGGCAGACAATGTCAAACAGGACCTTGTTAGAATTGGCATGCAGTGGCCAGATGCAGCAGATGTAGCTCAGGATAGATATGCTTGGGGAACTAAATTGCAAGTTCTGGTTGGACTTCCATAGCCCATGACTGCTTGAGGATGATGATGATGATTTATTTGCTTACACACATTTTAACTTATTTATCTAAATATTTTTATTCATATTGTGATTTGCATTAAGGGCTATTGTCGCAAGGGGGGAGGAGGGGTAGTGGGCCCATAACTGGATAAACTTTTGTGTTATACAGAGAAAAGTTGAAGCTACAACTAGATTATACATACTTTCTCATATGATTGTTTTTCTTGTAAATAGCACTTTTTGTGCACTTGGCTAAATCACAAGGATCCCAAGAGCTCAGAGCTTGGTAGGGGAAGATGACCCATTGAGCAACTGCTAGGAGACAAGTCTTCCATCTAGGCTATTCAATGTATTCTTTAACCTATTCACAGTTGGGTTTCTTACTATGTGTTAGGGCAGTTTAAATACACTGCTCACAAAAATTAGGGGATATTTCTTCGCTTCATATTCATTTTGAAATATCCCCTAATTTTTGTGAGCAGTATAGTTCAGAAGATGCATAATGACTATGGTTGGATGCGACTGCATGTAAAACAGGAATTTCACAACTAAGTTGAGCAGGGGTGGCTCTGTCAGTGGTACGCCAGGCTCTTAATCAGTAGTTCCCAGGTTCAAGTCCTAGCTGGGTCAGCATTGAGATTTATCTCTGCAAAATTCCCTACCCTGCCCATGGTCAATAGGGGACATTGATGGGCTTGGAAAGGCTGCCATCCATTGGATGGGACGTTAAGCCTGGCTCTGTGTGTGGGAGAGCCATACCATGTGCACGTTAAAGAACACGCTGGATGGCCTTGACGAGAGGTTACTATCTGTCTCCCAACAGCAGTTCCAGTGGGTCCCCTTCCCCAACCTTCTCTGAGCCTTCGGGGGCTCCTTGTGACCTTTCCATTTAGTCCATTGTGTGCAAAAAATTGCCACTCAGAGGTGGGTATGGCTCTCCCACACACAGGACCACGGCTTAACGTCCCATCCGATGGTCGGCGGCCTTTCCATCGGTGTCCCCTACTGACCGTGGGCAGGGCGGGGAATTTTGCAGAGATAAATCTCAACACTGACCCAGCTGGGACTCGAACCTGGGAACTACAGATTACGAGCCTGGCACCCTACTGACTGAGCCACCCCCGCCCCCTTTACCACCATGAATTGGCCCCCCACGGCCCCCGATATGAACCCCTTGGAGCATCTGTGGGACACAATCGAAACGATCTTACAATCCATTAATCCAGCACCATGCAATGCAATTATGGTCTACACTGCAGGATATGTGGGCTGCCATCCCTGCAGAATGGTACCGGCAACTCATTGACTACATGCCTCGACGTGGCTACACTGCTGAGGGCTCGAGGAGGATCAACCCATTATTAGGCACGTATCCCATGACTTTTAGTCTTTCAGTGTATATCACAATATGCTTTAATCATATAAAAATTATTGTATAGATAATATACCTAGTCAGGTTATTATAAAACATTGTGTAAGAATATTAACATTTCGTCACCAAACCATACAAAAATTGCATGATTTTGGGATGTTAATGTTTAGCATGAAAACGAAAAATTATCAGTTTTTTATTATATGCTACAGCAATATTTGTGTATATTCAAAACATGGTATAAATAATTTTCAGTTATATGTTTTTTAAAATTTGTATACACATTATAAATCCAAAATTATTAACATAGTTATAAAAAAAAATGCTTAGTTTATTTAAAAATGCTTAGTTCACTAAAAAGAATCGTTGCTAAATAACACATTATCCATACCATTTTTTTTTTCGAAAATTAAAAATGTTTCAAAAAATGCTTATTTTATATGTAGTGGTTTCTTTCATGTGATCTAGAGACACTAGTTCATATTTAACTGGAACTGATTTCCCTTTGTAACTAAGGCATCTGCAGACATCGTGTTGTAATAGGTCAAGTGAACCCTGTAGAAGTAACCACCCAGATGCAAACTCCCTATCTTAGGAAGTTTATATTTGGGTGATAATCCAGCATGATAATTTTCCACCTTAAGAACAAATATCCCCACTCTTTTTCAATACAGCTACCCATGTATTTCTCTCAATCCTTTTCATTTTTCACCAGTTGGCAACCCTGAACAATGGACACTTCTTGTATTGTGCTGTAAGCCAGTCATATTATTGCCTTAGCTGTTATCTGGTGAACTGGAAATCCCTAGTAGGATGGAGCACAGGCTATTGTTTCACTGCTGCCAGATACTACATTTTCTCATTCAATGTGCTTTCATGTACCCGGACCCTCAGAACCTTCTACCAGGAGATGGAGTGTTGTGAACATGACATATGTTCTGTTTGTGGAGAAAAGAAAATTTGCATCTGGTGATCACTTCTGTAAATAAGACAGACCATTCTTAATCATCTAAATCTTCTAAGGTGAATGTTCTATTCTTTGTTCTGGGAGAGAGTGAGTACCTGGAAGCCTTAACAAAAAGAAAAACACAAAATGTTCAGCTCGAAGTGGTTGATATAAATGCACTTATACTTGAAATCCAAAGTGAATGCACAGTATTCCCTGTTAAGAAACAATAATTAATAGATTCTGAAAAAAATTCATCGCCGCCACGGCGGGAATCGAACCCGCATCTCTCCAGATTCATGCCAGAGCACGCTACCATTGCACCACGCATCGGACAACGAATATTTTCAGAATATGACCTTTTAAGTTTTTCTTCTTGAGACGTGACTGAGACAGTGCCATCTATACTCAAGGAGATGCAACGTTTTACAGTCGTCTGATAATCAAATGCAACAACTGTAAAACGTTGCATCTCCTTGAGTATAGATGGCGCTGTCTCAGTCACGTCTCAAGAAGAAAAACTTAAAAGGTCATATTCTGAAAATATTCGTTGTCCGACACATGGTGCAATGGTAGCGCGCTCTGGCATGAATCTGGAGAGATGCGGGTTCGATTCCCGTCGTGGCGGCGATGCACTTATACATTATATAAATTAAAGTTGACCATGATTATATCATCATTCTGTAGTCAGTAGTAATACAGTAACTTAATTTTTTGGTAATATTATGCATTAAAGTTTTAAAATATATCTGATGCTTTTGCACATTGCATGGCAGTCCTGTGCATCAAAAATGATTTGGCAGTCCTAGTGAGATGCCTAGCTGGCCTATGCCTAAAACACCCTATGCCTGAGAGACACTGAAAAAAAGAAAAAATATGAATAGCAGGTTTGGAGAGACATGCAGACCTAAAGATAAAACAACTTGGCAATGAGGTGAAGTCTTTAAATACTTGATCATATATTAACCCTCCTTACTCTCACTTTTTAATGTATTGGTGCATTGGGCAATGCACCAATACATTGAAAAGGTCCAATCATATTTTACTGGTTTATCAGTCTTTCAGCTATTTCTTTAATAGGAGGGATTGTGTATGTGTAACATGACTATCTCTTTCCTTTGTAAGAAAAATGTTGATCCAAACTAGACATAGATAGAAATTAAATGTTGTATACAGTCTCACATATGAATGGAAAGTAGAGTTACCAACTATCCCCCATTTGCTAGAACAGTCCTAAATTTCAGCATTGCCCTTCCTTGAACTAAAATAGTCTCTTTTTTTCAGAAATAGATTCAATTGAGAATGAATAATAAGTGTTTTGGAGGCACTATAATGAAAATTTATTTTATGAAATAAACAAATTTGATTAGAAGATAAATTTTTGAACTCTTGCAAGAAAACTTTAAACTTTCACAAAAATCTAATTTATTTATTTTTATATCTTCATTATTATTGGAAAATAACTTATTTTCTGATTTTAATAATTTGTCAGATATTGGAAATTATTAATGTTAATTAAATGTTAAATTTGTGTGATGAATTGTATGAAGAAATATTGCCAACATGATAATTTTTCAAAGGTATCTAAAATTGAAGAAATTGAAGAAATTTCTTGACATTTTTGTTCAACTGTCAACAAAGGGTATCACTCTTAGTTTAACATTGATATCAATTTGAGAGGAAAAATTGTCTTGAGTTGGGTGGAATACAAACCCATTCAAACCATTGTTTGGGGACCAGTAGCTCAGTGGTTGGAGCACCTGTCAAGTTTAGCAGGAGGTTGTGGGTTTGTATCCCACCTGGCTCAAGACAATTTTTCCTCTCGAATTGATATTGGCATTTTTGTAAATATAGTTGGCAACTCTAAGCAATACTACTTTATTGGTTGTGAACCATACCAACACAACAATTTGTTAATGTTCAATGGAAAAAAATTACTGTACCCTTGTAGAGTTAAAAACTGTTAATGGCCTAGTTGTATACTGTGGTGATCAGTGAATCTTACTGTTATACAAAAACTACTAGGATTGTGTATGTGTATGAGAAAACCTGGATAACTATAATCTTACAGGTTCTCCATTTGTTGTGTAGGTGGTTAACAGTTTTTTAAAAAATCATAAAAATAAATTAGTAAATAAAGCTTTGAGTTACTATAAAATTAACAATGCAATGTCCTAATGTGCATGCCATGGTGTAGGGTTCTGTTGCAACCAATTCATGAAAGATATTTTTTTCGTATCAATCAGTAGCTCAGGTTCAGGTTTAAGCCTCATGCTAACAGTCAGATTATTCTAAGCTTTGCCATCAGTGAGAAAGATGCCATTATTTGATAAGGCTGCTGTCTATATGATCGAACTTTTGAAACTATGGTCCCTTGTACATGTTAGGCTTTTATTTTCCTCCTATAACCCCATAACTCCTCACCACTTCCTTGGCTTCACCACTAGTGTAGAGGATGGAAGAATGATACAAATATAAAAGATAATGTCTAAAGTGTAATTATAAGAGTAGTGGCAACCAGCAACACAGTGTGCACAAACGTTTGCAGATGATTTGATAAGATTAAAATCGTTAATAAATGAACATTAAAAGGAACTGTGAACAGAAAAAGTTCCATTGTTTCTATAAAGTAGTGTTTCTCAGCTGGGGTGACATAAGAGTTGAGACACAAAACTTTGGGAAAATTAAATTTCTTTTGCCAAATTTCAGTAACAGTATTTTAGCTTACAGTTTGCTTTTTTAGTTTGTTATTAGAGTTAGGCTCATTAAAATAAGCTTTAGAATGTTTCAGTTTTTATTTGGGAATGATGGAGAAAACTCAATTTTTTATTTAAAAAAAAAGTTATGCAAAAGGAAAAGCTTTTGAGAGCCATTATTTTTATTTTTTTTAAAAACCTTAACTTTTGGAGACATGATAGAAGTTGAAGATTGTATAGAGCTGAAAGTTCTGCATAGCAACAAAACGTGAACAACATCCTTGGAGGGGGGGGAGGGTCATAGAAACTGCAGACTGTATATAGGAGTACCAGAAACAAAAACAGGTTGAGAAACACTGTTTTAAAGCTACATAGAAGATGAACATTCTATAAAAGTGAAATCATGACTCAAATTTCAAGTAGTTAGTGAAATAAAAAGTTACCCATAATGAAGAAAGGTATAAAAAGTAAAATCTTGAAAGGAAATATGAAAACAGGAGTTGTTATATTTTAAGCTGGGTTGGGTTGTTTTACCTCTGAGCAGCACTTTTTTACACACAATGGACTAAATGGCCAGGTCATAAGGACCCCAAAGGCTCAGAAGGTTGGGGGAGGGGATCTACTGGAACAGCTATTGGGAGACAGATGATAGCCTCCTGTCAAGGCCATCCAGTGTCTTTAAAGTGCACAGGGTATGGCTCTCCTGCACATGGAGCCATGGCTTAACGTCCTATTCGACGGACGGTGGCCTTTCCAAGCTCATCGGAACTTATATTTTAAGTGTAAAGAAATGCAAAGATACGTTATATACCCTAATATTTTAAAATAGTAAAACATTTCAGGCTATATAACATTAACAAAATTATTCCACTCCTTTAGAAACAAAAAGCAAATCAACTGCTCCACAAAATTAACTTATTAGTGCTACATTATATATATATTGCTCATCAAAAATGTGAATAAAAACATAATCATTAGAAATAAATAGAAGGAATTCTAATGTACCTAGGTAATTTAACATGTAAGTTTGTAAAATATAATAAATATACCCTATAAAAGATGTACTATCATAGATGCTTGATTATTTCAAATAATGCTACATTGTTATACTGGAATAGTCGATTGCTTCATGATGTCTCAAAGGAAATATTTAGACAACTCAAAGTGATGTGAAGGCTGATCAAGTAATCATGGAGATGACCATATTCTTTGCTGTCCACCATTCTGTTATCTCAAGGTTTTTGGCATCAAATTCAAACAACCCAAGCAGTTCTCAGAAGACTTGTTTAAGGGCATTCTAAGGTTACAACCCACCAAGATGAGCATTATATTGGACTACTGTTCCAAATTGAACAGGAGAGAAACAGCATCATCTCTGCATTCAGGCCTCATTGTAACTACAGGAAGGTAGATCTCGGTCTCAACTGTTACCGGAAGGCCTGACTGCCCATCAACCCATTGTAAGCATTTTAACCTCCAGACACAGACAGGCCCACTTGAAATGGTGTCACAGTCACGTATCTGGGCTAGAAAAGAATGGAGTCACTTCCTATTTATAGATGAAGATTTTCTTTGCAATCAGACAGCAGACGTACTGATTTGGAGAGAGGTGGGAACCTTCAACAAGCCCAATACACTGTTATGAGAAGTATGTTTGGCAATGGAGGTCTGACCATGTGGGCTAAGTGTTTAGTTGCATGGCCTTACTAACTTCCATGTGTTTGATAGAAGTTTCTGAAAGTTCTGAGATCCATGATCCCTATGTCAAACCTATGCTGGTGCAGTAAGTGACAATTTCCTCTAATGGATGATAATTCCTGTTGATACAGAGCAAGACTGACCAACCAGCATATCACGAGGAAGAAGATATCCAATGGATGGAGCATCTATGGAATACCATAGGGAGATATATTGCCGCCCTTCATCCCTCTCCCTGAACTCTCCCAGGACTGCTCTTTTGCTTCATGAACTTTCTTTCCTTTCCATTCTCTGGATTATCTTATTGAGGGTATGAATCGATGTGGTCAGACATGCATTACTATTAGAGAGTGCCACATAGCCTATTGACTATACATTATGTATTCAACCCCCCATCATCCCTTTTTGCATACTTTATCTGTTTTTTTAAGAGTATATGTAAATCATTTTGGCCATATTTTTCATGGCTTATCACATTATCTTCATATAGGAACATCCAAATATATTTTGAAATGTGCACATTTTATTGATCCATGCTTAACTTTTGATGAGCAATACTTATATGAGTATAATTATTACTAATTCCTTATGTGTTGGATAGGTGCTTGCAGCTTTGCCAAATTGGTCAATTGTTAGGTTTTTTGTTTCACACTGTTGTATGTAATTAAATACTACAAATTAAAATGCACATTCTATACTTTGCTTAGTATTACTTCTCCAGATTATTTTCTGTTAAATGTAAATTAATGTAGAATGACTTCAATGAAACTTTGACTTGTGCATCTATTATACAAAGAACTGTTTGACCTATTTGAAACCTAAGAGTAGGAGAACCTAAGAATAGGAGGTTAGAGAGGAAATTATATTAGGTGATTGATTTTACTGCTTTAGTATAATGTATTAAAATCTTTTAAAGAGTTTCCACATTGAAGTGTTAAGGATGAACTATTTAATAAGCTATTTTGTTTGAAACATTTAAGAGAAATATTTGTAGTGTTTTAATTACATAATATATGTTTATTTAAATGTATGTGATTTTGTAGTTACAGGTATTCCAACACATACGAGAATATCACAAATTAAAGAACAATCTCCTCAACATCCAATTGTTGAGCGCCGTACATCACCTTCAAGACCACAAATAAAAGAACAGCCTCTTCCACATCCAATTGTTAACCGCCGTGCATCACCTTCAAGACCACAAATAAAAGAACAGCCTCTTCCACATCCAATTATAGAACACCATGCTCCTCCTTCAAGGTCACAAATATTAGCTGAACTAGCAAATAGGTGAAATTTCCATTTATTACTGTTTGTGTCAATGATTATTTTTAAAGTAATTTTATTTACCCCCCTCCCCATCCTCTCTACCTTAGCAATGTCACTGATCATATATATAAACTTAAACTTAGAATTATCATTTAATTAATATTATCATAAGATTTCTGTATGTGGATGCTGAATAATATATTTAGATAATGCCATAACCCTTGTGAATATTGTAAGAACATATGTATTTGGGGCTTCATTTCCTAGTATATGAATTAAAATATTCACCCAAATGAACCTTATTTAAGGAAAAAAATGTGCTGCAATTAAATTTGTAAAATACTTGAAGTAAAAGACTAAGCTTTTTAAACATTGTACATGTTTCTTTAAGTGCATGAGTTAAAAGTATTTGTTTGTAGCAGAATTGGACAGTACTTGAAGTAAATGTATTCACAGTGTGTTTCTAACACTGCAAGATATTGCAAGTTTTTTTAAAAACTGCACACACAAAAATACATATACATACAGGCCCAGATCTAAAGGTGGAATGAGAGGGCAAGGGACTGAAATTCCATTGTAATATAACATTTTCCTTTCATTTCAGACAGACGGCATTAAAAATGTCTTGAAAAATGCATGAAATATACATAAGTTTAATGTTCTTTTGCCTCCATTACTCTTACTAGCATTCTTGGTGGGGGAGAGATCCCACCTTCTAGATCTGGCCCTGTATACATACGTACTTATCATCAACTGCTCATATTGAGAGAACATTTTTTTTCACATGAATAATTGTCATGGTGTCATTCATTCATATAAATTTTGCAAAATTTAGTTCTCTTTAAGACAAATGCAAAATAAAAATTAAATTATTATTTTAAAAAGTACTAAGCAGTAAGATTCAATTAGTCAATTGTTGGTGTCTGATTTGCACCTTCAGTAGTTCTGTAGTCATTTCCATTCCATTGGGTCACATATGCTTTACACTCATAACAGTGTCCACCTTGCATAACACATCTATGAAAGGATTAAGACTGCATGCTAATACTTATATACATTTTTGCCTGTCAAATGTGGTATATTAATTAGATAGCAAATTCCAAGTGCTCAGTTATGTTGAGTGTTTTGAAAATCATATTCAATGGTTTTTCTGTAGTCTTCATAAATTTATAATATATTAAAATAACTACTAATCACAATGTATAAGTTTAATCAATAAAAATATCTCAACAATTAACACTAGAATAGTCAAGGGATATAGCCCTTTAGAATGGAAGGTTACGATATCAGAGATCAGCTATGCATTAACAATCAAGCATTTGATAATAAATAATTCCATCAGCCATTTTCTAAGTAATTAAGCCAACCTTTGCATTAACAAAGTAGATATTTGTTACATTATAAACAGTAAGGAAATAATTTGGTATTGGCTTTATACATGAAACATGAATCAGAAAATAATCTATTAGTACTGAATGCACAATTTCATGTATATATAAAGGATAGGGAATTAATCTAATAACATGTAAATAATATAGGTAGTCTGTTTACCTTTGTGATTAAACAAAAGCAGTTAAACTGTTGGCAATATATTAGTTATTTGTGGAATGCTGATATACAGGGTGATTCAAAACTTATCGTTCAAATTTCGTGGGGAGGTAGGGAATACGTCAGGAAGCCGATTTCACATAGGAAAGTATGTCCGCAAAGTACGCATGCGTATGTAGAGGGCGCTGTGTGTACCCTACCAGTGTACAGCTCGCCCGACCACTCCCGCTGTCATCAGTGTATGAGCTGACTTATTAGTGATAAGATGAATTGTTTTACGCATCAAGAGCTAGCGGATATGCATCTCGCATATGGGGCAGCTGGTGAAAGCGGCCGCCGAGCTAGGCAAGTTTACGAAGACCGATATCCCAACAGAAGAATACCGCAGCATCAAATGTTTGCACGTGTGCATCGCAATCTGCGCGAACGTGGTTCACTGCGCAGCAACATGCAGGATACGGGGAGAAGACGACTGACTCGGACTGTCAACGTCGCAGAACAAGTCCTACAATCCATCGAAGATAATCCGAATACCAGCACACGAGCTATTGCTCAGCAACTTGGGTTCTCTCAGTCAGCAGTGTGGCGGATACTTCACGAGGAACGTGTGCATCCTTACCATCTGCAAAGGGTGCAGTTACTGCATCCTGACAATTATCTGAAGCATGTGGAATTTGCACAATGGTTCATGCAGAAAGGTGCCGTGGACCCCAGTTTTCCAGCTTCTGTCCTTTTTACAGATGAAGCTTCATTCAGTCGTGAAGGTGTGTTCAATACACACAATTCACATGTGTGGGCTTACGACAACCCGCATGGTATGAGAAGTCATGCTGCGCAACATCATTTTGCCGTAAATGTGTGGGCTGGAATCATTGGTGACTGTTTGTTGGGACCTTACTTGCTACCAACCCGATTGGATGGCCGGAAATACCTAATATTTCTCGAGACAGTGTTACCGACTTTTCTGGGCACTGTTCCTGCGCATATCTGCCGAGATATGTGGTATCAACATGACGGGGCTCCAGCCCATAGCACAATTGTTGCGCATGATTACCTGAACCTAACATTCGGAGCTCGATGGATCGGTAGAGGTGGACCGATCGCTTGGCCACCCAGGTCACCTGATTTTTCGCCCATGGATTTCTTTTTGTGGGGGGCCATGAAATACCATGTGTATGAGACCCCCGTCGACAGTGAAATGGACCTTGTTGCACGAATAGTGGCCGCCGCAGGCATTGTCTGTGATATGCCAGGCGTTTTTGAAAATGTTCCGCGGTCAATGCAACGGCGCTGTGAATCCTGTGTCCATGTAAATGGTCGCAATTTTGAGCACCTACTGTGAACCTGTACTTTACCTTGTTGGAATAAAAGTCACATTCGTTACCACTTAACTGTACTGTTTCCTTGTATTCACTTTACTTGTCCATTTTGTTCATGTAGATGACGTTTGCGGACATACTTTCCTATCTGAAATCGGTTTCCTGACGTATTCCCTACCTCCCCACGAAATTTTAACGATAAGTTTTGAATCACCCTGTATAGTCCATTGATTTTCTAGTTGTTTACGTATTGCTGTGGAAATACAGTTCATATTAAGTTGAAATCTTATCTCCCAAATTTTTTCTATATTCCTTATTTTTAAAGTTTGTGGAACTCAAACATGGCTTTCCAATGACAAAACTTAGGCATTACCCCCAAATTATGTATACTCCATATGAATAAAGTTCTTCATTATTACCCTTGTTGTGATATGCATAATATATTTTTAATATTTTATAGTATACCTTGTATATTGAGTGTTAGCTTGACACGTTCATAATTTGGTAGTAATGCCTAAGTTTTGTCATTTTAAAGCCATGTTTGAAATTCCACAAACTTTAAAAATGAGGAATATGAAAAAGTTCCCTGGAGATAAGCTTTCAATAAATTTTCTCCAAATTTGAATTTAATATTATTCACTAGAACAATTCCCCAACATTGCTCAGGTCATTGCTGACTTCAGCAGGCACTCTCATATCCTGTGACTTTGTTTTTAGGCAAATTATTAACAGTTTTATTTCTGAGATACTTGACTGGATGGTCCCAAATTTCATATATGTTGTTCCCCCTGGGTTGGGTTAATAATCAGGTCCTTATCTGCAGTGAGATGCCTTAATATAATAATCCCTTTTGAAATGTGAGGGATCTAGCAATGGTTGGTAGCTTTCTCAATTAGAAGTTGCAAATGTATAGAATGGAGGAAAAAAGACATTTTATCCAAAATACTGATTTGACCACATATTGAGCCTATTGAGTTAATATTTTGCACTGTACATCCCCATGCTACTCTTCTACATTGGGCTGGGCTGTTTTATCTCTGAGCAAAATACTTTTTTTGCACACAATGGGCTAAATGGCCAGTCACAAGGACCCCGAGGGCTCAGAAGATTGGAAGGGAACCCACTGGACAGCTGTTAGGAGACAGATAGTAGCCTCATACATTGTGTTCTTTAATGTGCACAGGGTATGACTATCCCACACACAGGATCATGGCTTTACATCCCATCCAATGGACAGCTGCCTTTCCAAGCCCATCAGGTATCCCCTACTGACTGAGGGCAGGGTAGGGAGTTTTATGGAGATAAATTTCAATGCTGGCTTAGATGGGACTTGCAGATTATGAGCCTGGCACCCTACCAACTGAGCCACCCCTTGCCCCTTCTGTCTTCTGCCAAAATTCCAGGTTCCTCTCCCCTTTACATAAAAAAATTATGGTAACCACAGACACACACACACTGACATTAACATTCCATCTTCTATAACCCTTTAAGTACTGAACAAATATTGTTGAAAATCAAAATACAGAGTGATTTTATTAATTTTTCTTCAGGACCATTTTCCCATAAAGACTGTATTTCTCAAAGTTACAGAACTTCAAATGCGGTTTTTCATTGACATACACATATATTATCCCTTAATTGATTTGATCAGTGTATGATCCAAAAGTAGTTCAACTGATTCAGTTTCTTTTTTTGCCTAACTGTCATTGACATTATAAATGTTAAAAGAAAGATTTGTGCTAAATTTGACTTTTTCTTTAACTTTAGTTTAAGTCAATCTTTTTTAATTTTCACTTTGCTTGAGTTTGGGGTTTTTCCCCCTTAAATTTCAGTAAACTTTTAAAATTTTTGTATTCTCATATCCCTAATTTCAGGTATCCATTACAATGCAATATAATTTAAATTCAACATTTTTTCCAGGCACTCATTATCGATAACTAATATTGCTGTAAAGCAAGAAAAATCTACAGATCAGTTGCCTTCTTGTAGTGTAAGTCAAACTCCTTTAAAAGAATATGACTCACCAATTGTTGATGCTGCATCAAAATCTTTGGTAAGAGGAAGAAAAAATTTCTCTTTTAAAATAAAATAAGTATTATAATGCACTGAATGTTATAGTTCTCATAATTTGAAGTTTACATTTTTATATTGCAGAAATATGCAAATAGTCTTTTGCAGACTGAATAAATTATTATATGAGTTCAATATGATAACATTATTTTCAAATTTAGTGCATAACTGTTTGGTTTTCCAGCTGAATCTGCACACATTATAATAATTTAAATGTGACTAAGCATAGTACTAAAGATGTTTTCAGTTTTGGTGGTTCTGAATCCACACTGCCCATCTTGCAGTTGTCCATCAACCAAATTATTAATTCTATTAAATGCAATAATGCAAAGAACTTTTCCTGGCACAGAAAGTACTAATTCCCCTATAACTATTACAAGAACTGCAATCACCTTTAAAAAAAAAATTGGTATAGTAAGAGCTCTGGTGAAATTTTGAAATCAAAAAATTTATTCAAAATTTCAGTCAGCCATGTGACAACAGAAATATTCCCAGCTCTAAGCATTTCACTGGTAATTTCATCTACCCATTGGGTTTTTATGTAGCTTTAATTTAGAGATAGCCACAGTAACTTCAGATTTTGATATACAGGAACAGGACAAAAAATGGAAACAGTTCCAAGTTATCTCAATAGAAAATCACATTCGGAGCTCCATAGCTTCTTCAATATGATTTTGAGTGAAAAATATGTTTAAAGATAAATTAAGGATATAAATAAAATATATCTAAATCTTGATTTTAAACCATATTTGTTCAGTATTCAAAGAGTTATGAATGCTGGAATATTTAACAGGCTACCCCCCCCCCCACCCCCAAAAAAAAATTCATTAAAGCATGCTATTAGAGATCATAGTTGGCTCTAGTAGAATACCTGGTGCATTGCACCCACTACTGATCTCTTAACCTGTTTTAGCTAAATTTTGGGATTAACTATTGTAGCCTGTTAAATATTCCAGCACTCCTAACTCTTTGAATACTGAACAAATATTGTTAAAATCAAGATTTAGATAGATTTGATTGAGATCTTTAAGTTACCTTTAGATATAGTTTTCATGAAAATTCATACTGAAGAAACTATTGAGCTTTGAATGTGATTTTATATTAAGATAACATGGAATTGTGTCCATTTTTCTGCCCAGTACCTGTAGATCCAACATTAAAACCAGTAATGTACCTGTCCTCATTACAAACAATGGGAATAGGACTAATCACGTTGTTTTGAACAGTGCTTCTCAAAGTGGTGTCTGCAGAACAGTGCCAGTCCATGAGCCATCAGTTGCTGGTCTACAGTGAGCTGCCATGAAAGAAAATATGTTTTCAGAAGCATAACATTGATATGCCATACTGCCACAGTTAGTACATTCCAATACTCCAGATGACATCATGTTGTGTAGGGTGAGAAAAGTATCATGCACCTTGTTTCATGAGGCAACATGTGTGCAGAAACCTTCGTGAATGCACTGCCAATGAGTCTCAGAAGCAAAGTTTCTGTTGGTCTCCCACATGCAAAACTTGTCTGTCACATCAGAAAGTTTGAGAAGCACTGTTTTAGAACATCTGTGAAATACTAGCCCACCTAACCATGACAGAATCCTCACCTTCAACAATCTTATCATGTTTATCCCTCAATTCCTGTGCTTCAGTCTGTTTCTTCCATTACAAAATATTAACAATGTTGTATAACTCTCTTCTGTGTGTTGACTTTCTGCTTTCTCGATTTTGTCAGCCAAGTTATACAGTTTCCTATCAGCTGTAACTGATCCTTTACACAGTTATTAAGCTCTTTGTAATGTCTGTTAGGATTAGTAGAATGTTGATTCAGTTTATCCTTGCAAATCCTTCTTTCAGAAATAAGTTGCATAGCTTTATCACTAAATAACTCTGTCTCCAATGCTCCTTTATACCCAATATAGTACCATTAGTTTCCAGAAATACTTGCTTAAAATAGTCCCCCTTCTTTCTCACTTCAGTAGTAAGCAAAAAACTGTTGTCATAATGACTAAGCAAGCTATCTTGTAAGCTTTGGCTATAGCTTGGTCTTTCAGAGCTTCAGTGTTAAAAGCAATTCTTTTAACTTTAGCAGAATATTGTCTGTTGCAGTTGCAGGACACTTTTGACATGGTAATGATCAGACCCAATTCTGACTCCCCTATAAGATCTGGTTTTCTTAACAGAACTAGCCCATTTGCTGTTTATTAATATATAATCAATCATATTCCTGTTAAATCAAAATATCTCCTTTCTTGGCAGAATTCAAAATATCCTAAATTTGTGAAACCTATCTTTCTCATTGTCAGCTGAGTCCTGTGGGGGTTTAACGGATAACATTCAAGTCTTTAATCATAGTTTTAAATTTAGTTGTAAGAAATCTTTCATTAATGCAGTCATATCTTAGAATCACTGTTATGTCTGTTGAGAAGCAAACTTTTGCCTGGAGATACTCTTCATCACCTCTCCTTGAAAAGAAAAATTTAAAATTATATTTAATCCATCCAGGGCCCACATCTTGTATACAAGTTGACAGAATCCGAAATGAGAGACCAAGGACTCTTATATCAGTTTTTAATACAGCATAAAACTTCAATTTAAAAAAAAATTGCCATTTGAAAATTTTCTTACATATATCTTATAAAAATATATTATTGATGCTTGAAAAATAATATTTTCTTTTTCCATTTGATTAATATTTTATTAAGTTATGACATAAAAAAAGTTCTGAAGACTCTGATTGTCATTTCTTAGAAGCAATATATGGTATTGCTGATTTGTTTGTTAACATTACAGTATATTAAAGCAATCCCTTATTTAAGCTCACAAGTTTGATTTGAACTATTATCAACAAATTGTTCCTTCAAGCTTTGAAAATCTGCTGAAAATTAACAAAAAACTGCTATATTTAAAAATGGAAGATTTTCGAAGTAATTATGAAGTATGTACCTATTTTTTCACTGTATCACTGTACAAAATCTTATTAAAATTAACATGTTTTTATATTTGGTCAAATTTTTTATTTTAATGAATTTCAGAATTAAAATTCTGTTTGATTTGATATATAGCAAGTTTTATTTCTGTTAGTTATTTGTAAAAAAATATTATAAAGTTGATTTGATTATTTGACTCAATAACAAGTCTGGACTTTTCTCAAAGTATAGTACTGAGAAAAAAAAATTGTGAAAAGAGAGTAATTTTCTTGTTTCAAGTTAAATTTTATTTTTCTGCTATTCAGGAACAAATAGCATTTCTATTCATAATAATTATTTTTATTTATTAAAATTTTTAAATAAATTTTTATTTACATTGCCAGATGCATTTTTAACTATATGATTCTAAAAAAAAAAACCCCTATTAAAACTTGTTATGTTTTTTGTCAAATATTTTATTTTTAAAAAAATCCAGAATTGATTGCTGATTAATTTGCCATATATCATGTCATAATTTCTTTCATTAGTTATTTGATAAAAAAGTACTAATGTTATTTTTTCTTAACTGAGCATATGAAAAAGTAGTTTGGCCTCTGGATGTAAACCAGTTTTTCAGCCTGGGCCCTGGAAGGGTTCAGTATCTGGTCTTTACCTGTCAATCTGACCTCTTGTAAGCACAGAATATCCTGGTTATATGCTGAAATTCTTGTGTGAGGATATCAAGAAAATAATCTCTATGAAGAGTCCCACAAGTTCCAAGTTCCAAAGAAAATGATCAGGGGGATTTTTAAAGAAACTATATATATAGAGAGATAGTGCTGACAATATCAAACAGCCCCCTAATTGCAGGCATAAGGCAAAGACCTATCCCCCCCACCACTAAAGGCTTAAGCCACCCATGCTGGTAGGACTTCCACCATTGTAGGTTTGATGATGCATGTATAAGTGAGGGCTCAGGCATCTGCAGTAGCTTCTGATCAGGGTTTTCCACCAGCTGATATAAGGTTTCCTGTTCTTCTATTCACTTGAGGCTGTCAACCCATAAGCAAACAGAATACACAGTGGTAGATATTCCCTGAACAGAAGTCCCCTAGTTCTCCAAGTTTAGTGTCCATAATCAAGCTCACAACTATTATCAAATCCCAAGTCTGGTAAGTATAAGTGGTCAATACCAAGATCCTGTGTAGTTGACCACTCCTAAACAGGGTAGAAAAAAGAAAAAGTAGCCATAGTAATCCAGATCAATAGGCCACAATGAAGCCCACTCCTTCAATTCCTCTTCACAAGAGAGTATCTCTTTCAAAAGGTACTAATGAGAAGGCAGGGTTGGACTTGAGGTACTAGACTTGACAGGTTCTGTGTATCATCACAGAGGATTGGTGCATAGCTCTCCTTCCAGTATATGCCTAGCTACCATTTACAGACCAATACACCAGTTTTAGTCATTCCATTTTCTGTATTACAGATGATTTTTTTTTATTTTGGAATAATTTGAAATCTCATACCTTTTATTCATACCACTAGCCATGTTTAACACCACATTTATCCTATGCTGAACAATTGTATATGCCATTTGCAACTCTGTGTAAACAGTGCATGGAAGGATGAGTGTACATTCTGATGACTGGATGTCATAATAAGAGCTCCATCTTTTTATTTTTATTTTCAAATTCTGTTGTCCTCTGAGGTGAGAGATTATCTTCATTTTAAAACCTTAAAGTGTTGATGTTGGTTGAAGGTTATGGTAAAAGATTGTGTCTTTATTATGTGGCATCTAGCACTTTCACTGGATACCCTATTACTAGAGAATTACCAGATTGGTTCAAAAGGAATTTTACTTAAAGAATTCCAATTTTATCCCTAAGAATTCCTAAAGAATCACAGGAAAGTCCACATTTTTGGTAGTATAAAAAACATTAATCTTTAAACCAAGTTTGATCTAAAACTATGATGTAATAAACAATGGCATTATAGTATTAAATGAAAGTTGGTCAGGACTATGACATTCCTGTCATGGTTCTGACATTTTGATGTAAATCACATGTGATGACATCTGAGACCATTATAACCAATTTCTTTTGTCTGGTAAGGTCATTTTTGTTGTCAGAATTGGACATTGCATATCTTACATGCTTGCAATTACTTTAGACTTACAGTTTACATATTATTATCAACAGCCATTTATAAAATATGTTTTCATTATATCAGTCTGTAAAAATAACATTATCACATTTGAAACAATGTTCAGTTTTCTATTGGGGTTTGAATGAAACAAATAAAATTCATGCAACCATTATGCCATTCCTACCCTATGGCTGCATATATCTTTTCTGTCGCATCCTATTTCCGAACAATTAGCATTCATGCCAATTTATTTTCAATCATTCTTAGAATGATTAGGAATGGGCTATTGTTCTCAGTGATCTATTGAGAATAAATTGTGTAAAGGATTAGTTGAAAAATCAATACATTTATTAATCACTGAAAATATATGTAAATGTTAACATCATTAAATATCATTTACATTAGAGCTGATGTTGACTCACAGTAGTAAGTAACAAACAGTGTCTCAGTCAAAGTTGAATGTTCCAACAGTTTCTGTTAGTGATAAACTGGATGTTAGTACTATTTCTGTTTTTGTGGTGTAGCTTTATTTACCTGAAAAGAGTGTTGGTTTTTGCTATTAGTAGTAAGAGCTAAAATAATCAGTTTGCTTGATATTTAACTTGCTGTAAAACCTAGAGTTCCTCCCCTCCAATTTGTCCCTTTTACCTTGCTAATTAATTAACAGACCAATTTTGGCCTTATTAACCCATAAAACTATTGTTTAAAACTGGACAGATTATCAGGTGATTAAAAATTAATTAATAAAAGATTTATTGCAATGTAAGGGTTTGTTTCTGAATTTCTTGTGTAGAGAAATTATCTTTATCCCTTAGATACTTATTGCTTATAGTCTTAAAAGTCTATTGTTCTTTGTTATTGTTCATCATTGAAATTTGAATATTGTAAGCATTTATATACCTGGAATTATCCTGAGCAAAATCCAGTTAATTTTAATTAATTTTAGGTTAATCATTAGACAAAACGGTGCTTTAAGCAGCTAATTTTCCCTTACATGACTGACCGGACTGAACCTTAACATGTTACACTGCTATTCTTCTATTGGTCTCCTAATGCCATAGGAAGTCATAAATAGTGTTTGTATGAAAGTGTTATTTTAGTAATTCTACTGCCCAACTAGATACGGCAGGAAGAACATATTTGAACTTCCTGAAGGGTTAAAGGTTTTTCATCTGTATACATCAAATTTAGTTACTTATTTGAATAGTCCTCTGTTAGTCTATTTAGTTGTTTTATGGAGTTGTAAATTTTTAAAAATTAGTAGTTCAAGTCTGTTAAATGTCATTAGATTCAAAGTAATTTGTTTTTGCCTTTTTTTTTTCAGAATGATTTTGCTAAACAAGCTATTGGATCATTTCTAGATGAGCCTGTAAGAAAAACTAGTCAGGTATGACATTTTAGTATTGTTATTCAGCTTTAGTGAATTGATTTTACTGCCCATGCTGTTGTACAAAATAATATATTTTTCTTATAAAGATTACAGTCATTTTATGGTGAACTCTTGTTTATGTTCAGAGAAATAATTCATTAACATTCACAATTCACAAATAATCATGGGTAGAATAAAGAAAGGGGGAAACTTGGTCTCCTTGAAATAATATGGTGGGTTGGAAATAAATTTTATCAAAATAGTTTAATTTTTTAGCCCCACCTTTTCTACTTTTAGACTTTGACTAATAAGTTTAAATAATTCAAATTAAGTTTTAGTTTTATGAAATAATGATGAGAATTGCAAATAATATCAGACGTGTTTAGTTTGACCTTGACACTGACAATCACAATTAATTATATACAGTTGAAATTCCATTCAGTCAACAATATATTTTATAACTAATAGTGTATTAGTACCTTACTTCAAGATTGTCTCTAATTATTATGCAACATATCCTGTCTGGATTACAGTGCAAAAGATGCTGAAAAGAAAATCCATTTGGTAATTAATTGTACAGGTATAGGGAAGAAAATTACTCCATCAACTGCCTCTAGGGAAAGATTTATCTTTTCAGCAGTCAACTGGAGAAGCCTTTTGTATTATGGGCTATTAATAGCAAAAAATGGTTCACTGCTTAGCTAAATATTAAATACTTTAGAGTAAATTTTTGCGCTGATGTATTTTTAACACAATTACCATTATTGTTTGACTATAGTAAAATGACTTCTAGCTTACTAAATACTACAGCAATCTTTTAATCTAGCAAAGAATTATAGCAGTCTTTGTTTTTATTCCAACTGTTGTGTTTCTACATAAATAGTTACATTTGCATTTACATGAATTACTGATATAATCCATCAGAATCTCATGCACTTCAATGCACAGAAATCTATATTCTTACGCTACATATCTTAGGAAACCTGCAAAAAAACGTAAATGTAAAACATAACAATATTAAAATTATTCACACCTGCAAAAAATAAACATTTTTCCAGATAGATATAAACAACATAATTTCACTCACATGACAAATGATAATGAATTAATGAAAAAATAAATGTTAGAGAACAACAATGGCATCATCTATTAGAAAACATGATAGTTATTGTGTAAGCTGTATGTCAACTTGCCCAAGTGTTAAGTAGACTCTGTCTCCTCCTCTGTTAGGTGCATAGATTTATTGAGTACTGAAAAATATGTATTATTTGTCTATGTGTATGCATATGTATTAAAACCATTAACATTTGAATCTTCAAGTTGTTTTCTATGCCATATGTTTACTACAGCAGAGATACCTGTGAATATAAGACCAAAACAGTCACGTGACACTATTTGCCATTAACAGTTGAAACAAATGCAAAATAAGTTAGAAAATGTGGAATAGAAGTTGAAATGTACATAGTATTTCCAATTTTATCTTCATTACTTCTGTCTGATAACTGACCAGACCCAGAAGATGCTGGTATGGACATGTCATCACTGGCTTTTGATAAGAAGTTATCTTCATTTCCATTTAGTGTGTTCATGATTCCTAATTTTATGAAACAATGCCATTGATTTAGTTGAAACTAAATTCTGACCACTAGTTATCCACTCATAAATACTCACCATTCATACTCATATTTTTGTAAGTATACATTAGTTCAAATGGAAGTTTGCACATAATTGTAATAAACAACAAATATTGAATTATGTTTGAAACGTATATTGGATGCACGATTTTTGGTTTATTAACATTTGTAATAAATTTTTAGTCCATGATATTACAAACAAAAGTACAACTGATTTTTAAATGATTGAGACAGACAAACAAATATATATATATAGTTTACCGATCTCTGAAAAGCATATTTTAATTCAAAATTGCAGCTTTTATGTATGAAAACTAGGTATAACACAAAGTAATTCAAGTTTAGAAAATAAAGTATTCAATAAGTGTAGAATTGCTAAAATTAACTGCATTATAATATTAAGCTTATTTCCAGATTTTTTACTTTCAGAGTGGAATTTTACAAGCTGATAGCAGTGGAAGCCCACTTCAATCAATAGTTATTGATGAGAGTTCTAATCCTTCTTCAGCTGGTGACTCAAGTACTATCTCAACAAAATCAGTTACAATAAAGCCTAAATCTCAGGAACTTGACAAATCAAGTGCCTCACCTATTTCTATAAAATTAGTTAGTCAAGGAACAGAAAAGGATTCAACTATTTCTGTAAGTAGTGAGAATAAGAAAAACTCAGAAAGTGCAGAGCCTAAACTTGGTAATACTTCAGAAAGTCTTTCACCTCTTGAGGAGCTTTTAAAGTTTAGTAAAAAGCCTGGCAGTTTCATGAAGGTATCCAAGAAAAAGCCAGACGGTTTTAAAAATGGTGACAATTTATCAACTATTAAATCAGAAACATTGGAGCAGAGTAAGGAAATTCCAATTAAAATTGTAGAGACTAGAAGTCTTACAGAAAGCGATCTTGATCCTGCACAAAGTATACCTCAAGAGGATCCAAATGAAGACTGGTGTGCTGTATGTCATGATGGAGGAGACCTCCTCTGTTGTGGTAACTGTCCTCGAGTATACCATTTGCAGTGTCATGTACCTGCACTCAACACTACTCCAAAGTGAGTATTAATACTGTTTTTTAAATTTTTTAATTAATACTTAATATAGAGCTATACATTCAGTGGTTATTGAATTGTGATGCTCCTTCCCTCTATGTTATGTCAGTGGAAGCTAACTTCAAAGTTCTGTAACTTCTAAAATAAGTGCTTTATGAAAAATATGATTAAAGATGAATCAGATTTTAAGTAAATATCTCAATTAAGTCTGTCTAAATCTCAATTTTCAACATATTTGTTTGGTATTTAAAGAGTTATGGAATATTCATTTGAAGCCATTATCATCACTGTTGTATTTTCCTAATGCCAGATGCAGGGGAAACATTTTCTTATGCTGGGTGGGATCCGAACCCATGACCTCCTGATAAGAGGGGTTACAAATGAAACTCGTGTTCACTGTGAATGCAAAAAAAGATGAGTTAATGGAAGTTTGAATATTTAATGACAGCAGTGCCAAACATTAGAATTTACCTTAAAAGTTAATTAAATTTGAATAAGAAGCATTGTTTTAAACCATTTAATATAATAAATGTATTTAAAAAGTTTGTGAAAATAATTATTTTGATAATTTTTAATTTCTTTAAAGACTTGCAAACTTCCATAACTCTTTAAGTGCAAAGCAAATATTGTTGAAAATCGAGATTTAGATGGACTTGATTGAGACTGAAAGCTTTAAATTGTTTTTGGTGACATTTTCTCATAAAACGTTTATTTTAGAAGTTACAGAGCTTTGAAATTAGCTTCCACTGATATAATATGAAGCCCGGGGGGGGGGGGGGGGGGGAAGTCATATTCAATGACCACATATATCATAAATATACCATATATATTATAATAATATACTCATACAATTCATATATTCAGTTTGTAATTTTTGTTTCGTTTTATCAAAGAAAATTGATTATGTGATTGGCTGTGTGACATTCAAAATGAAGTGTACCTTGGTTAGACAGTTTTAAAAACTAACAATAAAAGATATAAAATTCCTGTCACATTATTTAGTTGTTGCATTATTTCTCTATTAAAAGTTGATAGTCTGAGGTACAAGAGTTACATTTTTAATGTTTTAATTTATAGTTTTTAATTTGGAAAGATCATGGGTAGCTATCATAACTTATGCATAAGAATATTAATTGAAGTAATTAAATGAAATGTAGCCAGGAAAATGTTATTCCTGTTCTCTTATCCTAGTGTTAAAAATAAATAAATTACCTCTCAAGCAACTGTTTGCTGCAGAGGTCTGACAGGGTCTGTCACTTTAATATGTCATAGGAAAGATCTATGAAGAAAGCAAAAACTCAGCAGAAACACAACATAAGAAATATTAAAGTTTTTTTGATAATTTAAAGAAGAGCAAATCAGTTAACAATTCTTGTTTTAGTTTTTCAGTTTGAAACATATAACAAGGACAGATTTTTTAAATAGATTATTATCAGTGACAATTATATTTTTTTACATAAGTTTCAAAGCTTTTTACCTATTCTATATTATATGATTAACTCATCTTTATATATGTATTATTTAATTGCAGTGAGGATTGGACTTGTCTAATGTGTAAAGATGTAAAGAATGCTCAAATTACTGAGGAAACCAGTGGCTTAAAGCGCAAACTGTTTGGCCTTAGTGGACGAGAATTATTGGTATGATTAATCATTTTATATGTTACTGTTCACCTTTTTTAAAATAGTGTTTTACACTACCACTTTTGAGTCAATTCAAATTTTAGAGGAAAAATTGTCTTGAGCCGGGTGGGATATGAACCCACGACCTCCTGATAACATGTCAGGTGCTCTGGACCACTGGGCTACCGGCCGCCGATCAAGATCTCCTCTAATTGATATGAACTTTTTTTACCTACAGTACATATTCCATTATGTCACATGTAGGGTGCTGTTCAGGCAATCTAGCCACAAGCAGCAGATAAATGCCATATAGATGGAAAGTGTATATTACAAGTATACAGTTGATTAAATATTGAATAAACTCGACTTTTTTTGGTATACACTAAGTAATTACCATTTTTGAGTCGATTCAAATTTTAGAGGAAAAATTGTCTTTAGGTGGTTGGGATACGAACCTCAATTAGATGATCATGAATTAGAGGAGATCTTGATCAGGGTCCAGTAGCTCAGTGGTCCAGAGCACCTGACATGTTATCAGGAGGTCATGGGTTCATATCCCACCTGGCTCAAGACAATTTTTCCTCTAAAATTTGAATTGACTCAAAAGTGGTAATTACTTAGTGTATATAAAAAAAAGTCGAGTTTATTCAATATTTCAGTAATAGTGTTTGTTAATTTTTAATAATACCATTCATTACAATTTGTATTAATGCCAAAGGTAAAGAATATATTATATATAATATTAATCAAATATTGTTTTGTATACATTCAATATAGTGAAATCATAAAATTTTGTTCTTATTAGGATTCTTTGTATTTCATCTCATGCATAGTCCATTCTGATCACCACACATACTCACTTTAAAAGAAGTTACAACAATCAGTTGATTACTATAGCTGGTTGTTTAAGCTATCATTTACCTCTCAATTAGTATTTCTTTAGTATATTTTGATTTCATTATCACATGTCTTGTATAAATTATAGCAGCAATAAACCTTTTGTATTCACTCTCAAATACTTCTCATCTCATTGATAATATGCAAAAGAAAAGTTTGGTTTATGCAGTTAAAAAAGAGGACACAGAAATAATAAACATGATTGAAAATCAAATCCAAGTCTTCCATTTTAACTTGTTAATAATCATGCTACACAAGCAGTTTTTTAAAAATAATCTGTACATTAGTTATTTTTTGCAAAAATTTAAAAGTCATGGCATGAGAATATAATAAACTGATAAAAAATTTACACTTGTTCAATAAAAATAAATGACTACCTAAAGATAATGCAGAAAAACATATTAGTTCTATTTTTGCCAATTTTAGTTTAATTCTTAGTCTTTTTTTTTATCATTTCTGCGATTTTACAAATATATGCATGTCTGTTAGCAAACCAAATCCTCTGTTGAACTGTTAGTTTATTTGCTCAATTTATCTGCATAAATTATCTTTGTACATCCTCCATTTCTATTATATATATTTCAAGACCAATTTTACTGAAGTATTTTGCAGCACACCCAGAAACTATTCAGTATTTTTCTATGCTTAGTTTTTTTTCTCTTTAACCTTTTCTGTACCATACCAGCTCAAAACTGCCCAAACTGTAGATAGGAAGTAGTGAAGAGGATGGAATAGCTTGGATTGAATGAGTCCATATAAAATCTTGGCTGTTTTTGTCCGTTATGGTACTGAAAGGGTTATAGATTTCATTGTCATAATGTGGGGTAAGCATCATCATGTTGGACCATGGCTGAATTTAGTCAACAGCAAGAATCTGAATCATGTCCATGTAAAGATTGACTGCTGCCTCATGGAAGAAGACATGATTTGATTTTTAATTCTTTTTTTTATGACATGATTTATCATAAGCCTACACCTAATGTTCACTTTAAGTATCTTCCTTTCATGCATGAGCAGGAAGGCTTTTAGATTACTGACTTGGAGAGTTTCTTCATAATACCATGCAAGATATCAATAATATACCTCTAAGTTTATTCAGTATTATCTTTTCTTGATGCCTCTAGTCTGGATACCCTAAATGTGTATATACAATATAAATTATATATATATATAGAATATAGAAGTATAGCAGAAATACGAGGCAATATCATGGATCTCAGAGAGAATAATCATAGGAAAAGGAAAAAAAATTGTATGTTGACTTCATACAGACTAGAGCAGTGAATCAATATTTTTCACATTGTGGCACACCTAGTACTGGATTAACTTTGTCATGGTCATCACTACTCATATTTAATATAATAGTTTGGTTTAAAAGTCTATTTCCTTCCAATCAGAAGGAACTACTTGAAAATATAAATGGACTGTATGGATCCAGAGCTATGCTGATTTGCATTGAATAACCCATTACCTATAACAGTGACTAAGTTTGAATATAGCGTACCCCGACAGACATTAGTTGTGATTATTATGGATTTATATTATTATTATGGAGTGAGAAAAGTAAAATATGTCATAACAGACATTTTCTTGAAATTCCTTAAAGCAGAGTGAGAAGATATATTGTGAATTTCTGAATTACCTCATAATTAAATGAAATTGCAGCACTCTTAAAATTTTTACATTCTCCATGCAATTTAAGATTGTTTCTATAAAATTTTATCAGTTTATACATTTCTTAACCTTTCAGTAGTTTATGCTGTTAATAAACATAATTTATTCATTAACTTATTAAAATTGGCATGAACCTTTAGATTTGTTATATTTGCAGAACTAGGACTTTTTTCAGTGTTACTGATGCATTTTTGTTAACTCCTGTTATATTGTGCACTGATTGCAATGCTTGGGAGTAATCATGAAGTGATGCTCTTTATGCCAGTAAAATTTAAAAGACTGAAAACTTTTTAAAAGCGAAGTTTTAAAAATCATATCTTGTATAAATGTCTGGTGATAAACAGCAGGTTAATGAATTTAAATTCAGCAGTTAAGAATTAAAAGTGACCTAAAATGAAATCAATAGCATTATTACTGTGCTTTTCTTTTCTTTCAAAATAATTGGAATAAATTATTCTTCTGATTGTAACATATATTAAGTAATTAATATATAATACAGCATGTGTGCTGTGGTAATATAATAATAATATTCAGTGGTAATGTAGCAGTAATTATAATATACTCCTCATAAAAAATATTGCCCCACACAGAAGGAATGTCATGGTTATGATACAAAGTGATGTGCTAAAAGGTAGCAGTGTACAAATGATCACATTTGCAGCCTTTTTAGTTAGGTGGATATATGGATAATATCAGTATGAGGTGTGGCTGCCTTTCATGGCATAAGCACTAATGAAATTAGCAAGTTAATCAAGAAAGGTTCCTAATAATGTCATGGCTTATGGTTTCTCAGATTTGCTGTACTTACACTTGAAGATCCATCATGTTATGTGCTGGAGTCAGTTCTGTTCTCAGTACTGTATAGTGCCCACTGCTGGGATTGTGGTGTGGGGCATTATTTCTTATGGCAGTGGCATTTTATATCATACACATGACATTTCTTTTGGGTGGGACAATTTTTTTGATGAGAAGTGTATTTTCGTGATGTCCCAGATGTGCTCAATCGGTGATAGATTTGGTGACTGGGCTGGCCATGGTAGAACCAGAACTACTTGTAGACAGTGTTCAACAACATGTGCAATATGTGGTCTGGAGTTATCATGATGGAATGTGGTGTTTGACATGCTCTGCAGGAATAGTAAGATAACTGAGTAGAGAATGGTATCAATATACCACTGGGCAGTTAAATTACTCTTGATGACTATCAGAGATGAAGAATACTTGATGTGAAAGCTCTTTCGCTGGTACATCACCACAGGTGAGTGCAGCCGTTGTTCTGTCCCAGACAGATGCTGGTGTCATTGCTGAAGGTGATATATAACCATTTGTCATGCCAATCAGTTCATTTGTTGCAACACTGCAATCTGGTGTGCCTGGAGCCTCGATTGACCAGTATGCAGAGGAGAGGGCATTTCCCTTGCATACCAGCTTTGTGCAAGTGTTTGAATGGTACTGACAGATACTGGTGGCGGCCCAACAGTCATTCTGTCACTGGATATCTGTTAGGCAATACATACTGAGAGAAAATTAACAAATCTGTTGATCATCCCAAATGTAGTCACTTGAGAACAACCTGATCCTGAATTGATGACATGAAATACCTTATATTGCTGCCGCAGTGACCAACTGTTTGCTCATCATGTCCCAAATGTGCTGCATCACAGAGACTTAGGATGTGTCTTCACTCAAACTTGCTGAAGTTTGTAAAAAAGTTGATTAAACATCCATCTATGATGTACAAAATGTCATTACACATCAATGGTAACCAAATTTGCAGGTCAGGTTCAGTTTCTTTAATCTGCACTGTAATAGTTTCCCCCCAATAACAAACAACCTTCCCTACAATTAACAGAATCCATGCCATCTACAGCATTTTAAATGTAGCCAGACCCATGATTCCCCCTTTGTATGCATATATCACTGTCCCTTACATTCATGATTGCATGAATGTAGCTCTACTCCTTCTGAATAAGACAATTTTTTTCATGAGGAGTGTATATTATATATTACTGCTAGATTACCACTGCTTTTAATTTTACCCTTATATAGAATTACATTAATGTTTTGTATATGTGCTGATTTTAACACAGTATATACATACTTATAACATTTGCACAGGTATAACTGATTATAATATTATATTTCTTTCAGCTTTGTGAAAGAATTCTTTTGGAAGTCTTTTGTAATGAGTCTAGTCCACCTTTTCACCAGCCAATTAGCAAAAAAGTAAGTAAAAAATCCTAGAAATAAAACCTTAAATAAATAGACATAGAAAAAATGCATTTCTAAGCACAGTTAAGCTTTATGAAATAATTATTTTGGAATTTTATAATGAATCTAGTCCAATTTTTCACCAACTAGTGAGCAAAAAAGCGTAAAGTTTTCTAGAAATAAAGCTTTAATTCGATTAAGGTAAGAAAAATGCATTACTAAGCACAGTTTTAAAATCACTTAGTAATTATTATAATAAGAACTGAAATTCAAAAATAAAACTTGAAATTTAAAAACTGAAAGTTGTTTTAAGTTTCATATCTTGAACAAAATGCAAGAAGTACCTGCCTAATCTGCTATAGTAGAAATGGTATTAATTTTAGCCTAATCTATGTCTTGTAGGGCATAAAATCTTCTATGATACTTCCAAAATTTTTTAATTTTACCGTTAGCTAATGTTACTTGGTATTGTAATTGCTTTTATAAAGTATGAAAGATCCTGTTTCAATTTTTTATCTTTTTTTTCTTATTTTAAGTTGAAAATAATATGGAGAATGTTCAAAAAGTTCTTTACATGTGTCTGTAGATTAGCACTCGTTCCTCCAAAGCTAATGAGCTATGACTTATTTGAAAGCTTGTTTAAACTTGTCATTACATGTTAAAAACAAAGGCTGTATCATCATTTCTCTCTTCACTGGTGGCATGTAAAGTTTGCAAAGTAAGCAATCTGCAAAATTGTGTGTTGTTACTCTGGAGCCTAATTAAGATGGGGAAAAATTTTACATTTTAAAAAGGAAATAGCTTGGGAACAATGTGGGAAAAAAATTCATGCTGATGTATCACAAGTATATGGGAGTGTGCCTGTTTATATGGCACTATTACGGGATGGATGTACAAATTCAGAGAGGACAGCAGAGCTTCAAAGATTTCCCTCATGCAGGAAGACCGAAGGAGACTGAACGAAAGAACCATTGCTATTGTTTGGGAATTCATTAAGGAAAACTCAGAAATCAACGTTCAGTAATAAGTTTAGATCCAGTGTATCAGTTGGCAGTGTGAAAATAATTATTCATCAGCATTTAAAATTTTGAAATATCTGTATGAAACAGGTACCTCACATACTGATAGAACAGTGAAAGAGAGCTAGAGTGGACTCATGCAAGGAGATGTTGGCCATATTTGAATCTAGTGGCCCCAAATGCTTAACAGACATTGTCACAGGTGATGAGATGTGGTTTTATTACTATACAACTCCCAGAAAGATTGACAACTATGTTTGAGTTGCTGAAGATGAACTTGCATCCCTAAATCCTCCGACAATGCTTTCACACAAAGAACTGAATGTTCACATTTTATTTCAGTTCCCAAGGATGGTAGTTGTGGACACCTTACCTGAAAATATGACTATAAATGGCCAATACTACACCAGTATTATTTGGCCCAAAATGGTTAAGGAGATGATGGAGCAGCATCCAACAACAAGCATGTCAAGGGTTCTCCTTCCTCAATGATAATGCCAGCACTCACAAAACCTGACAAGTTATGACCTATCTGGAGCAGAAAAAAAATCAAACAGCTACCCCATCCTGCATATTCACCCAATCTTGCACCATGCAATTTTTGGTTGTTTCCAAAAATTGAAAAGGAATTTGTTTGGAGCCTGTTTTAAAGATGCAAGACCTTGCAAAATGTGTTCATTCAGAGTATTCCCCAATAGGAATACTGTCAAGTGTTCTATAATTGGCATAGACATTGCAACTTTGCATAGATGCTGTAGGGGAGTACTTTGAAGGACAGCAAAAGTTTTGTTGAGATAAGTGCAATGGTTTTTGTTCTGCAGATGCATGCCAAGAACTTTTTTTTAACATCCCTCATAAAATGCAGTTTATGTTAAGCTTATTAACTGATTAAAGTAATTATTTTTATAACATAGTATTAAAGGAAACACTATCCCTTGGGAAGCTATGTAGCATGTAATCTAATCTTACTTTTTTTCGTTTATTTTTTAAGGTCAATCATCTGTTAGTATTCATTCTGAATTTTATTACAATATACAGAATATGTATTTTTATATTTACAGGTACCAAATTATCATAAAGTAATATCTAAGCCTATGGATCTGTCTACGATGCGTATAAAATTGTCTACATCTCACTTTAACCATTATGCTAGTGTTGAAGAATTTCTAGGTGATATGAGGCTGGTATTTAAGAACTGTTACACATATAATCCAGTAGGTATTTAGTATGGTTTCTGATTTTGTTATTTAAATCAGTATCACATTTTAAATAAAATGTGAGTGTTCTTCATTGGTATTTGTATTGTCTACTTAATACCCTAACTGGCTAATTCAACATTTCAAAAATTTTTTCTTGTTAACATCAAGTCAGTGATGTTTAAAAAACTCAGTTTTTATTATTCCTATTATTGTGTGAATAGAGATATGACCTCTACTAGACACATGGGAGCAACAAGTATGTTTTAAGTTGTGTGTACGTGTCATGAATAGTTAAAAATATTACGTATAAAGGCATTTTATATTTAAGAAGCAAGATTGTGAATTGCAATTAAAGATGAATTAGGCATTAAGTGACTAATATTAACAGTGAATGCCAGACTATTATAAAAATAATACGAAAAATCCAAATAGTACTTTATTGACATGATTTTATGTTTCTATATGGTTTATCACTTTCTCAACAATTGTTAATTTCCCCCAATCCACTAGAAACTAGTTTATAGCACAGTGACATATTTGCAGTGCTGTCCTTTTAACCCTTTAACACTTAAAACAGCCTACACATCCATGAAGGGTAATAAAGATGAAGGAAAAGTACTATTTATATGGATCTGTTTCAAATCTTGGCCTTTATGGACATAAAAGAGTTTATAAACCTTTGTTGCAATGGTTTGCTTATAATGTGTTAAAACCAATACACTAGCTAACTTCAAAATATTAAAAAGGTGAAAACAATTTCTGATATAGGGATTTCTTTTATCAGTTTTATGAAAATTTTCTAGATTCTTAGAAGATAAACAACAATTAAGAAAAAGAAAGAAAATGACAGTGAAGCATATTTTTATCATAGAGAGTATTCAACACTACTATCAATCACTTTACAACAGAATCATTCTCTGCTCTTAGCATTTTAATAGTAATTTCATCTGCTTCTGGTGACTTGCATAGTTTTAATTTTGAGACGTCCAAGGTAACTTTAGATTGTGATATATGGTCTACATTGAAGCCAGTAATACCTATATTCATTATAAACAATGGGAGAATCCCAGTGTTCCATAAAGGTTTTTCCCACACAAAATATTTATTCTCTGATGTTGTGCTGTCTAGCAACTTTCCTTACTTTGTCAACCAGGCTATCAAATCAGATTTCAACTGATCCTATGTATGTTTATTAAATTCTGTAATCCCATTTGTAAAGACTATTGTAAGGTGCTGATTCAATTCAGCTCTGCATTCCTTTCCTTTAAAAATGAACTGCATAATCTTATCACTGAAAATGATTATCTTCTCTACTCTATTTTACCCAAAAACAGTATTGTTGGTTTCAAGACTAACCTGTTTAAAATGGTGTGAATTATTCTCGGCCTCAATAGTAAATAAACCATGATTGTTGTAATGACTAAGTAAGCTAGCTTAGTAAGCTTTGGCTCTTTCAGAATTTTTTTCAGAGCTTCAATGTTTTAAAGATAATTCTTTTAACCTTAGCACAACATTATTTAAGTTTCCATTGCAAGCCACTTTTAGCATGTTAAGGGTCAGACCCATTTTCAGCTCCTCTATGTAATCTGGTGATCCTAACATAGTCCATCTGTCATTTGTTAATTATTACATAATCATATTGCTAAACAATCCATCAGGTGAAACCCATATATTTATAAATATTCTGTACTAGGTAACTCCCTAATCACTATGCCTTAACTGGCATAGTGATTAGGGAGTGATCTCTCTCTCTCCTTCCTTGTAGCTTGGCCATTTAGCCCATTGTGTGCAAAAAATTGCTACTCTCTTCAACGTATTGAATCCATTTGACATTTAACATTCTTCCACCACTTCTCCTTTTTCCAACTAGTGACTGCAAATTGTATGTAACGAAAGCTCTGGAAATTTCTTAGGAGAGTTCACATTTTAAACAGCTCACTTGTAACATGGTTCATAATGTTTTGGACATTTTTGGAACTTAGGTTATCTCATTCTTCAGAAGAGCAGGATAATGGTGCATGATCTCGCTGTCCTGGCCAGTAGTAGAGTAGTTTCTCATATGAGGACCCACATTCATAATCCTTCCATCATCACTTTCAGTAACACAAGGAAGATATCTTACAATTATGAAGGCCAAATCACAACTCTATCAAGTATACATACAGGGTGATTCAAAGCTTATCGTTCAAATTTCGTGGGGAGGTAGGGAATACGTCAGGAAACCGATTTCACATAGGAAAGTATGTCTGCAAATGTACGCATGCGTATGTAGAGGGCACTGTGTGTACCCAACCAGTGTACAGCTCGCCCGACCACTCCTGCTGTCATCAGTGTACGAGCTGACTTACTAGTGATAAGATGAATCGTTTTACGCATCTAGAGCTAGCGGATATGCATCTCGCATGTGGGGCAGCTGGCAAAAGCTGCCGCCGAGCTAGGCAAGTTTACAAAGACCGATACCCCAACAGAAGAATACCGCAGCATCAAATGTTTGCACGTGTGCATCGCAATCTGCGCAAACATGGTTCACTGTGCAGCAACATGCAGGGTACGGGGAGAAGACTGACGCAGACTGTCAACGTCGCAGAACAAGTCCTACAGTCCATCGAAGATAATCCGAATACCAGCACACGAGCTATTGCTCAGCAGCTTGGGGTCTCTCAGTCAGCAGTGTGGCGGATACTGCACGAGGAACGTGTGCATCCTTACCATCTGCAAAGGGTGCAGTTACTGCATCCTGACGATTATCCGAAGCATGTGGAATTTGTACAATGGTTCATGCAGAAAGGTGCCGTGAACCCCAGTTTTCCAGCTTCTGCCCTTTTTACAGATGAAGCTTCATTCACTCGTAAAGGTGTGTTCAATACACACAATTCACATGTGTGGGCTTACGACAACCCGCATGGTACGAGAAGTCACGCTGCACAACATCGTTTTGCCGTAAATGTGTGGGCTAGAATCATTGGTGACTGTTTGTTGGGACCTTACTTGCTACCGCCCCGATTGGACGGCCGGAAATACCTAATATTTCTCGAGACAGTGTTACCGACTTTTCTGGGCACTGTTCCTGCGCATATCTGCCGAGATATGTGGTATCAACATGACAGGGCTCCAGCCCATAGCACAATTGTTGCGCGTGATTACCTGAACCGAACATTCGGAGCTCAATGGATTGGTAGAGGTGGACCGATCACTTGGCCATCCGGGTCGCCTGATTTATCGCCCATGGATTTCTTTTTGTGGGGGGCCATGAAATACCATGTGTATGAGACCTCCGTTGACAGTGAAATGGACCTAGTTGCACAAATAGTGGCCGCCGCAGGCATTGTCTGTGATATGCCAGGCGTTTTTGAAAATGTTCAGCAATCAATGCAACGGCGCTGTGAATCCTGTGTCTGTGTAAATGGTCGCAATTTTGAGCGCACCTACTGTGAACCTGTACTTTACCTTGTTGGAATAAAAGTCACATTCGTTACCACTTAACTGTACTGTTTCCTTGTGTTCACTTTACTTGTCCATTTCGTTCATGTAGATGACGTTTGCGGACATACTTTCCTATGTGAAATCGGTTTCCTGATGTATTCCCTACCTCCCCACGAAATTTGAACGATAAGTTTTGAATCACCCTGTATAATGACTACTGAGTATTTAATCACTATTAAGCTGTTTTAAGTAACAGAATGAAGATGGGTGTGGAGGAAAAATTGTCTTGTGCTTGGTGGGATCTGAACCCACATTCATTTTTTTTTTCCTCTACACACATCTTCATCCTGTTACTTAAAACAACTTAATAGTGGTTAAATACTAAGTAATCAATGATGAGCTGTGAATTCATTTGTCTAAATATATGGACTATTTTAGAGTACGAAGATGCAATTCGTCTAGTAGTAGAAGAAAAATTTGTGAAACTGAAATTTATAAACTTATTATTTTTTAATTATGCCAGAATTTGGTAAAGATATTTTTAATTTATAGTTTGTCTTTGAATTTGTTATTTGAGTTGAGCTGATATAAATAAGATTTTGGATGTGCAAATTTTTGAATTTTTATTCTAATATGAGGTGGAAAGCTTAATTTACTCTTAAGGATGACAGGAAGACAATATAGGATTTTTATTTCTCTTTGTCTTTATAGTTGTAATGGGCTGCTAATTTTCCCTGACTCCCGTTATCCTTTTATAACTATAATTGGTTAAATTTGCCTCAGAAAGTGCTTAGGGTTGTTGCAGAATTTATAGACAATGCTTAGGGGTGCCACAGAATTCGAAGACAGTGATTAGTAGGGTCATGGAAATTTTAGACCTTATGAGTGTTGCAGAAAATGAAGATAGTGCATGTGTGCTGTGAGCAGGAAAAGGTTTTAAAACGATATCATAGAGAGAAGATGATATTATGTGAACCAATTCACAAATAACTCTGGTATTGTCTTTAAAAATAGATTCAAATCTATCTAAATCCATGTGATAATGAATGTTTGCTGTTTTAAAGTCAGTTGTAGCCCTAGGCTTGTGTTTCTATTATTTTTGTATACACCATTTATGTGTTTAGTCAAAAAAATTCTGTCTAGTTAAAAAAGCTATATAAATATACACCAAAGAGCCAAAACATTATGACCACCTGCCTAATATGATGTTGGTCCTCCACATGCTGCCAAAATAGCTCTTACCTGGTGAGACATGGATGCTACAAGATTTCTAAGGGTGTCTTGTGGTATCTGGTATCAACACATTATTAGTTACATTATTATTACATTATTTAACTCTTGTAAGTTACATGGTTGAGCCGCCGCAGATCGAATATGCTGTTCTAACACAAACTGCAGATGCTCAATTGGATTGATGTCTGAGGAATTTGGAGGCCAGGGCAATACCTGAAAGTCTTCCTCATGTTCCATGAACCATTCTCAAACAATCTGGGCAGTGTGGCATGGTGCATTACCCTGCTGAAAGACTGCACTACTAGAGGGGAATACCATTGCCATGAAAGAATGTACCTGGTCTGCAATGATGTTTAGGTAGATGGTAGACATCATAATTTCCTGCACATGAATGACTGGACCCAAGTTTTTCAGCAACTTGTCCAAGGTTTCTCAGCAAACATTGCCCAAAGCATTACTTTCCTCCAACAGCTTGTTTTCTTTCCACAGTGTATCCTGGTGCCAACACTTCCCCAGGTAAACAATGCACACATATCCAGCCGTCCACATGGTGCAACAGGAAACGAGATTCATCGAACCAGATGACTTTCTTCCAATCATTCAAGATTCAGTTTTGATGCTCACGTGGCCATTATAGGTACTTTCAACAGTGAACCAAGGTTAGCATGGGCACTCATAGTGGCCTGTGGTTACGCAGCCCCATTTTCAGTAGGGTTCAATGTACTGTGTGTTGTGACACATTACTCCCCCCGTCACCAGCATTCAAATTATGGGCGAGTTGCATCACAATATCCCTTCTGTTGGCTTGACCATACAGGATAGCCTTTGCTCACCTCTAGCATCGCTGAGTCGTGGTCGACCCACACTTTGCCGGTGTTTTGTGGTATTTCCCTCGTCTGACCACTTTTTGAAGGTACTAACCACGACTGACCATGAGCACTCCACAAGCCTTGCCATCTCCGAAATGCTCTCTGACCCAGTCATCTGGCCATTACAATTTGGCCTTTGTCAAACTCACTTAAGTCCACTGTCTTTCCCATCTGAAGAACGAGAATAACGCTGATTAACAGAGCTCAGTATCAGGTGTTATTTATACTGTTTCAGGACCTTCACACGTGCCATTGTATACCTGCAGTTGTTTCGATTTGCATAAAGATGCACTGGTCATAATGTTTTGGCTCTTCGGTGTATATACATAAGATATATGAAATTTAATACAAGCATTTAGGCTTCGTAGTTATTTATAGAGGAGTAGTCAAAATTTTGTTTTATATTTTCCTGCATCATAAATTTTTCATGTTCATTTCTATATTACTAATAAATATGCATTGTTTTGTACAAAGCTACTAGAGTGTATCTTCTTTTATGTTATAGAAAGATTCTGAATTATATGAAATGGCCAAAACGTTAGAAGACTTTTTTGATGAACTTCTTAACAAGTACTTACCTGAATATGCTTATGATACAACAGTTGGACTATCACAAGAGTCTGTAGATTCTCCAGGATCTGATGGTGCACAGAGGATTAAAAGGAGTCGTAAAACATGGTCTGATGACATGTTAATCCAATACTGGTGAATATTAATAGTATTATGTTTCTTGTGTTCTTGTTGGTTGCAGTCAGATTTCAGTTTAGCATAATTGTAAAGGTTTTAGGGTGAATTATTTGCACCTTTAATTATTTTCTAATTTAATTGAAATTGATCAAAAGGCTGAAAATTTGAAACTAATTGCTATAGATGCAACTCAGATCATCATAGCTCAGTGATACTCAGACCTAGTAGCAGCAGGATAATCAGATATTTTTTTAGGGAAGGTGAGGAGGTATGGTGGAAATTTTGACGCTTTTGTTAATGTAAACTGGTGAAATAATTATTAATTTTTTTTTCCAAGGAGCAGGTATTAAACCCCTATTTTCTCCCTCCCTTTCCATGCCACTTTCAGAACACAGTGTTTTCGGTAACCACATTGAGGATATTTGATGAGCTCAGTATTAAAAATTATGTTCCAAATGTTTTGTCCCTTAACATATTTAACTTTTCCAGGATTTCCATTGATTATATGTATTGACAGAATTCGAAATGAGAGCCCAGAAATGGCTATATCTGTTTTTAATACAACACCTGAAACTTTTAATTAAAAAAAAATGGAAATTATCATTTCATTTTTTTACATGTATTATAAAAATGCATATTTCCAGCTGGGAAGGGAAAATAATGGTTTTTCATTCAGTGCAAATTTTATTATACTATGATATAAGCAATTCATTAAAGCGATCTGATTGCCATTTCTTAGATCTGATATACAGCAAAGCCAATTTGCTTGTTTCCATTTTTTTGCAAAGCCAATTTACTTGTTTCTGTTTTTCTTCATAGAAGCTACCTCCGGAATTAAGCAAACAAGTTTGATCTGAACTGTTGTGAACTCATTTTTTCTTAAAGTTTCAAACTCCAGAAAATTAACCAAAAACTTCTATTTTTTAAAATTGAAGTATTTTGGAAGCATTTGCAAAGTTTTCCCTTTTCTCTCTTAATCCTATTTCAGTATTCCTAGAATTATTTTTATCATTCATCTCACCATTCAACATGTGCTTTCCTGCTATTGAAACCAAAATCACATGTTTGTGCAGTTCTGATGCGCAAACTAGGTCACATCTCAGCAAGTTGCGGATGTCACACGTGTGGCTTTCTGCATAGTGTCGTCCTAATTTTGTCAACATTGGATATCTTTTCAATTCTTTCAGTTAGTATTTTATTTATACTTAAACTTTCATTTTTAATTCTACAGATTTATTTTGATGTTATTTCTATAAATTTATATGTTATTATCCATTTTTCAAAGTTATGTTACATCGCTGGTTATGACCATGGCTGGCTTATAACTTGTTGCTATGGATGTTTTTATTACTTTTTTTCTTCATTTTTCAAATTTTCAAATAAAATTTTTTGCCTTTTTATTGCTTCCTGTGAATGAATGAGATCTTGGATATGGAAGCAAAAAGTGTTTCCTTGTTACAGAAATCAGTCCTGCCAAGATTGGGAGGGCAATATTGCCAAATGCATTTTAACTCATCCTCCCTCCCCCATTTTCACCACCTCTGAGGGTTTTTTTTAACTCCCCTTCCCTTGGTAAAACTTTAATTCAAAGAAATTATTAATTATTAGTTTTTATTGAATGGTTTTAATATTTGTTACCCCCCCAAGTTCTTAGCTGTGCCTCTCAGAGAATATTAAAATTCTTCATCCTTAGTACACTAACATTTTGTCAAGATCATGAAAATGTACCACCCAAAGGAAAAATATGCAGTGTACAAAGAAAAAAAAGTCCAAGAAAGTGCTTCTCCATTTCCATAAACAAGGCAGAAAAATTCCATAAATCTGTGAATTCAACCTGCAATTTTGGCCTGTGTTTTAAAGTATTTCAATGAAAAAAAAAAAATTAACTGAAGCCTAGTTTTAGGGTTTTTTTTTATTATTATTTCCTAAAAAAAAATCTTAAAAATATTTTTTAAAGAAATTTCCTTTCTACTGATATATAATTTAACTGTTCTTTGTTCATCAGGTTTTTCTTAAATTAAGGCTTAATTGTCTTGTTGGATTTATTTTATCACTGTGAAAAAGTTTTATTAAAATTAATATATTTATAAAACTGTTTAAATTTTTATTTTCATAAAATTTAGAATTAAATTTTGTTTAATTTGATATATAACATGATTTATTTCTGTTGACTGGTTATTTGTTAAAATAACACTAAGTCTAAAGTTGACTTGTTCATTTGGCTCAGCACAATTGCAAAATGCCTGGCTTTTCTCAAAGTATAGTACTTGAGAAAAAATTGCAAAAAAGACTAATTTTATTGTTTCAAGTAAAAATTTATTTTTCTGTTACTCAGAAATAAATAGCATTTATATTCATATGCACATTATGCATATAATTATTTTTGTGTATTAGTGTTTTTTAGATAAATTTTTATTTGCATTACCATGTGTGTTTTTTTCCATACATGACTGTAAAAAGTTCTTCTAAACTTTTACACTGTGAAAAAAGCTGATACTGTTGGAGTGTGTTTGAAAAAATGAAACTGACACCAGAACAAATTTTAACAATTGAAAGTTCAAATTTTGAACAACTATGTGTTAGAAACCAAATAGTTTGTATAAAAGCCTTTAACATGAATTGTAATATTAATTTTTGCCTTGTCATTCTTTGTGATCAAATCTTCAAGCATAATTGTTTATCATAACACACATATTTTAAGTAATAAAAAACAAGAAATCAAGCAATGGTTAAGAATATCTAAGATATTTCCTAGACTCATAAATCATAAAAAATAAATTAACCCTCCACCAGCTGCTTGCCATAGATGTCTGGCAGTAAACCTGTCAGTATAATACATTATAGAGAAGGCCTCTGAGAAAGGAAAGGCTTTGGCATTAAGGCAGCACAAGAAAAGTTACATCTGTGTCTTATTTGGAGCTGCATCCAGGTCCCTTTGGTCAGTACCCAAGCATGCTAACTACTTGGCCACTGGAACGATTGATAAATTACTCCTCAAGCATCTTCTTACCTCATAGGTCTGACAGAAGCCTGTCAGATTAATACAACTTAGGGAAAAATTGTAAGGAAGGCGAGAACTCGGCAGAAAGACAACAGAAAGAGGAAAACATCCCTGCTTTATCCTGGACCAAAACCTTGGTCACTTTGTATGCTACATGATATAGATAAATTTAAGTAATATTTATGTTATAGAATATTTGTACACAGTACAGCCAGTGTTGTCATGATTTGGGGCATGTTCTGTTAGAATACATTGGATCCTCTGATACTTATGCTGAAACATAAAAAGGGCATGGATTCCTTATGTGTGTTGCAGGTTTAGTAGTCTTCAATTTTAACCATGTTTCCCAAGGTAATGGCATCTTTCAACAAGACATTGCACCATGTCATTGAGCTCATATTGTACAGCAATGGTTTGTAGATGATTTGGATGATTTACCTTCCTCACATGGCCAGCCAACTCATCATCTCAGACTAATTGAACATCTCTGTGATGTTGTGAATAAGCAGTCCAATGGGCTGATATACCCTTACCATACTGTTATTAAACTATGGGATGCTTTTCAGTCTGCTTGACTGAACACAATATGTATAGTAGCAAATGTATCATAACTTAATAGCATCCATGCCATGCCCCATTCAGGTAGATTTTTAAGTCCAAAGAGACTACTCATGGTATTTGGTGGGTGGTCATAATTCAGTGAACACTGGATGTAGATTAATTAAAGTGTTCATCCTATATATATATGCAGTATATATACATATGCTTCTAAACTCATTGAATTTGGAATCTTTTGTTTCAGATTTTTGCTGGAAGAATGGAAGACTGTTAATGAAGGCTATAAAGATATGAGGTTGATGTGCTTGTTTTATAAAAAAAAAATATTTATGGAAACTTTTGACATTTTGAAAAATACCTAAAATTATTGAAAAGAGTGTTGACATCCACAAACTAGTCCTAATGAAGGGTGTAATGCATAGATTTTAAAGTGTTACTATGAACTAAACCAAGAATTTGAAAGATTAAAAAAAATTTCATTTCATCTGGAAATTGTTTGATACATTGCATACAGTTTTGTTGCAATTGTCTTTCACCATTTTATTGCACACTGCAAAAGTAGCTTTGCATCACAACTGTGGAACTGCGGGAATCATCAAATCAGCTTAGTTATATAACAACTTTTGATAATTGTCTGAAAAATAAAAAGAGCTGTCTCTTTTATATTTTTTATCTTGTGCAATTTTTTTTGGAAAAGAGAGAAACATTGATTTTAGCCCCACAACTGTTGATTTTTCTCAAGCATTATATCATCCTGTCTCAAGAAGATACAAAGCTTAAAGACTGTTAAGAAATATCAAAAAGTGCTTCTTCAGAGATTTCAATTTAGCATAATAATAGCAGTGATAAGAGGCACAAGCAAAATGTATATACAACATCAGCATTTTATTCTGTTATGTTAAGGCAACAGTGAAAGCTAAAGGATCAGATCTCAATAACCAACTGTTCAGCTATCAATAAAACACCTGGAACTTACATTATGCAATGACAATTTACATTTGGTGTCTGATTAAGATTTCTTGTGGGTAGAATGTACAGTGCACTCTCATTATTTAGGCAGCTGAAGTTTTATTATTCACTTAAAAACAGAAAAATAAAACGTTAATTATATGTATATTTTGTTGTTGTTGTTTTTTTTTTTGCAGATCTAGTGAATTGCATGTTTTTTGAAACCTTACAAAGATATGCTTATTTATAATAAATTTTGACATTCTTATCATTAAAGTATTGCCTTTGATATTTGCTTATGAAATTAATTTCACTCTTAAAATACTGATAATTTTTATTAATCCCCAAGCTGCTGCTGCTGTTTAATGTGAAACTTTCCAACCATTAGCTTCTGCATTTGGGCACTTTCATCTCTATTCACTTGTTACAGCAGTAGTTCTCAAACTTTACCAGTGTTGTCTCTTAAGATTTTTTCACTATTCATTAACCCTTGATATAACTTCAAGCCTTTCCCATGACCCCTTGAAGATTAAATGGTGGAGCATTTTTCATGAAGCCTTAAATTCATAATTTATCAAATGTCTGAAACAATGTAGGAATTGATGTATGATTTCAATATCCCGTATTCTGTGCAAAAAAAATCTAAAAATTCAAAATTTCATCTGAATATTTTGCAACTTATCTAAGTTCTTATCCATTTAAAATCTGAGAATTTAAGTAATAAGAAATTAAAAACAGTGTCGTTAAGTTTATGTAAGTTGTGATAGAGCTTCTGGCAGCATATTCTAAAGCATGAAGTACAATGATTTTTTTAATAGCTTGTGACTCCCCAAGGGATTGTTTCCCATAGTTTGTGAATCAATGTTACAATAGAACTTTACAAGCATTTTATGTAGTTAGGGATTCCTTTTTTTGCTAACTGTATCTTTAATAATTTTTTGTAATTCTCATTGTTAAAACTAGTTCATGCTGAATGCTTAGTAGCAGCCTGGTGATTTGCCAGCATTTTAAGAGTGAATTTTATTTTATTGATGATTTCATACTGAAATGAAATTTTTAAAATTGTGCCTATGAACAAAATATTTGAATGGTTACATTTTATAACACAGAACAGTTTGACTATTTATGCTTTAGCTATTGGCATGTTTATTAGTAAAGTTAAACTGAAATGCCAGTTAGTGGAAAATTTCACTTTTTGCTGAAATTGTAGACATTTTAAATACACTGACTAATGATTTATTCAGGATATGTTGGATATCCTTATATAATACCTCAGTTCTAATTATTCATTAATTCTATGCATAATACAGAAATTTTGTTATAAATGAAAGAAGAAAAGTACACTCTTAATGTTTTAATTACTATTTTAATGAGTCAGGATAGAATCATATGTATCACAAAAAATTTGCACTTGGCAATGTGCATTGTAGAAACATTCTGATATTTCAAATGCACCTTTCCTATCATATTTTGATATTTTTCTTCTCCCTTTCCCTCTTTGAAAGGTTAGGCATGACCATGCACACCTAAAATGTATGTCATATTCACTCTGTAAAATCAGTTTGTATTTAATGAGTGATAATAAAGGAGAATAAAACGTATATATCTAATGTAATATATCTAAATATTTATATAATGTCATTGATTTTCCTTACATCCTAAATACAGGTTACTGTTTCAAAACAAATTGCAAAAGAAAAAAATTCCTTTTTAATTTTTTTTTATTTCTACAAGAAACAGAAAATGAAAGGAAATAAAATTTTAAATAACATTACATAACAAAATTATTATTTTAAGCCTTGAGTGCACAAGTGGGAAATAGTTGCATGGGTGGACAGGTTTGGTCTTAAGGACCCAACTTTTATGAAATCAACTGTATACCAGGTACCATACATTTTCAACTCATTTTTGGTTTTTATTACTGCAGCATCATTTATAAGGTATTATTAACAAAATAAATGCCAATATGGCCGAGTGGGTTAGCGCGCTTGGCTACTGATCTACGGGACCTGGGTTCGAGCCCCGGATAAGGCATGGATGTTCATGTTGTTTTTCTGCTGAGGTCCTGCCATCCTCTCAGATCTTCTACTGTGGCATATAAACTGACAGGCTCCTGTCAGACCTCTGTGGCAAGCAGCTGCTTGAGGGGGTATTTATTTATTTTTTATTTATAATGCATTAAATATTTATTCAGTCAAAAAATATAAATTGAAGTAAATTTACATTTCAAGTGTTAACAAAATATAAAAAAAATAAATAAATAAAAATAAATACCCCCTCAAGCAGCTGCTTGCCACAGAGGTCTGACAGGAGCCTGTCAGTTTATATGCCATAGTAGAAGATCTGAGAGGATGGCAGGACCTCAGCAGAAAACAATACGAACATCCATGCCTTACCCAGGGCTCGAACCCATATCCCGTAGATCAGTAGCCAAGCGCGCTAACCACTCAGCCATGGGACGGCTACAAAATATATGGCAGCAAAAATAATGTAACAGCAGTTTACAAGGCAGGTCTACAACTTGTTTATGATGGTCTGGATGGAGAATAGTAGTTCAATAGAACCCAAGACAAGACTGCTACTCATTAGTGTATTGAAAGGTACTGAAATGTCTAGTCTTTCATCTAATGGCATCTCTGAGATATTTGTGTAGATAAAATTAAATAGATACCACAGGCCCATCCCATGCACTGACCATGCTCTGACAGGTTAAAAATATATGAACGCTTTCAAATTATTATTTTGAAAAGGGAACTAAATCACTCCAGTACAAATGATGAAAATTTTTAATTGCTTGTCCAAATTTCTTGTACCATACAGAAATCATTACTTTTGTATGTGCCAATAACTATAGATATTAGGCTAAAATGAGAATGCTAATTTTTGAACTATTGCACATTTTAAAATAAGAGTTCTCAACTTGTGAGATATAGCATTCAAAACGATTAAACTTTGATCCTCCAATGCAGTTGCAACAATTAAAAAGGTCAAATACTTCTATTTTTGAATAGAGTGTATAAAAACTGGTTTTAGTTTAAATAATAGCTGTGATGAGTGGTAGTTTTAGTTTGAATTGAGCTTGTTTTGTTTTCATTTTATAAGTACATCTAAATATACACATAATTAAAAACTTAAAAAGGAAATATATTTTTCCAAACTTCTCATAATGACTATTATAGATAATCTATGAACCTTAAAATTTAAAAACTGAGCCATATCTAATGCAGATTTTATAGACCATCAAATAGCTAACATGTAGCTCAGGCCATCAAACTCAATGATAGAAAAACATTGTAAGGGGGTAATAAAACAGTAAATAAAACACAACTTTGACTTATTTAAAAAAAAATCTTACAAAATTATTTTAAAGCAAAAATTCTTAAAGATTTACAACATTTTTGGTAATAACAAATATGAAAACTGTAAGAAAAATATAATTAATTTTTGTTCTGTATGAAATGTAGGCACTCATTTATTTAACCATGAAGTTCTACTATATAATGTCCATAATTAAAATTCTGAAATAATTGTGGCCAGTGGATCAAGCATGATATTATGTTGCTTCACATCTATTCAATATTAGATGTACGAGAATTATTTAAGCATCAATAGCTCTATTTCAAGTGATTGCATTTTGAACTGTAACTCTACTTGATTTTCTCAAGAAGTTGTCAAATGCTGGAAGCATTTTTAGTCTGAGAGCCAACTTTTGTGTAGAATATAATGGGATTATTGTACATATGTTTTTTTAATGTAATTTTTATTATGGTCATTGTTTGGTAAGAAAAACACTATAAATATAGAACAATCTATCTTCTGATCTTCACCCACCACCTAAAACAGGTTGAAATATCTGTCTTTTAATTCTCTAAGGTTAATTACATTTTACTTGTTTTATTGAGTAGTTTTAAATATTGGTATAAGTTATTTTGCATTTCACACTAATTTTGGATATATATCATATTTGTTATTTTCACGTTTTTTTTGTTTTGTAAGTGTAAATAGGTTGCCAATAGGGAGAAAAGTGTGGAAAGCATATGCATGGCAGAAATGCCAAATTGAAATTGTTCATGTAATGAAAAGCGTCTATTCATTAAAGTAGCATTTTGTTATGTTAGGCTGAAGTAGAGGAAGAAATTTCAACAAATGCTTTGAAAAATTAATCCTAGAACAACAATTATAATATATGTATATTTTTAATGAATGAAAAAACTACTTCATATTTTATTAGATATTGATTTAGTTTATTTATTTTAGTTTTAGTTTCAAAAGGTTTTTGTTTTTAAACATGAGTGTATCATTTTAAAAGCTTTCACCTTTTTTTGTGTGTGTTACATATTGTTAATAGGTTTGGTTCATATATTTATCTGCTAATGCATGTATCTAGTAATGTTAATTTCCAAAGTAATTTCAAAACTTTAAAATTGTTTTACACCTCATTAACAATGAGTAAAATGCTGTAATACTATTATTATTAAACTTGTTTTCTTTTTCTGTAAATAATAATAACAGACCTGATCATTAGAACCAGTTTTCAGAATAATGAACCTTTATTACTAATGAATAAGTTGCAAAAATCTAAATTTAGTATTACTGCTAAAAATGCATTAATTTATATTACAAAATTGCAGATATCAATTTAAAATTGTCTTCATTTATAAAGCTTAGTTTTTTTCTGATAAGATAAAATATCTGAAGCAGTCATTAATGCGAAAAAAGAACCGCCACTTTATTTACGAAGCATGTATAATGAAAAATTGTCAGAGTAATATCTAAAATTGGCATAAATTTTGTAGATTAGAGTTGATACCTATATTGAATTACTAGCACTCAAGTTGTAAGAAATGTACTGAAATTGAAATAATTTGCTGCTCATTATGCAAAGCACATTTCTAACCTGTTAGAATGAATTAGTATCATAATGGCTTGTAGTCAAACTCAAAGCTGTGCAACAAGAGTAGAAATTGCAGTACTACTAAATATGCTCTTCTCATTTTTTGGTTATCAATGCATTGTAACTGTTACACCAGTGTAAAGTGAACCTCATATATAGGTTGCAGGTGCTGTTGATTGTCACAATGATAAATCTCTCAAAATGCATGGATCTTACATTATGACTCGATGCACTTTTCTCACTGAAGACTAACTAATATTTGTAAGTTGCTCAGTTCAAGTATGTTAGTCTAGCCCAGGGTCTGCAGCCTTTCAAAAGGGAAGAGCCATTTTTTGCTTTTTATCTTAAAATATGTTTTTAGATATGTGAGAGTCGCAACACATATATAAATACACCAACACCCGCACTTAACAAATGATTTAGTTCTAGTGATTATAGCTAGTAAGAGCAGTAATAATAAATTACTCAAGAAAAAAAATAAACTCGCTTCTGTTTGTTCATACATTACTCTCAATAATGTGTAATCAAAATTTGATGTCCCATGTACATTTAATGCAAATTTTGTCATTGGACTTCTTTAATGAATAAGAAAGCTAGGGTTATCATGTATGTTTGAGCACTGCTAAGTCAAGGACATAGGATTCGTAGATGTCATAACAAATATTGATAAACAATACCATCTTCCATAGAGGAAGCAAGGTGTGTGACTTTATATGCCAAATGGAACAGTACTGCTGAGTACAATGAAAAATCTGTCAACTCTTTGCCACATCATTCCATCAATCTAAAGATCCTCTGATGGTATTGAATCCATTGAGAGTAGTTGATGGGCTATTTTCCAGAAGTCCTGTATCAAATACTGCAGTGCAATGTACAAAGGAAAACATGGATGAAGCCCATGTAAATCATTTATACTTATTTAGAACTGCAAGTGCTTTTAAGTATGGTGTATAAAATCTTTCACAATAGGTGAAAGTTATAAACCATACAAATCTGTAATTTAGACAGGATTTTATGACTACCCTGTATATACATTTATGCATTTGCATTTCAGCGCAATATACTCTATAAATCATGGGTGAAACGTACTTATTTAGAACTGCAGGTGCTGTAAGTATGGTGCATAAAAGCTACCATGAGAAATCGAAGTTGTAATCCATACAAATCTACCTAGCTATTCATTTAAGCATCTGCATTATTTATTATATTTCAACTCATTGTACTCTCTTATCTCTATAAACTCCTCGTTGCACTCAATCAAAGTTTTGTATGTGACCTAATTCCGTCCATTGTAGATATCAAAACTGTTTCATCAGATTTTCGTGGAAGAAGCAAGCTCAATAATTTAATTTTTTTATGATAATGAAAATTGCTTACCTTTATTGCTAACCTGGGGCATAGTGTGAGTGGTACCTTTATGCAGTTCATGCTCTGCCACTTCTGGAGGGTGGACTACTTCACATCTCTCTCATTCAGCAATCAGAATGTCACCAAATAAATAATATTATCCCTCTAATATTGCAATTTTAGACATTTGTTGTGGCTGATGAAGGTTTTTTTTTTTCTTAAATTAGACACCGTTCCCCTTCAAAATTAATATTAAATAAATTCAACTCGTCAGAGATAAGCTGACTTAGTAGCAAGTCACCCTTCAATCTAATGTTCCCAGAGTTGAGTCTCCACTATGTGTTAGTATTTTTTCTGTCCTGAGTGAGAAAGGCCACCATCTGTCATATGAGATAAAAAACTAACCTTGTGTGCAGGAGAGCCATTAATGAATATACTTGATAGGAGACTTTCTTATCTCCTAACAGCTGCCCGGGGGATCCCTTTCCCCCCTGCCCATCTCTCTGAGCCTTTGTGACCTGGCTGTTTAACCCATTGTGTGCACAGCAATGCCTCCGTGAGTTTCAAACAATATAATACAACCATTTTCCATAGTTTCCCTTAACACTATACTACTGGCTATTACTATTGATTGTCAGTAGGCCACATATACATCCTTCAAAGATCAGCAATTAAGCAGACAGGTGTGTAGCATTTTATCTCAAATTCATTTGAATAATTTAACTGATGGAATTATACAATTAAAATTTCTAAGCTGTTGCTCTGACCAATATAAGCCAGCAAATGAAAGCCCATATCAAAATAATTTCTGCAAAGATAAATTTTGTAATTCCTTTTAGTATTATTAAGATTCTAAACGTTAATTTTTATATTCTATGCAACAGATTTCAAAACTACAGAGAGCTCAACAGATGTGCAAAATTTCTTAAGAAACAAAAGGCAACGTTTTAATGGTTTCATAATACAAATATTTTCTGATATACCTGTAGTTTTGCCCTACTTAGGCAATCCTGGTATTAAATTTTTCGTAATGCAAAAGTACAAAGGGTATTGTCTGTATATTTCATAAAAGGTGATGCTTATATGTATAATTTAGTTGAAGCTTGTCGATAATGGTGGTGCTTGATGATGAAATGTATAGTGGGGTGGACAAAATAATGAAACATTCTTTATTGTGCCAAAGGAAAACCAAAATCAAAGTTTCGTAAAATATAAAATGATCTTTCTAAGAAAAATGTGTCTAAAGATAAGATCACAATCACATTATGCTTTTTTTTTTTACAATTTCGAATGAAACTGAAACAATGACATAAGAAATTAATACGAATTTTGACTTAAGATGCCATGATCGGCAATGTTGTTGCTAAATATCCCAACTACCATAAAAATATTATGGTAGTTGGGATATTTAGCAACAACATTGCCGATCATGCAATGCAAATATGCGAATATGATTGAACTTTAATATTTATAGATTTGATTGGGATCTTAATTCATCTCCAGCGACACTTTTACATGAAAAGCTTTTTTTTTTTAAAGTTGTGAAACTTCGACTTTATTATGGTAGTTGGGATATTTAGCAACAACATTGCCGATCATGCAATGCAAATATGCGAATATGATTGAACTTTAAGATTTATAGATTTGATTGGGATCTTTTTAATTCATCTCCAGCGATACTTTTACATGAAAAGCTTTTTTTTTTTAAAGTTGTGAAACTTCGACTTTATTATGGTAGTTGGGATATTTAGCAACAACATTGCCGATCATGCAATGCAAATATGCGAATATGATTGAACTTTAAGATTTATAGATTTGATTGGGATCTTTAATTCATCTCCAGCGACACTTTTACATGAAAAGCTTTTTTTTTTTAAAGTTGTGAAACTTCGACTTTTGGTTTTATGATGGCATAACTTTGGAAGTTTCTATTTTGCCTACCGTGATTGGCTACTATATGATATATTGTTAGGTGTTGTGAAATACTGCCACGAATAAAACATCTGGACTAATGTCACCAAATGTAATAGGTTGTGGGAAAGTTTTCCGCACTCATGTACATAATTCAAATAAAAACACCCGTTGTTTTGGGTTTACTATATATGATGTGTTATGTAAATCATTTAACATGCGTCTTTTCGTCATATCCCATTTCTTTCTCTCAGAGATTGCAAATTCTCAGCTGGCATCATAGGGTTGCGACATCTTCCAGATTTTTAGTCCTTATCCTGCATCCTGAACATTCTGGTCAGGATTTAACATACAAACGATCGTAGGATGTTAAATGCTGCACTCCTAAATGGATTAGTTTAAAGCTAATTATTTTAATTTTCGCAAGAAAGTTGGAATAAAGTACCAGATTATTAAAGAAATACAGTCAACGAAATTGAATTATGACCATCCCACTGAACAATGAACTGTGTGAGCAGAATAAAAGTTGGTGTGCACTGACAGTGGTAGTATTTGATTTGTAAGACGCGTGATTTGAAAAGCTTCCCAAATACTTAGGGTGACCAGATTTAAAGAAGATCGGGGGATTTTTGAAAATTCTATCTGAAGGTCTGACATTTTATTAGGGTAACTAGATTACGGAAAAATAATCCGGGAACTTTTGAAAAGTCAGTCTGAAGGATTGACTTTTTATGAAATTGTTGTGTTAAAAAATAATACAATCTTTTTTATTTAGAACATATTTTATATATGATTGCATATATTAGTAAACTTAATATCTAGCAGCACAAAATAAAACGTGAATAATTTAGGTTAACAAAATCGCTTATTGTCGTGCGTTCGTATTCCACCTGGCTCAAGATAATTTTTCCTCTAAAAATTAATCGACGCTACATTCAGAGTGATATCTACTCTAATACATGAATAAATACGTCGAAAAAAATATCTTCAATTTAACTTGTGTGTATTTTTTTTATATAAAAATCTATTTTTGTATAATATTTTAATTTTCGGCAAGTTTTGCATTAAAGATTCTACAAGATACGCGAAAATTAGTTTCCACTTGCAATAAAGCCTCCAATGTGCTCACTTTTATGCATGATTTCTCATCCGTCCATATTAAGTTCACGTTTGAAAAAAATTCAGTTGGATGGAAAGGGAAATTCTCCCGCAGGTTTCATCACTTATTTCTTCGTTCAGAAGCTGAGAAAGTCGCTGCAGAGCGATGCCAAATCCCCCACGTTGCAATGCCGTTCGAGTTTCTAAATCCTGTCCCATTATAGATTGGGACTCGATTATTTTATCCCAACACAGGTTACATAAGGGGAACTTGTATTCCAAATTTGTGGAACTACAGGACACTGAATTCTGTTAAAACAGAGAACAACTTGCATAGTAATTAAGCCATTGGCAACCACTGGGCACGCGATGATAACAGCAAGTAGAAGAAAGACTCATTCTCTACTGGTATGCTCACTGATATCACTATCATTATGTTGATAATTCTAGTCTCAATTTTTCAGTCATCTGCTTTGCGAAATTTTTTATAACAGTATTGCCACTACTATTAGTAAAAACTGCTCAAGCTATATAATCAATTTCATATTTAAAAACTATCTGAAACTGAATTTCCGGAAACAGAGGTCGTAATCCAGACAGGAGACATAACTTTTAATCCAGGGACTATCCCCGGAAAACTGGGACGTATGGCCACCCTACAAATAATGGACAAATGGTAGTATTATCAGAATTTGAAAAAAAAAAGCATGATTGTTTGGTGCAGCTGTCTGGGTGCCTCTGTCTTGGAACCAGCAGGTCTCAGGTTTTTCAGAACGGCTGAGTTGTGTTGGGTTGTTTTACCTCTGAGCGGCACTTTTTTGCACACCATGGGCTAAATGGCCAGGTCACATGGACCCCGAAGGCTCAGAGAAGGTTGGGGGAGGGGACACACTGGAACAGCTGTTGGGAAACAGATGGTTGCCTCCCGTCAAGGCCATCCAGCGTGTTCTTTAACGTGCACAGGGTATGGCTCTCCCGCACACGGGGCCACGGCTTAACGTCCCATCCGACGGACGGCGGCATTTCCAAGCCCATCGGTGTCCCCTACTGACCGTGGGCAGGGCGGGGAATTTTGCGGAGATAAATCTCAACGCTGACCCAGCTTGGACTCGAACCTGGGAACTACAGATTACGAGCCTGGCGCGCTACCGACTGAGCCACCCCCGCCCCTCAGAACGGCTATTATGAAGGCTTATGTGTAGTGGGACAGTGAAGAAAAAGCAATCGATAAGCACAACAATTGTGATGAGATAATTCAGACACTCGACTGCGAATACAGTGCTGGAGAGTGAACAGATTTTTCATTTGTATAATGCCTTGAACTCTATCGTTCGAATATCATCAGATACCTAGAACAACATCCATTCCTAACCCCCATAACATTAAAAAAGCTGTGATTGCAGTGATGCTGGGAACATAATGCAGGACTGAGTACAGCATCCAATGTCCATCCACTATTTGCTCCTTCAAATTCTTCAAACGACGTCTTGATCTTCTTGCATGCTGAATCAAGTTCTCTGTTTAAAGTTGATGTAGGAAGACTTGTGACACAGTTACTTCGGAAAAACGAGGTGCAGTGTTCGAAGGTAGAAGGGGAGACTTTTCGTCTGAAGCGCACTTGCACGACAAGGTACCATTTAATGCTACCTTTCGAGGCCAATTGTTCTTTCAGATGCTTTGGGAATGACTTTCGCGAGGACTCGAGGAAAAAGGTGAGGTCAACAGATGTTTCTTCAGTTGCCATCAGCTTATGTGTTGACAACGTCTTTTTCATTTCTTCTGTAAACTGACAGGGGTCTTCAGGGTCAGATTTTTGTTTTTTCTAGGGAATCTTTTCATCTTCAGAACGTTTTCGCTTATTATTGTGTAGTTTTCTTTGATGGCGCAAAAGATTTTTTCTTCCAAACTCCATTGCACATTCTTCGCATTTGTAGGTTTTCGTGGAGATGTGGGATAATTCATGACGTTGGATGTCATCTCTCCTTGAGAATGTCGATTCACATTGAGAACATTTAAACAGGCTATTTCCATCGCGATTTCTCTTAAGGCGAACGAGATTCGTCTGGAGCGTGAAAGTCTTCTGACATATATCATGTGGATACATTTCAAAAACAGTAACTTGCAAAATAGCCGATTTTATACTACACGAGGTTCTCAGCTACTAAAGGCACAGAGAAAAATTAGTTTCCTTTAAAACGTGAACATCAGCTAACAGGAAAAAAAAAGTTATCACTTTTTGGTGTAGAGTGAGTGTCAACTGCACAATCTCAAATCTCCCCATTTCTACTTGCACTATGACATCGCTGGAAACTCTTAAAATCAGCAGATAATCTCTGAAATTTTTTTTGACCATTCCTATACACCAGGGGAGGGCAAATAGCGGCCCGCGAGCCGCATTCGACCCGCTAAGAGTTTTTTGTGGCCCGCCAAGACAGTCAGAAAAATCCGCCTTGAACCGAGATTTCCTTCCAGTGCGCGACCGAAGATTCGTCTCGTATTTTACACTAGGACGGCCACGTCAATACGCATGCGCAGTGTAGATACGAAAACAATTGCCCACCCCTCCTACATACGATTTCTATCTAGGCTTGCCACCGAATCCTAGACGTAGAAGGGGCGGGGTAGCTCAGTCTCGTAATCTGTAGTTCCCAGGTTAGAGTCCCAGCTGGGTCAGCATTCAGATTTATCTCCGCAAAATTCGCCGCCCTTCCCATGGTCAGTAGGGAGACACCGATGGGCTTGGTAAAGGCCGCCGTCCGTCGGATGGGACAAGCCGTTGCCCTGTGTGCCGGATAGCCATACCCTGTGCACGTTAAAGAACACGCTTGACGGGAGTCTACCATCTGTCTCCCAACAGCTGTTCCAGTGGGTCTCCTCCCCCAACATTCTCTGAGCCTTCGGGATCCATGTGACCTGGCCATTTAGCCCATGGTGTGCAAAAAAGCGCCTCTCAGAGGTAAAACAACCCAACGTTAAAGAATACGCTGAATGGCCTTGACGGGAGGCTACCATCTGTCTCCCAACAACTGTTCCAGTGGGTCTCCTCCCGAAACCTCTGAGCCTTCGGGGTCCACGTGACCTGGACATTTAGCCCATGGTGTGCAAAAAAGTGCCACACAGAGGTAAAACAACCCAACGTTAAAGAACACGCTGGATGACCTTGACGGGAGGCTACCATCTGTCTCCCAACAACTGTTCCAGTGGGTCTCCTCCCGAAACCTCTGAGCCTTCGGGGTCCACGTGACCTGGACATTTAGCCCATGGTGTGCAAAAAAGTGACACACAGAGGTAAAACAACCCAACGTTAAAGAACACGCTGGATGACCTTGACGGGAGGCTACCATCTATCTCCCAACAGCTGTTCCAGTGGGTTCCCTCCCCCAACCTTCTCTGAGCCTTCGGGGTCCTTGTGACCTGGCCATTTAGCCCATGGTGTGCAAAAAAAGTGCCGCTCAGAGGTAAAACAACCCAACCCTAGATGTCGCACAAGTCAAAGGGGGGTCAATTAAATTTCAGTGTTAGCTTATCCATCAGAAACCAATATGCTTTGTGAGCTGTCACAAGAAGCTGCAGTTAAGTGATTCATTGCTCTATTGGCACGTCATTAATACAGATCACTATTAGTCGTTAATAGTATTTGCTGCTGATGCGAAGAGAGAAATCATGCAGTCGACGAACAAGACGTTGCCATCCAACGCTTGTCTATTATTATTCTCCATTAAGTAAACGGCCATGTGGCTTTCTACATGACAATTGAATGAAGTCAATTCGGAGCAGACGTTTGCTCTTGAGTTGTTTTACCTCTGAGCGGCAATTTGTTTGCCTAAAATGGCCAGGTCACAAGGACCCCAATAATTCGAAGACGATTGGGGGAAGAGGATCCACTGGACAGCTCTTAAGAGACAGATGAAAGCCTCCCACCAAGGTCATCCAGCGTGTTCTTTAACGTGCACTGGGCCACGGCTTTAACGTCTCATCTGACGCCATTTCCAAGTCCATAGGTGTTCCCTTTCTGACAAACGCCAGGGCGGGTAGCGGAGATAAATCTCGACGCTGCCACGATTGGGACTAGAATCTGGGAACTGCAGATCCCGAGCCAGGAATCGAGCCCGGATGATCTAAACTAGGGGTTCTCAATGTGGGGTACGCGGTAAAATTTTTGGGGGTACGCCGTGAGAGCTCAAAATCCGCTAGATATATTATGTATATGTGTGTGTTTTATTTTATTCCCATTGTTATACTATAACTATAGTTTTATCTATCTATACAAGGGGTACGCCAGTTACATACACATTTCCAGGGGGTACGTGAAGCATGAAAGGTTGAGAACCACTGATATATGTGTTTTATTTTATTCCCATTGTTATACTATAACTATAGTTTATCCCCGAAGGCTCAGAGAAGGTTGGGGGAGGGAACCCACTGGAACAGCTGTTGGGAGACAGATGGTAGCCTCCCGTCAAGGCCATCCAGCGTGTTCTTTAACGTGCACAGGGTATGACTCTCGCACACACGGGGCCACGGCTTAACGTCCCATCCGACGGACGGCGGCCTTTCCAAACCCATCGGTGGCCCCTACTGACCATGGACAGGGCGGGGAGTTTTGCGGATATAAATCTCAATTTCAGGCGGGGAGTTTTGCGGATATAATCTCTATCTATCATCCATCGGTGGCCCTACTGATCCAGCTTTAACGTTGGGTTGTTTTACCTCTGAGCGGCGCTTTTTTGCACACCATGGGCTAAATGGCCAGGTCACATGGATCCCGAAGGCTCAGAGAAAGTTGGGGGAGGAGACCCACTGGAACAGCTGTTGGGAGACAGATGGTAGCCTCCCGTCAAGGTCATCCAGCGTGTTCTTTAACGTGCACAGGGTATGACTCTCGCACACACGGGGCCACGGCTTAACGTCCCATCCGACGGACGGCGGCCTTTCCAAACCCATCGGTGGCCCCTACTGACCATGAACAGAGCGGGGAGTTTTGCGGAGATAAATCTCAACGCTGACCCAGCTGGGACTCGAACCTAGGAACTACAGATTACGAGTCTTACGCGGTACCGACTGAGCTACCCCCGCCCCGATTTAATTGGGAAACTCTACTCAAGTCTTATTTATATTTCATGCATTTTCCAAGAAATCTTTTAAAGATCTGTAAAACGGAGGGGAAATCCAGTCTCCTGCCCCCCTCCCTTTAAAATATTTAATTTTTTTCTCAATTTTGTTTCTTTCTCCCCTCCCCTCTCTTTTTTTTTTCCAGATTCGGCCTGAATGTAAGTGTTAATAAACGACGGGATTCGAAGATTCTTTTTTACGATCTCTTTCCCAAATAAACTGTTAGGACATGGCGGTGTTTTTTAGTGGTAGTGTGCGCGCGTTTTTTTTTTTTTCGTACTTGCTCTCGAAATAACAATTGAATTAAATCGCCAATGACGCAGATATAGCACCGCGTGCAGAAAGCTAAGCTCTGCGGTGTGGTGTTGAAGTTAATGGGCTACAGATTAGATTAAGGCGAGGTTTGCTGGCTAACCCCCGGGTTTGTCGACGTCAATTATGTCTATGCTATTAGCCGGACTGTTGTTGATGGAGCCGCTGCGGAATTTCCTCTGTGCCGAGGAGCTATTCAGTTTGGTCGCCTGAGGACGTTGTGACTGTGGTGATCGCAAGAGGCATGGCCGTGAAAGAAAAGCTAATGGGAAATTTATGCTGCATTTAGTTATACAGCAAACTCTACTCATGATAAGAGGTTTAAGATCACGCCTTCTATGCCGCATTGAGAAATCGTTATGAATAGCGGTAGAATTTGTAGGTGAAAAAAATAATTGCATTATTTCGTTTCATTAGTTCTTTTCGCGTTAAAGCAAGACATATTTTGATTTTAAAGCAATTTATATTATCAGTAATCAATTTATGTTCTTAAGTTCCCAGATGGCTCGTCGCACAATGGCATTCCCAATGTGGTGATCACTTAGGACCATTGGCATTGAATCCTTTTCGGTAATAGGTTATTTTTTAATAGGGGAAACAATGCAAGGGCCGAAACATTAAATATCTAGACTAGGGGTCCTCAACGTAGGGTACGCGGTAAAAAATTTTTGGGTACGCCGTGAGAGCTCAAAAGTCGCTAGATCTAGTAACAAAGTAAAAATAACCATTGTTATACTATAACTATAGTTTTATCTATCTATACTAGGGGTACGTCAGTTAGATACACATTTTCAGGGGGGTACGTGAAGCATAAAAGGTTAGAACCACTGATCTAGACAATCATTAAATAATGATTGTCTAGATTAGAGGTTCTCAACTTGGGGTACGCAGTAAAATTTTTTGGGTACGCCGTGAGAGCTCAAAAGTCGCTAGATATATTATATATATGTTTTATTTTATTCCCATTGTTATACTATAACTATAGTTTTATCGATCTATACTAGGGGTAGGTCAGTTACATACACATTTCCAGGGGGTACGTGAAGCATAAAAGGCTGAGAACCACTGTTCTAGATACCAAACTTTTTTTTTTTGCACCACTAAATCGGCATAAAAATGTTATTAACAAGCTAGTCATAAGATTATTATTACTATAAGATGATGTCCTTGTTTTTATTTCCAAGGTTGTTTCATTTTAATTTCCATGATTTTACATCCGAGCCTCTGAGATACGAGCATCTGAGATTCGAACCTCTGAGTTACGAGCATCTGAGATTCGAGCCTCTGAGATACGAGCCTCTGGGATACGAGCCTCTGAGATACGAGCATCTTTTGTCGGATCATTCACTTTTACCACCGATTTTTGCGTTTTTAACCATATACTCGACACTTTAACAGATTATAATGTAGGTCATTTTTGTCCATATTCTGGGATATTTACTTGGATCTTTTGCACCTGGGTTAATTTTAATTTGTATTTCTAGATGTGCCTGCTATTTATACCCTTGTTAGTTCTTGTTTGTGTTTTTACCGTTGTTTATATATGCTTTTTTTTATTTTTTATTTGTGCCTTTTGGTGTTTTTAACTTTTGGTTTAGGGTTCTATGCCTTTTATCCTTTATTTTGTCTTCTGATTGGCCCTAGTTCCTAATGCGCCATAAAACCCCAAACAACCAAACAACTTCAAGATGTAACTGCCATTTATGTAATATATTAAGTAAAAAACAAATATATTTTATACATTTTCACACAAATAAACTTTATTAAATTGAATGCCAGTTTCCAAAACCCCTGAAGCGGAATGTTCTTACTTTAAATTCTGTGTTTTACAATTTGGTCAAACTGATAGCAAGACACCCCTTATTTTCGTAAATAATTGAATGACTAATAAAACTAGTGAGCATTCCCTCATATAGACAAAAACTAGAAGCCTAACGTATTACCTCCGGCGAATGTGGGATGCTCATTTTCAGAGAATATGAAGATTTTCATTTTCCGAATTTTGCATTCTTTAACAACAATAATTCGTACTAATTGGTGATTGGAAAATGTAAATGATAATATATTATTAGCCCATTAAAACGCAAAAAGCATATATGATTTATCACTTAAAAGAAAAATGTTGGATTTTCTTATCCCTAGGGGGCGGGGGGAGGGGGGCTCAGTCGGTAGCGCGCCAGGCTCGTAATCTGTAGTTCCCAGGTTCGAGTCCCAGCTGGGTCAGCGTTGAGATTTATCCCCTCAAAATTCCCCGCTCTACCCTAGGTCTGTAGGGGGACACCGATGGGCATGGAAAGGCCGCCATGCGTCGGATGGGACGTTAAGCTGTGGTCCCGTGTGTGTGAGAGCCATACCCTGTGCACGTTAAAGAACACGCTGGATGGCCTTGACGGGAGGCAACCATCTGTTTCCCAACAGCTGTTCCAGTGGGTCCCCTCCCCCAACCTTCTCTGAGCCTTCGGGGTCAATGTGACCTGGCCATTTAGCCCATGGTGTGCAAAAAAAGTGCCCTCAGAGGTAAAACAACCCAACCCAACTTATTCCTAGGGTTAAGGGTCAAATCGTTCAGTGTATACAAAATAAAATAATTTATTTATTGTTACAACATTAAAATATTTTTGAAAATTTTAAAATTAAGTCATAACTTTATAAAAATAAGGAGCAACTGGACGAATTTTAACCTGTTGTAATTTCATTACAACACACATAAATCAATTATTCTGTTTCTTCATTAATATATTCTGTCACCAGAATCCAAGCATAAATATATCGTTTGCAATATTACTTCGAGTTTTACATTTCGTGCCTTCTAACGAGGGTAAATTAAGGCCATTTGGAAGATTTCAAAATTATGAATCATCGCATTTCGTTAGTACAGTCGCTCAAAAAAATATCCGAACACTATGGTTGATTACAGAATTCAGAAAAAATATCTGGCAATGATTTTTTTTTAGAAATTAGTGATCTGGCAACCTTCGTGTCACGTGATTACAGAATTCAGGAAAAATATCTCGAGCGTGTACAGCAACTGTACACGCTCCAGTTACCGTTCACAGCAAACTGGAGCGTGTGAAATTACGGCACACGCTCCAGTTTGCTGTGAACGGTAACTGCACACGCTCAATATTTCCGTGAGTGAGCCCACACGATCTAATATCAAAATAATATGACCACCTACAGTTGCTCAAAAAAGTATCCGACCACTATGGTTGATTACAGAATTCAGAAAAATTATCTGGCAACGATTTTTTTTTAGAAATTAGTGATCTGGCAACCTTCGTATCACGTGACACGAAGGTTGCCAGATCACTAATTTCTACTTATTTTATATTGCATACTTATTTGAGCGACTGTGTGGCTGTCGAGCGAGAAGGTCGTGTCAAAAGGACGCCGCTCTTACTCGAAGGACACCCTTAAGGAGAGGGTTCGATTCCAAGTTAGATTCGAGATTCTTGGTGAATCTGATACAGTTCTGTGAATTCAGTGTGAACCACATTGTAGACAAAGATTAATTATACTTTCACCGAGTTTGAGGTGGGTAAAAAAAAATAATTTTTAGCCGTCCCGTGGCCGAGTGGTTAGCGCGCTTGGCTACTGATCTACGGGACCTGGATTCGAGACCCGGGTAAGGCATGGATGTTCGTGTTGTTTTCTGCTGAGGTCCTGCCATCCTCTCAGATCTTCTACTGTGGCATATAAAATGACAGGCCCCTGTCAGACCTCTGTGACAATCAGCTGCTTGAGGGGATATTTATTTATTATTTATTTAAAGCGAGAAACTGCAATGTGGGCGGTTCTCCACCTCATTGTGTAAATGTTTGCAGCAGCAAAGGACTACGGAGTTGAGAGCATCCCCAGCACGAAATTATATATAGTGTTAATAAACTGTGTCGTCCCTATACAACTCTCGTGCAGTTAAATGTTGGACATATTTTTATTCGTCATTTAACGCAGCAAATCTGAGGCATACTGCGGTACGGGCGTAAAAACCCTAGTGTCACGTGACACGAAGGTTGCCAGATCACTAATTTCTAAAAAAAATCGTTGCCAGATATTTTTTCTGAATTCTGTAATCAACCATGGTGTTCGGATACTTTTTTTGAGCGACTGTAGGTGGTCATATTATTTTGATACTAGATCGTGTAGGCTCACTCACGGAAATATTGAGCGTGTGCAGTTATCGTTCACAGAAAACTGGAGCGTGTACAGTAACTGCACACGCTCGTTTGCTGTGAACGGTAACTGGAGCGTGTACAGTTGCTGTACACGCTCCAGATATTTTTCCTGAATTCTGTAATCACGTAACACGAAGGTTGCCAGATAACTAATTTCTAAAATAAATCGTTGCCAGATATTTTTTCTGAATTCTGTAATCAACCATAGTGTTCGGATACTTTTTTGAGCGACTGTAGGTGGTCATATTATTTTGATACTAGATCGTGTGGGCTCACTCACGGAAATATTGTTGAGCGTGTGCAGTTGCTGTACACGCTCCAGATATTTTTCCTGAATTCTGTAATCACGTGACACGAAAGTTGCCAGATCACTAATTTCTAAAATAAATCGTTGCCAGATATTTTTTCTGAATTCTGTAATCAACCATAGTGTTCGGATACTTTTTTGAGCGACTGTACGAGCGTAAAAATCCGCGAACCTGTCATTTCACCGAAGTAAGGGTGAAAATAGTTAAGTAACCAATTCATCGTCCTCCGTCGGCCACGACATTTGGCCCAGCCCCATCGCATTCCGAATACGGAGAAGGACATCACATCTAGCGCAGTCTAACAGAATTGGCGCGAGGGCATCACATTCTGGCTCAGTAACAGGAAACAAAAAGGGGAGGACATCACAGTGACCACAGACAATAATTTCTTCTCGCTCCTGGGGTCTTTGTGACCAGGGGATACGTACCCCACTCCCACCCCAAAAATCTGGTCGTATAATACGAAATCTCAAACTTGTCTACCTGCTTTGATATTCAAAACAGTTGTCTGTATAATTTTATTTTAGTCCCACAGTATATGTCCAATATTAAAAATAGATTTTAAAACCAGCTATAAAATTTTATCCCATATGGAATATAGAATATCATTTTAACCATTTCATTATAATTTTGGAATATTTCAGTAATTGGGAAATCCTATTCAAGACTTGTTATTATCCCCAAAATAAAGGAAAAACCAAATTCTCGAACCCTCCCCGAAACTAAATTTTCCGACTCCTAATCCCCCCTCCCCCGAATAAATCCTGGATACGTAAACTTCCCATTGTGTGAAATAAAATGTCGCCGAAGGGTTGGATTGGATTGTTTTACCTCTGAGCGGCACTTCTTTGCACACCATGGGTTAAATGGGCAGGTCACAAGGACCCCGAAGGCTCAGAGAAGGTTGGGGGAGAGGACCCACTGGAACAGCTGTTGGGAGACAGATGGTAGCCTCCCGTAAGGCCATCCAGCTTGTTCTTTAACGTGCACAGGGTATGTCTCTCCCGCACACGGGGCCACGGCTTAACGTCCCATCCGACGGACGCCGGCCTTTCCAAGCCCATCGGTGTCCCCTACTGACCGTGGGCAGGGCGGGGAATTTTGCGGAGATAAATCTCAACGCTGACGCAGCTGGGACTCGAACCTGGGAACTACAGATTACGAGCCTGGCGCGCTACCGACTGAGCCACCCCCGCCCCATCGCAGAAGGGTAAATGAACTGAAAATCTGAGAAAATATGAACGCTGGCCCAATCAGAACCCCAATTAGTCATCCTCATGTCGTGAATCTGCTATTCCTTGACACATTGACATGAGACCTCCATTAAGGTCCTGAGAAGTAAGATTTTTCTTCAACTCTTTCTTGATGCAATGATCGGCGTCGAGGAGCGTCTGACAGGCGATAGTTTACCGTCAATGGGATTAGAAGAGATCCGCCTCGCGACTTGATCCAACACAAAGCGATGGTCATTCTTGAGCCCAACACAATGGGGTCGACTTGTTCTAGGAAACCGGAAGTTATTTGTCGTGTTTCCTGTTGCGGAACTACGATTCTTCAAAGAAATGTTTCACCAATGCAAAGAACAGAAGAAAGCAAATGAAACAAGTGACATTAAACTTTGGCCATTTGTTCTGTTTAAGAAGTCTTTTTTAAGAAACCACCACGATAATCTAGTAAAAAACTATGCTAGTAAAAACGACAGAGGAGGTTGAGTCCCACCTGGGCCAGCGGTGAGATTTATCTCCGTAAAACTCCCCCCCCCCCCCGCCACCTACAACCTTCAGTGAATCAGCCTTATTTTCGGAAAATCAGTTTCATGATGCGCATCAATTAATAACCTCGTAACTAATCAGGGCCGGACTTTCGCATAAGCGAAGCTACAGCTTAGGGCCTCACAATTATGAGGGGCCTCAAAAATTTAAGTTTGAAGTTTATCTGTCACGAAATTTTTTATATTCAAATTAATATATTGTGAAAACAATTGTTCATCACAACTTTGCACAGTCATTACTGTGGACAGGGGCTAGTATAATGTTTCACCACATCAATTTCATACATATTTTTTAATGTTCCCTTCCATCAGAATAATAAATATATATAATCACTGGGGGCGGAAACAGACATGGTTAACAAAATCTTTTTGGCGGGGGTGGCTCAGTCGGTAGCACGCCAGGCTCGTAATCTGTAGTTCCCAGGTTCGAGTCCCAGCTGGGTCAGCGTTGAGATTTATCTCCGCAAAATTTCCCCACCCTGCCCACGGTTAGTAGGGGACACCGATGGCCTTGGAAAGGCCGCCGTCCGTCGGATGGGACGTTAAGCCGTGGCCCGTGTGCGGGAGAGCCATACCCTGTGCACGTTAAAGAACACGCTGGATGGCCTTGACGGGAGGCTACCATCTGTCTCCCAACAGCTGTTCCAGTGGGCCCCCTCCCCCAACCTTCTCTGAGCCTTCGGGGTCCACGTGACCTGGCCATTTAGCCCATGGTGTGCAAAAAAGTGCCGCTCAGAGGTAAAACAACCCAACCCTCCCCCAACTTTCTCTGAGCCTTCGGGGTCCATGTGACCTGGCCATTTAGCCCATGGTGTGCAAAAAAAGTGCCGCTCAGAGGTAAAACAACCCAACCCGTCGGATGGGACGTTAAGCCATGGCCCCGTGTGCGGGAGAGTCATACCCTGTGCACGTTAAAGAACACGCTGAATGGCCTTGACGGGAAGCTACCATCTGTCTCCCAACAGCTGTTCCAGTGGGTCCCCTCCCCCAACCTTCTCTGAGCCTTCGGGGTCCAAGTGACCTGGCCATTTAGCCCATGGTGTGCAAAAAAGTGCCGCTCAGAGGTAAAACAATCCAACCCAACCCAATCCATCAGAATAATAAATATATATAATCACTGGCGACGGAAACAGGCATGGATAACAAAATCTTTAAAGATAACCATTAATTACTATATAGGTCTTCCATTTCGACCTTTCAACGAAATTTAAATTACTAGCGACATGAGATTCTAATGATTTTTCGCAAATTTGTGAATGCTAATTAATTCATCACGTAGAGCACAACTCCTTCAGTATCTGCATCCAATCCAACAATTAAAGCCAGAGGAAGATCTGCAGTTTTTATAAGATCTTCTTCTTTTCGTAATTCTTAAACTTATTGTAGCTAAGGGCCTCTTGAACCTTATTGCAGCGGAGGGCTCTGAAACTTATTGTAGCTTAGAACCTCAGAAGATCTAAGTTCGGCCCTGGAAATTATACTTTCAATTGGGTTGGGTTGTTTTACCTCTGAGCGGCACTTTTTTGCACACCATGGGCTAAATGGCCAGGTCACATGGACCCCGAAGGCTCAGAGAAGGTTGGGGGAGGGGACCCACTGGAACAGCTGTTGGTAGACAGATGGTAGCCTCCCGTCAAGGCCATCCAGCGTGTTCTTTAATGTGCACAGGGTATGGCTCTCCCGCACACGGAGCCACAGCTTAACGTCCCATCCGACGGACGGAGGCCTTTCCAAGCCCATCGGTGTCCCCTACTGACCGTGGGCAGGGCGGGGAATTATGCTTTCAAAATTCAACAACTTAATTATGAGATTATCTGTCCCAGCTGGGTCAGCGTTGAGACTTATCTCCGCAAAACTCCCTGCCCTGTCCACAGTCAATAGGGGACACCAATGGGCTTGGAAAGGTTCGCCGTCCATCGGATGGGATATTAAGCCATGGTCCTGTGTGTGGGAGAGCCATACCCTGTGCATGTTAAAGATCACGATGGATGGCCCTGACGGGAGGCTACCATGTGTCTCCCAACAGCTGTTCCAGTGGGTCCCCTCCCCCAACCTTCTCTAAGCCTTCCGGATCCTTGTGACCTGGCCATTTAGCCCATGGTGTGCAAAAATGTGCCGCTCAGAGGTAAAACAACCCAACCCACCCTCTAACAACGAAAATTCGGAAGTGAAGATCCCAAATTCCTTCAACGTTCTTCACTTTTTTTGAACACACCAATTCCTCTCGTCCTTGAGGTCGAAAACAAGCAACTTAAAGAAGACTTAATTTCTTGACACACACACAAAAACACATTTTTTTTTTAATTTCGCGAAACACTTTATGAGTTGTTTAAGGGAAGGAAACGGAGCAGCCACGAGGGAAAAAAAACTTAAGTAACGGAGAGAGCTTCTTTTGAACACCAAAGTAAGTTGTTAATTACTGGCAACGACTTTTCGCTTACAACACCCACATGAGAAGAGCTTTAGTGTGAGCCACTGCTTAGCATATAAATGAGTTCTGGCCCTTGTGCCAGTCATATATCAATTTGCTCTACAAGGCAACACGACGTTGGGTTAGACTCGAATACAGAGTTTGTCCACACAGGATGTGATTTAACGTCATAAACTTTTCCATATCTTATGGCGTCATGAAATAAAACCATGACCAGAATGGATTTCACTTTAGAACAAATTGGAGTTGGGTTGGGTTGTTTTACCTCTGAGCGGCACTTTTTTGCACACCATGGGCTAAATGGTCAGGTCACAAGGACCCCGAAGGCTCAGAGAAGGTTGGGGGAGGGGACCCACTGGAATAGCTGTTGGGAGACAGATGGTAGCCTCCCGTCAAGGCCATCCAGCGTGTTCTTTAACGTGCACAGGGTATGGCTCTCCCGCACACGGGGCCACGGTTTAACGTCCCATTCGATGGACGGCGGCCTTTCCAGGCCCATCAGGGGCGGGGGTGGCTCAGTCGGTAGCGCGCCAGGCTCGTAATCTGTAGTTCCCAGGTTCGAGTCCCAGCTGGGTCAGCGTTGAGATTTATCTCCGCCAAATTCCCCGCCCTGCCCACGGTCAGTAGGAGACACCAATGGGCTTGGAAAGGCCGCCGTCCGTCGGATGGGACGTTAAGCCGTCGCCCCGTGTGCGGGAGAGCCATACCCTGTGCACGTTAAAGAACACACTGGATGGCCTTGACGGGAGGCTACCATTTATCTCCCAACAGCTGTTCCAGTGGGTCCCCTCCCCCAACCTTCTCTGAGCCTTCGGGGTCCACGTGACCTGGCCATTTAGCCCATGGTGTGCAAAAAAGTGCCGCTCAGAGGTAAAACAACCCAACCCAAGCCCATCGGTATCCCCTGCTGACCTTGGGCAGGGCGGGGAGTTTTGCGGAGATAAATATCAATGCTGATCCAGCTGGGACTCGAACCTAGGAACAAATTGGAGAGTATGCAGTGACTGCTCATGCTCTGGTCTGCTGTGGAAGGACTTCTATTATCTGTCATGGTCTTGCTTTAAGACGTTATAAAGCTTTGACATGTTAGTAACGCTGAACCGCTCAGATCGTTTCCTGTGTGCCCATACACGGACAGTTTTACACGCAAAAAAATGAAAAAGCCGGGGGAGGGGACCCACTGGAACAGCTGTTGGGAGACAGATGGTAGCCAGAAGAGTCATCCCAGCAATGAGAATCATCCTCTCTCGCAGTATGGGAATAAACTGAACATGAGATGATTGCTTGGTGTTGAGAGGTGAGATGTCCTCAGGTGTTTCAGAGACCGTTGATGGGGGATTTAATTGAAAATTGAATTGAATACATCTTACAGGAGACAGGACAGATGAAAAAAAAATCGATTTTACGTAGAACTCTGATTATCCAGATCTCGATCTCTCGAACTGATTTTTTTTTCTAAACTCGTGACACAAAACGTTTGATACGGTTCGAAAAAAAAGGGATTGTAATTTTTAACCAAATATAACTATACGCTCTATGATAAGATTTTATAGCATGTTTATATTCTTATTTCGTTATATCGTTTAATGACTATAATGAGTATAAACAATACAGGTTGCCGGAACTATTTCTTTCTCAGGGGGTCATAGTCCTTCCTTTGAGAATGCTAATAGCTGGATGTGACTCAGTCGGTAACGCGCCACGCTAGTAATTTATAGTTCCCAGGTTCGAGTACTAACTGTGTCAGCGTTGAGATTTATCTCCGATAATCCCCACCCTGGTGGTTAGAAAGGGATACCGATGGGCTTGGAATGGTTACCGTCCGTCGGATGGGACGTTAAGCCGTAGCTTCCTTCTACAGGTTGTTTTACTTCTGAGCGGCACTTTTTTTGCACACCATGGGCTAAATGGCCAGGTCACATGGACCCCGAAGCCTCAGAGAAGGTTGGGGGACCACTGGAACAGCTGTTGGGAGACAGATGGTAGCCTCCCGTCAAAGCCATCCAGCATGTTCTTTAATGTGCACAGGGTATTGCTCTCCCGCACACTGAGCTACGCCTTAACGTCCAATCCGACGCATGGCGGCCTTTCCATGCCCATCGGTGTCCCCTTACAGACCTAGGGTAGGGCGGGGAATTTTGCGGGGATAAATCTCAACGCTGACCCAGCTGGGACTCGAACCTGGGAACTACAGATTACGAGCCTGGCACGCTACCGACTGAGCCACCCCTTCTACAGGAGAGCCATACCCTAGAAGAGTTAAATATCCTGTGCATGCAAAAGTCTAGGTTGGGTGGCCTTGATGGGAGGCTGTCATCTGTCTTCTAACAGCTGTTCCAGTCGATCGCCTTCTTCAACTATCTCTGAGCCTTTGGGGTCCTTGTGACCCGGCCATTTAACCCATTGATTGCAAAAAATGTGCCGCTCGGAGGTGAAACAACCCAAAGCTAGGAACGGAAGCCAAAAGATATTAAGGTAATATTACACTCATTTTTAAAGACCAGTAAAACAGAGGGAAATTTTTTATGCCAGAAAGGCGTTCCGATTCTTTCCGGCTCGTGATCCAATTATTCGTCCTTCCTTTATTTTTTGTCTAGATCCGGGCTTCAAACACTATAATAAAATAAATATATATATATATAGTATAATAAAATTCAGATTTAGATGGAGGGGCGGGGATGGCTCAGTCGGTAGCGCGCCAGGCTCGTAATCTGTAGTTCCCAGGTTCGAGTTCCAGCTGGGTCAGCGTTGAGTTTTATCTCCGCAAAATTCCCCGCCCTGCCCACGGTCAGTAGGGGGGAAACCGATGGGCTTGGAAAGGCCGCCGTCCGTCGGATGGGACGTTAAGCCGTGGTCCCGTATGCGGGAGAGCCATACCCTGTGCACGTTAAAGAACACGCTGGATGGCCTTGACGGGAGGCTACCATCTGTCTCCCAACAGCTGTTCCAGTGAGTCCCCTCCCCCAACCTTCTCTGAGCCTTCGGGGTCCATGTGACCTGGCCATTTAGCCCATGGTGTGCAAAAAAGTGCCGCTCAGAGGTAAAACAACCCAAAAGATTTAGATGGACTTGATTGAGATCTTTAATTTATCTTTAGATTTATATTTCATTAAAATATCATATTGAGGAAGATATAAAGCTCTGAATGTGCATTTCTATTGAGAAAACCTGGAACTGTTCCCATTTTTATGTCCAGAACTTGTATATAATAACTTATATGAGTGAAATTTTAAATGTCAATAAAATGGAGCCGTCCTGTGGCCGGGTGGTTAGCGCGCTTGGCTACTGATCTAAGAGACCTGGGTTCGAGCTCCGGATAAGGCTATGGATGTTCGTGCCATTTTTCTCCTGAGGTCCTGCCATCCTCTCAGACCTTCTACTATGGCATATAAACTGACGGTCTCCTGTCAGACCTCTGTGGCAAGCAGCTGCTTGAGGGGGTATTTACTTTTTTATTTTTTTAATAAAATGGCGAGTATGAAATTCCAAAAAATAAATCCCATTTCCATCTAAAGTTTAGTGCAAGAAGAGCTTTATAATTCCTTTTCCAACATGCATATAACACACTGAAAAGAAAACTTTTTCCAACGGACTCAAGAGTCCATTTGGGCAGTGACAACTTCTTATTGTCACGTTTCCTTCACCATAGGACACTTGTTGGCGACTTCCCTCGCGTGGGCATCCGAAATCAATACACTCAGATCCAAAAAATAATGGACATCTTTGCAAGGATGCATTGTTTGTTGGAGGACTTGGCTAGCTGCCTAAAGCTACGGCCACATGAAAAGCGTCTTAGCGTCACAAACGTTTCAAAAAATCTTCCTCATTTTAAGATCATCACCACCAACGGAAGGTGGACGACAAGGAGTGCGTGCTAGATGCACGCACCCCAGTTTGCCGTGGGGTCGGTTTCATTGTCGGTAATGATTTGAGACACCGAAAAGTTTGAAAACGTTAATGACGCTGAAGTGCTCGAAACGCTCTCGCGGTGAGTGTGCTCTTAGAGTGACAAACGAGCTCTTTTCAGCACGAAAGTATTTGCTTTTGGCCACCAAACGGAATAAATGGCGCTGTTGGCTTTGCTTAAGAAAACGGCAGAATTCATATCGCATCAACACTATCTTCAAACACGTATTGGAACACTTTCTATGCTGTGCAAACAGACAGATATAGTCGTTCAAAAAAAAAATAAACCAACACTATGGTTGATTATAGAATTCAGAAAAAATATCTGGCAACGTTTTCTTTACAAATTAGTGATCTGGCAACCTTCGTATCACGTGACACGAAGGTTGACAGATCACTAATTTCCCTCCCTCCCTTTGATCTCAGTTTTCTTTGGCTACCCTCCCTTTGATATCAGTTTTCTTTGGCGACCCTCTCTCTGATTTCAGTTTTCTTTGGCGACCCTCCCTTTGATTTCAGTTTTCTTTGGCGACCCTCCCTTTGATTTCAGTTTTCTTTGGCGACCTTCCCTTTGATATCAGTTTTCTTTGGCGACCATCCCTTTGATATCAGCTTTCTTTGGCGACCCTCCCATTGATATCAGCTTTCTTTGGCGACCCTCCCATTGATATCAGTTTTCCTTGGCGATCCTCCATTTTATTTCAGTTTTCTTTGGCGACCCTCCCTTTGATCTAAGTTTTCTTTGGCGACCCTCCCTTGATTTCAGTTTTCTTTGGCGACCCTACCTTTGATATCAGTTTTCTTTCGCAACCCTCCCTTTGATCTAAGTTTTCTCTTCTTTCTCTTCTTTTGATCTAAGTTTTCTTTAGCGACACTCCTTTTGATATCAGTTTTCTTTGGCGACCCTCCCTTGATTTCAGTTTTCTTTGGCGACCCTACCTTTGATATCAGTTTTCTTTCGCAACCCTCCCTTTGATCTACGTTTTCTTTGGCGACACTCCTTTTGATATCAGTTTTCTTTGGTGACCCTCCCTTTGGTTTCAGTTTTCTTTGGCGATCCTCCATTTTATTTCATTTTCTTTGGCGATCCTCCATTTTATTTCAGTTTTCTTTGGCGACCCTCCCTTTGATCTAAGTTTTCTTTGGCGACCCTCCCTTGATTTCAGTTTTCTTTGGCGACCCTCCCTTGATTTCAGTTTTCTTTGGCGACCCTACCTTTGATATCAGTTTTCTTTCGCAACCCTCCCTTTGATCTAAGTTTTCTCTTCTTTCTCTTCTTTTGATCTAAGTTTTCTTTGGCGACACTCCTTTTGATATCAGTTTTCTTTGGTGACCCTCCCTTTGGTTTCAGTTTTCTTGGCGATCCTCCATTTTATTTCATTTTCTTTGGCGATCCTCCATTTTATTTCAGTTTTCTTTGGCGACCCTCCCTTTGATCTAAGTTTTCTTTGGCGACCCTCCCTTGATTTCAGTTTTCTTTGGCGACCCTCCCTTGATTTCAGTTTTCTTTGGCGACCCTACCTTTGATATCAGTTTTCTTTCGCAACCCTCCCTTTGATCTAAGTTTTCTCTTCTTTCTCTTCTTTTGATCTAAGTTTTCTTTAGCGACACTCCTTTTGATATCAGTTTTCTTTGGCGACCCTCTCTCTGATTTCAGTTTTCTTTGGTGACCCTCCCTTTGGTTTCAGTTTTCTTTGGCGACCCTCCCTTTGATTTCAGTTTTCTTTGGCGATCCTCCTTTTGATATCAGTTTTCTTTGACGACCCTCCATTTGATCTAAGTTTTCTTTGGCGACCCTCCCTTTGATATAAGCTTTCTTTGGCGACCCTCCCTTTGATATCAGTTTTCTTTGGCGATCCTCCATTTGATTTCAGTTTTCTTTGGCGACCCTCCCTTTGATCTAAGATTTCTTTGGCGACCCTCCCTTTGATATCAGTTTTTTTTCGCAACTTTTGAAATCAGTTTTCTTTGGCGACCCTCATTTGATTTCAGTTTTCTTTGGCGACCCTCCCTTTGATTTCAGTTTTCTTTGGCGACCCTCCCTTTGATTCCAGTTTTCTTTGGCGACCCTCCCTTTGATTTCAGGTTTCTTTGGCGACCCTCGCTTTGATATAAGTTTTCTTTGGCGACCCTCCCTTTGATATCAGTTTTTTTTCGCAACTTTTGAAATCAGTTTTCTTTGGCGACCCTCCCTTTGATTTCAGTTTTCTTTGGCGACCCTCCCTTTGATTTCAGTTTTCTTTGGCGACCCTCCCTTTGATTCCAGTTTTCTTTGGCGACCCTCCCTTTGATCTAAGTTTCCTTTGGCGACCCTCCCTTTGATTTCAGGTTTCTTTGGCGACCCTCCCTTTGATCTAAGTTTTCTTTGGCAATCCTCCCTTTGATATCAGTTTTCTTTCGCAACTTTTGAAATCAGTTTTCTTTGGTGACCCTCCATTTGATTTCAGTTTTCTTTGGTGACCCTCCCTTTGATTTCAGTTTTCTTTGGCGACCCTCCCTTTGATCTAAGTTTCCTTTGGCGACCCTCCCTTTGATCTAAGTTTCCTTTGGCGACCCCCCTTTGATCTAAGTTTTCTTTGGCGACCTTCCCTTTGATTTCAGTTTTCTTTGACGACCCTCCCTTTGATTTCAGTTTTCTTTGGCGACCCTCCCTTGATTTAAATTTTCTATGCGACCCTTCAGCTGAAAAGTTTCACTAGGTCAGGTCTAGGGGGTTTAAGAAGTGGATTGTTACTTATATCCCCCCCCCGATAGGGGACCACCTTGTCGTGGTGGGGGGGGCCTAGGGCCCAGCAACCCGGCTGAGGCTTTGCCGGTCGGGATGATCCCCAGCTGGAGCATGCCGAAGGCTTTGCCGGCTGTAGTGGGCACCAGCTGGAGCATTGCCAAGGTTTTGTCGGTTGGGGTGGTCCCCGGCTGGAACATTGCTGAAGCCAACCGAGGTTGATGATGCTGCTGGCCGGCTTGATTGCCTGTCGGGTGGTGACGGCGTCGGAGACCTCACCTATCAGGAGACCTGGGTGGTCTGTTCGAGGGCTCGGCAGAACGGATTGATTCCTAGTAAGCCAGAGCCCTCACAAAAGTCTGGGTCTTACTAAGAGTCTCCACCCCGGGTGCCGATCGAGCTTGGATCTATATATCCTTGCACATTTGCAAACCGGGGAATAGATTAAAGTAAGGTTTCTTCCGGTGGTCAGCTTTCCTTCTATAGGACTGCTGCCATGTGAGGCTGGGGTTGAGGTGCGCCTATAGGGCGTATTCCTTGCCCCCGGCTCTAGATAAGCACGGCTCTTCATAACCAGGTAGTGCTGTACAAGCGGAACCGGGAATTGCCGTGGTTGCATAAGATCGCAACAAAAGAGATTCATTGTTCCTTATATCAATGTAAAAGTCAAATTTCTGTCTGGTTTCATTTTAAAAAAACTCGATATAAAAAAATGCAAACGTTAAATTGCTTCCGTATCTTTAATACAGAACAGTTAAATTTTTATAGTGAAAAACTGAAGAAAACACTTGCTTTGAAATGAGCACATTAGGAGGTAATCATGCATTTCCATGCTCAGGAAAACCATTTGGTATAGAATAATTTTTAACATTTGAGTAAAGATTTATGATACTTCGATTCAGTTTTATGAAATTAGAATTTGAACAATTTTAGTTATGAATTTTAAACTCAGTTTGTTTTAAACCAACACCTAACCATAGACGGAGAATGACACTCATAATCATATACACATTTCAAATATTAATCTTTTTAAGGTTTTTTGAGGTTCAGTTTCCAGTTTCACTTATTCAGATCTTTTGGCTAACAAATCTGGGCTCTTGATGAATTCCGCGGACATTATATTTGACACACGTGTTCTAATCGACCAATACCAATCGTTGGGTTATTTTACCTCTGAGCGGCATTTTTTGCACACCATGGGCTAAATGGCCAGGTCACAAGGACCCGAAGGCTCAGAGAAGGTTGGGGGAGGGGACCCACTGGAACAGCTGTTGGGAGACAGATGGTAGCCTCCTGTCAAGGCCACCCATCAAAAAAAATATCTGGAGCGTGTACAGCAACTGTACACGCTCCAGTTACCGTTCACAGCAAACTGGAGCGTGTGCAGTAACTGCACACGCTCCAATTTGCTGTGAACGGTAACTGCACACGCTCAATATTTCTGTCAGTGGGCCCACACGATCCAGGTTTTTGTGAGCTCACACGATTCAATGTGCTGTACACATTAAAATGGCGAATAGTTGGGTTGTTTTACCTCTGAGCGGCACTTTTTTGCACACCATGGGCTAAATGGCCAGGTCACATGGATCCCGAAGGCTCAGAGAAGGTTGGGGGAGATGACCCACTGAAACAGCTCTTGGGAGAGAGATGGTAGCCTCCCGTCAAGGCCATCCAGCGTGTTCTTTAACGTGCACAAGGTATGTCTCTCTCACGCACACGGTACCACGGCTAAACGTCCCATCCTTTCCAACGGACGGCGGCCTTTCCAAGCCCATCGGTGTCCCCTACTGCAATACCAATCGACTCCTGCTTAAGAAATGCGATAACTTATCAGTATTGTGCAATTTCAGAAAGAAAAGATAAAAAGAAAACTTAACCGTCGTTATCAATTCTTCTGCGTTTGATAAAAAAAAAAGTTATTAATAAATTAACATCCAAGTAAGCCCTGGGTTTTTCGATTAATACGGGCACCTGCTGTTTCCTAAATAGATTTTTATGCTTGTGCCAAAGTCTTCCTTGCATTCGATACATTTTTAACGCTAATCTAATCTCTGACGAATGTGACGGACACTAATTATCTAATTAGATCGTTCAGAGCGGATAAGTTGTCAACCATCTTTTCCCTTCTTAATTGAATTACCTTCGAATCATGCTGTGACGTCCGAAATAATTAGTTTCTATTCTTTTCCCATTTTAAGATCTTCAATTATGATTATGAATATAATGGATTTTTTTTTTATAATGATTGTGCTCAGGGCCTGATATAGATTTAGGATCACGCTCCCCCCCCCCTCAGAATGCTAGTCAGTGTGGGTTGGGTTGGGTTGTTTTACCTCTCAGCGGCACTTTTTTGCAAACCATGGGCTAAATGGCCAGGTCACATGGACCACGAAGGCTCAGAGAAGGTTGGGGGAGGGAACCCACTGGAACAGCTGTTGGGAGGACAGATGGTAGCCTCCCGTCAAGGCCATCCAGTGTGTTCTTTAACGTGCACAGGGTATGGCTCTCCCGCACACGGGGCCACGGCTTAACGTCACATCCGACGGACGGCGGCCTTTTCAAGCCCATCGGTGTCCCCTACTGACTGTGGGCTCCGAATTTTGCGGAGATAAATCTCAACGCTGACCCCGCTGGGACTCGAACCTGGGAACTACACTAGTCAGTGTGATGGAGGCCAAAAAAAAAAAGATTAAACTCGTGCATATTTCAAGATTTTTTCAATAAATTTTTAAAGATCTTCGTAGAGGAGGGAAAATGTTATGCTGCAATGGAAATCCAGTCTCCGCCCCCCTCCTCCCAATCTGATACTATTAGGTAATATTTGTGACTATTTTATATTACGCAATTTCTAAGAACATAGTAACTGTGATTGCTCTACGATTTGTGTTGCCTATTAGTGAAATGAAATTTTGTGTTCAGTTTTGAAAATAAATCTCTTGGATTTGCGTTTAATATCACACTGTAAGAAGCGCTGTCTAATTTTTCGTGGGGTGGCTCAGTCGGTAGCGCGCCAGGCTCGTAATCTGTAGTTCCCAGGTTCGAGTCCCACTTGTGCTAGTGTTGAGATTTATCTCGGCAAATCTCGTCAATGGGATGGATGGACTTAGAATGAGTCCGTCGGATGGGACTTTAAGCCGAGGGCCGTACCCTGTGCACGTTAAAAAACATGCTGAATGGCTTTGACGGGAAGCTACCATCTACCTCATAACAATTGACCAGTGGTCACTTTCCACCAACTTTCTCCGAACCTTCGGAGTAGGTCACCTGGTCATTTAGCCCATTGTGTGGAAAATGGTGACGCTCACAGATAAAAACAACCCAACCTCTGCTAACCCACTTTATTTTCTGTAAGAAAGGATATACCAAGAATGAACAACCTCAATGTCCTCTTTCTCACTCATTTAACGTCAGACTAAACATTAAGCCGTGGTTCTGTGCACGTTAAAGAACGCATTGTATGGCCTTGAAGAGAGACTCCTAACATCAGATCCCATCCCCAACTCAGAGCCCTTGTGATCCTTTTGACCTGACATTTCAGCCCATTGTGTGGAGAGAAAAAAGAGGACGCTCGTTGATAAATCAACCCAAACCCTCCTCGAATTCGTTGCGAACAGATTCTCAAATTCCCCGATGGGCTTGAAAAGGCCACCGTCCGTCGGATGGGACGTTAAGTCGTGACCACATGTGCAGGAGAGTCGTACCCTGTGCACGTTAAAGAACACGCTGGATGGCCTTGACGGGAGGCTACCATCTGTCTCCCAACAGCTGTTCCAGTGAGTCCCCTCCCCAAACTTTCTCTGAGCCTTCGGGGTCCATGTGACCTGGCCATTTAGCCCATGGCGTGAAAAAAAGTGCCGCTCAGAGGTAAAACAACCCAACCATTCGCTATTTTAATGTGTACAGCACATTGAATCGTATGAGCTCACAAAAACCTGGATCGTGTGGGCCCACTCACAGAAATATTGAGCGTGTACAGTTACCGTTCACAGCAAACTGTGATATTGAGCTTGTGCAGTTACCGTTCACAGCAAACTGTGATATTGAGCTTGTGCAGTTACCGTTCACAGCAAACTGGAGCGTGTGCAGTAACTGCACACGCTCCAGTTTGCTGTGAACGGTAACTGAAGCGTGTACAGTAGCTGTACACGCTCCAGATATTTTTTCTGATGGGTGGCCTTGACGGGAGGCTACCATCTGTCTCCCAACAGCTGTTCCAGTGAGTCCCCTCCCCAAACCTTCTCTGAGCCTTCGGGGTCCATGTAACCTGGCCATTTAGCCCATGGTGTGAAAAAAAAGTGCCGCTCAGAGGTAAAACAACCCAAAGCAATTCTCAAATTCCAAGTCGATTTATTCCAAAAATATTGAATTTCTCTAAGAGAGCATTTCACACCCAGAAAGTTAAAATAGAGAACTTCCCCCCCTCCTCCCCAGGAAAAAAAAGAGAAGGTAAAGTTCCGTGATCTTCTTTCCCAACGCCTGTGAATATCAAGTGAATAATAGAAACCGTTTAGAGTCGAATCACTTTTATGCTGAAGCTTCACTGCCGAGTCTAGTATTCCGCTACGAAAGAAGAAAAAAGCCCGATCTCTTCTTCACTGACAGCATGAATTGAGAAGTGAAGGATGCCAGGAGTTGGGATCCCCCGCGGCAGGAGTATCTTCTTCGCGAGATAGATTGCTTTGCGGCCGGGGGCCCCATCCGCCGAACGTCGTTAGAATAAATGACAATTTATTCCTCCATCAAACAGCGGAACAAACAAACATCGCAGGGATAATGGTCATCAAAACCCGTGTTAAACGACCAGTGCTCCGTCAGCCCGCTTAATCTCACCTGACAGTAATGAATGTGATGCCTCGTGACGTCGGGGCGTGACGTCACTCGCACGCCGACTAATGGGAGATGCGTTTATAAAACGCCGCGAAAGTCTCCGAGCTGGTAGGCAGAAGAGAGGCCCGAAGTTCGGTGACGCAGAAGAACCATCCGACTCTCATCCGTTCACTCCTCGCACGGTTTTTACTTTGCGAACGGCGTTTCCTCCGGACAATCGGTAAGTGAATTGTGAACTTCTTTAGTTGTCTTTTCTGGGAGATTGGGACATTGGCTCTCGTTTAGTTTTGGGTTGGGTTGTTTTACCTCTGAGCGGCACTTTTTTGCACACCATGGGCTAAATGGCCAGGTCACATGGATACCGAAGGCTCAGAGAAGGTTGGGGGAGGGGACCCACTGGAACAGCTGTTGGGAGACAGATGGTAGCCTCCCGTCAAGGCCATCCAGCGTGTTCTTTAATGTGCACAGGCTATGGCTCTCCAGCACACGGGGCCACGGCTTAACGTCCCATCCGACGGCGGCCTTTCCAAGCCCATCGGTGTCCCCTACTGACCGTGGGCAGGGCGGGGAATTTTGCGGAGATAAATCTCAACGCTGACCCAGCTGGGACTCGAACCTGGGAACTATAGATTACGAGCCTGGCGCGCTACCGACTGAACCCCCCCCCCCGCCCCCCCTGCACGGTAAAGAACACTCCGTACTTCTTTAACGGAGGTTTTCATCTGTTTCCTAGCAGTTGTCCATTGGGTTCCTTCCATAACCCAGCTTTCAGCCTTTGGGGTCCTTGTGACTCGCCCATTTAGCCATTTCACGGCAGCACTCTCTGAAATCAGCGACAAAAAAAAAAATACAATTATATACAAAACATTTTTTTAAACTGCGGAAAACGGCTGTTTTAGTGAACAAAATTCTTTTCAAAAGCTTCTTGATTTTCGTGATGAATCTGCCACTTTTCGACATCAACATTTTGTGCAAAGGAACTTCTTTTGCAAGTTACTGAGATTCATTCAGCTGAATATTGAAGGAATGATTTCGTTCTCTCAAGTCTCAATAACGAAGTTCGAAACTAAACCATTGAGATCTCATTAAGAAGGAGTTCTCAATGTACATCGATGCATTTAACTCATCATCATCATCCTCAAGCAGCCATGGGCTACGGAGGTCCAACCAGACGGTGCAATTTAGTTCTCCAAGCAAGTCTATCCTGAGCTACTGTTCTACAGTCGCTCAAAAAATATCCGAACATTATGGTTGATTACAGAATTCAGAAAAAAATATCTGGAACGTGTACAGCAACTGTACACGCTCCAGTTTCCGTTCACAGCAAACTGGAGCGTGTGCAGTTACTACACACACTCCAGTTTGCTGTGAACGGTAACTGCACACGCTCAATATTTCCGTGAGTGAGCCCACACGATCTAGTATCAAAATAATATGACCACCTACAGCCGCTCAAAAAAAATCCGAACACTATAGTTGATTACAGAATTCAGAAAAAATATCTGGCAACGATTTTTTTTAGAAATTAGTGATCTGGCAACCGTTCGTGTCACGTGATTACAGAATTCAGGAAAAATATCTGGAGCGTGTACAGCAACTGTACACGCTCCAGTTCTGGCAACGATTTTTTTAGAAATTAGTGATCTGGCAACCCTCGTGTCACGACACGAGGGTTGCCAGATCACTAATTTCTAAAAAAAATCGTTGCCAGATATTTTTTCTGAATTCTGTAATCAATCATAGTGTTTGGATACTTTTTTGAGCGACTGTACCAATTTATTAGAGAATGTCCAGGCTATGTCAACGGGAACTTCAGGGCTTTGTAACTTCTAAAATATGCATTTCATTGTGAAAATTTGCTGAGGCTAAATTCAAAATCATTATTAAATCTGTTTAAATCTCGATTTTCAACAATATTTGTTCAGAATTTAAAAGAGTTATGGAATCTGGAATGTTTAACAATAACTTTTCTTGGTTTATAAAAGTCATCCATAATAGTCTCATATTGAAATAATCATTGCTCAAACTTCTAAAATGTATATTTAATTTATTAAATGGTTAGAAACAATATATTTGTTATTTAAATTGTTATAAATTTTTGAGTTGAATTCTAATGACGCATTACTGTTGGGAAATATTCCAGCTTCTGTAACTCTTTAAACACTGGACGAATAGTTTTTGAAAATCGAGACTAAAACGTTTTCAATTATGATCTTTATCTTCGGTGATATTTTTCTATTAAATGCAGATTTTAGAAGTTATAGAACTTCGAAGTTAGATTCTCATTCACATAACATGGAGATTCTTCAACATTTGGGGGCGGGGGTGGCCCAGTCGGTAGCGCGCCAGGCTCGTAATCTGTAGTTCCCAGGTTCGAGTCCCAGCTGGGTCAGCGTTGAGATTTATCTCCGCAAAATTCCCCACCCTGCCTACGGTCAGTAGGGGACACCGATGGGCTTGGAAAGGCCGCCGTCCGTCGGATGGGAAGTTAAGACGTGGCCCCGTGTGCGGGAGAGCCATACTCTGTGCACGTTAAAGAACACGCTGGATGGCCTTGACGGGAGGTTACCATCTGTTTCCCAACAGCTGTTCCAGTGGGTCCTCTCCCTCAACCTTCTCTGAATCTTCGAGGGTTCTTGTGACCTAGCCATTTAGCCCCTTGTGTGCAAAAAAGTGCTGCTGATAAGTAGAACAACCCAACCTCAAAAGCACTAACGTAGTTCACAAATAAAATTTAGGGATCCGAATCCTCAACCCGATCTACCAGTGGCGTACCCCAAAATTCTCAATGTCTGGGTGTGGTATGAATTCAATGGGGTCTTTCTGATTTTCTAAGACTCTTTACAAAATGTACATTATTCAAGCACTAAAGAATGGTGAGTTATAACCTTTCCCTTTAGGATAACTTAGAAAGTCCGAGAGAGAAATTGTGGATCAAGACAGTGGTGTGACCTAGAGGGCGCTGGGTTATACCCTCTCCCTAGGATATGCAATTGTGTCAATCCTACTTTAGAATTCAAAGTAATTCCTTTGCCTTTCCATTTGAGGGGGCAATGCTTGTGTTTCGACTTTTGTAAATTATTTGGCCCTACACATAACCAAAAGAGTATGTACAGTCGCTCAAAAAAGTATCCGAACACTTTGGTTGATTACAGAATTCAGAAAAAATATCTGGCAACGATTTTTTTTTTTTAGAAATTAGTGATCGGGCAGCCTTCGTGTCACGTGACACGAAGGTTGCCAGATCACTAATTTCTACAAAAACTCGTTGCCAGATATTTTTTCTGAATTATGCAATCAACCATAGTGTTCGGATACTTTTTTGAGCGACTGTAGGTAGTCATATTATTTTGATACTAGATCGTGTGGGCTCACTCACGGAAATATTGAGCGTGTGCAGTTACCGTTCACAGCAAACTGGAGCATGTGCAACAACTACACACGCTCCAGTTTGCTGTGAACGGTAACTGGAGCGTGTACAGTTGCTGTACACGCTCCAGATATTTTCCTGAATTCTGTAATCACGTGACGCGAAGATTGCCAGTTCACTAATTTCTAAAAAAAAATCATTGCCAGATATTTTTTCCGAATTCTGCAATCAACCATAGCGTTGGGATACTTTTTTGAGCGACTGTACCATTCACAAACTTATAAGACATTTTTAGCGACACTCCACAAAACTGAACTGATATCTAAGAGGGAGAAAAATTTATTGCACAGTGAATGACTTGGAGCTGCGAATAGCTAACAGTTCGGCAGCTGGCCACACCTGTTTGCTTCTAACACCAATGGCAATTAAAGGTTTCCTCTCTGGGGACCAATCCAATTCGACCAAGTGCAGTAAAGTTAGCCGAAGAGCTCAACATTTGTTCCACTATAGGCTTGAAATGGAACACAAACATGATGTTGGAATGGAATGCTTGGAAAATGTGTCATTACATCAAAGAAGCCCTGTGAGCAGATGCACCGAAATGGACAGCATAACACTGCCACTGGGAGTAACATTGGCTCCTCTTTGGGGAAGTTTTGATTACAAATAGATGGGAGACGGAGGTAAACATGTTTCTTTATAGAGGAAGTTGGGTAGGTAACTGGCAGTTGAAAGAGTAAGACGTATGTGGCGATACAAGTCCGAAGCTATGACCTTGTACCGAACTATAGGTGGAGACCCAGTTAGCTGTCAAATTTAGTCTAGACTAAGATTTCCCAAACTTCTGGGGGTGGGGGTGGGGGTGGCTCAGTCGGTAGCGCGCCAGGCTCGTAATCTGTAGTTCCCAGGTTCGAGTCCCAGCTGGGTCAGCGTTGAGATTTATCTCCGCAAAATTCCCCGCCCTGCCCACGGTCAGTAGGGGACACCGATGGGCTTGGAAAGGACGCCTTCCGTCGGATGGGACGTTAATCCGTGGCCCTGTGTGTGGGAGAGCCATACGCTGTGCACGTTAAAGAACACGCTGGATGGCTTTGACGGGAGGCTACCATCTGTCTCCCAACAGCTGTTCCAGTGGGTCCCCTTCCCCAACCTTCTCTGAGCCTTCGGGGTTCATGTGACCTGGCCATTTAGCCCATGGTGTGCAAATTCCTATATAAGATGGAACTGAAAATGCAATATAAATTGTAGGTTATGTCTCCCGTGGTTGTGTTTGTTTTGATTCCATCGGGGGAGGGGGTGAGATCTCTAGCTTGGACAAACAGAATTTATGCTCAATGAATGAAACGTGTCATGCCACATAAACCCCGATGATCTGTAAGGAAATGTCCGTTTGAATGAATGTTAGCTTATAACTTGAGAAATGCAGAAGCGATTTGAAAGCAAACTTTCAATAATTCTGAAAAATGCCTTTCTTCTCGAACAATGTCAGTTAATTTGTCTGGTACAGTCGCTCAAAAAATATCCAAGCACTATGGTTGATTACAGAATTCAGAAAAAATATCTGGCAACGATTTTTTTCAGAAATTAGTGATCGGGCAACCCTTCTAGTCACGTGATTACAGAATTCAGGAAAAATATCTGGAGCGTGTACAGCAACTGTACACGCTCCAGTTACCGTTCACAGCAAACTGGAGCGTGTGCAGTTATTTCACACTCTCCAGTTTGCTGTGAACGGTAACTGCACACGCTCAATATTTCCATGAGTGAGCCCACACGATCTAGTATCCAAATAATATGACCACCTACAGTCGCTCAAAAAAGTATCCGAACACTATGGTTGATTACAGAATTCAGAAAAAAATATCTGGCAACGATTTTTTTAGAAATTAGTGATGTGGCCACAACCTTCGTGTCACGTGACGCGAAGGTTGCCATCAACCATGGTGTTCGGATACTTTTTTGAGCGACTGTAGGTGGTCATATTATTTTGATACTAGATCATGTGGGCTCACTCACGGAAATATTGAGCGTGTGCAGTTACCGTTCACAGCAAACTGGAGCGGTTGCGGTTAATGTTCACAGCACATTGGATCGTGTGAGCCCCCAAAGGCTTGGATCGTGTGGGCTCACTCACGGAAATATTGAGCGTGTGCAGTTACCGTTCACAGCAAACTGGAGCGTGTGCAGTAACTGCACACGCTCCAGTTTGCTGTGAACGGTAACTGGAGCGTGTACAGTTGCTGTACACGCTCCAGATATTTTTCCTGAATTCTGTAATCACGTACACGAAGGTTGCCAGATAACTAATTTCTAAAATAAATCGTTGCCAGATATTTTTTCTGAATTCTGTAATCAACCATAGTGTTCGGATTCTTTTTTGAGCGACTGTACAGAAACGAAGTTCCGTTCCTGTTGAACCCGTCATCCTCCTCTCCTCTCCTTAAAAGGTTTTCTAGAAAAAAGTGTGATTGTTTAATGCCTACTGCAATATAATCTCTCTCTCTTGATCTTATCTCCAAACAAGGATATTTAAGATATCATCCAGCAGTTGAAACCTCGGCGTCAAAATCTTTCCGGAATCAGAAGTTAATTCAATCGGGAACTTGGCTCCCTGGAGTAAATGGGAATGCTCTTAGACGGAAAATGGCGAAAAGTTTCAAACATTTGAAGTGAGGAAAAAATTTTGAATTTCATTACCGCAATTAGAATGCGAAAAACAATAAGAATTATCACATTTTATAAATATTTTGTTTACATAAAATTAATTCCCGGAGTGAAATTGGACATCTGCCGCCCCTTTCTCTGTGTCAGCTTTTATTTGCTAATAGTTAATATCATTTGAAACTAATTGAAGATCATCTTTGATCATCTTGGTGGAAAATTACCCCGGTCAAGTATATTTCTTTGTCGTACATATTTTGCCAAATATAAAATAATAAAAAATAAATAAATACCCCCTCAAGCAGCTGCTTGCCACAGAGGTCTGACATGAGCCTGTCAGTTTATATGCCATAGTAGAAGGTCTGAGAGGATGGCAGGACCTCAGCAGAAAAACAACACACACAGCCATGCCTTACCCGGGGCTCGAACCCAGGTCCCTTATATCATTAGCCAAGAGCGCTAACCTCTCGGCCATGACCACCCCTAAAAATAGGCTGTGTTGTTCATATTTTGCCAAATATACCACCCCTAAAAATAGGCTGTCCAGATTTGAAGAAAAAGAGCCGGAAACGTTTTGCAAATTCAATTTGAAGGATTGACCAGTCGTCCTCCATTAAACTGGAACTTCTGATCTCCCTAGTTTGACAGTCTCAGTTTATGAATTTCATTATAAAATTGTAGCTTCAAATTTTCAGTCGCTTACATTACCGACCGGAAATTTTAATGTCAGTGGTGGCACTGCCATTCTATTAGTAAAAGATCTGATCATGCTGTACGATTAATTTAAAATAATATCTAAAATAATATTAAGAAAACTCCGGGGATATTTATTCATCCTGGACAGAGCTTTTCATCCAGGATTGGGTTGAGTTGTTTTACCTCTGAGCGGCACATTTTTGCACATCATGAGCTAAATGGCCAGGTCACATGGACCCCGAAGGCTCGGAGAAGGTTGGGGGAGGGGACCCACTGGAACAGCTGTTGGGAGACAGATGGTAGCCTCCCGTCAAGGCCATCCAGCGTGTTCTTTAACGTGCACAGGGTATGACTCTCCCACACACGGGGCCACGGCTTAACGTCTCATCTGAATGATGGCTGCCTTTACAAGCTTATCGGTGTCCCCTACTGACGTGGGCAGGGAATTTTTGCGGAGATAAATCTCAACGCTGACCCAGCTGGGACTCGAACCTGGGAACTGCAGATTACGAGCCTGGCGCGCTACCGACTGAGCCATCCCGCCCCAGAAGGTTGGGGGAGGGGACCCACTGGAACAGCTGTTGGGAGACAGATGGCCATCCCGTCAAGGCCATCCAGCGTGTTCTTTAACGTGCACAGGGTATGGCTCTCCCGCACACGGAGCCACGGCTTAACGTCTCATCTGAATGATGGCTGCCTTTACAAGCTTGTCGGTGTCCCCTACTGACAGTGGGCAGGGCGGGGAATTTTGCAGATTTCATCCGGGAACTGTCCTCGAAAAATGACGTCGTCACCCTGTTAAAAGAAAATGACTTCTTGTGTGTGTTAGCTCTGTCCTCGAATGCAAGAAGTTTGTGTCAGTTATTTCCACGTCTGCTAAGCCTAGTCTCAGACGATAGCAAATGAAACTCGAACAACTAATGCAGAAGGGCAAGATGAAAGAAGAGCAAGATGAAAGGAGAGCAAGAAAGAAATCATTTAACGATGTGTCGTTTTTCGTCTAAGAGCATTTCCATTTACTTCAGTGAGCGAAGTTCCAGATTGAATTAACTTCTTATTCGGTTGCACCATCTCGGAAAAGAGCTCAAAACATTGCACTTGAAGCACTGCCATTCTCAATCAGTGTACAGTCGCTCAAAAAAGTATCCGAACACTATGGTTGATTACAGAATTCAGAAAAAAATATCTCGCAACGATTTTTTTTTTTTTTGAAATTAGTGATCTGGCAACCTTCGTGTCACGTGACACGAAGGTTGCCAGGTCACTAATTTCTAAAAAAAATCGTTGCCAGATAATTTTTCTGAATTCTGTAATCAACCATAGTGTTCGGATACTTTTTTGAGCGACTGTAGGTGGTCATATTATTTTGATACTAGATCGTGTGGGCTCACTCACGGAAATATTGAGCGTGTGCAGTTACCGTTCACAACAAACTGGAGCGTGTGCAGTAACTGCACACGCTCCAGTTTGCTGTGAACGGTAACTGGAGCGTGTACAGTTGCTGTACACGCTCCAGATAGTTTTTCCTGAATTCTGTAATCACGTGACATGAAGGGTTGCCAGATCACTAATTTCTAAAAAAAATCGTTGCCAGATATTTTTTCTGAATTCTGTAATCAACCAGTGTTCGGATACTTTTTTGAGCGACTATATCTTTATTACGGAGTCAGTCTCTGGATTTTTCTCAGGAAAGAGGGGAGGGAAATTGGGATTTCGAAATTCACAGCTTACTTTTCATTGATCAATGTTTGTTAAATATATGTACAATTCTTAGACAAGCAGATGAAGAATTTTTCGTGTTATACCAGCGTGATGCGAAATGCCTTCAAACAATGGAATTTCTAAAATAAACTTTTTGTGAGAAAATGGGACTGAAAGCGAATTAACGATCACAATCAAACATATCTAGATCTCGATTTTCAACAATCTTCATTCGGTATTTAAAGAGTTTTGAGAAGTTTAAATATTTTACATCACCAAATGCCAACCACGGCAATGTACAGCCGCTCAAAAAAATCCGACCACTATGGTTGAGTACAGAATTCAGAAAAAACATCTGGCAACGACTCTTTTAGAAATTAGTGATCTGGCAACGACTCTTTTAGAAATTAGTGATCTGGCAACCTTCGCGTCACGTGATACAGAATTCAGAAAAAATATCTGGAGCGTGTACAGCAACTGTACACGCTCCAGTTACCGGTAACTGCACACGCTCAATATTTCCGTGAGTGAGCCCACACGATCTAGTATCAAAATAATATGACCACCTACAGTCGCTCAAAAAAGTATCCGAACACTATAGTTGATTACAGAATTCAGAAAAAAAATATCTGGCAAGGTTTTTTTTTTTAGAAATGAGTGATCTGGCAACCTTCGTGTCACGTGACACGAAGGTTGCCAGATCACTAATTTCTGGGGGGAAAAATCGTTGCCAGATATTTTTTCTGAATTCTGTAATCAACCATAGCGTTCGGATACTTTTTTGAGCGACTGTACCCGTGAGAGCTCAAAAGTCGTTAGATCTAGTAACAAAGTTTTATTCCCATTCTAGTTTTATCAATCTATACAAGGGATCCAGTCAGTTACATGCACATTTCCAGGGAGTTAGTAGAGCATAAAAGGTTGAGAACCACTTCTCTAGAAGAACGAGCCAGGTATGTGCCCAGAGCGACAATAGTTCAAGATGATGGTTTCCTGTTCGTAACTGCAAGGCGCAATAGAATGATGTGAGCATGCCAACTTGCATCGAAGCAGCCCACAGGAAGGACAGTATCCATAGTAACTGTATCCCGACGACTTCATGAAAGTGGGTTATGTGTTAGACCAGGCATGGCCAACTGTTTTTGCCCGCGGGCCGGATTGGAAAAAAAAAATATTTTCACGGGCCGGACGAAATATTAAAATTGAAAAATGTTAAACAAAACACTTATTTCTTTAAGTAAACAAAATTTTATTATGAAATTTGTTTATGAATAATTTTAAGTAAATCAATACAACAAATTAACATAATAACTAATGCGACGTGTGAGGCGGTTTGCATCGCTTATTATTTTTTTAATATCTGGTTCTATACTTGTAGTAGCTATTCTTAACACAGCCTCCAAATGTAAATCATTCAATCTTGATAATAATTTTTGATAATAATAAGATTTTCTTTATAACGGAATGTTTTTTAAACAATTTAGAAGTATCGAGAATTCATTCGATTAATTACTAGAAGCTAAATGCTAATATTGAAAAATTGTTCGCGGGCCACATAAATTCATTACGCGGGCCGGATCCGGCCCGCGGGCCGTATGTTGGCCATGCCTGTGTTAGACGATCCGTAGTGTGCAAGTTGTCATTAAACTAAGCTCATCGGAGGGCACGACTGGAATGGAGCAGGCAGCAACACAATTGGACCAATAATCAATGGAGACTGGTTCTCTTTTCGGATGGGTTGGGTTGGGTTGTTTTACCTCTGAGAGGCACTTTTTTGCACACCATGGGCTAAATGGCCAGGTCACATGGACCCCGAAGGCTCAGAGAAGGTTGGGGGAGGGGACCCACTGGAACAGCTGTTGGGAGACAGATGGTAACCTCCCGTCAAGGCCATCCAGCGTGTTCTTTAACGTGCACAGGGTATGGCTCTCCCGCACACGGGGCCACGGCTTAACGTCCCATCCGACCGACGGCGGCCTTTCCAAACCCATCGGTGTCCCCTACTGACCTCTTTTCGGATGAATCACGATGTAGAGTAAGTAATGATACTCAGTCCCAATGCATCTGAAGAGAGCGTGAGACACGTTAGCACCCCCTGAATTTGAAATGAAAATAATTTTTTTTTTGGATGATAACGCTCGTCTACATAGAGCTCAGATGGTGGAGGAATTTCTTGAGAGTGAAGATATCCAGAGAATGGATTGGCCAGCGAGGTTCCCAGACCTAAATCCCATTGTACCTGGATGTGATGCTTTGGAAAGGTGAATGGCAAGTCGTCAACTCTCCCCAAGGACACTTCATTAGTGGAGAAATACTTTTATAGAGGAATGAGATTTCTTGTCCTCTACATTGTGGGGCGGGGGTGGCTCAGTCGGTAGCGCGCCAGGCTCGTAATCTGTAGTTCCCAAGTTCGAGTCCCAGCTGGGTCAGCGTTGAGATTTATCTCCACAAAAATTCCCCGTCCTGCCCACGGTCAGTAGGGGACACCGATGGGCTTGGAAAGGCCGCCGTCCGTCGGATGGGACGTTAAGCCGTGGTCCCGTGTCAGGGAGAGCCATACCCTGTGCACGTTAAAGAACACGCTGGATGGCCTTGACGGGAGGCTACCATCTGTCTCCCAACAGCTGTTCCAGTGGGTCCCCTCCCCCAACCTTCTCTGAGCCGTCGGGGTCCATGTGATCTGGCCATTTAGCCCATGGTGTGCAAAAAAGTGCCGCTCAGAGGTAAAACAACCCAACAACCTTCTGCATTGTTGAATAACCTTATCAGAAGCACGAGAGCTCATTGTGCGAGCTGTATTGCTGTTAGAAGTCTCTAACAGCAATACTTCTTACGAAATAACGTTAGCTTCAATATCTGCGGTGATCTATAATTGGAAAAATTTTTCCGATATATTCTTCGATTTGAAATTTAGTTTTATAATTGGACAAGTATTCCGATACGTTCTTTATTTCAAATGCAACTATTAATATATGTGATATTAAATATCATCTGAAACTTTCGCTAAATTCTATAAAAGAATTCTTGAGATATTTGAAATTTTTGTTCAATTTTCTTAAAATTATGAACAGAACTGTATTTAAAATATTGGCTGAATCCTTTTGAAATTCAGGATTTAGGTAGACTTGATATAAATCTTTGTTTTTATCGTTAGTTACATTTTACCATAAAAAGCTTACTTTTATAAGTTGCGCCGCATCAGATTTGGTGGATTCTCTAATTATTTATTATCTCTAACTTGGATCTTCTGAAGCCCTACGCTATTCAAATTTAAGAGGCCCCAAAAATTCGAAAGTCGAAATATATATGTAGTTATTCTGATTGAGGGGAACATTGAAAAATAAACACGAAAATGATGTGGTGGAAACATTATTCTAGCATTGGTAAGCAAAGATGAAGGGTGTTGTTTGTTTGAATAACTTAGGTAGCTAGCTAGTCCTTGCGGAGTATATATTTCTGAATACATATATATATTTATTAATGAAATACCCCCTCAAGCAGCTGCTGCCACAGAGGTCTGACAGGAGCCTGTCAGTTTATATACCAGAGTAGAAGATCTGAGAGGATGGCAGGACCTCAGCAGAAAAACGACACATACATCCATACCTTACCCGGGGCTCGAACCCAGGTCCCTTAGGTCAGTAGCCAAGCGTGCTAACCACTCGACCACAATGAATCAAGAAAAAAATATGTTGTGAATTTTAAAATCATGCTTTCGCCCCCCCCCCCTCTCCACTAATCGCAAAAAATTGTCTTTTTATTTTTTAGTAACTGACATTTTACTCTTCTTCCCTTCTACCTCCGGATTAGCTCATCTTTGCTCTTAGTTTCCCTCCACCCCTTGGGAAAAATATATTTTCTTCTTCTCTTCCACCATTTAGCTTTTACCTAATTTACTCCTCGACCTAAGAAAATTTAAGAATATACTTTCCCTTAATACTGAATAAAATATTTTATTCTACTTTCCTTAATTTTAAATAAAATACTTTATTCTACTTTCCCCATGATTTTTAATAAAATACTTTATTCTACTTTCCCTTGATTTTGAGTAAAATACTTTATTCTACTTTCTCTTGATTTTGAGTAAAATACTTTATTCTACTTTCTCTTGATTTTGAGTAAAATACTTTATTCTACTTTCCCTTGATTTTGAGTAAAATACTTTATTCTACTTTCCCTTGATTTTGAGTAAAATACTTTATTCTACTTTCCCTTGATTTTGAGTAAAATACTTTATTCTACTTTCTCTTGATTTTGAGTAAAATACTTTATTCTACTTTCTCTTGATTTTGAGTAAAATACTTTATTCTACTTTCCCTTTATTTTGAGTAAAATACTTTATTCTACTTTCCCTTGATTTTGAGTAAAATACTTTATTCTACTTTCTCTTGATTTTGAGTAAAATACTTTATTCTACTTTCTCTTGATTTTGAGTAAAATACTTTATTCTACTTTCCCTTGATTTTGAGTAAAATACTTTATTCTTTCTCTTGATTTTGAGTAAAATACTTTATTCTACTTTCCCTTGATTTTGAGTAAAATGCTTTATTCTACTTTCTCTTGATTTTGAGTAAAATACTTTATTCTACTTTCCCTCCACGATTTCGAACAAAATCTGTCTTTTTATTTCTCCCCATTTTCAAAATCCAAAGCACAAGAAGTATTCCATTTTTCTACACCCCTCAGAATTTTTTCTTCTTTCATTTTGCATTCCCTTTCCCTCCTGTGATCCAAATCCCGAGGATGCCCATAATCTATTGTTTTCTACCGTTAGTCTTATATAGAACGGATTGGTCTTTCTCCTAAAAGCAAAAGCCACAATTGCCGATTATTGGAAGTCAGCAGGTTACAAAGTTTTTTTTTTTGAAGATAAAGAATTGGAGACAAAATAATTTCTTCCTGAGGCTCCATCACCTCCTAACCCTTCACCGATGGTCAGCTATCCCACCATTCTCTGCGTTTAAAACGAATACGGAAGATTCAGCAACGAGGCTACTGTCCTCACAATATGATTCCCAAAAATTTTCAGAAGAAAGAATGCTTTCACCCCTATAGCAACGCAGTTGCATCTTCATCTGCACCATCCTCTCCGCATCACCATCACGAAGCCAAGAGTATCTTCCGTTGACAAAATCTCTTTGAACTCCTACACCCTCCCTTCGAAGAAAAAAAAAAAACACTATTAAGGCTTTTTAATACACTATTAAAAACGAAAGAGAAAAAAAAAATAACTAAATTAAAACTTTTTTCGTATTTTTTTCAAGCACAAATTCGTGTGAAAGGTTGGTTGAGCTTTTTTCTTTAGCTAATCCGGAAGAGAAATTTCTTTGAGCAGAAATTTCCCCTCCGTTTTCTCCATATGATCTATTCCCCAGAGTTCACAGTCTCTGATCGACAAGCCACTTCCTTTGTGCTGTCCTTCATTTTCTGCATGAACCATGCGCCTAACATCTTCTTACATAAGGAAGATAAACTTATTAAAGTTGCCGCTGTTTTCACAGAAAGACAGAGAATGAAGCCTCACCCAATGGTTACGATTTTAATATCTAGGAGTCTTTTAATCTGAACCCATTTCAATAATCGCAGTCTTAGGTAGCATACATAGAAGACATCTTTTATCTTTCAACAAATTAGTTGCTTCTTTAATAAAAAAAAAACGTTTTTTACTGCTACAGATACCAATTCCAATTCCGCTCTTTGCTCCATTAATGATATGCAGATCAATTTTCATTGTTTTCATCTGAAAATGCATATTATTTGCATTTTAAACCTCGCTCTAGAAATCAGGAGAAAATTAATTTCTTCTACATTTTGCATATCGACCTGAAAGTTTTATTTTCTAAGTACTTCCTAAAAGAGTGTGGCACTGGTGTAGCAATCAGTTGAGTCATTTCCGAGAGGGAATATGTTTTGAGTATCGTAGGTTAAATGAGAAGGTCTCAAGGTCCCCACAAGACTCGGAGCTGGAAAGAAGAAAGCCTATAAGACAGTTAGGAAGAAAGGACTGACAAATTTGGTACAGTCGCTCAAAAAATATCCGAACACTATGGTTGATTACAGAATTCGGAAAAAAATATCTGGCGACGTTTTTTTTAGAAATTAGTGATCTGGCAACCTTCGTGTCACGTGATTATCAGAATTCAGGAAAAATATCTGGAGCGTGTACAGCAACTGTACACGCTCCAGTTACCGTTCACAGCAAACTGGAGCGTGTGCAGTTACTGCACACGCTTCAGTTTGCTGTGAACGGTAACTGCACACGCTCAATTTTTCTGTGAGTGAGCCCACACGATCCAGGTCTTTGTGAGCTCACACGATCCAATGTGCTGTGAACATTAATCGCAACCGCTCCAGTTTGCTGTGAACGGTAACTGCACACGCTCAATATTTCTGTGAGTGAGCCCGCACGATCCAGGTCTTTGTGAGCTCACACGATCCAATGTGCTGAGAACATTAACCGCAACCGCTCCAGTTTGCTGTGAACGGTAACTGCACACGCTCCATATTCATTGCATTATATATTCATACGCATTATATATATTAAAAAGTATGCGAACGCTATGGTTGATTACAGAATTCGGAAAAAAAATATCTGGCGACGGTTTTTTTCGAAATTAGTGATCTGGCAACCTTCGTGTCACGTGACACGAAGGTTGCCAGATCACTAATTTCTAAAAACCGAAATTGAGAGCCAAAGAACTTGTTGTGTATAGCATTGTGTTTGTGTGTAGACTTCGTTAAAGTGAAAATATAGCCAATATTGAAGACAGTAAGTCTCCTCGTTTTACTTAAGAAAAAGAAACTAAGTTGGAATGTGAGTCTAACTAAACCACAACTGCCTGGATCTGTGGGGCGGGGGTGGCTCAGTCGGTAGCGCGCCAGGCTCGTAATCTGTAGTTCCCAAGTTCCAGTCCCAGCTGGGTCAGCGTTGAGATTTATCTCCGCAAAACTCCCCGCCCTGCCCACGGTCAGTAGGGGACACCGATGGGCTTGGAAAGGCCGCCGTCGGTCGGATGGGACGTTAAGCCGTGGCCCCGTGTGCGGGAGAGCCATACCCTGTGCACGTTAAAGAACACGCTGGATGGCCTTGACGGGAGGCTACCATCTGTCTCCCAACAGCTGTTCCAGTGGGTCCCCTCCCCCAACCTTCTCTGAGCCTTCGGGGTCCATGTGACCTGGCCATTTAGCCCATGGTGTGCAAAAAAGTGTCGCTCAGAGGTAAAACAACCCAAACAACTAAACAACAACACGTTTGCAAAAGAAAAAACTCCGATATGATGGTTGATGAAATCTCTCACTCAACTAGTTATAAAGAACTTTTATGTTACATCTCATTCTGGCTGAACATTTTCTCTTAATGCCCATTATATAATTATCCCAGCACACAAAAGATAGTTTTTTATCATCAATAAAGCCTTCCGTAGAAGTTATAAAAAGCAACACCAGTTGTTTGCCTTCTTTATGATCTACATTTCTTCTTACTACATGCTCCTGAAGGAACTGCCATCAGCAGTCTCAGTTCCTGTTCACTGATCTCGATGAACACAATCACTGATATTCGTCTCATCGCACTGGGCTGAAAGAGACATTCAACGTGGGTCGGAGTGATCCTAGGAGCGTGGGGTGGACAAGAAGCGAATTTCTCACTTAAGTGTGGATCGTCGAAAGAAAGCCCCTTGTGACCCAGTGGAGCGTCATCGGAATGCATGCACCATTTAACTCATCCTTAAGAAAGAGTCGGAGAATATCCTTACTGAGATCAAGGAGTATTGAATGTTGGCTTGAGCACCATCCTCAGCAAGAGCATCCTCCTTTCCTTTTGGTAGCCACGTCACTGAGAGAGGCGCACCCCAAAAGAATAGATGATGCTTTGTTGGTTTTTTCATTGTAATTTAACTCCCATTTATCATGGAGAAGAATCGTAACAACTCTTTGAGGTTATTGTGATGTTGATGGCTTTATCTTCTTCTTCTCAGGATTTTTTTTTTCTATTGAAGTTCAATGTACGTTTAACGGAGCGGATCTGTTTTACTGGGATTCAGCATCCGACCCAAAATCAATTATCGTTAATTTATTTAATGTTCGTGAGCCGAAAGTTCGTAGGAGGAATAATTAAATTTGTGCTGAAAGAGCAGATATCTGAGAGAAGAGAGTTGAGTTGTTTTGCTTCTGAGCAGCACTGTTTTTGCACACAATGGACAGGTCACAAAGACCCCAAGGACTCGGAGAAGGCTGAGGAAAGGGAACCTACTGGATACTTGTTAGGAGACAGATGACAACCTTCCGTCTTGGCTATCTAGCGATTTCTACAACATACACAAGTGTGACTTTTTGTGCACAATGGATCACGGCTTAACGTTCCATCCGATCGATAAGAGCCTTTCCAAGCCCATCGGTGTCTCTTTTCTTAATGAGGGCTGAACAGGGGTTAGCGGAGATAAATCTCAAAGTAGACGCAGTTGCGACTCGAACCCGGGAGCTGCAGATTACGGGCCTTGCCCGCTACCGACTGAGTCAATCCCAGTCTCCTGATAGAAGAGACTTCTCTTAGTTCTGATTCCTTTGCTAGATAACCGATACGAAATGAAGTCTCTGATACAATTTGGCCTTTCGCGTTTGTTAACTTGATCTCCCGTAACACTGGAATTTTTGCTTCGTTTCTATTAGTACATGAGATTTGTGAGGAAGGCGACACCTCAACAGAAAGACAAAACTTCCAGGCCTTGCCCGCTACCGACTGAGTCAATCCCAGTCTCCTGATAGAAGAGACTTCTCTTAGTTCTGATTCCTTTGCTAGATAACCGATAGGCAAAGAAGTCTCTGATACAATTTGGCCTTTCGCGTTTGTTAACTTGATCTCCTGTAACACTGGAATTTTTGCTTCGTTTCTATTAGTACATAACTTCTTTATGTATAGAACTGGGATGGCCAACCGAAACTTAGCGAAGAGCCACCAGAAAAAAAAAAATATTTTTTAAAGAGCCGCAGGCAAAATTCTCAAATTGAAAACATACATTTGTAATGAGTAATGATTTGGAAAAAAATATTTCAAAGTAATCAAGAACCTACCTTGATTAAAAAACAAAAGTATAATTTTAAATTTTTTTGAGCATTATGAATTGGCTAAATCATTTTAGTTATGTACCAAAAAATCCTTCAAAAATAAAAATTTTAGTTATGTACCTAAAAATGTTACAAAAAATTAAAGAATTGACCCAGATTCTGAATAGTGATGGTTTATTTCAAAAACCACGGGTTGAATGGGTCTGATTCAGAAATCTAATATTCCCTTTGCTTTAAAAGGGTGGTGATGAGGTTGGTGAAGCAGGGAGGGTTAGCTCAGTTACCCTCCCCCCCCCCCCCCCTCACGTGCTAAGCTCGTAACCCCTTGTTACCAGGTTCGAGTTTCCATTGTGCCTACTCAGATATCTTTCTCCACTAATCACCGCTCGCCACCGGTGAAAAAGGGAACACCGATGAGTTCGGAAAAGGCCCATTGGCTCATGGGATGTTAAGCCGTGCTCCGTGGCCAAGAAAGCCATGGGAACACCGATGAGTTCGGAAAAGACCACATTGGCTCATGGGATGTTAAGCCGTGCTCCGTGGCCAAGAAAGCCACGGGAACACCGATGAGTTCGGAAAAGACCCCATTGGCTCATGGGATGTTAAGCCGTGCTCCGTAGCCAAGAAAGCCATGGGAACACCGATGAGTTCGGAAAAGACCACATTGGCTCATGGGATGTTAAGCCGTGCTCCGTGGCCAAGAAAGCCATGGGAACACCGATGAGTTCGGAAAAGACCCCATTGGCTCATGGGATGTTAAGCCGTGCTCCGTAGCCAAGAAAGCCATGGGAACACCGATGAGTTCGGAAAAGACCACATTGGCTCATGGGATGTTAAGCCGTGCTCCGTGGCCAAGAAAGCCATGGGAACACCGATGAGTTCGGAAAAGACCCCATTGGCTCATGGGATGTTAAGCCGTGCTCCGTAGCCAAGAAAGCCATGGGAACACCGATGAGTTCGGAAAAGACCACATTGGCTCATGGGATGTTAAGCCGTGCTCCGTGGCCAAGAAAGCCACGGGAACACCGATGAGTTCGGAAAAGACCCCATTGGCTCATGGGATATTAAGCCGTGCTCCGTGGCCAAGAGAGCCATGGGAACACCGATGAGTTCAGAAAAGACCCCATTGGCTCATGGGATGTTAAGCCGTGCTCCGTGGCCAAGAAAGCCATGGGAACACCGATGAGTTCGGAAAAGACCCCATTGGCTCATGAGATGTTAAGCCGTGCTCCGTGGCCAAGAAAGCCATGGGCACACCGATGAGTTCGGAAAAGACCCCATTGGCTCATGGGATGTTAAGCCGTGCTCCGTGGCCAAGAAAGCCATGGGAACACCGATGAGTTCGGAAAAGACCCCATTGGCTCATGAGATGTTAAGCCGTGCTCCGTGGCCAAGAAAGCCATGGGCACACCGATGAGTTCGGAAAAGACCCCATTGGCTCATGGGATGTTAAGCCGTGCTCCGTGGCCAAGAAAGCCATGGGAACACCGATGAGTTCGGAAAAGACCCCATTGGCTCATGGGATGTTAAGCCGTGCTCCGTGGCCAAGAAAGCCACGGGAACACCGATGAGTTCGGAAAAGACCCCATTGGCTCATGGGATGTTAAGCCGTGCTCCGTGGCCAAGAAAGCCATGGGAACACCGATGAGTTCGGAAAAGATCCCATTGGCTCATGGGATGTTAAGCCGTGCTCCGTGGCCAAGAAAGCCATGGGCACACCGATGAGTTAGGAAAAGACCGCATTGGCTCATGGGATGTTAAGCCGTGCTCCGTGGCCAAGAAAGCCATGGGAACACCGATGAGTTCGGAAAAGACCCCATTGGCTCATGGGATGTTAAGCCGTGCTCCGTGGCCGAGAAAGCCATGGGAACACCGATGAGTTCGGAAAAGACCCCATTGGCTCATGGGATGTTAAGCCGTGCTCCGTGGCCGAGAAAGCCATGGGAACACCGATGAGTTCGGAAAAGACCCCATTGGCTCATGGGATGTTAAGCCGTGCTCCGTGGCCGAGAAAGCCATGGGAACACCGATGAGTTCGGAAAAGACCCCATTGGCTCATGGGATGTTAAGCCGTGCTCCGTGGCCAAGAAAGCCATGGGAACACCGATGAGTTCGGAAAAGACCCCATTGGCTCATGGGATATTAAGCCGTGCTCCGTGGCCAAGAGAGCCATAATCCCGCGTGTGTTTGCCCTCTATTTGCCCTTTCTCCTATCTAGTTCTCCTTGTCTCTCGTGCGCCGTTCTAGACAAGTGTCCGAGGAGAGCGCCATTCCCAACACTCCGCATGTGGGTGATGAGACTTGGAGTGTTTTTTCGGGAATTTATTGTGTGTGCTATTTTTAAGGAGCGTGTAGCCTTTGTTCTTACAGTGAAGCTCTCAGAGCTTGCTATGATAAAAATCTGTATGTGTAAATACCAAAGAAAATGAACCATTGTTTTAAAAAAAAATTTATATGCATATTTTTTGTTTCAAATACAAATTTATTTCAATAAGTATTATCTATAATTATTTTACATAAAAAAATTCCACTAAGCCGAAGTTTATCAGCGGAAATGTACAATCGCTCAAAAAAGTATCCGAACACTATGGTTGATTACAGAATTCAGAAAAAATACCTGGCAACGATTTTTTTTTTAGAAATTAGTGATCTGGCAACCCTTCGTGTCACGTGATTACAGAATTCAGGAAAAATATCTGGAGCGTGTACAGCAACTGTACACTCTCCAGTTACCGCCACAAACTGGAGCGTGTGCAGTTACTGCACACGCTCCAATTTGCTGTGAACGGTAACTGCACACGCTCCAATTTGCTGTGAACGGTAACTGCACACGCTCAATATTTCCGTGAGTGAGCCCACACGATCTAGTATCAAAATAATATGACCACCTACAGTCGCTCAAAAAAGTATCCGAACACTATGGTTGATTACAGAATTCAGAAATAATATCTGGCAACGAGTTTTTTAGAAATTAGTGCTCTGGCAACCTTCGTGTCACGTGACACAGAAGGTTGCCAGATCACTGATTTCTAAAAAAAATCGTTGCCAGATATTTTTTCTGAATTCTGTAATCAACCATAGTGTTCGGATACTTTTTTGAGCGACTGTACTTGCCACCCACCATAAATGAAACTGTTTCATTTAATCAACTTCGCTGTGAAACTTTGTGCCATTTTCCTTCCTTTCCGTATCTGTGAGGCGCCGAGTTTCTGAGAGATGTTAATGTGATGTTGCTGGTTTGCAATTATTTACCTTGTGATGTTGCTGGTTTGCAATTATTTACCTTGTGATGTTGCTGGTTTGCAATTATTTACCCTACACACACAGTCATGCGTTGTCTGCTGTTGATTCTGTTTTCTCTAATCTTTCTACGCGGCAAACACCGCGTGAAGGATTATGTCGTTTGTTACTGGGTGGGGGGGGGGGGCCTGATGAGATTTTAAAGAAATTAAAATTTTGCAGTAAAACAATATAACACAGAATGTTTTCTTTTTCTGACAATCCCAGTAGGGGACACCGATGAGCTTAGAAAGGCCGCCGCCCGTCGGATGGGACGTTAAACCGTGGCCCCGTGTGCGGGAGAGACATACCCTGTGCACGTTAAAGAACACACTGGATGGTCTTGACGGGAGGCTACCATCTATCTCCCAACAGCTGTTCCAGTGGGTCCCCTCCCCCAACCTTCTCTGAGCCTTCGGGGTCCATGTGACCTGGCCATTTAGCCCATGGTGTGCAAAAAAGTGCCGCTCAGAGGTAAAACATCCCAATTCTGACAATCCAGCTGTAGTGTCTGGAGCTGGATTTTAAGAAAAGGTGTGGAATTGTTGTGGGGGGGAGGGATCTTTTAAATTGTTTCAAAATCGTGTTGTTTCGTGTCTGAGAGACAATTTGCTTGCCCAAAATGGGCAGGTGACACGTGTTGGGTTATTTTGCCTCTGAGCGGCACTTTTTGCACACAATGGGCTAAATGACCAAGTCACAAGGACCCCGAAGGCTCAGAGAAGGTTGGGGGAGAAAACCCACTGGATAGCTGTTGGGAGACAGATAGATGGTAGCCTCCCGTCAAGGCCATCCAGCGTGTTTAGCGTGCACGCAGGGTATGGCTCTCCCGTACACGGTGCCACGGCTTAACGTACCATCCGACGGACGGCGGCCTTTCCAAGCCCATCGGTGTTCCCTACTGACTGTGGGAGGGGGGGGGGGTTGTGAAGATAAATCTCAACGCTGACCCAGCTGAGACTCGAACCTGGGAACTGCACATTACGAACGCCAAGTGACACGGATACCATGGACTCGGAGCTAGGTAGGGTTGAGTTCTTTTACCTCTTAGTGGTACTTTTTGACACACAATGGGCTAAATGGCCAGGTCACTAGGATCCCGAGGGCTCAGAGAAGGTTTGGGAAAGGGGATCCACTGGACAACTGTTAGGAGACAGATGGCAGCCTCCCGTCAAAGCCATCCAGAGTGTTCTTTGATGGGCACAGTGTGTGGTTCTCCTGCACAAGGGGAGCAGGGGTGACTCAGTCTGTAGCGCACCAGGCTCATAATCTGCAGTTCTCAGGTTCGAGTCCCAGCTGGATCAGCGTTGAGATTTATCTCCGCAAAACTTTCCTCCCTCCCCTCGGTCAGCAGGTAACACCGATAAGCTTGTGAAGGCAGCCATCATTCAGATGAGACGTTAAGCCGTGGCTCCGTGTGCGGGAGAGCCATACCCTGTGCACGTTAAACAACACGTTTGAAAGCCTTGACCGGAAGTGGGCCCTCTGAGTCAGTGAGCCTGGTTAAGAGCCTGGTACTCTATCAAATGGGCCAATCAGTGTAATTCGTAGTTATTGCTGGTTTTTCAACAAAATTTCCTTTACACTATAGTTTTTCGAAAGACGTGTTTTTATTTATAATGACATCACGGGAATGAAATTCCATTGCTGAAATTAATAACGACTAAATATATTTAACATCTGACAACGTGTGCGACAAATCGAGGTGGTCACTGAAGCGATTTTCGTTGGACACACTATTTCAGTGACATTTATTACGACTTGCGAATATTTATTAAAATTCGAGCTGTTCGACTGAACTCTGTTAAGTGTTCTGCAGTTCGTCTAATTTCAAATTCAGTTTTTCAATCAAAAATTTTTTTTTTTTCAACTATTTCTTTCTTTTTTACTGTTAAAAGAGGTGGAACAGAGAAGGGAACTTCTTTCTCTTTGAAAACGAGGCATCCCATATTCGCCAGGGACATATATTATTCTCCTAGTTCATATCATACACTAACTCCTAGAATTCAATAGCAGTACCGAAGAAAATGTGAAGAAATTCCATCTCGTTCGATCTCTATTTTCTTTTTAGAGATGATGTTGCCTCGACGTGGAAACAGCAGAATCAAAAGGGATGATTGATCTGTCGCTATTTGCAGCTCGACAAGAAGCAGACCTCCACAGCTTTCATCATTGCAAACATTTAATTTACACAGCTACGTCACTGTCGAAACCCCCCTATTGGATTGCGTCTAGAACTCGGTGTCTTCTTTCTTTCGAAAACCATTTAGTTCCCATCAATGACCTCATTCTTTTATTCTTCCCTCTCTTGACAATGATCTCTCGACTGCAAACATTATTATTATTATTCCTCAGTTTATTTTAACCCCCCCACCCCCCACCCCCGGCATGCCCCGAAGAGAAAAACTTTTACTAGTGCAAGTGGGAAGATGAATGAATAGGACCACAAAATCTGTAGTCGCAAAGAAAACATGGAAGCATATGACAAATAGTGCGAAAGATTGAGTTGCTTTACCTCTTAGTGGCACTTTTTTTTGCACAAAACAAGCTAAATGGCCAGGTCACAAGGACGCCAAAAGCTTACTAGACAGCTTTTAGGAGATTGACGAAAGCCACTCGTGAAGGTCATCCAGCGTGTTCTGGAACATTCAGAGGATTGTGGCTCGCCTGCAAACGGAGCTATGGCTTAATGTCCCACACCCTCTGCATGTTCCAGAACACGCTGGATGGCCTTGACGGGAGGGTACCATCTGTCTCCCAACAGCTATGCAATGGCCCCCTCTCACCAAACTTCTCTGAGATCTAGGAATCCTTATGACCTGATCATTTACAGTCACTCGAAAAAGTATCCGAACATTATGGTTGATTACAGAATCCAGAAAAAATATCTGGCAACGATTTTTTTTTAGAAATTAGTGATCTGGCAAGCTTCGTGTCACGTGACACGAAGGTTGCCAGATCATTAATTTCACCTAATTGATTAATTTAATGAATATGGAGCGTGTGCAGTTACCGTTCACAGCAAACTGGAGCGGTTGCGGTAACTGCACACGCTCCAGTTTGCTGTGAACGGTAATTGGAGCGTGTACAGTTGCTGTACACGCTTAAGATATTTTTCCTGAATTCTGTAATCACGTGACAAGAAAGGTTGCCAGATCACTAATTTCTAAAAAAATCGTTGCCAGATATTTTTTCTAAATTCTGTAATCAACCATAGTGTTCGGATACCTTTTTTTTTTTTAAATGAAAATGGGGGGCGGGGGGGGGGCTCAGTCGGTAGCACGCCAGGCTCGTAATCTGTAGTTCCCAGGTTCGAGTCCCAGCTGGGTCAGCGTTGAGATTTATCTCCGCAAAATTCCCCGCCCTGCCCTCGGTCAGTAGGGGACACCGCTGGGCTTGGAAAGGACGCCGTCCGTCGGATGGGACGTTAAGCCGTGGGCCCGTGTGCGGGAGAGCCATACCCTGTGCACGTTAAAGAACACGCTGGATGGCCTTGACGGGAGGCTACCATCTGTCTCCCAACAGCTGTTCCAGTGGGTCCCCTCCCCCAACCTTCTCTGAGCCTTCGGGGTCCATGTGACCTGGCCATTTAGCCCATGGTGTGCAAAAAAGTGCCGCTCAGAGGTAAAACATCCCAATCCAATCCTTTTTTTAAGCGACTGTACTCAGCACTAGACAAACGTCTTAAGACAAATCCCACGTCTGCAATTCATCCTAATAGGAGAGGTTTCCGTTCTCCCATCGTCATGCGCTTCAACCGCAGCATCACTCGTCCTTAATGTTCTTCAGCACTGAATGCTGAGGAGAGGGCATCACTTCACAACAAGACCCAATCAAAGCGATCAACTGCCTCTTGTGCTGCGTTAAACACTCTGCGCATATTTATTTCATTAGCGTTACATCAAGTAGCACGCGGAGAGAGAAAGACCGTACTTTATCACGAGCGCAGCATTCACACTGTTGATGAATCCCGAACTCTGCGCGGGACTCTATTCGCTGTAATCCCCCTCCCCCTCGTTAGAGAGAGATTTGTTTTTAATCACTCGAGTCCTTCGTTTTGTCGCCAGCGACAACAGATGGATCGTGCCGGGAGACGACGTCATCACGAGCGATTGGCTCGGCTAAAGACGCCTGTTATCCATCAGCCGTCCCCGGAGCAGAAACAGCGATTGTTATTGCGTTACAAATTAGCACGTCAATTAATCTTGCCCAATTTGTGTGGAGCTGAAAAGAAACTGAGCAGTGGAGGCAAAGTACCTTTTGGTATAATCTCGTTGGCTTGGGAATTCTCTTCATTGTGTTTTGGAAGAGAATCCTTCTCTCCGTTTGCGTTGCCTCGATTTGTGGGGAAAGGACTTTTCTCTGTTTGGGGGTTATTATTAGTGCCGATGGTTCGGAGAGTATTTATCTTCGTTGGAGGTTAAAAGGAGGAGAAATTCGCCTCCTTTTTTTGCCTCGATGCAAATGCAAGAGATAAGTCTGTTTGTTTAATGCAGTGTTCTTCTAACTGTGCTCTGCGAAGAGATTCCACGGGTTTAATAGGGGTGGGGGTCGGTTCAGCTTTCAGAGAGCGAGTGTCTCAAATAATCTACAGTTTCCAGGTTCGAATCCCACCTGTGTTAATGTTGAAATTTATCTCCTCCGAATTCCCCCATTTTTTTTAGATCAGAAAGGTTACACCAAAAGGCTTGGAAACATCGTCGTCCGTCTGGTGGGACGTTAAACCATGTCTCCGTGTTCAGGAAAGCCATGCACTCTGCATATTAAAGAACACGCTGATTGACCTTAATGGGCGGCTGTCATCTGTCTCCTAACAGCTGTTCAGTAGAACTCCTTGCTCCAATCTTCTCTAAACCCTTGGGGTCCTAGTGACTTGGTCATTTAGCCATTGTGCCCGAAAGAAGGTCCTCATATATTCAAAGCAGCCCAATCCAACGGATTTAATGTGTTGATTTATGGAGCCATACTGAAGTATTCTCATCGTAGTTTACACTTGCCATTGCTATTACTTTGAACTGTGTTCTTTTAACTTTGAGAGGCACTTTTTTGCATTCAATGGGCTGAATGGCCAGGTCACAAGGACCCCAACGGCTCAGAGAAACGCTGTACTTTCAAGAGATCTGAGAAGGAATAGAGAAGATCTGTGATACAGGAGATCCCATGGGATAAGGAATTAACATAGTTCGTATGGCTTCGCAACACCCCCCTCCCTAGATCCGTTCCTGGGTCCTTCTTATTTGGCCATTTATCCCAAAGTGTGCAGAAAAGCGCCTCTCAGAGGTAAAACAATCTAGAAGTATAAGACGCGCTAGAGATAACTGTCTCGGAAATATTTCGAAGTGAAATCCGTTTCAAAATTTCAATACATGTCTGGGGAATGGATTCATCTTGAAATGTTTAACACACACTATCCGAGCACTAAAAATTTCAAGAAGTTGATGCTTCTGATTGAGAAGCTAACCTAATTCTGAATATTTCGTTTTCACTCTTGCAGAGAAGCGTACATCATTGTAAAGTTAATGAGAAAATCTAAGCCGTTTTGTAGTGGTTCAATTGATGGACTTGAACTGGGGAACAATTACAGTCACTTTAATTCACTTTATAGCAAATGACGTTAACTACAGGGGGCGTTAATAATCATCAGATGCGTCTCTTTCATTGTCTGTGAAACTCTACTAAGAGATTAAACGTTTATCTCAATTACCCTAATTCTGAAGTGCTAGAAAACAGGACTTAACTAATTGACTTAATTAAATTTTAGGGGTTAATTAGGCAATAATTCCTGCTGTCAGGGCTGTTAGTCCGAGGCTGAATGCACTGAATCGGTTTCGTGATGAATTCTTCTGAGACTCACGTGCGTCAAAATATAACAAGATTTTGAACGTCATTGGTATTCACTGCTTTGGGTTAATGGAAGCCTGGATAGCTTTTTTCTCAGCTAGTTTTTTTTTTAAAAAAAACAAGTTATTATTTTCACTTGGTCGTGTATCTATCCGTCTGTAGTCATTCCCCTTTTTTTTTTCCTTTAAGAGATAAACGGAAAATTGTGATGTGGTTAGATAGGTACAGTCGCTCAAAAAAATATCCGAACACTACGGTTGATTACAGAATTCAGAAAAAATATCTGGCAACGAGTTTTTTTAGAAATTAGTGATCTGGCAACCCTTCGTGTCACGTGATTACAGAATTCGGGAAAAATATCTGGAGCGTGTACAGCAACACGCTCCAATTACCGTTTACAGCAAACTGGAGCGTGTGCAGTTACTGCACACGCTCCAGTTTGCTGTGAACGGTAACTGCACACGCTCAATATTTCCGTGAGTGAGCCCACACGATCCAGGTCTTTGTGAGCTCACACGATCCAATGTGCTGTGAACATTAACTGCAACCGCTCCAGTTTGCTGTGAACGGTAACTGCACACGCTCAATATTTCTGTGAGTGAGCCCACACGATCCAGATCTTTGTGAGCTCACACGATCCAATGTGCTGTGAACATTAACCGCAACCGCTCCAGTTTGCTGTGAACGGTAACTGCACACGCTCAATATTTCCGTGAATGAGCCCACACGATCCAGGTCTTTGTGAGCTCACACGATCCAATGTGCTGTGAACATTAACCGCAACCGCTCCAGTTTGCTGTGAACGGTAACTGCACACGCTCCATATTCATTGCATTATATATTCATAAGCATTATATATATTAAAAAATATCCGAACACTATGGTTGATTACAGAATTCAGAAAAAAATATCAGGCAACGATTTTTTTTTAGAAATTAGTGATCTGGCAACCTTCGTGTCACGTGACATATATGTGATCATCACGTGTCATCGTTACTATCACTATATCATCACGTGTAATAAAAGAACCAATGGGTTATTTTATTTTTATTATTCATTTAAAATATGCATTGAATTGTCTGAATCCCTCGATACTGTGAATTTCAAATGTCGTAAGTTGGTAAAGTTGTAAAATAGCAAAACTTTAAACTAACATTACAAACATTCATACTAAAAATTTGAAATTTAGATAATAAAATGGTTCGTTCCCCAGGAAAGGAATTCGATATTTCTCGAGTTCTCTTTCTGCTAAAGTCTTACCAATCACTATGGCGTTATAAATTGATAAGTCCCGTTCAAACTTCTATGGCAAGCAACTACTTAAAGGATTATTATTCTTATTTTCTAATGAGCTTCTTTCACTTGAAGTGTAGAATGATCCGCGAATTATTTTCCCAAAGAGCGCAACACCATCTTGAATGCATGTGTGTGTTTATATTACAAGTTTTGTCTTGAGGAGATTTTATTTTTATCTTGAGGATTTTTTTATTCAGAGACTAAAGAAGGGTTGGTTCAATCGATAGCACTCCATGCTAAGGTGGGGAGCGGGTGGCTCAGTCGGTAGCGCGCCAGGCTCGTAATCTGTAGTTCCCAGGTTCGAGTCCCAGCTGGGTCAGCGTTGAGATTTATCTCCGCAAAATTCCCCGCCCTGCCCACGGTCAGTAGGGGACACCGATGGGCTTGGAAAGGCCTCCGTCCGTCGGATGGGACGTTAAGCCGTGGTCCCGTGTGCGGGAGAGCCATACCCTGTGCACGTTAAAGAACACGCTGGATGGCCTTTACGGGAGGCTACCATCTGTCTCCCAACAGCTGTTCCAGTGGGTCCCCTCTCCCAACCTTCTCTGAGCCTTCGGGGTCCATGTGACCTGGCCATTTAGCCCATGGTGTGCAAAAAAGTGCCGCTCAGAGGTAAAACAACCCAACCCAGGCTAAGGTCCCCACCTGTTCGTGAGTTAAGATCATCTCCCTTCCACTCCTTTCTGCTTTAGGTAAGAAAGTGACATTAATTAGTTTTGAAAAATCGCTGTTCATCATATGGGATGTTAAGCCATGGCAAAGTGTGTAGGATCACCTGATGCGTGTTAAAGAACACGCTGGATGTCCTTGACGGGATGCTATCATCTTTCTCCTAACAGCTGTCCAGTGGATCTCCTTCCCTTTAATCTGCTCTGAACCCTCAGGATCCTTGTAACCTGGTTTGAATTGGGTTGTTTTACCTCTGAGCGGCACTTTTTTGCACACCATGGGCTAAATGGCCAGGTCACATGGACCCCGAAGTCTCAGAGAAGGTTGGGGGAGGGGACTCACTGGAACAGCTGTTGGGAGACAGATGGTAGCCTTCCGTCAAGGCCATCCAGCGTGTTCTTTAAACGTGCACAGGGTATGGCTCTCTCGCACACGGGGTCACGACTTAACGTCCCATCCTACGGACGGCGGTATTCCCAAGCCCATCGGTGCCTTGTAACCTGGTCATTTATCCCATTGTTTGAGAAAAAGTTCCGCTCAGAGGTTAAACAATCTTTCCTAAATCTGATCCCTTGTGACCAGGTCATTCACCCCATTGTGTAGACAAAGGTACAGCTCAGATATAAACGAATCCAACATCTTCCTTACCCAACCAACTCTGAGTCCTTGGGATCAATTTGACCTCGCCATTTAACCCATTATGTGCACAAAAGTGTAACAAGAGATAGACCTAAGTGAAACAGAAATTCATTTTGACCTCGCGATTATTTGGCGACTTTCTCTGTTTAAAGACAGACGAAAAGAAAACTAGAAAAGAGGGATTCATTCTCTTCCAGCGCACGAATCGAGAAAGAGTTTGCATGCGTCACGTGATCCCCCGTGGCATCGATCCTCGCTCCCCGTGGTCGAAGATTTTTATCTCTTCGTTAATGTAGATTGGCGCTTAATGGACAATTTCGCGGAATTGATATTTACCGCATTTCAATTCCTTGGAAACTAATCACTACTGCAGCTGTTGCTCCGAGGAACGTTCTTGAGAAGCGAGGTCGGCCTCTATTAGAAAGAACGGAAGACAAAAGATCATTTACGGATTAAAGATCGACCACAACTATTGCAAGGACTGAAGAGTATCTTAAACGGTTTTGGTATTTTCCCTTCTCTACGTGAAAAAAAGAGACGCCCTTCAGAAGAGTCGATTTCTCTCGCTCGGCATTGAACTTTGGTAGAATCTTTTGCTGTTCATGTTTTCTCCATTGGCGAAAGTATTTGCGTGTGTGCGTGCGTGTGTATGATGAGGGAATAGAGGGGTGGGGTGGGGTGGGGGGTGGGGGGGTGCTCTTTGAGGAAATGAACTCTTCTTCCAAGATCACAAATAATCTGAGTTGGGTTGAATTATTTTACATCTGAGCAGCATTTACTTTGTACAGTCGCTCAAAAAAGTATCCGAACACTATGGTGGATTACATAATTCAGAAAAAATATCTGGCAACGATTTTTTTCAGAAATTAGTGATCTGGCAACCCTTCGTGTCACGTGATTACAGAATTCAGGAAAAATATCTGAAGCGTGTTCAGCACACTGTACACGCTCCAGTTACCGTTCACAGCAAACTGGAGCGTGTGCAGTTACTGCACACGCTCCAGTTTGCTCTGAACGATAACTGCACACGCTCAATATTTCCATGAGTGAGCGCACACGATCTAGTATCAAAATAATGTGACCACCTACAGTCGCTCAAAAAATATCCGAACACTATGGTGGATTACAGAATTCAGGAAAAATATCTGGCAACAATTTTTTTTTTAGAAATTAGTGATCTGGCAACCTTCGTGTCGCGACACGAAGGTTGCCAGATCACTAATTTCTAAAAAAAAAAATGTTGCCAGATATTTTTTTCTAAATTCTGTAATCCACCACAGCATTCGGATACTTTTTTGAGCGACTTACTTCCTTGATAGTTGACAAAAAAGTCGAAAGGGTTTTCTTTCATTTATTCTGTGGAAACATCGTTTATAAACTTCCCGTGGTTTTTCTTTTTGAAAGTTAGCAAAAAATTAAAGAATATTTCTTCTTTAATACATTATCCTCATGTCATACATTTTCATTTGATGCGTGGCTCTTCGCGACGGATCTTTGCATGCCCTTTGGATGATCTTAGGAGGATCCAGTCTATTTCCTAACAGATTGGGGGGCGGGGGTGTCTCAGTCGGTAGTGCGCCAGGCTCGTAATCTGTAGTTCCCAAGTTCGAGTCCCAGCTGGGTCAGCGTTGAGATTTATCTCCGCAAAACTCCCCGCCCTGCCCACGGTCAGTAGGGGACACCGATGGGCTTGGAAAGGCCGCCGTCCGTCGGATGGGACTTTAAGCCGTTGCCCCGTGTGCGGGAGAGCCATACCCTGTGGGGCGGGGGTGGCTTAGTCAGTAGCGCGCCAGGCTCGCAATCTGTAGTTCCCAGGTTCGAGTCCCAGCTGGGTCAGCGTTGAGATTTATCTCCGCAAAATTCCCCGCCCTGCCCACGGTCAGTATGGGACACCGATGGGCTTGGAAAGGCCGCCGTCTGTCGGATGGGACGTTAAGCCGTGACCCCGTGTGTGGGAGAGCCATACCCTGTGCACGTTAAAGAACACGCTGGATGGCCTTGACGGGAGGCTACCATCTGTCTCCCAACAGCTGTTCCAGTGGGTCCCTTCCCCCAAACTTCTCTGATCCTTCGGGGTTCATGTGACCTGGCCATTTAGCCCATGGTGTGCAAAAAATGTGCCGCTCAGAGGTAAAACAACCCAACCTAACAGATCGCCAGTGAATCTCTTTTCCGCATCCCTTTGTCCTTGAGGTCCTTGTAACCTGGCCATTCAAACCATTGTACACAGAAAAGTGCCCCTAAGAGATAAACAACCCAAATCACACATAGAAATTAATCTTGTAATGTTTATGCCATAAAGAGTTAAAACGTTAAAGTGGCAGCAAAAAAAAGAATTTTGGCACAAGCAAGTATCAAAAAAAAAAATTCAATGAACAACTCGATTTTCTTAACGAAAGTGTTGAGCCATCTTTCATTGGATGTACGTCACGGCATCTCCATCCGGGCATGACGAATCAAAGAGTTCTTCCACCTCGGCATTTGGAACTTCTACCACGGCAACAAAAACGGAATTCCAATCTCGGAAAACAAAAGACGAATGTCCCTTGGAAATCTTCCGTTTCGAGGAAGCAATTAAATATTAAATCCCAACATTCTTCTTCTTCCTCGCGAGGTAGAGGCGAGGGCAATTTCCAAACTTCTTTTCGTTTTTTTTTACGACACCCCCAAATAAAGAATTTCGATTGAACAATACCAAAATGCAGTTGAGTTCCAAAGAATTGAAATCGTTTTATTTTGTTTTTAAAATCCTGAACAAGAAGCATAAAAAAAACGCATTATTGATATCACCTATTTGTCTGTTGGAAAATCTTGCCTTACATTCAGCTTCTTGAAATGCGCTTCGATTTCATCGGACCAATACTCCCTTTTGTATTTCACAATTTCTTTCTCTCCCACTCCTCCATTTTCTTCTTCGGGGCGGGGGTGGCTCAGTCGGTAGCGCGCCAGGCTCGTAATCTGTAATTCCCAGGTTCGAGTCCCAGCTGGGTCAGCGTTGAGATTTATCTCCGCAAAATTCCCCGCCCTGCCCAGGGTCAGTAGGGGGACACCGATGGGCTTGGAAAGGCCGCCGTCCGTCGGATGGGACGTTAAGCCGTGGCCCCGTGATCGGGAGAGACATACCCTGTGCACGTTAAAGAACACGCTGGATGGCCTTGACGGGAGGCTACCATCTGTCTCCCAACAGCTGTTCCAGTGGGTCCCCTCCCCCAACCTTCTCTGAGCCTTGGGGTCCATGTGACCTGGCCATTTAGCCCATGGTGTGCAAAAAAGTGCCGCTCAGAGGTAAAACAACCCAACCCAAAAATCCATTTTCTTCTCCTCTCTCCATCATCTTCCTATTAATCATCATCCTTATAAAAAAAAAATTCTCTCTTATTACGAAGTAAATGTGTTCAACTACTTTTGCTTTTCATTTAGCAGGATATTCAGACCATAAAATAGGCCCAGGTGCGAAGGACAAGGTTATCCTCACTTTTCTCTTAATTCGTTCCCTATTTTACAGTCCCACAAAACATTAAAATGCTTTTTTGCCACAAGTTTTTTGCTTTAGTCGTAGAATAACACAATAGTTTATTCTACGACAATGAAATGTTTAGCTGTTTTTAAATGGATGATGTTATGAACTGTTATTCTGAATTAATTTATCAAAAGTAAATGAGGCGGGGGGGGGGGGGGGTTCAGTCGGTAGCGCGCGAGGCTCGTAATTTGCAGTTGCCAGGTTCGAGTCCCATTATCTGGGCCAACCTTGAGATTTATCTCCACAAAACTTTCCCCGCCCTGTCCACGGTCAATAGGGGACATCGATGGGCTTCGAAAGGCCGCCGTCCGTCGGATGGGACGTTAAGCTGTGGTTCGTGTGCGGAAGAGTCATACCCTGAGCACGTTAAAGAACACTCTGGATGGCCTTGACGGGAGGCTACCATCTGTCTCCCAACAGTTGTTCCAGTGGGTCCCCTCCCCCAACCTTCTCTGAGCTTTCGGGGTCCTTGTGACCTGGTCATTTAGCCCATTGTGTGCAAAAGATGGATGGCATTGACGGGTGGCTACCATCTGTCTCCCAACAGCTGTTCCAGTGGGTCCCCTCTCCCAACCTTCTGTGAGCCTTCGGGGTCCTGTGACCTGGCCATTTAGCCCATGGTGTGCAAAAAAAGTGCCGCTCAGAGGTAAAACAACCCAACCCACTCCCGTCAGGGTTATCTAGTGTGTTCTTTAACGCCTGCCCATGGGCCCACTATTTAACATCCCATCCGACGACAGAGATCCCCTTTCTTACCGAGCAGGGGGATCTTAATGCAGGGGGGCGGGGGGTGGCTCAGTCGGTAGCGCGCCAGGCTCGTAATCTGTAGTTCTCAGGTTCGAGTCCCAGCTGTCTCAGCGTTGAGATTTATCTCCGTAAAAATTCCCCGCCCTGCCCACGGTCAGTAGGGGACACCGATGGGCTTGGAAAGGCAGCCGTTCGTCGGATGGGACGTTAAGCCGTGGTCCCGTGTGCGGGAGAGCCATACCCTGTGCACGTTAAAGAACACGCTGGATGGCCTTGACGGGAGGCTACCATCTGTCTCCCAATAGCTGTTCCAGTGGGTCCCCCCTCCCCCAACCTTCTCTGAACCTTCGGGTTCCATGTGACCTGGCCATTTAGCCCATGGTGTGCAAAAAAGTGCCGCTCAGGGGTAAAACAACCCAACCCTGTGCACGTTAAAGAACACGCTGGATGGCCTTGACGGGAGGCTACCATCTGTTTCCCAATAGCTGTTCCAGTGGGTCCCCCCCTCCTCCAACCTTCTCTGAACCTTCGGGGTCCATGTGACCTGGCCATTTAGCCCATATTGTGCAAAAAAGTGCCGCTCAGGGGTAAAACAACCCAACCCTGTGCACGTTAAAGAACATGCTGGATGGCCTTGATGGGAGGCTACCATCTGTTTCCCAACATCTGTTCCAGTGGGTCCCCTCCCCCAACCTTCTCAGAGCCTTCGGGGTCTTTGTGACCTGGCCATTTAGCCCATGGTTTTGCAAAAAAGTGCCGCTCAGAGGTAAAACAACCCAACCCAACTCTTAATGTAGGCACAGTTGGGACTCGAACCTGATAACAGATTACGACTCTAGTGCTCTACCCACTGAGCCAATGTCGTCTCATGAAATAAAGAGATAAGCAATGCTAATATTTAAAGTGTCTATCAAATGCTGTTAAATCTACTGCAAAGTTTCTAAATGTTCCTTTTTTTTCTTTCCAGACTGCCAAAGAGTTGCGATGTCTCCTTCATCCTCAGTTCCAGCTCTGTCTGTTTTCTTGCTCGCTCTTCTAGTCTGCTCGTGCTGCAGCTGGCCCACAACATTTGACCCCCAAACGAATAGCAGGTAGCTTTCTCTCTATTCACGTGATATGCTCGTGTCAGTTACACTGATCAAGAATATCGTACCAATTTTCTTTTTTCTTTTTCCTCCCTTGACAGATTCTTCCTACAGAATTTTTAATGCCGATTCTGAAGATGCTCCTTTTTTTCGCAGAACGTCAAGTTTTTAAAAACCGATCAAAATGTTATTCTCTAAATCATGCGATATAATAATATATTTAAAAAATATTTTTGCTTTCCGAGTGTTTGGTTTGGCGAGTGAAATATGCTTCTAATGTAAATTCTGGATTTTACCGGATGAGCAACCAACAGAAATGTCTGGGGCGGGGGTGGCTCAGTCGGTAGCGCGCCAGGCTCGTAATCTGTAGTTCCCAGGTTCGAGTCCCAGCTGGGTCAGCGTTGAGATTTATCTCCGCAAAATTCCCCACCCTGCCCACGGTAAGTAGGGGACACCGATGGGCTTGGAATGGCCGCCGTCCGTCGGATGGGACGTTCAGCCGTGGCCCCGTGTGCGGGAGAGCCATACCCTGTGCACGTTAAAGAACACACTGGATGGCCTTGACGGGAGGCTACCATCTGTCTCCCAACAGCTGTTCCAGTGGGTCCCCTCCCCCAACCTTCTCTGAACCTTCGGGGTCCATGTGACCTGGCCATTTAGCCCATGGTGTGCAAAACAGTGCCGCTCAGAGGTAAAACAACCCAACACAGAAATGTCTATCCTGACAGCACTTCAACTTTATGCGATGTATCTTCAGCTCCATAGCTGTAATATACTGAAGAAACCTTTTCAATTCAGAAGGGATAACTCAGTCTGTAACGCGACAGGCTTGTAATCTGCAGTTCCCAGGTTCGAGTCCTATTTGGGTGAACGTTGAGATTTATCTCCACCAAACTCCCTGCCCTATCCTCGATCAGTAGGGGACATCGATAGTTTTGGAAAGGCCGCCGTCCGTAGGATGGAACGTGAAACCGTGGCCCGTGTGCGAGAGAGCCATATTCTATGCACTTAAACAACACGCTGGATGGCTTTGACGAGAGACTACCATCTTCTCCTAACAGCTGTCCAATGGGTATCATCCACCCAACCTTCTCTGAACCTTTGGGATCCTTGTGAACTGGCCATTTAGCCCATTGTGGACAAAAACCATTCAAAATGTTATTCAATAAATCATGCGATATAAAAATATATTTTAAAAATACGTTTGCTTTCCTGTTTTGGCGAGGGGCTGGGGTGGCTCAGTCGATAACGCATCAGGCTCGTAATCTGTAGTTCCCAGGTTTGAGTCCCAGCTGGGTCAGCGTTGAGATTTATCTCCGCAAAATTCCCCGCCCTGCCCACGGTCAGTAGGGGACACCGATGGGCTTGGAATAGGCCGCCGTCCGTCGGATGGGACGTTAAGCCGTGGCCCCGTGTGCGGGAGAGCCATACTCTGTGCACGTTAAAGAACATGCTGGATGGCCTTGACGGGAGGCTACCATCTGTCTCCCAACAGCTATTCCAGTGGGTCCCCTCCCCCAACCTTCTCTGAGCCTTCGGGGTCCATGTGACCTGGCCATTTAGCCCATGGTGGGCAAAAAAGTGCCGCTCAGAGGTAAAACAACCCAACCCTGTTTTTTCGAGTTATTTATGCTTGCATGTAAATAAAAAAAAAGTGTCGCTCAGAGATAAAGCAACCCAGCTCGTGTCTTAGCCACTGTGTTCGTTTTCCATCATCAAAATAATTTCTCAGATTAAAAAACATCCAACTAAGCTTTCAACAATTTGTAGCGCGAATTCTGAAGATTTTTTTTCCTTTCGGGCTTTAAGAAACTGCGCGAGAGAAAGACCTGCAATCCTTCAAGAAAGATACAAAGATTTCTGCCTTACTCCACCAAATGGAAAGGCAAGGAACTTCTTACGCTTCTTGAATTCAACCTTAAAGACTCTACAAACAAAATTTATTCTGTAAAGAGGGAAACGTGCATCTCAAACCTTTATCCGGGGAGGTGAATTTAGTCTTTAATGCCACCATCTTGGTCTTGAAATTGCATTAGCTAATACGATCTGTTATTCGGAGGTCGGGTTTACGATCTCCTTTCTCTACTTCATTCCGCTGTGGCTGTTAAAGGCGCTGCATCCTCTGGCATTCCCTTCCTTCATCCGGAACCAAAGAAGATGTACAATTCTCATCACGTTACTTGGCAACGGAGCATCAACGGATGTTAAAGAATAAGGCAACAGAAACTTACTCCAATTTAAGAAGAAGAAAAAAGAAAAACCTTTCCAGATTTTATCGAGGGGCATTTTGTTGAAAGATTACAGAGTTGGAAATTCGCGAATAGGAAATTCCCGTAAGGAAGTTTCTTGGTGAAGACAGATTAAACGCGAGACCCAGTCGGATTAGTTTAGTGACACAAGTTGGGCTCTACTTTACATTGCTGATATTGAATTTTAAATTATATTATGGTTATTAAAATATTAACTTATATGAAATAATTCCCACATCGCCAAATTACAATGAAAGGGATTTGGGTTCAAGTATCTGATACAGCTTAAAAAATATTTTCTATCTTGTGTTGTCTTTCTGTCGAGGTCTTCCCATCCTGTGGGCATATTCTACCTACAGAGGAGACTTAGACTACTTTTAGGAGACCGTACGCTATGTTCATCTGACACGGATGTCTTGGTATGAAAGGTTTAGTTAATATTCGAACTATGAAATTACAGTCGCTCAAAAAAGTATCCGAACACTATGGTCGATTACAGAATTCAGAAAAAAAATATCTGGCAACGATTTTTTTAGAAATTAGTGATCTGGCAACCTTCGTGTTCACGTGACACGAAGGTTGCTAGATCACTAATTTCACCTAACTGATTAATTTAATGAATATGGAGCGTGGGCTCACTCACGGAAATATTGAGCGTGTACAGTTACCGTTCACAGCAAACTGGAGTGTGTGCAGTAACTGCACACGCTCCAGTTTGCTGTGAACGGTAATTGGAGCGTGTACAGTTGCTGTACACGCTCCAGATATTTTTTCTGATGGGTGGCCTTCACGGGAGGCTACCATCTGTCTCCCTATAGCTGTTCCAGTGGGTCCCCTCCCCCAACCTCCTCTAAGCCTTCGGGGTCCTTGTGACCTGGCCATTTAGCCCATTGTGTGCAAAAAAAGTGCCACTCAAACAATCCAACCCATATAGGATACGCTATTATCGTGCCAGCATGACTAAGATTTAGTTGACGGAAAAAAAAAGTTTTCTCTCATGTTATGTGAATGGAAAGTGACATTCAGTGCTTCCTAACTTTGAAAAAAAGTGTTTTACAAAAAAATGTCATCATCATCATCCTCAAGCAGCCATGGGCTACGGAGGTCCCACCAGACCGTGCAATTTAGTTCTCCAAGCAAGTCTATCCTGAGCTACATCTACTGCATCTGGCCACTGCACACCAATTCTAACAAGGTCCTGTTTGACATTGTCTGCCCACCGCATCATAGGTCCCCCCTCCTTCTGAGGCCTTTAGGCACACTGTTCATAACCCTATTCGCCAATCTATAATTATTCATACGGGCAACATGGCCAAACCAACGGAGTCTCTCTCTGCACAATATGCTGCTTAAAGGATGTTGCAAACTCCTTTGCCTAACCTCATCATTAGTTACAAAGTTAAACCACCTAATGCCCAAGATACTGCGTAAGCATCTGGAATCAAAAGCATCTAGTTTCCTGTTATCTTGTTTACAAAGTGTCCAAGTTTCACTACCATAACTAACCCTAGAAAGAACCAAACTATTATACAGTCTAATTTTAGTCTTTAGGTGTATACGCCTATTTCTCCACACTCTCCATAGATTCTTCAAAGTCCTGGCACCAATCCCTATTCGTCTGTTAATCTCATGCCGCACATCACCATTATCTGTTACATAGTTCCCAAGATAATTAAACTGTGACACCTGCTCAAGACTGCAACCATTCAGATTAACTGAATCACAGCCTGCCTGACCAATTTTCATCACTTTAGTTTTCTCTCTGTTTATAAGCAAACCTACTCTACTACCAGTCTCATCAACAGCTCGAGTGAAAGAGTTCATCTCATCAACATCATTTGCCAAAAGGGCTAAATCATCAGTATAATCTAAATCAGAAATTTTCGTATCTCCAGCCCATTTAAGGCCAAAATCTTTACCTTGAAGTGAATATCGCATAGCATAATCAATAACCAAACTAAAGAGACCAAACTAAGGAGACAAAATGCACCCTTGTCGAACACCAGAAGTAATGCTAAACCAATTGCTACAAGTCTTACCAACTCTCACACACGACTTATTATAGAGAGCTTTCATAATGTTAACTAACTTGTCTGGTATACCATATGATCGCACAATCAACCACAAATTATGACGATCAACAGAGTCAAAAGCCTTTTTGAAATCAACAAAGCTAGCAACCAAAGGTTTCTGAAACTCTAAACATTTCTCAAGAATCTGCCTAAGTGAAAATATCTGATCCACACATCCCCTACCACTTCTGAATCCACATTGCTCATCACGCAATTGACTGTCAACCAGATTCTTAATTCTATTAAGCACAATCATGGAAAGAACTTTACCTTAAACAGAGAGTAGGCTGATACCCCTATAGTTATCAAAAGAACTGCGATCACCTTTTTTGAAAATATTGATAACAATAGCTCTGGTAAAATCCTTAGGAACCATGCCTTTATCATAAAAGATATTCAGAATTTCAGTCATCCAAGTGGTAACCGAAACATTCCCAGCTCTAAGCATTTCCGTAGTAATTTCGTCTACCCTTGGGGATTTATGAAGTTTAAGTTTAGAAACAGCCAAAATAACTTCAGATTGTGTTATAGGGCCAACATTAAAGCCACCAATGCATCTATCATCATTACAAACAATGGGAGTAGAACTAACTACATTGTTTAGAACATCACTGAAATGCTCAGCCCACCTAGCCATGACAGAATCCTCCCCTTCTATAACCTTACCTTGTTTATCCTTCAATCCCTGTATGCCTGTCCGTTTTCTACCACACAAAACATTAACTGTCTGGTACAGCTCTCTGCTGTTGTGCTGTCTAACTGCTTCCTCGGCTTTGTCAGCCAAACCATCAAGCCAAAGATTCTTATCAGCAGCTAACTGATCCTTTACAAGTTTATTAAGGTCTCTGTAATGCTTTCTATTAGGACTAGTAGGGTATTGATTAAGGGCATTCCTGCAGTTCTTTCTTTCCGAAATAAGCTCAAGTGCCTTATCACTCAGATAATTCTGACTCTTCTGCTCCTTTTTTCCTAAAAGAGTACTGTTAGTGTCCAAAAAAGCCTGTTTAAAATGATCCCATTCTTCCTCAACTTCAGTAGTAAGCATACCATGATTGTCATAATGACTAAGTAACCTATCATGGTAAGCTTTGGCTATAACTGGATCTTTCAGAGCCTCAGTATTAAATTTCATATCTCAATAAACATAGTTTCTTTAAACATCATGTTTAAATCAAACACCAACAATGTTCAGATCCAATTTCATATCTCAATAAACATAGTTAGGAATACCAGGGCATATAGCTCCCCCATATGCCCTGGTATTCCTAACAGAACTAGCCCATTTGCTGTTAATTAATATGTAATCAATCATATTCTTATGCAGCCCATCAGGTGAAACCCATGTGTTCTTATGTATGTCGCGGTGTTTGTAATAAGTGTTAGTTATTCTGAATCCATTGAGTTTACTTACCTGTAGGAGACGTTGCCCATTGCCATTGAAGCTACCAATACCAAAAGGGCCTATTACTCCTCCCCAAAGGTCAGAGTCAGTACCAACTTTGGCATTGAAGTCACCAAGAACAAGGGTAATATCTCCTTTCTTGACAGAATTCAAAATATCCTGAAGTTGTTCATAAAACCTATCCTTCTCATCCTCATCGGCATCCTCAGTGGGGGCATAACAGCAGATAACATTCAAGTCTTTAACGCTTGTCTGAAATTTTGCTGTAAGAAACCTTTCATTAATGCACTCATATCCTAGAAGAGCATCGCTAGCGTGTCTGCTGAGAAGCAGACCCACGCCTTGGTGATGCTTATTGTCGTCCCTCCCTGAAAAGAGAAATTTAAGATTATTTTTAAGAATCTAACCTTTATCTGTCCATCTGGTCTCTTGCAAGCCGAGAATATCTAAATTATAACGGTGGAATTTTTGTGTGAGGACATCAAGAGAAAAAGCTCTGTGCAGAGTCCTCACATTCCAACTACCTATGGAGAGAAAATGGTTAGTGGGATGTTTAAAGAAACTATGTTTATTGAGAGAGGGAATGCCGACAATATCAAACAGCCCCCTAATCGCAGACATGGGGCAAAGACCCGTTCCCCCAAACTAAAGGCTGAAGCCATCTACACTGCAAGACTTCCTCCAATGTAGAATTTGATGATGCCAATAGAAGCAAAGAGTTCAGGTGCCTGCGATGACTTCTGCTCAGGATTATCCACCAGCTGATAAACATATCCTGTGAATCTATTCACTTGGGGCTGTCAACCCACAAACAAACAGAAAACACAGCGGAAGATTTTCCCTCCACAGAAGCCCATCAGGGCAGCAAAATCAGGATTCATAATCAAGCTCAGAGCCTTAATTCAGTCCAGTCCAGTTGGTTCATATGGTCAGCAGCAGGACCCTGTGTGGTTGACCACTCCTCAGCAGGGTAGAAAAAAAAAAGAAAAGTAGCCATAGTTGTCCAGATCAGTAGGCCACACTAATCTGGCAACCCTCCCCTTCCGTTCACTTCCACAAGAGAGTATCTCTTTTGAAAGTTACTAACGGTCCGCACCACGAGAAGGCGGGGTCGGACATTAGGATAAATTAAAGATCTCACTCAAATCTTACTAATTCACGATTTTCAACAATATAAGAGTTATATTTAAAAAGTTATTGAGCCTGAACTATTTAAAAGCAACGTCACTGACCATAACGATTTCCTTGAAAAGCCCACTGAAACACAAATTATAATTCTTACAACAAACCGCGTGCTTGCTAAAATAAATGGAAATTTAGAAGTTGGTGTAATATTTCTTCCGAATAATTTTGAAAGCTTTTAGAACGATCATAACAGAAGCTTTTGCTGTTAAATATTTCCAGCTTAAATGTGCAAAAAAATATCATAAATACCCCCTCAAGCAGCTACTTGCAACAGAGGTCTGACAGGAGCCTGTCAGTTTATATGCCATAGTAGAAGGTCCGAGAGGATGGCAGGACCTCAGCAGAAAAACGACACATATGTCCATGCCTTACCCGGGGTTCGAACCCAGGTTCCTTAGATCAGTAGCCAAGCGCGCTAACCACTCGGCCACTTACACATTAAAAAAATATTGTCGAAAAAAATCGAGAGTTAGAAATATTTGTGTATGATCTTTAATTTACGTCTAGTGACGTGTTTTCGTAAAAAGTTTATTATCAAATTAGTTGGAAATAAACTTTTTACGAAAAACCTTGGTTTGGTTGGTTGGGTTGGGTTGTTTTACCTCTGAGCGGCACTTTTTTGCACACCATGGGCTAAATGGCCAGGTCACATGGACCCCGAAGGCTCAGAGAAGGTTGGGGGAGGGAACCCACTGGAACAGCTGTTGGGAGACAGATGGTAGCCTCCCGTCAAGGCCATCCAGCGTGTTCTTTAACGTGCACAGGGTATGACTCTTGCACACACGGGGCCACGGTTCACGTCCCATCCGACGGACGGCGGCCTTTCCAAGCCCATCGGTGTCCCCTAGTGACCGTGGGCAGGGTGGGGAATTTTTGCGGAGTATTATCAAATTAGAAAGTTCTGAATGTGTGTTATCGTTCATATTAACGTGAAAGTGTCCGGAAACGTTTTGTAATATAATATAGCTGTAAATAATGGTTTTCTCGTATTATTATCTAGCTAAATTTTAGTTTGTTAATACTTTTAAGCAGTGTCTAGTAATGGACATTTCACTTGCCATTTCATAACTTGTAACTCTTCCAACGGAAGGAAATAAGAGCATTTTGCATTTTTCTCAGATCCAAGAGATCCGTGGATGTAGATAATCCCGATGATGTTCTTCGAGTTCTGGTGAAACTTGCTCAGGACATTGTGGATGCAGAATCTCTTGTTCAGTAAGTAAAGCTTAACTAAATTCAAAACTAATTAAAAGTTCTTAATGAATTCAGGAACAAAATAATTTATCGCCGATATCAGAGGAACATTCGCCAATGAGACAAGTGCGTGGTGTAGATGGCCACGTTATTATTTTGGGGGTTTAAAAGTGGTTGTTTTGAGAGTATTAGCTTCAGCTAAGAAGCATCAACTCGCTGATGAGCAACCATTTAATGTAAGTAGAGATTACATTGAGTGGCCATACTGACAACTGCAGGGTGATAGATCCAGCTAAGGATTCGGTAAAGAGGGAAGGGGAGATTGCAGACAACGATGATCAGATGAAAGTATTAAACCAGATAAGTCACGTGTAATATCCCAACCAAGTAACAACCGGTTCTTCCCTTTAATATAATAGTTCTAAAATGTTATGCTAGAAAGCGCTAATCTTCTCAACTTTTATTTATTTCTTCAACTAAATCTTCTAAAATCAAAAACTTTCTTTTAAAAATGGAGCAACTCTGTCCTGGAGTTTGAATAAAATATTAAAATATTGTTACGACAGAAGGAATCTGGCAACCGAAAGCAAAAAGTTTCAGCCAACGAATAAGAACGTTGGGAGAATTTGGAGAAGAAGAGTGGAGCGTTAACGGTCATTGTGTATTGTAACGGTCGTTGTGTTGTAACGGTCGTGAGTTCGAAAATGGACGGTGAGCTGTGCTGAGACAGCGCACGTAAGTATCAAGAAGTAACTTGATGTGTTGTGTATACGCGGAAGGATAAAAGTGGGATCTTTTATCGTTAAGTATCAAGAAGTAACTTGATGTGTTGTGTATACACGGAAGTATAAAAGTGGAACTTTTATGGCTAACTTCGAATGTCTACACGGACTGTCTTTTTGTTCGGCTAGTGTGTGAACAGTTATTAGCACAGGACGAGAATTGGTTTACGGGTGAAGATCTTCGGGTGACCTGGTAAATCAAGTAAAAGGTAGTATTTAGTAAAATACACAGAGCTGATATTGTGTGCTCTACGCAGGAAGATTGATGACTTGTGCATGTTAATAGTTGATTTGTTAATAAGATACTTCATCCATATTTCCTTTGTAACAATTTACCTTGTATTGAATTTGGTTTTGAAATATAGCTTTTAATACTCACGCTCAGTGGCTATCCATTTTTGTAATCCGCAACATTTGGTGTCAGGAGTGGGATAATTTATTGAATGCCGTTAACTAGAAGTATGGACGAATTAGTAAAGTTGATGAAAGATATGAAAGCCGATATGGCTACGCAGATGACTGATATGAAAGATATGAAAGCCGATATGGCTACACAGATGAATGACATTAAAAGTCAAAATAATGAGTTGAGAACGCAAAATAATGAGTTGAGAACTGAGATAGTTTCTCAAAAAGATGATTTGAAAGCCGAAATGGCCGCACAAAATACTGAGATGAGAGCTGAAGTGGCTTCTCAAATTGATAAGATTTCTGATAAGTGTAAGGACATTATGACCGAACTAAATAGTGTAAAAGATGATCTTGATAGTGTTAAGTTAGATTATAAACATGAAATTGAAATTGTAAAAACTGATTGTGAACGCCAGTTTCAGATTTTGAGAAATGAAATGTTACCTTCTACTTGTGATGATAATAATTCTAGTGGAAATAATGTTATTACACATATCGCTAAAAATACAACTAAACCTTCTACATATGATGGTCAATCGTCTTGGACAGTATTTAAAACACAATTCGAAGTTATAGCTACAGCCAATGAGTGGAATGAATTCCAAAAGGCCAGTTTTCTTGCAGCTTCCTTAAGAAATTCTGCTGCGGAAGTTTTGCAGTCTGTTCCAGAAGAAAAACGACTTGATTATCAAAGTTTAGTTGCTGCATTAGAACTAAGGTTTGGTGATAGTTATTTAAAACAATATTACGTGACTCAATTTAAACATCGCATGCAGAAAAATGGTGAAACTTTGCAAGAGCTTGCTAGTGATATTGAGCGTCTAGCTAGATTGGCTTATAGTAACTGTCCACCAGAAATTCAAGATAATTTAGCTCAATTACAATTTATTGATGCTATTGCTGACCCTGACACTCAGCAATCTCTGAGGATGTTGGAAGGTGAATCCTTAAAATCAGCTGTGGTACATGCTATGAAATACGAGTGCTCCAGGCTTTCCTCCCGAGCGAACAAACGTGCAGTGAGATTTGTGAGTGCAGAAGAAACTGTAGAAAAGGATAATGAAATGAAAGAACTAACCAAAGCCATACTATCCGTTTTGAAAGATATAAAAGGTTCTTCTTCAAAACCTACAACAGACCTTCAGTGTTGGAATTGTGGCAAGACCGGACACATTCGTACTAACTGCACTAGGAAACGAATGAGAAGTCCAAGTCTATCAACTAGACAACAGGATCAGGGAAACAGAAAATTAGTCAGTCTTGCGGGGCAAAGGAAGGCAGTTGATTGGTTGGCCCCAGGGGAAGTCGCCCACGTTTCAACATTACATGGCGATAATAATGGATTAGTAGCTGATGGAGCTATAAATGGAATACCTTGCCGTATGATAGTCGACACTGGTGCAAATGTAACTTTACTCAGAACGGATATAATAAAGAAAATAATACCTCACCCAAACTTGAATACTACACAGTCTAGAATAAGCCTACAAACGGCCACTGGAGATCGTGCAAAGGTTCATGGAAAAATAGAACTTAATATTCGAGTTGGTAGCTGTCTGGTTCGCCATCCTGTTTACATCGCTGACATCTACGACGAATGCATATTAGGCCTTGATTTTCTTAAGAAACATGGATTCAACATTAGACCCAGTGATAACCTACTCATCTATGAGACAGAAGAGATTCCTCTGCTTAGCCGGACGTCTGATTCTTTATCAAGCGTAACTCCAATATTAGTGACGGAAGACACAGAGATCCCAGCACAAAGTGAAGTTATAGTCCGTGGACATCGGGCGGATACTTCTGGGGCCTTCCGATTGGCAGTTACTGATGCCTCTGGTAAAGGAGCTTTGGCTCATAATATCCTGGTTGCAAGGACTTTAGTCAGAATAGATAAAGAACAGATCCCTATCAGAGTGATGAACTGTAACAAATCCAGTAGAATGTTAAAAAAAGGTGAGGAATTAGCAATATGTGAAGCTGTTACCTGTGTAACAAGTATAAATAAAATAGAAGTTACCGATTCACATCAAAATCATACAGACATCCCATCTCATCTTACTGAATTATGGAGAGAAACAAGACAAATATTAACTGAAAACCAAGCTGTTAAGGCCGAGAACCTATTAAAAGAATTTTCTGACATTTTTTCTGCCACATCAAATGATTATGGCCGTACTAACCTGACAGAACATAAAATCAACACTGGTGATTCTCCTCCAGTCCATCTGCCGGCAAGAAGGCTTCCATTGGCAAAAAGAGAGGAGACGGAACAACTCGTAAAGGACATGGAAGCTCAGGGCATTATAGAACCATCACAGAGTCCCTGGACATCACCAGTAGTTCTTGTCAAGAAAAAGGATGGATCTACACGATTTTGTGTAGATTATCGCAGATTAAATGACGTAACAAAGAAAGATTCCTTTCCTTTACCCAGGATTGACGATACACTAGACACTTTATCTGGGTCAGAATGGTTCTCAACATTAGATTTAAAGAGCGGCTATTGGCAAGTTGGTATACGTCCTGAAGACCGTGAGAAAACAGCTTTCAGTACAGGGAATGGACTTTGGCAGTTTAAGGTGATGCCATTTGGACTTTGTAATGCACCTGCCACATTTGAGCGACTAATGGAGTCAGTGCTCAAAGGTTTGTCTTTGGAGGTCTGCCTGGTTTACTTGGACGACATCATAGTTCTTGGAAGAACTTTTGAAGAACATTTGAGCAATCTTCGTCAAGTATTTGAAAAACTTAAGGCAGCCAAGTTAAAATTGGGACCGACAAAGTGTAAACTGTTCCAGCAAGAAGTTCATTACCTTGGTCATGTGATCACTACAGCAGGGATTAAGACTGATCCTAGTAAGATAGAAGCTGTAAGAGACTGGCCTCCACCACAAGATGTTCATCAACTTCGTAGTTTTATTGGACTTTGCACCTACTATAGAAGATTTGTCAAAGGTTTCTCCAACATCGCAAGGCCATTACATCGTCTGACAGAAGAGGGCCAACGGTTTATGTGGACCACCGAATGCGATGTAGCCTTTCAACAGCTAAAGAAAACTCTTTCCACAGCACCAGTGCTAGCGTACCCACAAACTGGAAAACAATTCGTAATAGATACTGACGCAAGTAACACAGGAGTTGGTGCTGTGCTTTCACAGGAACAAGACGGACAAGAGAGAGTTATTGCATACTTTAGTAAAACTTTATCCAAACCAGAGCGGAATTACTGTGTAACACGCAAAGAACTGTTAGCAATAGTAAAAGCAATAGAACATTTTCATCATTATCTCTATGGCCAGAAATTCCTTATACGTACTGATCATGCTGCACTTAGATGGTTATTAAACTTCAAAAACCCTGAAGGACAAATCGCTAGGTGGATACAACGGTTACAAGAATACGATTTCTCCATCGAACATCGAAGTGGTAAAATGCATAAGAATGCAGATGCTCTTTCCAGGCGCCCATGTATTGACAACTGTAAACATTGCTATAATGCAGAACTGAAATTTGGAACTAAAGAGATAATGCCCATAAGACAAATAGTATCGACACAAACAAACAATGACACCCCTAACATCTGGAATCCAATTGAAATCAGGAAGGCTCAACTAGATGATGAAGACATAAAACCAATATTAGAATTGATTGAAAAATCTGTTGTAAGACCTAATTGGGAGCAAATCTCGAGGTATAGTCCAACTACTAAAAGTTACTGGGCACAGTGGGACTCCTTAAAAATGGAAGACGGAGTATTATACAGAAGATGGGAGAATCCCACTGGACGGCTGATCCGTTGGCAGATAATCCTTCCTCGATCCCGAGTGGAACTTGTGATGAAAGATGTACATGATAGTGCCACTGGAGGACACTTCGGTGTTAATAAGACATTAGCCAAAGCCAGGGAACGATTTCATTGGTTGAAAAGTAGGGCAGACGTTGAGAGATGGTGTAGGCAATGTGAAGCCTGTGCAGCAAAGAAAGGCCCTAAGACTAGGAGTCGGGGTAAGCTGCAGACGTATAACGTTGGTGCCCCTTTTGAAAGAATAGCCATTGATGTAATGGGTCCGTTTCCTAGAACTGATGATGGAAATCGATATTTATTAGTGGTAATGGATTATTTCACAAAGTGGCCTGAGGTATATCCCATCCAAGACCAGGAAGCAACAACAGTGGCTGAGATGATAGTTAATAACTTCATTAGTAGGTATGGAGTACCTTTACAACTCCACTCTGATCAAGGACGGAATTTTGAATCCAATGTGTTTAAAGGCATCTGTCAACTATTAGGCATTCAGAAAACCAGAACAACTCCCTTACACCCTCAGTCGGATGGTATGGTTGAAAGGTTCAATAGAACAATTGCTCAGCATTTAGCATTATTTGTGAACGACCACCAACGTGACTGGGATCGCCATGTACCACTCCTTTTGCTGGCATACAGGACGGCAGTGCATGAGACAACTGGACAGACACCTTCCATGATGCTTTTTGGAAGAGAGTTACGTCTTCCCTGTGACCTTTTATATGGTCGGCCCGAAGCAATGCCTGTGTCCACTCCACAATACGTACAAGAATTGCAACAACGACTAGAAGAAATCCATCACTCCGTTAGACATAACATCGACATAACAAGTGACAGAACCAAAACAAGATATGACAGTAAAACAAATGGAACTATTTTCAATCAAGGAGATCTTGTCTGGCTATACAGTCCACATAGAAAGAAAGGACTATCTCCAAAACTTCAGAAACCTTGGGAAGGTCCATATACAATAGTTAACAGGATTAATGACGTGGTATATCGCATTCGTCGACGTCCAGCTACAAAGTGCAAGGTGGTTCACGTGGATCGTTTGGCCCCGTTTCATCGAAGAACTGAAGAAACTTTGGAATCCAGAATTGTTCGGGACGAACAAGACCTAGGAAGGGGGCAGTGTTACGACAGAAGGAATCTGGCAACCGAAAGCAAAAAGTTTCAGCCAACGAATAAGAACGTTGGGAGAATTTGGAGAAGAAGAGTGGAGCGTTAACGGTCATTGTGTATTGTAACGGTCGTTGTGTTGTAACGGTCGTGAGTTCGAAAATGGACGGTGAGCTGTTCTGAGAGAGTGCGCGTAAGTATCAAGAAGTAACTTGATGTGTTGTGTATACGCGGAAGGATAAAAGTGGGATCTTTTATCGTTAAGTATCAAGAAGTAACTTGATGTGTTGTGTATACACGGAAGTATAAAAGTGGAACTTTTATGGCTAACTTCGAATGTCTACACGGACTGTCTTTTTGTTCGGCTAGTGTGTGAACAGTTATTAGCACAGGACGAGAATTGGTTTACGGGTGAAGATCTTCGGGTGACCTGGTAAATCAAGTAAAAGGTAGTATTTAGTAAAATACACAGAGCTGATATTGTGTGCTCTACGCAGGAAGATTGATGACTTGTGCATGTTAATAGTTGATTTGTTAATAAGATACTTCATCCATATTTCCTTTGTAACAATTTACCTTGTATTGAATTTGGTTTTGAAATATAGCTTTTAATACTCACGCTCAGTGGCTATCCATTTTTGTAATCCGCAACAATATATATTAATGAATCAAGAACATAAGATGGTGACTTTAACTTTCTTGCGTCCTCCCCACTCCAAATTAATGGACCATATCTATTTTGTCTTCCCCCCCACCCTCTAATCTGGTCTGAATCCGATGGAGAATCAAGATGAGGTGCCGGATGATTTTCGGGGCTGAATACGAAATCTTTCATATCGGAGGATTTGCGCCAAACGATCGGAGAATTATGTTCTGTACAGTCGCTCAAAAAAGTAATAATCTGGCAACCTTCGTGTCACGTGATTACAGAATTCAGGAAAAATGTCTGAAGCGTGTACAGCAACTGTACACGCTCCAGTTACCGTTCACAGCAAACTGGAGCGTGTGCAGTAACTGCACACGCTCCAGTTTGCTGTGAACGGTAACTGCACACGCTCAATATTTCCGTGAGTGAGCCCACACGATCTAGTATCAAAATAATATGACCACCTACAGTCGCTCAGAGAAGTATCCGAACACTATGGTTGATTACAGAATTCAGAAAAAATATCTGGCAACGATTATTTTTTAGAAATTAGTGATCTGGCAAACTTCGTGTCACGTGACACGAAGGTTGCCATCAACCATGGTGTTCGGATACTTTTTTGAGCGACTGTAGGTGGTCATATTATTTTGATACTAGATCGTGTGGGCTCACTCATGGAAATATTGAGCGTGTGCAGTTACCGTTCACAGCAAACTGGAGCGTATGCAGTTACTGCACACGCTCCAGTTTGCTGTGAACGGTAACTGGAGCGTGTACAGTTGCTGTACACGCTCCAGATATTTTTCCTGAATTCTGTAATCACGTGACACGAAGGTTGCCAGATAATTAATTTCTAAAAAAATCGTTGCCAGATATTTTTTCTGAATTCTGTAATCAACCATAGTGTTCGGATACTTTTTGAGCGACTGTACCTAAATGTGTTGTTTTCTTCCTTCGTTGTTTTGCCACCCCTGAAGACATGACGCCCCTATCTGCAATATCTTTAGGGGCAGAATATTACGAAAGGCACATCTGTCCGATTTTTAAAGTTCAACAGGTTGAATTTTTTATTTTTTTGTCGAAAGAGTAATGAATGCTAATAAACCTAAACATTTGTATTTCGGCCAAAATAACGTTTGAAAATATTTGGCCAATGCTTAAGATTTTACCCAGCTGGTTCAGCGTTCAGATTTGTCTCCGCAAAAAATCCCCGTCCTGCCCACGGTCAGTAGGGGACACCGATGGGCTTGGGAATACCGCTGTCCGTCGGATAGGACGTTAAGTCGTGACCCCGTGTGCGAGAGAGCCATACCCTGTGCACGTTAAAGAACACGCTGGATGGCCTTGACGGGAGGCTACCATCTGTCTCCCAACATCTGTTCCAGTGGGTCCCCTCTCCCGACCTTCTCCTGAGCCTTCGGGGTCCTTGTGACCTGGTCATTTAGCCCATGGTGTGCAAAAAAGTGCCGCTCAGAGGTAAAACAACCCAACGTTAAAGAACACGCTGGATGGCCTTGACGGGAGGCTACCATCTGTCTCCCAACAGCTATTCCAGTGGGTCCCCTCCCCCAACCTTCGCTGAGCCTTCGGGGTCCTTGTGACCTGGTCATTTAGCCCATGGTGTGCAAAAAAGTGCCGCTCAGAAGTAAAACAACCCAACGTTAAAGAACACGCTGGATGGCCTTGACGGGAGGCTACCATCTGTCTCCCAACATCTGTTCCAGTGGGTCCCCTCTCCCGACCTTCTCTGAGCCTTCGGGGTCCTTGTGACCTGGTCATTTAGCCCATGGTGTGCAAAAAAAGTGCCGCTCAGAGGTAAAACAACCCAACGTTAAAGAACACGCTGGATGGCCTTGACGGGAGGCTACCATCTGTCTCCCAACATCTGTTCCAGTGGGTCCCCTCTCCCGACCTTCTCTGAGCCTTCGGGGTCCTTGTGACCTGGTCATTTAGCCCATGGTGTGCAAAAAAAGTGCCGCTCAGAGGTAAAACAACCCAACGTTAAAGAACACGCTGGATGGCCTTGACGGGAGGCTACCATCTGTCTCCCAACATCTGTTCCAGTGGGTCCCCTCTCCCGACCTTCTCTGAGCCTTCGGGGTCCTTGTGACCTGGTCATTTAGCCCATGGTGTGCAAAAAAGTGCCGCTCAGAGGTAAAACAACCCAACGTTAAAGAACACGCTGGATGGCCTTGACGGGAGGCTACCATCTGTCTCCCAACATCTGTTCCAGTGGGTCCCCTCTCCCGACCTTCTCTGAGCCTTCGGGGTCCTTGTGACCTGGCCATTTAGCCCATGGTGTGCAAAAAAGTGCCGCTCAGAGGTAAAACAACCCAACAACAACTTAAGATTTTACTTTTAGAGAAAAGGCCAACAGATGAAGTTCTTTTCGATGCAAATTATGAATCTCTGTGGGATTAAAGATCAAAAGGTCACCGCCAATTAAGTCTTTCCAGAAGCAATTAATGAAAAGATGTTTAATGAATATTACAAACACACTTTGAAGTCCTTTTTTTTTTTATATGGAGCGGGGGTGGCTCATACGGTAGCGCGCCAAGCTCGTAATCTGTAGTTCCCAGGTTCGAGTCCCAGCTGGGTTAGCGTTGAGATTTATCTCCGCAAAATTTTCCCGCCCTGCCCACGGTCAGTAGGGGACACCGATGGGCTTGGAAAGGCCGCCTTCCGTCGGATGGGACGTTAAGCCGTGGTCCCGTGTGCGAGAGAGCCATACCCTGTGCACGTTAAAGAACACGCTGGATGGCCTTGACGGGAGGCTACCATCTGTCTCCCAACAGCTGTTCCAGTGGGTCCCCTCTCCCGACCTTCTCCCTTCCTTCGGAGTCCATGTGACCTGGCCATTTAGCCCATGGTGTGCAAAAAAGTGCCGCTCAGAGGTAAAACAACCCAACCCAACTCTTTTTTTTATTGTTATAATATATGGCTAAAAATAAACTCTCCCAAAATAGAAAAACTTCATGCAATTCACCATTGAGCAAGTTTTATTTTTGTAAAGGGAATAAAACAGGAGTATAACGATACATAAAAAATATGTCTAATTTTTCAGACCGCTTAGTAGTAGAAGGATTATGAAACTGAAGAATGGGATATCAAATATCACCAGAATCGCTCACAAGACATCTTAAGTGATTAAAATAAGAGGCTGCTTCAAAGTAGATCATTTGAACTGGCAGTTTTAGACTTAGAAGGAACAAAAGTAACGCATTTCATTCATTCGAATATTAAAATTAGCAATTTAAACTGTTGAATCAGTCATTTCATTTAAATATTCTTCAACAACTGACAAATAATTCATCGTATTATCTGACTCCGCCTCTTAAGAACCCCTGGCAGGCACTCCCTGAAGATTGAGGTTAATGTTTGAAGTTGAAAGTGATTCTCTGTTTCGTATACGTGCTTAATTCCGTCTGGAGCGTTCCTTGTATTTGAGTTGCTGTTGGGTTGTTTTACCTCTGAGCGGCACTTTTTTGCACACCATGGGCTAAAATGGCAAGGCCACATGGACCCCGAAGGCTTAGAGAAGGTTGGGGGAGGGGACCCACTGCAACAGCTGTTGGGAGACAGATGGTAGCCTCCCGTCAAGGCCATCCAGCGTGTTCTTTAACGTTGGGTTGTTTTACCTCTGAGCGGCACTTTTTTGCACACCATGGGCTAAATGGCAAGGCCACATGGACCCCGAAGGCTTAGAGAAGGTTGGGGGAGGGGACCCACTGCAACAGCTGTTGGGAGACAGATGGTAGCCTCCCGTCAAGGCCATCCAGCGTGTTCTTTAACGTTGGGTTGTTTTACCTCTGAGAGGCACTTTTTTGCACACCATGGGCTAAATGTCCAGGTCACATGGACCCCGAAGGCTCAGAGAAGGTTGGGAGAGGAGACTCACTGCAACAGCTATTGGGAGATAGATGGTAGCCTCCCGTCAAGGCCATCCAGCGTGTTCTTTAGCGTGCACAGGGTATGGCTCTCCCGCACACGGGGGCCACGGCTTAACGTCCCATCCGAGGGACCGCGGCCTTTTCAAGCCCATCGGTGTCCCCTACTGACCGTGGACAGGGCGGGGAATTTTTGCGGAGATAAATCTCAACGCTGACCCAGCTGGGACTCGAACCTGGAAACTACAGATTACGAGCCTGGCACGCTACCGTCTGAGCCACACCCGCCCCTTTTGAGTTGCTGAAAGCTCTTCGAAAAGTTGAAGACACCTTTCCGTGAGAGAATCAATATTGGTGATTTCTTCTCTCAGACTTTCAGCCTTGTGAACGAATTCCTGAATGACTTCATAGAGAGGCTCTTTGTCTATCCCATTATCACTTTGCAGCATAATTGTTTTAACCGAATGTTTAATTATTTTCTTCACTTTTTATCAATAGTGAACACATTCGATACCTTTAGATTGTATTAGGGCCCATCAATGCAGCACTATTTCTTACTCTTATTCAATATTTCGGTTTCATCTGCCAGGATAATAATAGACTCGCACTTTCTCTTGATAACATCACAAGTTGTCTTCGATACCATTACTACATTTCTCGAAGTTTAATTAACGGAAAATGGCAGAAAATCTGCGACGAAATGATAGGTGATGTTAATGTTATGAAGACCGAACACTGAAAGTCTCAGATTTTGACATGAGATGCACCAATTGATTGTTGCCAATCCCCCCTTAGTCATAGAGCTCCTTTAGAAATTCCGCATTGTCAAAGATCTCTTGACTACGGATTTCTGAAAGAAATCCTCATCTTCAGGGTTCTTTCAAAAAGTAAAAACCATCAGCATAGGATTCTTCCAAACGTCAATAATTGGGGTGGAGGACGGGTCCTTCGGGACCTGCCCCCCACCCCAATTATTTTTCCCCATGGGGGGCGGGTCCTTCAGTACCCCCCCCCCCCCCTCTCCCCTGGGGAAAAGCTCGTAAAACGTCAGTTGTCATCATTGGGTCTCCTCTAGAAATCTCTCCTGCAGAGTTTTCAAAAACATCTTTTTGGCATTGAAGCCTTCTAGAAATCCGCCATCTTCATGTCGTCCCTGAAGATTTCTCTTGTCAGCACTGAACTTTTCTAGATATCTTCCGTTTCCTTTTTCACCTAGAGCAAGTTAGAAATTAAAACTTTTTCTGTTATTTATGAAGATTTTCACAAATATTATTTTTTTTTTCCCCACAGCGAAAAACGTGGCATCGATTTGGGCCTGTCTAGAGGATTCTCAGGGAGCCAGGCTGCCAAACACCTGATGGGTCTAGCTGCCGCTAACTTCGCCAACGGACCAGGCCGCAAGCGCCGTGACGTCAGCGACCACTGATCAATCATCGAGCACTTGTAATTCCTGTACATATGTATCCTCGTGCGCAGTTGACATATGACAACTTTCTGGCCAAATCAGAATCTAATCTAAGGCTTCTATTTAAAGTTGTGATATATGATTATTATTTTTCTGTTGCTTTTGTTGTTAGAGTATTCTTTAGGATTCGGTGACGTATCTTGTTAGCATAAAAGTTGCATTTTAACTGTAAAAAAGATAATTTATTTATGTGAAATAAAATATTTACAGTTTAATGACGTTTGAATTTGTCGATAGCTTCTCAAGTTTCAAACTTTTTGAGATTCCAATTACGGGAACTCATCCTTTCAGCGGCATCCCATCCTGGATTCAAGTGGAATACAGACGTCAACAAGCAGAAAAACAAAAAGCTTCATAAGAATAATACTGATTCACAATGGGGCGGGGGTGGCTCAGTCGGTAGCTCGTCAGGCTCGTAATCTGTAGTTCCCAGGTTCGAGTCCCAGTGTTGAGATTTATCTCCGCAAAACTCCCCGCCCTGCCCACGGTCAGTAGGGACACGGAAGGGCTTGAAAAGGCCATCATCCGTCGGATGGGACGTTAAGCCGTGGCTCCGTGTGCGGGAGAGCCATACCCTGCACACGTTAGGAACATGCTGGATAGCCTTGACGGGAGGCTACCATCTGTCTCCCAGCAGCTGTTCCAGTGGGTCCCCTCAACCAACCTTCTCTGAGCCTTCGGGGTCCAGGTGACCTGGCCATTTAGCCCATGGTGTGCAAAAAAGTGCCGCTCAGAGGTAAAACAACCCAACTGATTCACAAAGTTTAAAAATTTTGAATGGTTATTTCTCATCGATATCGAATATGAAAGAATATTACTATAATTAGCAAAAATTAATAACAATTAATGCTATTATGCTATCTTACGATCTCAGATTTATCATCAAATAATATTCATGTGATAATTTTAATTGACTCCATTCGATTTCGTGCAAAGCTCAGAAATTTAATCATCCCTTTACTACTGCCGAATAAAAGTTTTCATCTTTTGATTATTATTTGCATTCTTAAAACTTATTCCTTTATTATTATTTGCTCATTATTAATTTCACTCGTTTATTAATACTCATTCTTTTATTTTTTTTGTCCGTCATTAATTCTATTCTTTCATTAATACTTATTCTTAGCATGATCTAAAATATTCATGTTCATTTGCAGATTATCGCATAGGACATGAGAGCTCGCCTACAGGCTCGATGCTCATGGGGGAACCTCAGAGCAATCAGCAGGGGATTTTTTTTTTCGAATATTTTATTCAGTAAAATATTTCAAAATCGGTGAGGCGGGGATGGCTCAGTCGGTAGCGCGCCAGGCTCGTAATCTGCAGTTCCCAGGTTCGAGTCCCAGCTGGGTCAGCGTTGAGATTTATCTCCGCATAACTCCCCGCCCTGCCCACGGTCAGTAGGGGACATCGATGGGCTTGGAAAGGCCGCCGTCCGTCGGATGGAACGTTAAGCCGTGGCCCCGTGTGCGGGAGAGCCATAGCCTAAGAACACGCTGGATGGCCTTGACGGGAGACTACCATCTGTCTGCCAACAGCTGTTCCAGTGGGTCCCCTCCCCCAACCTTCTCTGAGTCTTCGGGGTCCATGTGACCTGGCCATTTAGCCCATGGTGTGCAAAAAAGTGCCGCCCAGAGGTTAAACAACTCAACCCACAATCGGTATAATGTGCTATTTTCGTACACATTCTTGTGTTTTATTTCGGTTAACACTAAACATGATGCGATTTTTGTTGAAGACATTGAATCGAACAAATATTTATTTTCGTTCATAATTCAGTTTTTGTTTATTTTTCAGTACCTGCATGTTTATACAACCCACACATACAGACCCTTATGGCCATTTGGTGGTCTCTCAAATCTCTTGCGTCTGGAGCCTTCAGATACCTTTATTCGCCAGTGTTAGTGTTCTACACAAAATTCTTTTTTTTAACTGAAGGAAAAAGATGAGATTAATTATACGGAATTGGCGAATGAAATTTTGTTATTCTCACCCACCTGAATTTCTTTTTTTTTTGACTTAGTCACGACTGAAACATCCGAAATCTAAATGAATAGCAAACAAAGAACTCTTCAAGCATTCCCAAGCTGCGGATATCCAATCAGTTGTTATCCAAACATTTTGATCAATCTTTGTGTGATCAAACTTTGTGTTAGTTTCTAACCATCTCCTTCTTGAGTTGGGTTGTTTTACCTCTGAGCGGCACTTTTTTGCACACCATGGGCTAAATGACCAGGTCACATGGACCCGAAGGCTCAGAGAAGATTGGGAGAGGGGACCCACTGGAACAGTTGTTGGGATACAGATGGTAGCATCCCGTCAAGGCCATCCAGCGTGTTCTTTAACGTGCACAGGGTATGGCTCTCCCGCACACGGGGCCACGGCTTAACGTCCCATCCGACGGACGGCGGCCTTTCCAAGCCCATCGGTGTCCCCTACTGACCGTGGGCAGGGCGGGGAATTTTGCGGAGATAAATCTCAACGCTGACCCAGCTGGGACTCGACCTGGGAACTACAGATTACGAGCCTGGCGCGCTACAGACTAAGCCACCCCCGCCCCTCTCCTTCTTGAGAATTTACTTTTATATGATCACTGAGAACAATCAAGATGCACTTTTCTTTCAATATACCACAGCTGATCAGTCAAGGTCGAATTTTGACCTTCTGAGGCTCTAAGCTACGACAAGTTTGAAGCCCTAAGCTTTCGTAAGTTTAAAAGGCTCCAAAATTCGAAAGTCAAAATATATATTTATTGCATTGATTGGAGGAAACATTTAAAAAACAAACACGAATTTGATGAGGTTAAAATATTATACTAGAATTGGTATACAATGATGAACAGTAATTGAATAATAAATTAATTAAAAAAAAATTCTTGACACAGTAAACTTCCAACTGACTTTTTGGAGGCCCCTCATAATTGTGAGGTCTAGAGCTGTAAGGGGCGGGGGTGGCTTAGTCGGTAGCGCGCCAGGCTCGTAATCTGTAGTTCCCAGTTCGAGTCCCAGCTGGGTCAGCGTTGAGATTTATCTCCGCAAAATTCCCGCCCTGCCCACGGTCAGTAGGGGACACCGATGGGCTTGGAAAGGCCGCCGTCCGTCGGATGGGACGTTAAGCCGTGGCCCCGTGTGCGGGAGAGAGCCATACCCTGTGCACGTTAAAGAACACGCTGGATGGCCTTGACGGGAGGCTACCATCTGTCTCCCAACAGCTTGTTCCAGTGGGTCCCCTCCCCCAACTTTCTCTTAGCCTTCGGGGTCCATGTGACCTGGCCATTTAGCTCATGGTGTGCAAAACAGTGCCGCTCAGAGGTAAAACAACCCAACCCATAATTGTGAGGTCCAGAGCTGTAGCTTAGTTAGCTTACACGTAAGTGCGGCCCTGCAATCAGTTTTGCGACGTACTCGGCATCACAATGACAGAGGCAGAATATCAAATGTATCCATCGTTTATGCAACTATTTATTTGCTGTCTTTGTTTTAAACTGACAGTAAGAGAAGAAATAAAGGAATTAGCATCTACATTTGAATCGGTTAACTTTATTTAGATTTTCAGAAAAACCAAATTTATATCTATATATACACAAAGAGTTCGTTTAAAAAGTAATGAGAAAAAATTTCTCAAAACAAAAGCAAATGTTTAAAAAAATATTATTATGAAACTCATTTAAAATCGTCGCCATTCTCTCTTAATCATTTAAAAGAAGGAACTTGAGATTCCTGCAAAGTCATCTGCTCGAGATGGTCGGTCACATGGATGATATGAAATTTGGATGATATGAAATCATTCCATCTTGATTTTTAATTTCGGAGAATGAACGAACCGAGCAGGAGCCGAATCTGGGAAATGGGGGAAAGGGGGTGAACTTGATCTCAGTAACCCCTTTTTGCAAAAGAAATCTTTGAACAACTAATGCCACCAAAAGAATGTGAATCTCAAGAAGATAAGTATTCTTGAAATTCCTCAAAAGTTTCAACTATTAAAAGAGAGTTGTAACAAGTGTATAGAGGAGTCCCATGGTGATTATTTTGAATGATTTTCATAATTCTTTTTCTGAACATTTGCTTTAGAATTTTTGCATCATCTCTTTTCAGACGTACATATCAAAACCTTTTATGCTAAGAGGCCATCATTAAACTGCTCTATAAACTCAGCAGATCCCTTTTCTGATATTCAGGTTTTCCTCATAATTCATTTAACCGTATCCTACAAACCCAATATCCACTTTTCAGGTTGAATTGTTTTACCTCTGAGAGGCTCTATTTTGCACATAATCATCTAAATGGCCAGGTTACAAGGATCCCGAGAGCTCAGAGAAAGTTGGGAATAAAGCTAATCCCCATCCTGTTCTAGATGAGTAAAGGGGACACCCATGGACTTAGAAATCCATCCGACGGACGGCAGTCCGTCGGATGGGACGTTAAGACGTTGCCCTGTGTGCAAGAGAGTTATAGCTTGTGCACGTTAAAGAATGCACCGGATGGCCTTGATGGAAGGCTTCCATCTCTCTCCCGATAGCTGTCCAATGGGTCACCTCCTTCCAAAACTTCTCTGACCCCTTGAGGTCTTTGTGACCTGGGCATTGATCCCATTGTGTGCAACAAAATACGGCTCAGATATAAAACAACCTAATAGGGTGAATATTGTTGAAAATCGTGAATAGGTATATTCAACTCAGTTTGGATTCAGTGGCATTTTTTCATAAAAAGTTTATCTAAGGAATAATTGAACTCTGAATATCGCGATGTTCCTAAAAAAAGTGACCATTGAGTGTGAACCTTAAAACATAAAATTTCTTATTTTTCTCTTAACTCAAAGTAGATTAATTTACACAAACGTTCATTGATCGTGCAGTAGGATGCTGCACGAGTAATGAGCTCATCCAATTGTCCTCTCACGTCTTCCACTGATGCCGTTTCCTTCGTGACCAGCATCATCCGAGTCCTCATCTCCTTATCACCGCCAAAATCCTCCCATTCCCCTCTCCCCTAAATGACCATCTCATTCCTATCAGTATCTTCCTATCTGATAAATTGTTTGCAACATTCGTTTAAATTCAAGCCATTTTGAAAAATTTTCCACAACTAGAGGGCGCTATTTAAACTACTAATAGATTGGAAAACTGCAAGTCTCATTATTTCGTCGATACCTATCTGAACCTTGGGCGGGAGGATGCCTCAGTCGGTACGAGCGCCAGACTCGTAATCTGCGGTTCCCAGTTCGAGTCCCAGCTGGGCCAATGTTGAGATTTACACGAAACGCAAAATTGCGAATTGCAAAATTGCCCACCCTGCCCTTGGTCAGTAGGGGACACCTCTGGGCTTAGAAATTCCGTCGTCCGTCGGATGGGACGTTAAGCCGTGGTCCGTGTGCGGGTTGGGTTGCTTTACCTCTGAGCGGCACTTTTCTGCACACCATGGGCTAAATGGCCAGGTCACATGGACCCCGAAGGCTCAGAGAAGGTTGGGGGAGGGGACCCACTGGAACAGCTGTTGGGAGACAGATGGTAGCCTCCCGTCAAGGCCATCCAGCGTGTTCTTTAACGTGCACAGGGGATGGCTCTCCCGCACACGGCGCCACGGCTTAACGTCCCATCCGACGGACGGCGGTCTTTCCAAGCCCATCGGTGTCCCCTACTGACCGTGGGCAGGGCGGGGAATTTTTGCGGAGATAAATGTCAACGCTGACCCAGCTGGGACTCGAACCTGGGAACTACAGATTACGAGCCTGGCGCGCTACCGACTGAGCCCCCCCCCCGCCCCCCCATGTGCGGGAGAACCATACCATGTGCACATTAAAGTATATTCTGGATGGACTTGACACGAGGCTACCATCTGTCTGTCGACAGCTGTCCAGTGGGTACCCTTCCCCAATCTTCTCTGAGCCTTCAGGGTCCTTGTGACCTGGCCATTTTGTGCAAAAAAGTGTCGCTCAAAGGTAGCACAACTTATGGAAATCAAACATTTTCATTTCTCTCTGAAACAGAAAAGTTGAATGTTTACAAGCGGAGAGACCACGTGAAAACAAGCGCTTATTTTTTTTTAAAAAAAGAGGCATTGTTTTAAATTTTCTATAAAAATGTACTACGAGTTGGGTTGTTTTACCTCTGAGCGGCACTTTTTTGCACACCATGGGCTAAATGGCCAGGTCACATGGACCCCGAAGGCTCAGAGAAGGTTCGGGGAGGGGACCCACTGGAACAGCTGTTGGGAGACAGATGGTAGTCTCCTGTCAAGGCCATCCAGCGTGTTCTTTAACGTGCGCAGTGTATGGCTCTCCCGCACACGGGGCCACGGCTTAACGTCCCATCCGACGGACGGTGACCTTTTCAAGCCCATCGGTGTCCCCTACTGACCGTGGGCAGGGCGGGGAATTTTGCGGAGATAAATCTCAACGCTGACCCAGCTGCGACTCGAACCTGGGAACTACAGATTACGAGCCTGGCGCGCTACCGACTGAGCCACCCCCGCCCCCATTTGAAAAGAGGATAAAACTGTCTCTCAGGTTAACGAGAATTCCCTTTGAGAAAGGCAAAAGAAAAACAGCATCTTCTTATAAAGAAGTCGGCACGAATTATGACTCAATTTCCCGAAAGAACGTTAACATGGACAATTCTAGTGAGTGCTAAAGAAGAAAGTGGGTATTATTAATTCAATTATGTCAGGATAAAACATCAAGACCTGATCATCGAGGACAAACAAGTGGACCGATGACATGAATGACGTCATCGCTTAAGCAGTTAGTTAATTAGGATGCAAAATGAGTTATAAGTTTTAATATCGAACTGAGGTGGAAATTGTAAGCAATGGCATTAATAGATAAGAATATGCGAAGAGGGAGATCCAGATGCAAAAGACAAACAAGTGTTGGGTTCTGCTGAAACAAATTCCAACGGTGGCATTCATGGCGAATATTGAAAAAAAGAAGATGGATGTGCACAAGGCCCCTGTCACGCGCCCCACCTTCTAGTAAAGAAGTTTGAAAATAGAGCCATCAGAAAAATTTCCATATTAATAAAAGTTTTATTTATCATATATTTTCTGCACAAGAAGAACATTTCCAAACAAGTGTATCACTATATATATATTCAAGCATATTCACTATATATATATATTCAAGCATATTCACTATATATATATTCAAGCATATTCACTATATATATATATATTCAAGCATATTCACTATATATATATATTCAAGCATATTCACTATATATATATTCAAACATTTCGCATTCATTATTTCCCAGATTCGAGTCCCAGCTGGGTCAGCGTTGAGATTTATCTCCGCAAAATTCCCCGCACTGCCCACGATCAGTAGGGGACACTGATGGGCTTGGAAAGGCCACCTCCGTCGGATGGAACGTTAACCCGTGACAACGTGTACGGAGAGACATACCCTGTGCACGTTAAAGAACACGCTGGATGGCCTTGACGGGAGACTACCATCTGTCTCCCAACAGCTGTTCCAGTGGGTCCCCTACCCCAACCTTCTCTGAGCCTTCGGGGTCCATGTGACCTGGCATTTAGCCCATGGTGGGCAAAAAGGTGCAGCTCAGAGGTGAAACAACCCAGAGTCCCAAACGTAGGGTCGACTAAACTCGAGTACCTACCGTACGTTCTCAAAAGTATTGTTTTTCTGAGTATACAAGTCTGTAAAGACATGCTTTTCACTTCATTTCATTTTTCTTGATGCCGCCACAGCGAATTTAGCGAGAAAAATCGCCCGCGAACTATTGCTTTAGTAAGGACTGATGGTAATATGCAAGTGAATTGAGGGTCCCCTTGAAGGAAATTTTTCCTCGCAAACAACATTTGATGCCCTTAGTCTGAAGTTTAGGGCTCCGGAAGTTGCTGATTTTGATTTCATCGGAGGTCATCAGTGATCAGAGACGTATCAAGGGGGAGACCAAGGGGTGTGAACCCCCCCCCCCCCCCCCCCTCCGAAAATCCGGTCGTCTTAAACGAAATTCTCAAACTTGTCTACCTGCCTTGAAATCCAAACAGTTGAGCTTGCATAATTTTATTTTAGCTCCGTATTTTATGTCCAACACTAAAATTAGATTTAAAAAACAACTATGAATTTTCTTTTCCAAATAGAATATCATTTTTACCTTTACTGTCCGATGGAATATTTTAGTAACCAGAAAACTCTACTCGAATCTTTTTTTCGGACCCCCTGCCCGAAACTAAATCCTGGGTTGGTTGGTTGTTTTACATCTGAGCGGCACTTTTTTGCACACCATGGGCTAAATGGCCAGGTCACAAGGACCCGAAGGCTCAGAGAAGGTTGGGGGAAGAGACCCGCTGAAACAGCTGTTGGGAGACAGATGGTAGCCTCCCGTCAAGGCCATCCAGCGTGTTCTTTAACGTGCACAAGATATGGCTCTCCCGCACACGGTGCCACGACTTAACGTCCCATCAGACGGACGGTGGCCTTTCCAAGCCCATCGGTGTCCCTACTGACCGTGGGCAGAGTTTTCCGGAGATAAATCTCAACGCTGACCCAGCTGGGACTCGAACCTGGGAATAAATCCTGTGTATATGCCTCTGTCACTAATGTTATATCTACGATATATATTTTTATAAATCTTATCGAATTATGCTCTTTAACCATTTTTCGACATCCACGTAGCGCAAGCAATTTTGAATTCAGTACAAAAAAAGGAAAAAGAGAATTCCTAATTCTTAGAATTTTTTGCTGTTACAGGATCGAAATTGGTTATCTTCCTGTCGTTAGTATGAAAATTGTGATGACCATTGCATCAGTTGGGTTGGGTTGTTTTACCTCTGAGCGGCACTTTTTTGCACACCATGGGCTAAATGGCCAGGTCACATGGACCCCGAAGGCTCAGAGAAGGCCATTGCATCATAAAACAGATGTTAATTTCGCTTTGCAATGAATTAAAGTAAACAAAATATTTGGTCATGGTTTAGGTGTTTTCTTTATGTGTGTACAGTCGCTCGAAAAGTATCCGAAAGCTATGGTTGATTACAGAATTCAGAAAAAATATCTGGCAACTTTCGTGTCACGTGACACGAAGGTTGCCAGATCACTAATTTCTAAAAAAATTCGTTGCCAGATATTTTTTCTGAATTCTGTAATCAACCATAGTGTTCGGATATTTTTTAATATATATAATGCGTATGAATATATAATACAATGAATATGGAGCGTGTGCAGTTACCGTTCACAGCAAACTGGAGCGGTTGCGGTTAATGTTCACAGCACATTGGATCGTGTGAGCTCACAAAGACCTGGATCGTGTGGGCTCACTCACGGAAATATTGAACATGTGCAGTTACCGTTCACAGCAAACTGGAGCGTGGTGCAGTAACTGCACACGCTCCAGTTTGCTGTGAACGGTAACTGGAGCGTGTACAGTTGCTGTACACGCTCCAGATATTTTTCCTGAATTCTGTAATCACGTGACACGAAGGGTTGCCAGATCACTAATTTCTAAAAAAATCGTTGCCAGATATTTTTTCTGAATTCTGCAATCAACCATAGTGTTCGGATACTTTTTTGAGCGACTGTAGGTGGTCATATTATTTTGATACTAGATCGTGTGGGCTCACTCACGGAAATATTGAGCGTGTGCAGTTACCGTTCACAGCAAACTGGAGCGTGTGCAGTAACTGCACACGCTCCAGCTTGCTGTGAACGGTAACTGGGGCGTGTACAGTTGCTGTACACGCTCCAGATATTTTTCCTGAATTCTGTAATCACGTGACACAAAGGGTTGTCAGATCACTAATTTCTAAAAAAAAATCGTTGCCGGATATTTTTTTCTGAATTCTGTAATCAACAAAAGCGTTCGGATACTTTTTTGACCCACTGTACTTAAATCGATAGTTTTCAGTATCATCTTTTCGAATAAAACTAAAATTTTGTCATTTAACGAACTCTTGTAATAAATATTGCCTGTAGATGGCAGAACTGCTTTTCTACGTACTTCCTGCTTCTACGTACTTCCTGTTTCGTCTATGAAATAATGCACAATGAAATATCTTTCACAGGTGGCAGTTTGTGGGGACGTCATGACTGATCGTTGAACGACAAGTTTTTGCTTTTAGATAACAAAAATAAATCTCTTGGGGTAAGAAAATCCAAACTATAAAAAGAGACTACGAACGATCACACGATTTTTACTAGACACTTTCTACTCAAAGGGATAAAAAAAAATTTAAATCGCTTCTTCAGACAGCCTTTTTTAAGTGTTTAACATCATAAATAATAACTGAATTAGGTTATTCCAAAAACGTATCATTCATTAAATATTCGTAAAAAAAAATTAAAATATTTTTAAGAAAAACGAAAACAAGTTAAACATTCTGACGAAGATTTTATTCTATCCATTTACCTGTCATTTTAATTTTCGTCAAAATATGAAGAAACGGTTTGTTCTTCGAAACAAAGAACTCCGAGTATTAAGCCCATTAATTTTACATGCGAACTCTTAACAGAATCCGACTTTTGACGATGCATTGCCCCGAAGATGAGATGAAGAATTGCCGCGCTCAAAGTGGAATTATCGTTGCCATTAAAAAAGAAGAAACTATGAAAGGAATAAAAAAAAGAGTAATTTATCGATCGTTAGACTTCTAACTGTCCGGTCACCATTCTCTACTTCGGAACAAGCCCAAATGGCTCGCGATGCCACGAGCAAGAAAGTAATGAACGAAGTTAACGCATAAAATAGAGATTGGTGGTTAGTTGGCAGTTTATTTGTTTTTTTTTGGAGCAATCAGAATCGCGTTAGAAGAAGAACTTTTGAGTTCGTTCTTTCGAGACAGCAAAACCAAAGTTTAATGAGGCATCCGAAGCAGAAACTAAACTATTGAAATCGATTTAAGGGAAAGTGGATTTCTGTTAGTCCGATTTTCTCTACCAGATGAGAGGAAAACATCCGGCGATCCAGAGCTCTGGATTCTCTTCTTATTTCTCTTAATGGAGACTTCTCTCTTTTCCCTTTTCGACGGTGTTGGGGAAGAAACTGTTGAAATTGGCAAATACTAAACGAATCAATCCTGGATCAGTGACGTCAGAGAGAAGGGGGGAGAGTTGATCGGTTGGGTTGGGTTGTTTTACCTCTGAGCGGCACTTTTTTGCACCCATAGGCTACATGGCCAGGTCACATGGACCCCTAAGGCTCAGAGAAGGTTGGGGGAGGGGACCCACTGGAACAGCTGTTGGAAGACAGATGGTAGCCTCCCGTCAAGGCCATCCAGCGTGTTCTTTAACGTGCACAGGGTATGGCTCTCCCGCACACGGGGCCACGGTTTAACGTCCCATCCGACGGACGGCGGCCTTTCCAAGCCCATCGGTGTCCCCTACTGACCGTGGGCAGGGCGGGGAATTTTGTGGAATTAAATCTCAACGCTGACCCAGCTGGGACTCGAACCTGGGAACTACAGATTACGAGCCTGGCGCGCTACCGACTGAGCCACCCCCGCCCCGAGAGTTGATCGAAAAATTAATTTATGCCCAATAATATCAAGTGTACCAAAAATTAATGTCCCTTTTTTTCTTTAATAAAATGTCATCTTTATTTGTTTTTTTATTGATTAATATGAAAAAAACATTTTTTTCACATATTTTCAATAATATGTTTCCCCAATGTTCTCTTCCGTCTTGCTTTTGGGCATCTTTAGTTGTATAGGCGTGTTTTTTTTTTTATTTTATTGCTGTATTCGCAAATAGGCTCATTAACGAACATCTCGGCTTTAGTAGTAAATAATCACAGGATAAGTCCTGTAGACATGGAACTCATGAAATAATAAGCTGAAAAAAATTTGGTTTTGCCATGAGTGGGATTCGAACTCACGTCTCCAGGAAACATGCCTGCTATGCTACCACGTGGTAGCATAATAGGCATATTATGCTACCACGGTTTCCATAGGCCATCGTTGTCCTCTACTGACTATGGGCAGGGCGGGGAATTCCAAGCCCATCGGTGTCCCCTACTGACCATGGGCAGGACGGAGAATTTTGCGGAGATAAATCTCAACGCTGACCCAGCTGGGACTCGAACCTGGGAACTGCAGATTACGAGCCTGGCGCGCTACTGACTGAGCCATTCCCGCCCCAACTAAGGATAAACCCAGTGCGTGGATTGTGAAAGATTTGAAACAACTTTTCGCTAGACACTATCGTTACTTGAGATACAATCAGAAACGAGTAGAATCTCCTAGTTTGAAAATCCACTTTTATACTAGGATAATGTGGCAATGCCGCTTCATGGCATTGTGGCTGCTCATGGAGACAGCTTCTATGCCAAGCAGGGCGATGAGAAAAAATGCTTGCCTGGTGATATATACAACACGTGATTCAGAGCGCTGTGGTTGGTTAGATATTTCATAGCGTTTAAATCATTGTAGTTTTGCCAGTCACTAAAAATCAAAACACGTAAAGGAGAAAAATTCTATGAGAGATACACAGTCTCTATGACAATTTTTGGTTCATGGGTTAAAGCCGTGACAAATTTAGGACAAATTTGATTCATGGGGGGTTCGTTATGCACCGCGGGTTACCACAAAATGAATTGTACAGGGGTATCATGAATAGGAATGCACATGTAGCATGGGAGGTACAGCTTGGACTATGAGGGCCTTTGAAGGCTTTCAGACTTTGTTTCAAAATCCATGTAGATGACATAAAATAGCATCGTTTAAATTTCGATATTTACTGCCACAAGACAACGTATTCAAATAAATTTATATTTTGGAGCTCAAATAAACTTTATTTTCAAGCCCTCACCCCCCACCCCCTTCTAAAAACTGTTTCGCTACCGCAACTGATTTTTTTTTTTTTTTTTTTTTGCCCCTACAGACGAACAAATGATTTCATTTTTGCCACCTTTTGGGTTGGGTTGTTTTACCTCTGAGCGGCACTTTTTTGCACACCATGGGCTAAATGGCCAGGTCACATGGACCCCGAAGGCTCAGAGAAGGTTGGGGGAGGGGACTCACTGGAACAGCTGTTGGGAGACAGATGGTAGCCTCCCGTTAAGGCCAACCAGCGTGTTCTTTTACGTGCACAGGGTATGGCTCTCCCGCACACGGGGCCACGGCTTAACGTCCCATCCGACGGACGGCGGCCTTTCCAAGCCCATCGGTGTTTCCTACTGACCGTGGGCAGGGCGGGGAATTTTTGCGGAGATAAATCTCAACGCTGACCCAGCTGGGTTTTTGCCACCTGAAGTGCTCATATAATTTGTTCCATGCCTAAACGATGTTACCATTTTTTATGGTTCTAGTCAGAGCCGGATCAAGAGATCCGAGTCACTCGTAAAAAAATTGCTCACTGTAGACTCCCTTTTCGTTCGGGACCGACACGTGCATGTTTTGCGTAGCGCATAATCTAATCCTGGCTCTAGTTGAATGTATTTTTCTGCCTCCACATTTGAAATAAAATTCCAGATAAATCATTAGCAACGGAGTCTCAAAATAACTAGGATCGCAAAGTTACGGGAAGATTTTAATACTTTCACTATGAGTTTGAAATTAAAACCTTGTTCAATTATTAACACGCCGCCCTTAAAATTTTGCAGCCCCAAGAGATAGTTTGGCATTTCGCTATAAACTGCATACAGACATACGATGTTGTTTATTATGTTTAATATGCATTTGCGGATAAAAATATTTCATTTGATGTCGTGTATCCCATCTCACTTTAATTTTGCGAACTCCCCAAGATTTTGCCAAGTCACTCCGAATTTTTGCCAGCTGCCCGTAGATTTTGCCAAGTTTTCTCAATTTTGCCAACTCGCCATAATTTTACAGAAAAAAAATTCCAATTTTTACATCTCACCTGAATTTTGCAAACTCCCCACGATTTTGCGAAGTCATTCCAAATTTTGCCAACTCCCAATGATTTTTCCAAGTCATCCCAAGATTTTGCCAAGTTGTCCCAATTTTACCAACTCACCTGTATTTTACCAAATGGCTTCGAATTTTGCCAACTGCTCCAGATTTTGCTGTCTCCGTTTTCCCAACTACCCTAGATTTGCCAAGTTGCCTAGATTTTGACAACTACCCTTAAGTTTGCAAAAAATATTACAAATTTTCAAAACTCACCTAGATTTTACGAAATCGCTTCGAATTTTGTCAATTCCGAGTATCTTTGGGGGGGGGGGGGAGCCTCCCCAAAATATATAGAAGCTATAAGAAGAAGGGCCTCTCCTCTTCTTCTTCAGACTTAGTCTGTGCTGTTTACTATAAGTCTGAAAAGAAGTGAGATCGAGTTATTGATGAGCTGTTTTAACAGTTGGGTTGTTTTACCTCTGAGCGGAACTTTTTTGCACACCATGGGCTAAATGGCCAGGTCACATGGACCCCGAAGGCTCAGAGAAGGTTGGGGGAGGGGACCCACTGGAACAGCTGTTGGGAGACAGATGGTAGCCTCCCGTCAAGGCCATCCAGCGTGTTCTTTAACGTTGGGTTGTTTTACCTCTGAGCGGTACTTTTTTGCACACCATGGGCTAAATGGCCAGGTCACATGGACCCCGAAGGCTCAGGGAAGGTTGGGGGAGGGGACCCACTGGAACAGCTGTTGGGAGACAGATGGTAGCCTCCCGTCAAGGCCATCCAGCGTGTTCTTTAACGTTGGGTTGTTTTACCTCTGAGCGGCACTTTTTTGCACACCATGGGCTAAATGGCCAGGTCACATGGACCCCGAAGGCTCAGGGAAGGTTGGGGGAGGGGACCCACTGGAACAGCTGTTGGGAGACAGATGGTAGCCTCCCGTCAAGGCCATCCAGCGTGTTCTTTAACGTTGGGTTGTTTTACCTCTGAGCGGCACTTTTTTGCACACCATGGGCTAATTGGCCAGGTCACATGGACCCCGAAGGCTCAGAGAAGGTTGGGGGAGGGGACCCACTGGAACAGCTGTTGGGAGACAGATGGTAGCCTCCCGTCAAGGCCATCCAGCGTGTTCTTTAACGTTGGGTTGTTTTACCTCTGAGCGGCACTTTTTTGCACACCATGGGCTAAATGGCCAGGTCACATGGACCCCGAAGGCTCAGGGAAGGTTGGGGGAGGGGACCCACTGGAACAGCTGTTGGGAGACAGATGGTAGCCTCCCGTCAAGGCCATCCAGCGTGTTCTTTAACGTTGGGTTGTTTTACCTCTGAGCGGCACTTTTTTGCACACCATGGGCTAATTTGCCAGGTCACATGGACCCCGAAGGCTCAGAGAAGGTTGGGGGAGGGGACCCACTGGAACAGCTGTTGGGAGACAGATGGTAGCCTCCCGTCAAGGCCATCCAGCGTGTTCTTTAACGTTGGGTTGTTTTACCTCTGAGCGGCACTTTTTTGCACACCATGGGCTAAATGGCCAGGTCACATGGACCCCGAAGGCTCAGGGAAGGTTGGGGGAGGGGACCCACTGGAACAGCTGTTGGGAGACAGATGGTAGCCTCCCGTCAAGGCCATCCAGCGTGTTCTTTAACGTTGGGTTGTTTTACCTCTGAGCGGCACTTTTTTGCACACCATGGGCTAAATGGCCAGGTCACATGGACCCCGAAGGCTCAGAGAAGGTTGGGGAGGGGACCCACTGGAACAGCTGTTGGAGACAGATGGTAGCCTCCCGTCAAGGCCATTCAGCGTGTTCTTTAACGTGCACAGGGTATGGCTCTCCCACACACGGGGCCACGGCTTAACGTCCCATCCTTTTTCCAAGCCTATCGGTGTCCCCTACTGACCGTGGGCAGGGCGGGGAATTTTGCGAAAATAAATCTCAACGCTGACCTAGCTGGGACTCGAACCTGGGAACTACAGATTACGAGCCTGACGCGCTACCGACTGAGCCACCCCCGCCCCTCTGTTTTAACACCAAGTGGCACAGTTTTGTACACAATAAGCGAATTGGACAGGTCACAAGGGCCCCGAAGAGCTCAGAGATGGTTGGAGAAAGGGAACCCACTGGACAACTGTAAGAAGAGAAATGAAAGCTTCCCGTCAAGTCTATCCAGTGTACACTTTAAAGTACACAGTATGCTCTTCTGCACAACGGAACCACGGCTTTGCATACCATCCGACGGACGGACGGTGCCATCTAAGCCCAATGGTGTCTTACTTTCGCATAGAGGACAGGATAGGGGATGCAGAGATAAATCTCAATGCTGACACAGCTGCGACTCGAACCTGGAAACTGCAGATTATGAGCCTGGTGCGCTACCGACTGAGCCTGCCCAACCCTAGTAAACCCGAAATGGACAGATTTACTATTAGGAGTTTATTCACTATTAAATTTTGAACACATATTTTGAATCTTCCAGTAAACTCTAAATTTCTGCCTGCAGTCATTGGTAAAAATATCGAAGGGTCGTATTTTTTTCTTGTAGGCTCGGCCTAACTCTATTTTGGAATTTTTCTTTTATTTTGACTCAGCTCGATTCGAACTTTTCGTTTCAGTTCGACTCGAGTTTTTTTACTTTTTCTATGACTTGAATTTCTTTTTATTTATTGAGTTAAGTCGTTTCTTATTCCTTCAGTTCAACTCCAGTTTTCATTTAATTGTAAATCAGTTTTTCTTTCACTATGACTTCGACTTCCTCGGTTCGAGTTTTTTATTTCGTTTTCAAAGAAAACGAGATAATACTTCGCTTTGCCGTCTGTCTGTCTGTCCGTTTGTAGACATCGATTTTTTTTTTTGTTTACAGAGATAAATTAAAAATTATTTTTCTGTTGGATAGGTCCCGTGGCCGAGTGGTTAGCGCGCTTGTCTACTGATCTACGGGACCTGGAAGTTCGAGCCCCAGGGGGGCGGGGGTGCCTCAGTCGGTAGCGCTCCAGGCTCGTAATCTGTAGTTCCCAGGTTCGAGTCCCAGCTGGGTCAGCGTTGAGATTTATCTCCCCAATACTCCCCGCCCTGCCCACGGTCAGTAGGGGACCGATGGGACGTCAAGCCGTGGCTTCGTGTGCGAGAGAGCCATACCCTGTGCACGTTAAAGAACACGCTGGATGATCTTGACGGGAGGCTGACATCTGTCTCCCAACAGCTGTTCCAGTGGGTCCCCTCCCCCAATCTTCTCTGAGCCTTCGGGGTCCATGTGACCTGGCCATTTAGCCCATGGTGTGCAAAAAAGTGCCGCTCAGAGGTAAAACAACCCAACCCAACTCGAGCCCCAGGTTAAGGCATGGATGTTCGTGTCGTTTTTCTGCTGAGGTCCCGCCATCCTCACAGACCTTCTACTATGGCATATAAACTGACAGGCTCCTGTCAGACCTCTGTGGCAAGCAGCTGCTTGAGGGGGTAGTTATTTTATTATTTCCCCCTCAAGCAGCTGCTTGCCACAGAGGTCTGACAGGAGCCTGTCAGTTTAATACGCCATAGTAGAAGGTCTGTGAGGATGGCGGGACCTCAGCAGAAAAACAGCACACACATATTTAGGTATTGATGAAATATTACGAAATGCACTTTCCGAATCTCTCTAAAACTATAATTACGCCCTCTAGCGGTGGAAGAAGTCCATAATTTCAACCGAATGCTACAAACGATGTATTTATGCTAGAAATTTGAAATTTTGGTGGAGGAATGTGAAGGTCACAAAATTTCCACTGGCAACAATGAGTTGGCGCTTTAGACCCATGGGGGAGTGGGGGATTGAAAAACACAACTCTTTTTTTTTTTAGCAATGATTATTTATTTTTAGAGATAAATGAAAAATTATTTTTCGGGTTAGAAAGGAATTGAAAAAAATATTATCATTCGTTCTTTTGGAATCTTCCAAAAACTATAATTGCGCCCTCTAACTGTGAAAAAATTCGCAAATTCCAAAATTTCGAACAAATATTGCAAACGACGTATTGAAGTTAGAAATTTTAAATTTTGGTGGTCGAATTTGAACGCCACGATGTTCCCATTCGCAACAATAAATTGACCTCTTAGACCCATGGGGGTGGGAATGCACAATTTTTTTGTTTCAGCAGATAATTGTTTGCATTTAGAGATAAATGAAAAAATGTTTTAGGGTTAGATAGGAATTAATAAAATATTATGATTCTTTCGGAAAATGGCGCCCTCAAACGGTGAAAAAGATTGAAAATTCCAAAATTTCAAACGAATATTACAATGATGTATTAATGATAGAAATATGAAAATTTGGTGGTGGAATGTGAACGTCATGAAATTCCCATTGAAAACAATGAAAATGATAATTAGAAAGCTATTTTTTCATTTAATGGGTACTAATGAAATATTATAATTCTTCTTTTTCAAATCCTTAGTCGCAACATTTTACCTATTTTCTGAGAGAAATGTGGAAAATGCAATTTTTTAAATTCAAGAATTAAAAGACGACTACTTTTTATGTTGTATAATTACTAATATAATACTATTGGTATTTTTCTCATCAGTTGCTAGCTCAAATTAAAACTTTTAAGGAGTGAAAGAGTTGGTAAAGGAAAATTACATTCTCTTTGGAAACGAGATTCTCATATGCGCCAGGGGAACGATGTCCGTTCTTCTAGTTGTCTGTAGTAAACACACTTGCTATCAACAGATGGCAGCACTGTATGAATGAATACGAAGGACGAACTTGAAACAAATATTTGATAAACAGAAAAGAGTTTACTGTGAAAACAACGAATTAATAACCAATTATTGAAAACGTCTTCTATCGCTACTTCTCGAAAACCAATATTGTAAATAGGCATATATTGTAAAAAACTGATGAAAATTAAAGGCATCTACGTAAAAAAAAGAGAAATTGGAATCACCATGGAAAAGGGAAGAAAACATCAAATAATATTAAAAAGCATTTTCCCTTTTTTTTATGGCATATAAGCTACACGTGCATACAAGATGCCACATTTCAGCAGTGAATATTTAGAAAAATTTTAAATGTGTTTAAGCATTTAATATTTAGTTTTGGGTGACATAATTTTGAAACACTCAGGAGCCTTCTTCCCCACCCAAAAACTTAGATGCGCCCCTGGACAGGATAAAAAATTCACACTCGCAAAAGTAACGTTTTAGGTCAGGGGTAGGCAAATAGCGGCCCGCTAAGAGTTTTTTGTGGCCGTGTCAACTGCACAGTCTCAAATCTCCCCATTTCCACTTCCACTATGACATCGCTGGAAACTCTTAAAATCAGCAGATAATCTATGAAATTTTTTTTGACCATTCCTATATACCAGGGGTGGGCAAATAGCGGCCCGCGAGCCGCATTCGACCCGCTAAGAGTTTTTTGTGGCCCGCCAACAGTCAGAAAAATCCGCCTTGAACCGAGATTTCCTTCCCGTGCGCGACCGAAGATTCGTCTCGCATTTTCCACTAGGACGGCCACGTCAATACGCATGCGCAGTGTAGATACGAAAACAATTGCCCACCCCTGTCTTAGGTGAAGTCTCAGAACAGAAGACATTTTTTAACTTGCAACAGCAGAAAAGTTTCTAAAATATATAAAAGAATAGTTCAATAGTCGAAAAAACTAAAAGATTCATGCAATAAATAGACTCTATTCATTTCTATTTAATATATTATTCCATTATTCTATTTTATATATTAATCCTATTTAATAGAGTATCTGCTGAAACAACCTCCAACACCACCAACAACTAGGTCATATTAAAATCTCTGCGCCATCATATATTTGAGATATATTGCGTTAATTTTTTTTTTGTAAAAAAAGCGACCAAACAATATCAAAACCATTTCGAATTAAAATCGAAATGTTTGTAGCTAAGTGAAAGTAACAATGGTTAATTGGTTTAGGCATATTAGAAGTTTTATAAGTAATATTTTAACATTATTTCGATTTTTTATTTCGTAAAATAAAAATCCCAAAAGAAGTAATCACGCCGAAGAAGTGGGATTTTTGCTTCTTTCTGGAATGCTGGTAATGTAGTTTGCATTTTTCAAATTATTAATTCTTAAACAACAAAATTTTTTGACTATTATGAATATAAAAATGTGCAATTGTTTAATATAATAATTATTACAGTAACTACCTTTTGATGGCTTCATTCCATAGGTTGATTGGGAACGTACTACTGAATTTCAATTCTTTGCTTGTTTAGGGACGAACTTCTCATTTCGCCAACCATAAGCTTTAAGCATATTGCGCCCCCTGATTTCATAATTTTGAAACTGCATATATATTGCCAAATAAACATTTGAAATATTTTTATTACTGCCTAAACAGCATTCAGAACTTATCTGAAAGTTGGGAATTTAAAAAAATATGACGTCACGCCTTCCTTTAGCAAACGAAACGATGATTTTTTGTCGTCTCCTGACAATCATTCGGATTCGATTGAAAGAATTGGCAACGAGTTTAATTCGTTTATTATCATTTTTGAAATGTGAAGTTTCCGAGCGTACCTCCGCAAAACTCCCCGCCCTGCCCACGGTCAATAGGGGACACCGATGGGCTTGGAAAGGCCGCCATCCGTCGGATGGGACGTTAAGCCGTGGCCCGTGTGCGGGAGAGCCATATCCTGTGCACGTTAAAGAACACGCTGGATGGCCTTGACGGGAGGCTACCATCTGTCTCTCAACAGCTGTTCCAGTGGGTCCCCTCCCCCAACCTTCTCTGAGCCTTCGGGGTCCATGTGACCTGGCCATTTAGCCCATGGTGTGCAAAAAAGTGCCGCTCAGAGGTAAAACAACCCAACGTTAAAGAACACACTGGATGGCCTTGACGGGAGGCTACCATCTGTCTCCCAACAGCTGTTCCAGTGGGTCCCCTCCCCCAACCTTCTCTGAGCCTTCGGGGTCCATGTGACCTGGCCATTTAGCCCATGGTGTGCAAAAAAAAGTGCCGCTCAGAGATAAAACAACCCAACCCAACCCGAGCGTACCTTATTCATATGTTTGTTTTACGAGTAATATTTACCATTATTTTTATTCTGAAAACACTCCAGCCTCTAACAATTTACCATTCTAGACTTGTGTCTACGTGGCCTATAGGAAAATCCTCCACGGCACATGCGCAAATAGACTAGTGGAAAAGGTTATAACCCTAAGTTATGTAAACGGGAAACTAATGTCGAAGCTCTATAACTTTTTAAATAAGTTATTTATTTTGTTGTTGTTGTATTACTGTTGAAAACTTTAATGGTAGATAAAGATCTCAATCAAATAAATCAATATCTCGATAGTCAATAATATTCGTTCAGTATTTAATTAGTTATGGAAGTTTGAATATTTAGCAATAGAATACCACTACTCTGGATATTTCAAGAATTTTTTAAGATCTGTAAAACTGAGGACGAAATGTCATACTGCATTGAAAATCCAGTCTCTTGCTCCCTCACCTTCCATTTTTTCTGCTCCACTGTGTTTCTTGCTCCCCCCCATTCTCCACCCCCACCCTCTACATTTTTCCTAGATCCGGGCCTGGTTGTAATTTAACTTTTGTCCACCGATTAAATTTTCCTTCTTTGTGAGATATCAGACAGTCCGACATTTCACCGATAGATGGCAGCACTTTACAATAACTTTAGAAGGTTTATCCGAATCGATGAGTCAATTCGCGTAATTTTGATTTACGTTGAAAATTATATAACGATTTTGCTTTTAGGGACTCGAAGCTCTGGCAATACGGCGAAATTTTAATCGTTTTCCCTTTTCAAACAATTATTCGCAGAAAGAATTCGCAGAAAAATGAGATATTTTTCGATTTGTCGTCTGAACATCTGTAAGAGATTTTAGAGAGAAAAAAAATTGGGGTTGAATGGGTATTAATGACATATTGTACTTCGCAATTTTATTTTCTACCGTTAAGAGGCGCTATAGTTGCAAAAGAGCAAAACTGTCAACGACTCTTGCAAATTATTTATTCATACTAGAAAATTAAGTGTTTGAGTGAGATGATTGAAGCGGTTTTACATTGAAAGTAATAATTTACAATGGCTGGGAAAACACAACGTTTTGGTTTTAAGAGATAAATGAAAAAAATTTTTTTTGAAATATCCCCCAACACGACGCGTTATTCTTCTAGTTACACTTTTACTTTCCCCTACGACTGATTCTTGATTGAGCTCGTTACTTGCCATTAAATTATTCAACTGCAAAACTTATTTTAGAAGTTATTGAGCTTCGATGTTTATACTTTATTCCGTGAAATTGCCAAACCCAAAAGTGGTGGACGGAGAAGTGTGAAAATCGAGGTAAGTATGACTGATATTAAGGAGGCGACACGATGCTAGTTAGAGAGAATACAATGTTTCTTAGGCACAGAAAAGCATTGAATTTTAGCCTTCATTAATATGCAGTTGGGTTGTTTCACCTGTGAACGTAACTTTTCCCACTTAATGGTTTAAATGGTCAGGTTTCAAGGATCCCAAGGGCCAGAGAAGGTTAGGGGAAAAGGACCAATTGGGTAGATGTTAAAAGACATCTGTTCCATTGAACAGATGTCTTTTAACATCTGTCCTATTGGTTATGGGTTGGGTTGTTTTACCTCTGAGCGGCACTTTTTTGCACACCATGGGCTAAATGGCCAGGTCACATGGACCCCAAAGGCTCAGAGAAAGTTGGGGGAGGGAACCCACTGGAACAGCTGTTGGGAGACAGATGGTAGCCTCCCGTCAAGGCCATCCAGCGTGTTCTTTAACGTGCACAGGGTATGGCTGTCCCGCACACGGGGCCACGGCTTAACGTCCCATCTGACGGACGGCGGCATTTCCAAGCCCATCGGTGTCCCCTACTGACCGTGGGAAGGGCGGAGAATTTTCCAAGCCCATCGGTGTCCCCTACTGACCGTGGGAAGGGCGGAGAATTTTTCGGAGATAAATCTCAACGCTGACTCAGCTGGGAGTCGAACCTGGGAACTACAGATTACGAGCCTGGCGCGCTACCGACTGAGCCACCCCCGCCCCCATTGGTTATGGTTCTCCTGCACACTGGGTCAGTGGCGGGCTGGCCAGGGTGTCAGCTTGCCCGATGGTAAGTGGTCCCTGTGTGCCCCCTTAAACATTAGACAATATGTTAAAAATGATAGCCTTATAGTTGTGGGTGGGTCCCTTTGTCTCCAGGCAGCCAATATTTTGAGACTCAGTCCGCCACTGCACTGGGTCACAGCTTAACGTCGCATCCAAAGGACAGAGGCGTTTCCAAGCCCATCGGTGTCCCTTTTCTCACCGAGGGCAGAACTGGAGTTAGCGAGATATATCTTAATACGAAAACCAAAGGACTCGAATCTGGGAGCAGCAGATTACTAGACTGACGCGTTATCAACTGAAGGGCGGGGGTGGCTCAGTCGGTACCGCGCCAGGCTCGTAATCTGTAGTTCCCAGGTTCCAATCCCAGCCGGTTCAGCGTTGAGATTAATTTCCGCAAAATTCCCCGCCCTGCCCACGATCAGTAGGGGACACCGATGGGGTTGGAAAGGCTGCCGTCCGTCGGATGGGACGTTAAGCCGTGGCTCCGTGTGCGGGAGAGCCATACCCTGTGCACTTTAAAGAACACGTTGGATGGCCTTGACGGGAGGCTACCATCTGTCTCCCAACAGCTGTTCCAGTGAGTCCCCTCCCCCAACCTTCTCTGAGCTTTCGGGGTCCTTGTGACCTGGCCATTTAGCCCATGGTGTGCAAAAAAGTGCCGCTCAGAGGTAAAACAACTCAACGTTAAAGAACACGCTGGATGGCCTTGACGGGAGGCTACCATCTGTCTCCCAACAGCTGTTCCAGTGGGTTCCCTCCCCCAACCTTCTCTGAGCCTTCGGGGTCCATGTGATCTGGCCATTTAGCCCATGGTGTGCAAAAAAGTGCCGCTCAGTGGTAAAACAACCCAACCGAACGTTATCAGCTGAACCAATCTCCGTCTCATTTCTGCTTGTGACACAACTTCATGAATCCTGGTTTCTGCGTGATTATAGTAATGTTTGGAATATTTCTTCGATGGTTTCATGCAACAGAAAGAAGTTGGATCTCGATTCAGGGCTTATTAACTTGAGTGTTGCTCACACGTGACAGCATTTTGGAGCAATACCAGCAGACGAAATTTCCCTGTGTATAAAATCGACAAGTTCCTTACTTCCTCGTGAAACGGAAAATAAATAACAACAGTGACAAGTGTGAATTAATTCAGGCAACAGCAGCAGCTTTTTGGTAATCTGGAATATTCGTCCAGAGTAAAATCGACTCTACCTTATTCTCTCGTACCCTATATCACTCTATATTAGTCGTGGGTTGGGTTGTTTTACCTCTGAGCGGCACTTTTTTGCACACTATGGGCTAAATGGCCAGGTCACATGGACCCCGAAGGCTCAGAGAAGGTTGGGGGAGGGGACCCACTGGAACAGCTGTTGGGAGACAGATGGTAGCCTCCCGTCAAAGCCATCCAGCGTGTTCTCTAACGTGCACATTGTATGGCTCTCCCGCACACGGGGCCACGGCTTAACGTCCCATCCGACGGACGGCGGCCTTTCAAAGCCCATCGGTGTCCCCTACTGACCGTGGGCAGGGCGGGGAATTTTTCGGAGATAAATCTCAACGCTAACCCAGCTGGGACTCGAACCTGGGAACAACAGATTACGAGCCCCCCCCCCAATTATTAGTCGTGGTAGAGAGTGATTAGAGTTCTCAACTACTGCATAAAGGATGTATTTTTTGTAAGTTTTAAGAGATAAATTAAAAAATATTTTCTTAATTCTGTATATAATTTCGAATTTCTGTGTTCGAACCCCGGAAATGGCATGGGCGTTTCGTTCTTGTGTTGTCTTTCTGCTGAGGTCTCGACTTCCTTGCAGATATTCTCTTTGACGTATTATACTGAGAGGCTCTGGGGCGGGGTGGCTCAATCGGTAGCGCGCCAGGCTCATAATCTGTAGTTCCCAGGTTCGAGTCCCAGCTGGGTCAGCGTTGAGATTTATCTCCGCAAAATTCCCCACCCTGCTCACGGTCAGTAGGGGACACCGATGGGCTTGGAAAGGCCGCCGTCCGTCGGATGGGACGTTAAGCCGTGGCCCCGTCTGCGGGAGAGCCATACCCTGTGCACGTTAAAGAACACGCTGGATGACCTAGACGGGAGGCTACCATCTGTCTCCCAACAACTGTTCCAGTGGGTCCCCTCCCCCAACCTTCTCTGACCCTTCGGGGTCCATGTGACCTGGCCATTTAGCCCATGGTGTGCAAAAAAGTGCCGCTCAGAGGTAAAACAACCCAACCCAACTGAGAGGCTCCTGTTAGAACTCTGTGGCAAGCAGCTACTTAAAGGATAATTTATTTAAATCTGAGGAAAAAAGATATCTGAATAAATATGTGATATTTGTAGGAACGTTTCGAAGCCCAGCTGCATCTCCTAGCTACAAACCTCTCACGATTTTTCTCTCTCTAATTTGCTTCTTCTTTTAAATGTTTTCTCATCCTCCAGAGTTTTCGTCGGGATTACCATTTTTTCACCAAAGTATAATAATCAAGTGAAAAGCGGCCAACCCCTATATCCGGTTAATGGACTAAGTGATCGTTGCGCGCTTATACAAAGAAATTAATATATGTACAGTCGCTCAAAAAAGTATCCGAACACTATGGTTGATTACAGAATTCAGAAAAAATATCTGGCAACGAATTTTTTAGAAATTAGTGATCTGGCAACCTTCGTGTCATGTGACACGAAGATTGCCATCAACCATGGTGTTCGGATACTTTTTTGAGCGACTGTAGGTGGTCATATTATTTTGATACTAGATCGTCTGGGCTCACTCACGGAAATATTGAGCGTGTGCAGTTACCGTTCACAGCAAACTGGAGCGTGTGCAATAACTGCACACGCTCCAGTTTGCTGTGAACGGTAACTGGAGCGTGTACAGTTGCTGTACACGCTCCAGATATTTTTCCTGAATTCTGTAATCACGTGACACGAAGGGTTGCCAGATCACTAATTTCTAAAAAAAGTCGTTGCCAGATATTTTTTCTGAATTCTGTAATCAACCATAGTGTTCGGATACTTTTTTGAGAGACTGTACAAAGCGTTGGAAAAGGTTCCTTCTCTTGAGCAAGGAAATGCTGCTGCTAAAAGCATCTGCTGGCTGTGGTCTTCTGTGGGAGTGATTTTCCTATAAAAGCAAAGCATTTAATCTCACAATTTTTCGCCTTTTCTATCATCAGTGTTTAAAGAAATTAATTACATGCTTCGCAGGATTCGTTGATTATACAATTTCCAGAGTCTTAACAGCAGCTTTAATTCGCTTCGCAACTTAAAGTTTTCAAAATGAAACTGTTTTCTAAGCAACGAGGTTTCTTTATTTCTTCTAAACTTTCCTTTGATTCATGTATGATCTGATCTGAATATACAAAAAAAAAAGAGTGGTTTTCGGTCTTAATCTTGGTTTAAGAAGTTATTCCGAATTTACCTTTTTTTTACCTTGGGAAACCGAAATTACGGGATTGGCAAAGTCGGTAGCATGCCAGGCTGGCAATCTGCAGTTTCCAGGTTTAAGTGCCGAATGTCAAAGCGTTGAGATTTATCTCCGCTAACCCCCCCCCCCCCCCCCCACAACCACCACCAATCCGCCCTCGGATGTTGGTTGGTTGGTTGTTTTACTTCTGAGCGGCACTTTTTTTCATACCATGGGCTAAATGGCCAGGTCACATGGACCCCGAAGGCTCAGAGAAGGTTGGGGGAGGGGACCCACTGGAACAGCTGTTGGGAGACAGATGGTAGCCTCCCGTCAAGGTTATCCAGCGTGTTCTTTAACGTGCACAGGGTATGGGTCTCCCGCACACGGGGCCACTGCTTAACGTCCCATCCGACGGACGGCGGCCTTTCCAAGCCCATCGGTGTCCCCTACTGACCGTGGGCAGGGCGGGGAGTTTTGCGGAGATAAATCTCAACGCTCACCCAGCTGGGACTCGAACCTGGGAACTGCAGTTTACGAGCTTGGCGCACTGCCGACTGAGCCACCCCCAACCCCTTTCCCTAGGTAAAAAAAGGGTATATTTTTGTTTTTGGAAAGGCTACCGTCCGTCAGATGGGACATTAAGCCCTGGCCCCGTGTGCAGGAGAGCCATACCCTGTGCATGTTAAAGAACACGCTGGTTGGCCTTGACGGGAGACTTCCATCTGTCTCCCAATAGCTGTCCAGTGGATTTCCTTCCATCAACCTTCTCTGAGCTTTTGGGGTCTTTGTGACCTGGCCGTTTAGTTCATTCTATGCAACAAAGTTCCCGCTCAGAAGTAAAACAACCCAATCTAACCCTGACTTAGAACAGTTGAAAAAAAAAACCGCAATTTTTATGGCAATGGGACGAAGAATGTTTTCAATAAGTTGTGAATTGAGCTTCCAATTTTGTCCAAAAATTAATTTCCTCCACCAATTCTGCAATCATTCTCCAGAGCTGCGGTGTTCTTAAGCACCTCAATCCTCCTCCTTCTTGAGAATTCTTCTTGACTACTCCTTTTGTCGGAAAGGAACAAGAGGCGGAATCTGAACCATAAGAAGATCCTCTGCCTGCAAATAGAGACATCAGGAGCCAATGAAATGATTCAGGCAGGGATGGCCTCATCTCTCCGCCTGTCACTTGCACGAAGAGAACAGCTCAGAGGTAGGTTGATTACAACACCGGGAGGCTCTCCTGCTCCACCTGAGTCATCTTCCATGCCGAAGATTGATTAAACATCGAATCGAGCTCACGATCAGAATAATATCTCCAAAAATACTTTGGGTTTTGTTATCTGATTCTTTTACAGTGAGGCAGCCGTAAAGGAAATCATTGAAATCATTTAATGATGATGCTACAAACGTACATGGGTTTACCAAAATAATGCAAACACGTACAGTCGCTCAAAAAAAGTATCCGAACACTATTCCAGTGTTTAAAAATGGTGATACTAAGGCAATTGAAAATTACAGACCGATTTCGCTTCTATCAACCTTCTCTAAGATTCTTGAAAAAATTGTTTAAAAAAAATTGTTAACTTTTGGGATATGCACGATTTATTTGCTCCAAACCAATTAGGATTTCGAAAAGGTTTGAATACTCAAACTGCGATTTTAGAAATGACTACGCAAATTTCCAGAAATTTAAATCAAAATGTTAAAACAGTTGTTATTTTTTTGGATTTGAAAAAAGCTTTTGATTCAGTGAATCATGATATATTATTAGAAAAGATAAAAACCAGTGGTGTTAGGGGAAATTTGCTTTCATGGATTAGGAGCTATTTAATGAATAGGAAGCAAAAAGTAAAAATTGAAAAATATTTTAGTGAAGAAACAAATGTTCAAGTTGGTGTCCCTCAGGGTTCTGTTTTGGGACCTTTATTTTTTTACTTTATATAAATGACTTCTGTACATTGGATTTGAATGGTAAAATAATTTCATTTGCAGATGATGCTGCACTAATATATTCTGGAGAGAAAAAGCAAATTTTAGAGAATATAAATAGCGACTGGATAGAAATAAGAACGTGGCTAAAATTTAATAAACTCTTTTTAAATACAAAGAAGACGAAATATATTTTTATTCGACCAAGAGAAAATGAGATTGATTTTTTTCGTGACAGGATCATTTTCCACTCTGAAGTTTGTGCTGGAAAAAATTGCAATTGTGACAAAATTGAGGGGGTTGAATGCTATAAATATTTGGGTATTCTTTTTGACAGAAAGATGTCCTGGAAAATACAAATATCTGATGTTGTTAAAAAGATTAACTGCATTATACCTAAAATTTATTATATCCGGAAATTCGTAAATTTATCTTTATTGAAAATTATTTACTTTCTTGGATTAAATCTTATTTTCTCTATGGTTTATTATCGTGGGGTGGAGTCTATTTGACAACAATCAAACCGTTACACTATGTGCAGAATCACATAATTAGATGTATGATGAAACTAAGAAAATTTGAAAGCGTTACAAATGTATATAATGAATTAGGTATTTTACAAATAAGGAAATTATATGTTTATTTTACAAATAAGGTATTCAGTTCAGGTACTGAAATACATAAGGATGGATTTTAATGTTCAAACTTTACGGACATTTGAAAAGAATACTCGACTGTCCAAAAACCTTTTCTTACTTGATTTAAAAGCGAACAAAACTATTGTTGAAAAACATTATGTTTATTTGGCGCCAAAGTTTTTTAACTGCCTACCAGAGTACATCAAAGGAATAAGAAATGATAACTTTTTCTATAAGGAATTAAGAAAATGGATTTTGAATGTGGTAAATATTGAGACTATGTTTTAGAAATAAAAGAGATTTAAATGTAATAAAATTTCATTTGATGCTGAGTTGCCCTTAAGGTGCTCAATTCTATGTGTATATTGTATTATGTATTATATTTATTATGAATTCTATTTCTAGTGCTCAATCTAATTACTCACCGGAAGTGACCCCGTAGAAACCCCAAAAACCCGGAAACGCCCTAATCACCCAGGGCCAGAGTTTCCGAAGTATCATGAGACTTCCCAAAACGCCTCAAGACACCCGGGAGTGACCCCAAAAGAAACCGGAAGTGACGCAAAGAGACCCGAAAGGTCAAAAAGGCCCGACCCCGAAACGCCACTAGAATCCCCCAAAAACCCTACCCCTGAACTAACGCACAGTTCAATATAGATTTTTATATTTTTTTTTCTGTTTTTCTACCCAGTAAAGTCATTTTACTTTTTTTTATTTCATTTATTCTTAATGATAATTTTGAAACTTATAAATTAGTTAAATATTTACTTAGATTTTTTGATCAAGCTAGCAAAGTGTGAGGAAATGTGAAACTGAATCATGTTGCCTTTTCATTTGCATTACAACATAACAGTTGAATTTCTTCCACGAGCGAGTTTTTACTCTCGTGGAAGACTCAACATTTTTTCTCAGACTTGTACTGAAAAATGTAGGTAAAATTATAAAACACTAATGAAATATAATATTAAAATTTTCCATATGTATGATATGAATAAATATATGATTTTTATTGTACAAACTATGTATAAAGAAGAATATATATTAGAAAATGTAATACTTTAAAATTGTGTATCTGAGAAATACAACATTATATATATTTCATTATAACTTCAGTTCTAAGGTAAAAAACATGTAAATGTAAAGTACTGCATACTCTGAGAATAAATTATCTATCTATCTATCTATCTATCTATCTCATGGTTGATTACAGAATTCAGAAAAAATATCTGGCAACGATTTTTTTAGAAATTAGTGATCTGGCAACCTTTGTTCACAAAGGTTGCCAGATCATTAATTGCACGGGATTGATCACCTTTGTGAACAAAGGTTGCCAGATTACTCATTTCTAAAAAAAACCGTTGCCAGATATTTTTTCTGAATTTTGTAATCAACCATGGTGTTCGGATATTTTTTAATATATGTAATGCGTATGAATATATAATGCAATGAATATGGAGCGTGTGCAGTTACCGTTCACAGCAAACTGGAGCGGTTGCGGTTAATGTTCACAGCACATTGGATCGTGTGGGCTCACTCACGGAAATATTGAGCGTGTGCAGTTACCGTTCACAGCAAACTGGAGCGTGTGGGTACCCCGTGCACGTTAAAGAACACTCTGGATGGGCTTGACCGGAGGCTACCATCTGTCTCCTAATAGCTGTACAGTAGGTCCCCTACCCCCAACCTTCTCCGGGTCTTTGTGACCTTGCCATTTAGCTCATTGCTATTGTGGGCACAAAGTGCCGCACAGAGATAAAACAACTGAGACCAAACCAATCCATTTGCAAGAAGTCCATATCCAGTACGTCTTAAAGAACACACCGTACGACCTTAACGGAAGGTTTCCATTTGTCTCTTCAGAGTTTTCCTGTGGATCTTCATCCCCTACCCAGCTCTGAGCCCTTGGGGTCCTTGTGACTTGTTCATTTATACCATATTGTGCGAAACATTCCCTTCAGAGAGAAAACAACCTAAATCAGTCTGTCTCCACCTCTTAAATCAAAGATGTGTCAAAAGAAGAGAAGACGAAACTTCCAGCTCCATCTCTCCTCTGAGTAAGCCTTTTCCCATCATCTCTACTTCCTGGGTCTTCAGACCACCAATGCACGTGACACTTTGGTCCGCGAAAGCATCACACGAACTCGGAGTCAATAACGTCATTCAATGCACGGGATAGATCCTTAAAAGTGTCAAGTCTCTCTTGCCTCTATTTGCTCGAGAATCTCTGGATCTGTTCGGAGCGAAGTTTCGACCTTGGTTCTGCTTTCCTCGCTCCATTTCAATTCCTCGCGACGTTGCTCTCGTGAAATGTCGCGCGATATTCCCTTTTTTTCTCGCCTGTGAGAAGAAGAATCGAGAGTTGAACAGTTGGAGGGAATCGATCAGGGGAGGCGTCTTGGACAAACTCTCCTCTTCCAATGCAACGTTCCGAGCCATCTTGACCCACTTATTTTTCTTTTCTGCATTCCTTCAAAGCGAGAAATAAGAAGAAGTGAAAGAAACTTTACAAAATGCAAACACTTCCACTTTTCGAATCATTTTCTGTTGGCTCGGTGTGTGACTTTCACCGCAACTTGTTTCGCACTTGGGAATTGATACGCAATTTCGAAGAAGTAACCCGATTCCTGATGTATATTTCCCACTGGCATGCAGGCAGTTAGTTATATGCCCACTGAGGCCTCAGCGTCGTAAAAAGATCGATGTTCAGGATGACAACGAATTCATCCCATGCGATCTGCGGCTTCTGCAATCTAAGTGTCACGAAAAGAAAAAATACCCTACGACGCGAAAATTACGTTTTCTGTCCCGTTAAAAAGTTCAAGTGCTCAATATCTGCCTTAAATATAATTCCAAGCCTGTGTGTGTTACGAAAGCAGAAACGAAATATATCTAAAAGAAAATTTAATAATATTTTCTGTTGACTTGATAAAATATTAGAAAGTTAGATAAAAGCAGAAATATAGCCTTGTATTTAGAAAAAACAAATTCTGCGGGAAAACCACTGGATTAACATAAAAGAAAACTTGCGGTGATAGAGGGCGTGGGTGTGCATCAAACGACTGATTCCAACCTCCTTTGCGTTTAATATTTTTTGCTTAAGGGATACCTTTGTGTTGCTACTTGAAATTGTTAATATAGGATGCTGGATGTTCTTATGATGATATAAACAAGTCTGTGGCTCTTTCAGCTTTTTATAATAACATAAACTACGGAGTAGAGATAAAAAATCCCCAGATTATCCTAAAACCCTAAACCAGGGGTGGGCAAATAGCGGCCCGCTAAGAGTTTTTGTGGCCCGCCAAGACAGTCAGAAAAATCCGCCTTGAACCGAGATTTCCTTCCCGTGCACGACCGAAGATTCGTCTTGTATTTTCCACTAGGACGGCCACTCAATACGCATGCGCAATGTAGCTAAAGAAAAACATAAGGGCAAATGTTGTGAACGGATGAGTTGGGTTGTTTTACCTCCGAGCGGCACTTTTTTGCACACCATGGGCTAAATGGCCAGGTCACAAGGACCCCGAAGGCTCAGAGAAGGTTGGTGGAGGGGACCCACTGGAATAGCTGTTGGGAGACAGATGGTAGCCTCCCGTCGAGGCCATCCAGCGTGTTCTTTAAAGTGCACAGAGTAAGGCTCTCCCGCACACCGAGCCACGGCTTAATGTCCCATCCGACGGACGACGGCCTTTCCAAGCCCATCGGTGTCCCCTACTGACCGTGGGCAGGGATAAATCTCAACGCTGACCCAGCTGGGACTCGAACCTGGGAACTGCAGATTACGAGCCTGGCACGCTACCGACTGAGCCATCCCTGCCCCGTGAACAGATGAGAGTTAGATGGGAAAGGGGAGAAGAAACAAGCGAACCGACTCTTCCATTTCTAGATCCGTCAACTTGATTAACGGAACTGTAACTTGACTTCTAATAGCAGCGGTTTTTAATTATCTCGACAGATCGAGAGATTTAAAAAAATGCGAGACTGATTTTGCCTCACATTAATCAACGTGAAGAGCAAGACAAGCACATTTCGAAACCGGTTTCGTCGCTTCACGATTCCGAGGCCCAAAGATAAAATCCACTTCTCTCCTCCGCCATCCACGCCGCCGATAGGAAGTATTAAAAGATCTTCACCCCGCACTCGAAGACGGACGCCGACCTCTGTTGACAGAAGGGTTTTGCCTGCAGCCTTCGCCTTATTACCTCTCTTCTGTCCGCAATTCATTCGAACAAACTTCGCTTCAGTGACGACGCCGACCATTTCAGCCATCGTGCGATTTTTATTAAAAAGAATTTTCCCCCATCCCGAGATATTTGAGTCTTTCTTTTTTTTTTATTTTTCTTGCTGTGCCAAAACATATTTTAATTGGATCGTCAATGTTATTGTAGCTGAGAGGTTTTCTATTCATTTGAAAGCTTCTTTTTTTCTAATTCGGTCTACGTTTTGTAGGAAGATGCACCTAAAACAATTTTCATCGCTACTAGAGTTTCTGAGCTTCTGACGCTTATTCTCTAAAAATGGCGCATTCAGGGTAACATCTTAATTACCAGGTAATGTTTCAGAAGGTTTGAATACATTAGGAAAATTGCATTCATTATTTTGTCTCTTCTACATATATTGGCAAAAAATTTAAATTTCTGCCTTACACGGGGAAAGGGTTGGCTCAGTAATCTACGGTTCCCAGGATCGTATCCTCGCTAAACTCCCACCTACCCTCAGTTAGAAAGTGGACACCGATGGGCTTGAAAATGCCGCCGTCCGTCGGATGGGACGTTAGGATGTGGCATCTTGCGCAGTAGAACCAGACTCCTGTGCACGTTAACCCTTTCACGACTAAAAGAAACATTTTTCCCATTTTAAAATTGGTGATTGTCGTATTTAATTATAACCTTATCTTCATTTTTTATACAGAATGTCAAAATAGAACGTATGCCGAACGCAATTACGTAAACGGGAACGTTTAGAAAACAAAAACAGAACTGTCAGGACGCATAATATATGTACTATGTGCAATGTCCATCTTTGCCTCACAACCAAAAGAAATTGCTTCGCAGAATATCATAATTATCACATCATTTTGTATAGTAATTTTATATCATAATTTTGTATTATTTTAGTTAACATTTTGTTCTAATAAACCAATAAATAAAAGACATTGCATAATAAGCCTAACTATAATTTGTGTTACCTTTATAGTCCATTGGGAAAAATATTTCCCATAAAATTCCAAAAAAACTACACATTGTTATGTATCTTTCTTATGATTTTTATTTATTTTACGTGTAAACAAACGAAAATAAACAGTTACATACTAATATTTACTCTTAGAAACCTTATGGTCCTGAAAGGGTTAAAAAACACGAGATAGGAGACAGATGTAAACCTCCGGTCAAGGCTAACACCTGGTTTGTGGGTCCCCTTCACTCGACCTTCTCTGAGTCTTTGGGGTCTTTGTGAACTAGCCATTTAGCCCATTGTGGATACAAAATGCCGTTAAGAGGAAAATAATCCAACCGTCCCAGACTTTGGTCATACGTGTCATGTCCCTCTAATTTATTTATTTTTATTTATTGTTGCATTTTATTGTATTTTTGTTATTGTAGATATTTTTATGTGTTGTGTTCTTGGAAGTGCTATTGTGGGGATGTGACTCATAGATGTGGTTTTCGGGTCTGAGCTGGCTGCCTGCACGGGATGACGAGTCCCAAAAGCCCCAACTAGCGTGAAGCCCCAACTAGCTCGAGCCCCAACTAGCGTGGGGCGCGAGTGTGAGTACTGGAGACGAGCCGGGCAATAAGGAAACGACAGTCTTGAGGGTCGCTGTCAAACGGGAAGGACGTTTTTGGACACGCGTCAAGGGACGCCGCTCTTGCTCAAAGAGAAACAATTAAGGAGAGGGTTCGATTCTATGTGAGAATCAAGGTTCTTGGTGAATCAAATACACTTCTGTAGAACTGAAGTGAGTTCCTAGTGTACCACGTTGTAGGCAAAGGTTGGATATCCTTTCGCCGAGTTTGAGGTCGGTCAAGCGAGAATCTGCAAAGTGCGGTTCTCCACCTCATTGCATAATTGTTTGCAGCAGCAAAGGCCTACGGAGTCGAGAGCATCCACATCACGTGATTATTGTATATAAGTGTGAATAAACTGTGTCGTCCCTATACAACTCTCGTGCGTGAATTGTTGGACATATATCTGTAAGTCATTTGGAGCAGTAAGTCTGAGGCATACTTTGGTACGGGTGTAACAACCGTGAACCTGTTATTTCACCGAAACGAGGGTGAAGGTAATCAAGGGAGTAATTCATCATCCCCTTACGACTGCCCACCACAATTGGTTCAGTCCATCACAATACGCAAGGTTGGATTTAGGCGAAAGGAACATTATTTAATTATAACTGTAATTAACATTCCTTCCACCACCCTTCCCCAGGAATCTTTTTCTATTCTCCTGATCACTTGACACGACTTGGTGGGCACTCTGTTTATTTCGGAAAGCAGACAATGTGCCCCAGAGTGCCTCGATACCTCAGAGACCATGTGCAACACATGACCACTTTTTTTTAGGACGATGAAGGGCATTTTTAGCATGACAGTACGAAGACATGAGATGACTGCGTTTCGGGAATTCATGCACTGGGTGTGTTTAAAAATATTCTGAGAAATACGATCGCAATGTGCGACCTCTGCTCTGGTTCTCATAGTCATCGAATCTCAGCAAGGATTGGTTGGATTATTTTTCCTCTGAGTTGCGATTTTCTGTATACAAAGTTTTCTTAATGGCCAAGTCACTAGGACCTCAAATAGAAGAAACTGTAGAGGAAAACACGTCACTTGAGATCTGCCTAGGAAACAGACGAAGAGCCATACAGGTGTTCTTTAGCGTTCACGTGATGTGCCTCTCGATGCACATAAGGTGACGTCCTAGTGTCCTATCCGACAGACGGAAATCTTTACAAATTCATCGCTGTCTCTTTTATCAGAGGAGGGTTGGGTTGTTTTACCTCTGAGCGGCACTTTTTTGCACACCATGGGCTAAATGGCCAGGTCACAAGGACCCCGAAGGCTCAGAGAAGGTTGGGGGAGGGGACCCACTGGAACAGCTGTTGGGAGACAGATGGTAGCCTCCCGTCAAGGCCATCTAGCGTGTTCTTTAACGTGCACAGGGTATGGCTCTCCCGCACACGGAACCACGGCTTAACGTCCCATCCCACGGACGGCGACCTTTCCAAGCCCATCGGTGTCCCCTACTGACCGTGGGCAGGGCGGGGTATTTTGCGGAGATAAATCTCAACGCTGACCCAGCTGGGACTCGAACCTGGGAACTACAGATTACGAGATTGGCGCGCTACCGACTGAGCCACCCCCGCCCCTATCGGAGGAGGCAGATCGGGCTGTTAGCAAAAGAAATCTGAATCCAGCCACAATGGGGACTCGAACCTGGGGCGCTATCTTTTGAGCCAAATATGAGTCAACCAAGTGGTGGTCCAATATCATGCAAAGTTTCTAAATTTTTTGGGGGGTATGCTGCCGAGTGGTTAGTGGGCTTCGCTGCAGTTCCAAGGAACCTGGCTTCCAGCTCAGGATATAGCAGAGGTTTTTTTCTAAGCTCGCTTTTTTTGGTTAAACGAAACACTGAATGTTTTCAGTTTGCTGTCAGTCTGTCAGTACACATTCAACTCTTTTGTTTTTAGAGATAAATTCAAAATTCTTTTGAGTTTGGATACGTTTTAATGAAACATTACGATTCGCATTAATGGAATCTGCCAACAGCTTTGATAACGTCCTCTGGCGGTGGAAAAAGTCAAAAATTGCAAATGAAGTATTGGATTCAGATTAAGTCTGCAGAATTTGGGGTGCAGGCATAAATGTTTGGTTGCAGGAAAAAATAATGCGCGTGGAATTTAAAGTTATTTTATTTAATAATTTTATAATTTCAAAATATCTATCTATTATATACAAACATAAATTGCATTAATGATTATTGGAAGCTCTTTGGAGTTTAGTAATCTACGGTGCCGAGAACCCGTAATCCGCCACTGTTTAATATCCTTTCATTTAAATAGGTACAGTCGCTCAAAAAAGTATCCGAACACTACGGTTGATTACAGAATTCAGAAAAAATATCTGACAACTATATTTTTAGAAATTAGTGATCTGGCAACCTTCGTGTCACGTGATTACAGAATTCAGGAAAAATATCTGGAGCGTGTACAGCAACTGTACACGCTCCAGTTACCGTTCACAGCAAACTGGAGCGTGTGCAGTTACCGTTCACAACAAACTGCAACTGTACACCCTCCAGTTACCGTTCACAGCAAACTGGAGCGTGTGCAGTTACCGTTCACAACAAACTGGAGCGTGTACAGTTGCTGTACACGCTCCAGATATTTTTCCTGAATTCTGTAATCACGTGACACGAGGGGCGGGGATGGCTCAGTCGGTAGCGCGCCAGGCTCGTAATCTGTAATTCCCAGGTTCGAGTCCCAGCTGGGTCAGCGTTGAGATTTATCTCCGCAAAATTCCCCGCCCTGCCCACGGTCAGTAGGGGACACCGATGGGCTTGGAAAGGCCGCCGTCCGTCGGATGGGACGTTAAGCCGTGGCCCCGTGTGCGGGAGAGCCATACCCTGTGCACGTTAAAGAACACGCTGGATGGCCTTGATGGGAGGCTACCATCTGTCTCCCAACAGCTGTTCCAGTGGGTCCCCTACCCCAACCTTCTCTGAGCCTTCGGGGTCCATGTGACCTGGCCATTTATTGCATGGTGTGCAAAAAAGTGTCGCTCAGAGCTAAAACAACCCAACCCTCACGTGACACGAAGGTTGCCAGATCACTAATTTCTAAAAAACTCGTTGCCAGATATTTTTTCTGAATTCTGTAATCAACTATAGTGTTCGGATACTTTTTTGAGCGACTGTACGTTTCGAAGGGATCAGACACTGAAACAAGTTTCATCAAATCCCAAAAGACTGTCATTGATATCGGGTCTATTAAATATAGATATAAAAAATTTTATTTGTTCGAATGGACAATGGATTCTGAATTTCTCTCGTCCTGAAGCAGTTAGAATTCTGAGATAAACACTTTACAAGAAAAGTGAAGAAGAAGTCGCTTTTAAGTCAAAAAATAGAATTTGCTCTGATTAAAAAAAAGAGAAAATCCGGCTGACAAAATACGATTTTAGGCAAGAATTGGAACTCAATAATGTAAACAGACGGATCCGAAGACGAGGCCACAAACCGATTCGAAACAAGAACTTAATAGAGAGCTTTGATTAAGTGGAAGTCAGCGAAACTATTTTGAAATTCCCTGAGGCATTTCTTGTGGATGACATAAAAGACAGGTACGAGAATTCGGATGTCTTCAGCTGAAAAACCGTTTACGTTCAAATGCAGATTTCTTCTCTTTTGGCATTCAGGAAGAAGAAAGAAAGAGAATTGCAGAGAACCGAGACGAACAAAAAGACCTTGTTCTTTTACGAGAATACCAAACTCACTCTGCAAATACACTGCCCTAACTAAATATTACTGAATTTTCCGTTTCCTCCATCGGCTTGTTTTACCTCTGAGCGGCACTTTTTTGCACACCATGGGCTAAATGGCCAGGTCACATGGACCCCGAAGGCTCAGAGAAAGTTGGGGGAGGGGACCCACTGGAACAGCTGTTGGAAGACAGATGGTAGCCTCCCGTCATGGCCATCCAGCGTGTTCTTTAACGTGCACAGGGTATGGTCTCCCGCACACGGGGCCACGGCTTAACGTCCCATCCAACGGACGGCGGCCTTTCCAAGCCCAGCGGTGTTCCCTTACTGACCGTGGGCAGAGCGGGGAATTTTGCGGAGATAAATCTCAACGCTGACCCAGCTGGGACTCGAACCTGGGAACTACAGATTACGAGCCTGGCGCGCTACCGACTGAGCCACCCCCGCCCCTGCAATGGAAAGGTTCTAATACTTTTGTAGGGAAGTGTATTATACATCAAACGTTTCTGTTTTTCTGTGTCATCAAACGAAAAAAAAAAAGAAAAATTCCTGTTATTCGTCGAACTCAAAGAGCCGATCTCCACCACGGCGCAAGAGTGAAAAGAATTTAATTACAGCCTGTGGTTGATCTCATTTGCCAAGAAGCAAAAGAGGAAGTTGAGAAATTCCCGAAGAAAATCGCTAAAGACAAAATCTTTAAGCAAACTCTGTTGAGATGTTTTATAAGGATAAGAAAATATGCCTGAGGCAAAGTTGAGCTTCTGCAGGGTGTAGACGAGTTCGTTATGGATTCGCAAACTGGTGAAAAAGTAAACATGAAAAATTGGAAGAAGATTCTTTGCCAGTTTGATTCGGAGAAGAAAATTAGTTGGGAAACACTAAAGAGCCTTCGCTAGATCCGTGATTCGACCTGGATTAGGAAATCATTTCTATTATAGGAAGTTCTTGCAACCCGCAGAATGTAAAGGAGAAATTTTTCTCAAATTATTGCGGTCAACATGAACAGCAGATACGAGATTCAGAAGCAAGATGCTGTGGAAGGATATTTGGAAGAAATTGAGGCTGAGTTTTATTCAGGTGTGAGAGTTTACTGCTTTCAATAGTTTCGGCTGCATCAAGGTGTAGAATAATATTTCAAATCTTATCAGAAGAGTTTCGTGACTTTCATGTCAATCAAAAGAAGCTTTTAATCTCAATGACTTCTAAAACAAGTTTTCGAGGGTTGGGTTGGATTGTTTTACCTCTAAGCGGTGCTTTTTTTTGCACACAATAGATTAGTAGCCAGATCACAAAGATCCTAAGAGCTCAGAGAAAGTAGAGGGGAGACCCACTGGACAGCTATTAGGAGGCAGAACGAAGCTCTCGTCAAGGCCATTCAGCGTGTTCTTTAACGTGCACAGGGTATGGGTTCTCCTGCATACAGACGGTGGGCTTGGAAAGGCCGCCGTCCATAGGATGAGACGTTAAGCCGTGGCCCCGTGTGCGGGATAGCCATAACCTCTGTGCACGTTAAAGAAAAATAGTGATTGAAATAGATTTGATTGATATCTTTAAATTATCTTCAGTTACATTTTGTCATAAAAAGCTTAAGAATTTACTGAGTTTTATATCCAAGTTATTATTTATGCAGCATGGAGCTGTACTTAAAAAAGCGGTTGCTCTGTGTCTATACAGTATGCTTCCTATCTCCGCAAAATTCCCCGCCCTGCCCACGCTCAGTAGGGGACACCGATGGGCTTGGAAAGGCCGCCGTCCGTCGGATGGGACGTTAAGCCGTGGTTCCGTGTGCGGGAGAGCCATACCCTGTGCACGTTAAAGAACACGCTGGATGTCCTTGACGGGAGGCAACCATCTGTCTCCCAACAGCTGTTCCAGTGGGTCCCTTCCCCCAACCTTCTCTGAGACTTCGGGGTCCTTGTGACCTGGCCATTTAGCCCATGGTGTGCAAAAAAGTGCCGCTCAGAGGTAAAACAACCCAACCGAAATTCTGCACAGAGAACCATAGTTTAATGTCCAATCGGACGGATCGCGGTCTTCTCAAGCCCATCTCTATGGCCTTTCTCACCGAGGGCAATCGGGGAGGAGGATTTAACAGATGGAAATCTCAACGCTGGGTACAGTTGAGAAAGAACCTGCAACCAGCAGATTACGAACTTGGAGCACTACCGCTTGAGTCAATTCCCGCCTCAGCTTTCGAAGGAGTAATCGCATTGGAGAGGAAGATTTATTCCAGGAACCCGTTGCCTTTGCGTTTTCTTGCCCGTTGCCTTTGCAAGAAATTGAAGTTTGAAATTCAGAGTTAGCAAGATAACTAAATACTTAAATTTGCACAAAAAAGATGGAAATAAAATGGTTCAATATTGTAAAGAAATATACTAATTGATAACTGTAATGTGATATGAAAAAAAACAAACGACTTAAATAAATAGCTTTAATCAGTTATTTTACTCTGAATGGCACCATTTTTCCTCACAATTTCTAAAACTGCGACAACACCACAACGATCCAGAAACTCAGGATGGATAGAGTTTAGGGATCCACTATACAGATCCTTAATACTGATGGACACTTTTCGCTATGGTCATCTAATGCGATCTTCGAAGCAAGTAGTGATGACTATCATCCATCACGATGACTTTCATCTAATATCCCCTAGAATCCCAACCACTTCCATCTAATGACTCTCCAGTTCTTCGAACAATCCAACGATGACTCTCTTGCATCACGAACAATTTATTCGTATGATTGCGAAGACTCACTTCAGAGTGACCAATCCTATCCTATCACCACCGATGATTTTCTTGCATCTTGATCAGTCTCATCCTATGAAACCAAAACTCTCCTGACCTCCCACCATCTCATCCAATGAACACCAATGAACCTCTCCACCACGACTAGTTCTTCTCTACGAAATGCGACGGATCTCATGCATACCTTTAAATCTCATCCTACAAACAGCGAAAACACACCTTCACCCTGTGAGTGTGTTTGGTTGAGTTCACAAGTGATCTGGCAACCTTCGTGTCACGTGACACGAAAGTTCCCAGATCACTAATTTCTAAAAAAATCGTTGCCAGATATTTTTTCTTAATTCTGTAATCAACCATAGTGTTCGGATACTTTTTTGAGCGACTGTAGGTGGTCATAATATTTTGATACTAGATCGTGTGGGCTCACTTCACGGAAATATTGAGCGTGTGCAGTTACCGTTCACAGCAAACTGGAGCGTGTGCAGTAACTGCACACGCTCCAGTTTGCTGTGAACGGTAACTGGAGCGTGTACAGTTGCTGTTCACGCTCCAGATATTTTTCCTGAATTCTGTAATCACGTGACACGAAGGTTGCCAGATCACTAATTTCTAAAAAAAATCGTTACCAGATATTTTTTCTGAATTTTGTAATCGACCATAGAGTTCGGATATTTTTTTTGAGCGACTGTACACACCAGTGGTTTAAGCAGGGTTAAAATTTGAGTTTGTTTTGGGATACACTTTCTCATTTGCATATAACATAAAATATTATAGAATTCAACCATAATGTTAAATAGAAAACTTTATTTTTAAAGAGGCGGAATACTTTGGAATATCCTTTATCCTCACCCCATCATGATCTATTTCAAGGGATGACATTTGAAAAGTCTAAACAACCAAATCCCCTCCCAAGAAACACGTCCCACAATATTCTTTGATGCAAACGTCTCTCTCGGTATCCACGCCTTGTATCGCTTCGTCGACTCCGCACGTCACGTGTCCGATCGCCTGACAACCATTAATCATCCTGTTCATCATGATGACGAAGTTTTTCCTGTTTCAAAACGGTTCCCGAACGTCGTGGCACAATCGTCTCGAGCTAGAAGCCTGGAAGCGGAGGAGCGGAATAATTTAATTAGGAGAGCGTTCATTAATAGACTTTGTTGAGCACTCGCTTCTTCATCGCAAGGAGCAATTAATCACCGCTGCAGCTCTCCATCAATTAGCCAACAGCGAGATGATATCCGCGCCACTCTCCCAACAAGCAAGCCTTAGCGACACAAATTAATTATTCAACAATAGTTTCAGAATCATTCATATGTTGCGTTAAACGATGTGATTATTGAAGTTTAGCAGAAAGTTAAGCATTCGAAAAAAAGAATATGAAAAAAAAATCTTTTGTTTGCGGTCTTTAAACGCTGGAATTTATTTCTTAAAATTCGCACATTTAAGAAAAAAATAAGCACTAGGAAGATTGCGGAAATACTGCGAAAATGTGCATCAATATGAGATACTTGAGTAACATGATCTCTTTAATAAAAAGAGATTTCGTTTTTTCATAAATATGTTAAAATTAATTGGAGTACAGAAATCGGCGTTGAGTCTCCTATTGTCTTTTAAAAGTCCAGACGTCACGGTCCGTTCCACAAGAAATAGCAGAAAGCAAGAGATGATTAAAGAAATGGATAATGAAAACAGCAGGGAGAGGAGAGGACCCGTTTCCTGTGACTCATCAAACATCACTCTTCTAAAGGAAACAAAAGCGTCATAGAAAAAAAGATCCTCTGTTTCGAATCTTCACAAAAGAACATCAATAAAAAAATATATTTTGAGATGGTTTGTTTCTTGTTAAAAATCTTGTCTGTTGTCTTAAATCTATTAAAAGTTAATACTTTATTCCACAGAACACAGGTGCAGAAAATATTAATAAACAACTCCAAAGTACTGTTTTCATCACAATCTCAATATAAAACCGTAGACTCCTTCAGTAATTTTAAAATAAACACAGTATGAAAACTTGTGTCGCTCAAAAAAGTTCCGAACACCATGGTTGATTACAGAATTCAGGAAAAATATCTGGAGTATGTGCAGTAACTGCACACGCTCCAGTTTGCTGTGAACGGTAACTGCACGCGCTCAATATTTCCGTGAGTGAGCCCACACGATCTAGTATCAAAATAATATGACCACCTACAGTCACTCAAAAAAGTATCCGAACACCCTGTCTGTAGGAAAATAATACACTAACATTTTAGAGTGAATTCTTTAAAAAAATAAAAATTTTAAGTTATAAGTAGAGTATTCTTCAATTTTAGACATTAATAATTATCTAAGACAAAAAAAAAAACATTTTGGAAATCTTGCACTTAGAAATCCTGAAAGATCCAATTTCTTAAAGCAAACGAATTTTCTTTTTTTATATGTAAGTTTCAGATAATTTGGCATCATGTTATAAGTCTGTACAACGAAGAAAATATAATGCTTCGTAAACATATTTTTTCTAACTTCTTCCTTATCATTATCGTTATTAATATGACTTTTTGGATAGTGTAGTACGGACATAAAACTCCTATTCTGCAAATATCCAAATTTTTTATTTAAATATATCGAAGAATTTAATGCATATAATGTACGCAATTTAAACAAAACACCAAGATGTTTAAACACGTCTTTAACACTTTTCAATCTTTTATCTTTCAAAATACACATTAATACACATGATTATTGAAATTTCAAAAGTGTTTATATTCTTTATCATGTCAAACGCACCTCCACGAGATAAAAGCTCATATGACAGATACAACTTAATCCATGAATTAAAAATCATTTTAAGCATAGGGAAATAAGAAAAACATCGACAAAAGCAATTTTCTTCTGCAATATCATTTAGCTACCGACTGGCCATTCCTGGCAATCGTTATTAAAAACCTTATTTCCAGTGCCAGTGCAACAATGTATTCGAACGGCGCGAATACATTGTTGTAACTGGAAATCAAAAATCTGTCGACATATTTCTCGAATTAATGACGTCATTAAAGCAATGCTGAATCGTGTTCGATCTGTCCTTAGGCAATTTTTGTGCATAGTGTGTACACGATTCTGTGTTTTTTAAGCATATGGTTGTTTAGCAGGAGAAACAGGTCTTTGAATTACAATAAGCGTGAGGACAGGCGATTCGATCAACAAGTTACTGTATTACGTTGTGCAGGTCGAACTTGTAGTAAGAGGCTAAATGACGGCAGGCCAGTGGTAGATCGTAGATCGGTCATTGATTTCATAGAGTACCAGGTACATAGGTACCCATAACCTCTTCCATCTAAATATGTGCCTGGTTGGCATCAGTGTAAACACAACTTTGTAAAATGAACCACCAATGGTGGGTCCCGAAGGACAATAAAAATGAACAGTAAAAACAGTAAGGATGCACAAGAGACCTAAAATGGACGACTATCTTTGCTGAAAGCCATCATTTTAGGCGTCTTTTAACTATTCATGATTGTAGTCGAATAAGCAGGATACAATCCCATGTGGATTGCTTTGAACATTGTCAAAGAAACCACGTGATAGAAACTTAATATAAGTGTAAATATGGTCGATGCCCAGATCTTTGTGGATTTGTCTGTTCGTTACAAACCAAGGGGCATCGACCGCACATCTCAAAATCGTGTTCTGCAAGACCTGTATCTTGTGTATATTGGTTGCTGTGGTGTTCGCCCAAATAGGGGAAGCATAGGAAATGATGGGACGAATGACCATGTCGTACAGCAAAAGCTTGTGCAGGCCAGTGGCTCCCATTCCACCAGCTTTAAATCACTTGGGGTTCTTGTGACCTGGCCGTTTAGCCATTGTGTGAACAAGAGTGTCGCTCAGGGGAATAACACCCCAACACAATTCATCGAATAGTACTTTCAATGTCAGGTATTTTTGCAATCTATTTGTTACTGGCATTGGTAAGTTTATGTTAATAAACTTATAAACACGTTTATTCGACATTGTGATCGAAACTGATAATAGCACAGATCAGTGCCACTGAAACCAGTGGTAACTGGAGAGACAATGAGACTGCGCAGTGGATGCTTCGCCATTTCGATTACAGGTCAATGACCTATCAGTCACCCGATAATCAAGCTATGACCTAAGAACTGTCAAAGCGTGGACTGGACAGTCTCACAAAATCCCTAGTTGCCATTCACGATGACACACTTTTCCATTTTTTCTGAATCATCGTTTCGTTAGGAATTTGACAATTCCTCCATGTACCATTTGCTGCAATCCAGGTCCGAAAAACGCGGCTACTATTCTTTGAAAAAATTAATCACATTTGGTCACGTTTTCTCAAATTATTCCTGCCCTGTTATAATTGGCAGACTAAGCTCATGAAAACAAAATTTAACAAGAAACAAACTATCTCAAAATATATTTTTTATTGATGTTCTTTTGTGATGATTCGAAACAGAGGATCTTTTTTTCTATGACGCTTTTGTTTCCTTTAGAAGAGTGATGTTTGATGAGTCACAGGAAACGGGTCCTCTCCTCTCCCTGCTGTTTTCATTATCCATTTCTTTAATCATCTCTTGCTTTCTGCTATTTCTTGTGGAACGGACCGTGCCGTCTGGACTTTTAAAAGACAATAGGAGACTCAACGCCGATTTCTGTACTCCAATTAATTTTAACATATTTATGAAAAAACGAAATCTCTTTTTATTAAAGAGATCATGTTACTCAAGTACCTCATATTGATGCACATTTTCGCAGTATTTCCGCAATCTTCCTAGTGCTTATTTTTTTCTTAAATGTGCGAATTTTAAGAAATAAATTCCAGCGTTTAAAGACCGCAAACAAAAGATTTTTTTTTTATATTCTTTTTTTCGAATGCTTAACTTTCTGCTAAACTTCAATAATCACATCGTTTAACGCAACATGTGAATGATTCTGAAACTATTGTTGAATAATTAATTTGTGTCGCTAAGGCTTGCTTGTTGGGAGAGTGGCGCGGATATCATCTCGCTGCTGGCTAATTGATGGAGAGCTGCAGCGGTGATTAATTGCTCCTTGCGATGAAGAAGCGAGTGCTCAACAAAGTCTATTAATGAACGCTCTCCTAATTAAATTATTCCGCTCATCCGCTTCCAGGCTTCTAGCTCGAGACGATTGTGCCACGACGTTCGGGAACCGTTTTGAAACAGGAAAAACTTCGTCATCATGATGAACAGGATGATTAATGGTTGTCAGGCGATCGGACACGTGACGTGCGGAGTCGACGAAGCGATACAAGGCGTGGATACCGAGAGAGACGTTTGCATCAAAGAATATTGTGGGACGTGTTTCTTGGGAGGGGATTTGGTTGTTTAGACTTTTCAAATGTCATCCCTTGAAATAGATCATGATGGGGTGAGGATAAAGGATATTCCAAAGTATTCCGCCTCTTTAAAAATAAAGTTTTCTACTTAACATTATGGTTGAATTCTATAATATTATACTTTAACTGTGATCACTCAAATAGGAAAGTGTACTGCAAAAGACTGCCAAATTTAAACTGCGGTTTCAACAGTGGTGAGAAGACATTCGGTAGAATTTTGAGTTTTTGAAAGGAGCCTTCAATAGGTTGGGACTAGTAGGAATGGAGGAATGTCATCACTGGTCGTAAGATGGAACTAGTGGAGGTGCAGAATTTTCTTTTGCTATTCATAGAATGAGAGTAATGTGGATGTAAAAAAGTCATCACTGTTCATATTGGATGCGGTTAGTCTGTCTCCTGGAGTATAACCGTCGTTCATACATATATGCAACTTATTGGATTTCAAGAGAGTATCAGTGTTCATTAGTTCGAATTGGTCGGGGTGCAGAAGATTCGTGGATGTTCTTACTGTGGACTAGTCTAAGTGATGGAGAATTGACCTGTTCATAGGATGGGATTCGTGCACTGATACTAGTCGGGATGCAGGTGAGTTATCGCTTTAAGGGGTTGCGTTGAGATTTATCTCCGCAAAATTCCCCGCCCTGCCCACGGTCAGTAGGGGACACCGATGGGCTTGGAAAGGCCGCTGTCCGTCGGATGGTACGTTAAGCCGTGATCCCCGTGTGCGGGAGAGTCATACCCTGTGCACTTTAAAGAACACCCTGGATGCCTTGACGGGCGGCTACCATCTGTCTTCCAACAGTTGTCTCAGTGGGTCCCCTCCCCCAACCTTCTCTGAGCCTTCGGGGTCCTTGTGATCTGGCCATTTAACCCATTGTGTGCAAAAAATGCTTCTTAGAGGTAATACAACCCAACCCTATAGAGTGGGAATGATAGTTTAATATTTCACGGCACATCGTGTATGTCTTCGTTTCATTCTAGCTACTGAAAAGGAAAATATTTAAAATATATTAAACTCCTGACCTTTCGTTCTACCTTTAGACAGAAAACAAGAAAATTAAACTGCTCAGTGAGCTAAATGTGAGCAGAAACATTGCGAACCTTGGACTCTGTTGACTTAATTTTCTGTTAGTAACAGATCGAAAGCAGTTTGGAAAAAGGAGAAATTTCACAGCTCTTTACTAAAGATGCTATTTAATCACAGAGCAGCGTGAATCGCCCCACGGGACTGATCTCACGTCCATTACGAAGCTCGACGACAACGTGCTGATCCACGTACGAATGAATACAGGTCACTCGGGATTTAGGCTTCGGGCTCTAATTAACCAGAGAGGAGCCAACTGACAGCTTCTGCGGACTGTACTTTGGCGCGCAAGTAGAAGACTAATAGTCCACATGGGACAGAGTGACGGCCAGATCTGTGTGGGCAATCTTAACTCTGCGGAGGACACTCCGAAGAAGAAAAAGAAAGTGCCATTTACATTTCGTCAGGTTAATTTGTTATTAAAGGAGTTGAAAAAGCTAATTTGTTATCGGAAGTATGGAGGATGGGAATATCTTAGGGATGGTGCTTATAGAGAAATAAGATTTCATGATTACATTATTCCAAAATGTATCACGTGTCAATAAAGATTTATTTGAAAAAACCAGATAAACAAATTACATCGATTATCACTCATACTTTTTATAGCAGATGCCAATGAACACTTTCTTGAAAGATTAAACAAATTAGATCAGTGCTAACACTTTTATATTATAAATTTATTCATAATAGATATACAAATTTTCGGAAAATTTGTATATATTATAAATTTATTCGCGATGTATACAAATTTTCGGAAAATTGATGTTCTGATAGGGAAAGAAATCTTCTTTCGAGCTCAACACTGGCAGAAAATGAAATGTTGAATCCAGACAGACAGACAGACATGGACAAGAAACAGAAATAATGGATTCAGGTTGGAGACTCGATAGATGAAATGTAGAATCCGTTTCGATACTGGCAGAAAATGAAACCTATGATACAAGGCAAAGAAAAATGAAATGTTGAATTTTGCTCGATATAGATACGAAATGAAACGTCGGAAAATGTCGGAAATTGAAAAAAGAACACCAAGACGGAATTTCTTTAGGAACGTCATATTATAATATGTTGATAATTAAGGGCAGCAGAAACCGTGATCCAAGATTGACAGTCATTGGATGAAATAATGACGTCACTGAGGACGACAACATGCAAATGTACGCAGCGGGTATTTAAGGACTAGGGCGTGAAGAAAGACGTTATTCGTTGTTCAGTGCTCTTTAAAGAAGCTACCATGCCTGGACGACGCAGGCGCACAACCTTTGTTCAGTTAGCGGAGTTGGAGCGATGTCATATAGAGGGTCTTCGAGAAGCAGATTGGTCTTTTCAATAAATTGCACACGCGTTGGACAAGAGGTATCGACAGTGGTACGATGGTGGCGTCGATGGTCAAAAGAGCATTCGCACACTCGCAGAGGTGGTTCCAGGCAACACACAGTTACGGATGCTCGAGAAGATCGGCGTATCAGGAGGTCGGCGGTGGCAGAGCGGATGGCTACGGCGTCACAAGTTCGTTCCTCTGTCGTACGAAGGGTTCTACAAGAACGATACGCAATCGTCTTTTTGAAGCAGGACTACGGGCACGCACGCAGCTGGCACGGTTACCACTGTCACCTCGTCATTGTCGAGCACGTTTGCAGTGGGGTCAAGAACGAGTTCATTGGAGGGAAGAATGGCAGTCTGTGGTCTTCAGTGATGAAAGCCGATTCTGCTTAGGAGCGTCTGATGGTCATTTAAGTGTCCGAAGGCGACAAGGCATCCGCCAGGGACACACAGGGACCACACCGAGCATCATGGTGTGGGGAGTGATTAGTTATCACTCTCGTACGTGTCTGGTGTTTGTACAGGGTACATTGAATAGCAATACCTACGTCAGCGATATAGTACAACCGGTCGTCCTGCCATATTTGAGTATAGTCCCAAATGCGATATTCCAGCAGGATAACGTCCGCCCACACTCTGCCCGGGCAACTCGACATGCTCTTCAAGCAGTGCACCAACTCCCTTGGTCAGCACGCTCTCCAGACTTGTCTCCAATCAACCAATCCAATCGGACAAAGACTCTTCAGCAGACCGTAGCAGGAAACTACTATCACTGAATTACGCGTCCAAGTTGAAAGCGCATGGAATGGTATCCCCCATCGTGATATCCAGCATTTGTATGACCGATTGCATGTGAGATTGGAAGCTTGTATTGCTGCTCGAGGATGTGGAACACCATATTAAAATGTGCCTTCTGTTAAATGTAATACTCATTAAAAGGTAAAATAAGCATTGAATCACTTCACACGTGTGTTCACTGTCCTTTCCCAACAAGTTGTTTCTACTAAATAAATCTCATAGATTACGCTTCAATTGTTAATGGTGTTCTTTTTTTTTCAATTTCCGCCAGTGTATTTCAGAAGAACAACAGATCTTTTTCCCCCCATAGGCGAAAGAAACCCGTTTAAGTCTTGTTATCTATCTCTCAAATTAACATGTCTCAATAAGCATCATGATGCAAAAGGCCATTCGAGCAAGCAGCATCATTGGTGTAAGTGGTCATTCGTAAAAGCATCATCATTAGTGTGCACAGTCATTCTTGTCAAATCATGCGAGCAAGAAGCATCAGTCGTTTAAGCTGTCATTCGTGAAAGCAGTATATTTGGTAAGTGGACATTCGAGTAAGCGGTATTATTGGTTTAAGCGGTCATTCAAGTCATTCGAATAAGCAGCATTATTCGTTTAGGTAGTCATTCGAATAAGCAGCTTCAATAGCGTAAGCCGTCTTTCGAGTAAGCAGCATCATTAGTGTACGCTGTCATTCGAGTGGTCATCATTGGTTTAAGTTGTCATTCGAGTATGAGTCATTTATGTATGAGGTCATTCGAGTAAACAAAATCATTATTGTAAGAGGTCATTCGAGAAAGCATCATCATTGGTGTAAGTGGTCATTCGAGTAAGCGGCATCATTGGTTTATGCTGCCATTGGAGCAAGACAGCATCATTGGTGTAAGAGGTCATTCGAGGAAGCATCATCATTGGCTTAAGCGGTCATTGGTATAATCATCGAGAAGCATCATTTGATTAAGCTGTCATTCCAGAAACATCATCATTAGTGTAAGCGATATTTCGAGTAAGCAGTATCATTAATTTATGCAATCATTTGAGTAAGCAACGTCATTAGTGTACGCGGTCATTTGAGTAAGCAACGTCATTAGTGTACGTGGTCATTTGAGTACGCAGCGTCATTAGCGTACGCAGTCATTTGAGTGAGCAGCGTCATTAGTGTATGCGGTCATTTGAGTAAGCAACGTCATTAGTGTACGTGGTCATTTGAGTAGGCAGCGTCATTAGCGTACGCGGTCATTTGAGTGAGCAGCGTCATTAGTATATGCGGTCATTTGAGTGAGCAGCGTCATTAGTGTACGCTGTCATTTGAGTAAAGAGCGTCATTAGTGTATGCGGTCATTTGAGTAAGCAACGTCATTAGTGTACGTGGTCATTTGAGTACGCAGCGTCATTAGCGTACGCAGTCATTTGAGTGAGCAGCGTCATTAGTGTACGCGGTCATTTGAGTAAGCAACGTCATTAGTGTACGTGGTCATTTGAGTAGGCAGCGTCATTAGCGTACGCGGTCATTTGAGTGAGCAGCGTCATTAGTATATGCGGTCATTTGAGTGAGCAGCGTAATTAGTGTACGCGATTATTTGAGTAAGGAGCGTCATTAGCATACGCGGTCATTTGAGTGAGCAGCATCATTAGTGTACGCGGTCATTTGAGTGAGCAGCATCATTAGTGTACATGGTCATTTGAGTGAGCAGCGTTATTAGTGTGCGCGATTATTTGAGTAAGCAGCGTCATTAGTGCACGCGGTCATTTGAGTAAGCAGCGTCATTAGTGTACGCGGTCATTTGAGTAAGCAACGTCATTAGTGTACGTGGTCATTTGAGTAAGCAGCGTCATTAGCGTACGCGGTCATTTGAGTGAGCAGCGTCATTAGTGTACGCGGTCATTTGAGTAAGCAACGTCATTAGTGTACGTGGTCATTTGAGTAGGCAGCGTCATTAGCGTACGCGGTCATTTGAGTGAGCAGCGTCATTAGTATATGCGGTCATTTGAGTGAGCAGCGTCATTAGTGTACGCTGTCATTTGAGTAAGGAGCATCATTAGTGTATGCGGTCATTTGAGTAAGCAGCGTCATTAATGCATGCGGGTCATTTGAGTAAGCAGCGTCATTAGTGTACGCGGGTCATTTAAGTAAGCATCGTCATTAGTGCACGCGGGTCATTAGAGTAAGCAGCGTCATTAGCGCACGCGGGTCATTTGAATGAGCAGCATCATTAGTGTACGTGGTCATTTGAGTAAACAGTGTCATTAGGGTACGCGGTAATTTGAGTAAGCAGCGTAATTAGTGTACGCGATTATTTGAGTAAGGAGCGTCATTAGCATACGCGGTCATTTGAGTGAGCAGCATCATTAGTGTACGCGGTCATTTGAGTGAGCAGCATCATTAGTGTACATGGTCATTTGAGTGAGCAGCGTTATTAGTGTACGCGATTATTTGAGTAAGCAGCGTCATTAGTGCACGCGGTCATTTGAGTAAGCAGCGTCATTAGTGCACGCGGGTCATTTGAGTAAGCAGCGTCATTAGTGTACGCGGTCATTTGAGTAAGCAGCGTAATTAGTGTACGCGATTATGTGAGTAAGGAGCGTCATTAGCATACTCTGTCATTTGAGTGAGCAGCATCATTAGTGTACGCGGTTATTTGAGTAAGCAGCATCATTAGTGTACGCGGTCATTTGAGTGAGCAGCGTTATTAGTGTACGTGATTATTTGAGTAAGCAGCGTCATTAGTGCACGCGGTAATTTGAGTAAGCAGCGTCATTAGTGTACGCGGGTCATTTGAGTAAGCAGCGTCATTAGTGTACGCGGTCATTCGAGTCAAGTCACTCGAGAAGCAGCATCAATGATTTTAGTAGTCATTCGAGTAAGTTTCATTTTAATGAGTGCAATTTTTATTATTGCTTTTTTAAATTTTTAATTATTGCTTTTTTAGGGTACAGATATTGGTGTAGGGAGCCCATATTGGTGGTTAATTTCACCATGAGGTAATAATTTATGAACTTGAAGAGCACATGTAGAAGGATAGATAGTTCTTTAAGTATTTTTTTATTACTGCTTTTAGTCAAAATATCACAGGGAATATTATCATTTTTAAACGATTACCTTGTTGTTTGAGAAAGATGATTTTACTTGTACTATTTCCCACTTCCGTTAAGAGCGTCCATTTTATACAGTTATTTGTGTTACGATCATTTTCGATTCGCGAGTTGGTGAGATATGTTGAAACAACTGTTTTTACAAATGCTCTGGCAAACACCCAAAATGACAAATGACAAGCACAAGAAGGCACATGAAAAATATTCTAATCCTTTCATTGTTCTTATTTCAATCACTGGACGATGCACCTCCCATACACTTCCAATTGCAACTCGCTAAAATTTTCAGCAAACCTAAAACACACCCACAAAAAAAACTGTTTCGAAACTTAGGGAAAAAAAACACTCGACGGAAACAAAAGCAACGAAAATGCAAATCTTAATTTCTCAAGAAAAGACACAAAACATTTCCATCACTTAAATTTGCAAGAGTTTCAAACCAGATGGAATTATTAAAGGAAGAATGTTCACTGTTCAGTTGTCGAGAGTTTTTGACAATTACTTCCCGCCCAGGATCTGGACCGCACAACCCGCACTGTTTACGTTGCTTCTGCTCCACGTAATTCCTCGCGCCACGAGATATAAATTACCCCGAGAGATCTGATTCCGTGCTGCGCTTGATAAAATTTTCCGACACAGAATTCCGAGCCAGATTTCTATTAAACGCGTCCTTTTGGTTCGAGTGAAGTTTTCTGTTACCAAGAGGAGGAAGAATAGCTCACAGAGGAAAGAAAATAATTTACGTTTCCTGACAGATGTGTTGGTGGGAGATTTTTCCAGGGCCAATCGTACTGAATTCTTTTAGCATTTATATTCAGAGTGGTTGTTTTACGTTTGAGCTTACTATTAATGTACAGTCGCTCAAAAAAGTATCCGAACACTGTGGTTGATTACAGAATTCAGAAAAAATATCTGGCAACGATTTTTTTTAGAAATGAGTGATCTGGCAACCTTCGTGTCACGTGACACGAAGGTTGCTTGACGTGACACGAAATTTGTGATCCGGCAACCTTCGTGTCACGTGACACGAAGGTTGCCGGATCACTAATTTCTAAAAAATATCGTTGCCAGATATTTTTTCTGAATTCTGTAATCAACCACAGTGTTCGGATACTTTTTTGAGCGACTGTACACACGATGCTCTCAGCTGGAAAGCGGATCTATTGGATATTAGATAGATGTAGGCCTCTCGTTCAGGTCACCCAACGTGTTTTTTTTTAAAATTCACAGGTTATGGTTCACTTGCATATGGATTTCAAATACACTGAGATTTTTATTTCGCTTAAAACCCTAGTTCCAATAAGCTCGCCACGTTTCATCTGATCTGTACTGTGAAACTGGGATGCAGTGTGAATTTAACAAACTAGTAGAAAACCTATCGTGCATTTTAAAAACATATACTTTAAAAATATTTATGACTGATTGCTATAACGGCTCAGAGTGTCGTGGAAGTTGTTGGGAATGTGTGTGAAAGATGTGATCCCAAAGAGGTTGAGATTTTTTTATACCAGAGGCTTTCAAAGGATTGTAGACTGGCTCCCTCTCACCTTTAATAGACTTTGTCACACACTCCTCCAGAAGAAACGTCTGTATCTGAAAATTAAGGTAGATTACTTTAAAGGCATTTCACATCTACCGAAGTTAAGGAAGATACAAATTGTTCGAAAGATGTTTCCCTATAATCTCTCTTCTATGTTTGTTTTTCAAACAGTTGGGTTGTTTCGCCTCTGAGTAGCACTGCTTTGCACACCATGGGCTAATATGGCCAGGTCACATGGACCCCGAAGGCTCAGAGAAGGTTGAGTGGGAGGGGACCCACTGGAACAGCTGTTGGGAAGCAGATGGTAGCCTCCCGTCAAGGACCATCCAGCGTGTTCTTTAACGTGCACAGAGTATGGCTCTCGCACACACGGAAACACGGCTTAAAGTCCCATCCGACGGACAGGGGCCTTTCCAAGCCCATCGGTGTCCCCTACTGACCACGGGGAAGGCGGGGAATTTTGCGGAGATAAATCTCAACGTTGACCCAGTTGGGACACGAACCTGGGAACTACAGATTACGAGTCAGGCGCGCTACCGACTGAGCCAACCCCGCCCCTTTTAAAACAGTAAACCTTTTGCTTCTTCTCAGAGAACTTCTTGCTCCCACTTTGGGTAACCTACTCCAATGCTCTAGAGCAGTGGTTCTCAACCTTTTATGCTTCACGTACCCCCTGGAAATGTGAATGTAACTGGCGTACCCCTTGTAGAGATAGATAAAACTATAATTATAGCATAACAGTGGGAATAAAATAAAACATACATATATACGACTTTTGAACTCTCAAGGCATGTCCCAAAAAAATTTTACCACGTACCCCACGTTGAGAACCCCAGCTTTAGAGTATGCATCAAGCATAATGTTAATATGTAAATGCCTTTTTTGGAAGTTCCGGATCACTCACTGTTTGTACATTCATTATTTAATGTTCCTGTCTACCCCATCTTTGTTTCAACCTGTCTTCAGTTTCTTTGCTCTCAGTCTCGTTACGCTCTTACCCTCACGTCCTTATTCAACCCCCCACTTTTTTTATTCCCCAGTTTTGAAGTCCCGTTTCCATCCTCTGTTTATATGCGACAGTTTTGAAGTCCCTTATCACTCTTCTTTTTTTATGTCCTGTCATGAGGTAGCTGCTTTCTTCCACATCGGTATCTTCAGGCGATATCACTCCTTTCTCTCTCCAGTCGGGGCGGGGGTGGCTCAGTCGGTAGCGCGCCAGGCTCGTAATCTGCAGTTCCCAGGTTCGAGTCCCAGCTGGGTCAGCGTTGAGATTTATCTCCGCAAAATTCCCCGCCCTGCCCACGGTCAGTAGGGGGCACCGATGGGCTTGGAAAGGCTGCCGTCCGTCGGATGGGACGTTAAGCCGTGGCCCGTATGCGGGAGAACCATACCCTGTGCACGTTAAAGAACACGCTGTATGGCCTTGACGGGAGTCTACCATCTGTCTCCCAACAGCTGTTCCAGTGGGTCCCCTCCCCCAAACTTCCCTGAGCCTTCGGGGTCCATGTGACCTGGCCATTTAACCCATGGTGTGCAAAAAAAAGTGCCGCTCAGAGCTAAAACAACCCAACCCAACTCTCTCCAGTCTTGAGGTCCCTTTTCGAGCCACCATTGTTATAGCCTGTCTTGAGCTTCCATGTATTGCTGCAATTTAAAATGGATCCGCAATGAGCGTGAAAAAATACATACTTTAAAAAAATATATAAGAGCTTTAAAATATATATATATATAAAATATGCTTTAAAAATATATAAAAGTAAAAAGTCAATGAAAATTACAATACAATGCACTTTATTACAAAAGCACGGATGAAATTATTTATAAACAAACTAAGTCAACCGGCACGAAACTATAAAAATACAAAGGTAAGCTTTCAGAAGAATCCATTATCTCAATTCTATTCACATCCAATTCACGAAACAAGACTAAAATCATTCAATGAACAATTAAATCATGGTGATAAATAAATATTCAATCTAACTAGAATCATATATGTTAATACTAACAATATCTCGGGAGTAACCTTACCAATTCCTAAATAACTAAATAACTATACACAAAACTATTTCTTTCTTAGATTTTAAGTCATCAAGTTCTCCAAAACTGTGGCTAAGTATACTTATTTCTCAGAACCAATTCTTTTCCGGCGTTGATCACCACACACCAGACGACAAATTCTTCTTTATCTTTACCAGCTTAACAACACGATCCACACCAATAAACTAATCGACCTCCCGTGCCACACAAAATAAAAACATTTATTTTTTTTCAAACCATCGTGCACATATTAAGGCTATTTATGCTTCCTTTCAGATCTCCACAATTCCAACGAAACTCTATCTCTTCTAATTTTCTGAGATCGGTTCTGTATTCCAATTCGTTGGTTAAAATAAATCTCTTGCAGAAGCATACACGAGCGTTCACGTCACGTTCAGTGCCGGATCCAGAATTCATGGCACTGATGGCGAAAAATCAGATATGTGTCTTCTTTTCGATTCGCAAGTTGGTTGGATATGGTGGAACACCAGTTTTCACAAATACTCTGAAAAATGACCTTTAAAAGTGCATGTTTTTTTACAAGAGAAAAACTTAAAAAAAAAGTAATGGTAAGATGCACAATAACAGCAGCGACAAAAAGTTAAATATATATTTTTAATAATTGTTCTTAATCTATAAAACAAATCATTGCACTAAAAAGGTTTGTTTTTCAAATTAATTTTACTTTCCTTTATATTGGAAAAATCGTTAATGACATCCTCAAAATTTGTTTCTTGAAATAAATCACTTTTAACCGATAAAAATGCTACGAGAAGGATTTCTTTCTATTTTTTTATATTTACCTATACAATGAAGATAATATGTGAAAATTTTAGTTATATATGAAAGCCACTTGACATCAATCTTTCATTGACGCATATGACCGAATTGTAGTTGCCATCGCCTTGAGATGACTCTACATGATCTCATTATGCATGAAAAACGAAAGCCAAAACAATCCTTTGCAGGATGAAAAACAACTCAAATCAAGTGATTGTTTTCCGTTTTTAATACTGGCTCTAATGACGAACTATCTTCAGTTAATTGGCCCTATTTATCTTTTCCCTGAATCCTGTTCCGTAATTCATAACATGTGAAAGATTTCATGAAGTATCGCCGAATTACATTCTCCTCCTCACTCGTTTCGATCGGAGGAAGAGATGATGTCGAACATGACTGTCGATCTGAAGAAGAGTCTCCGCTTTCACGAAACTGATTATGCGTATTAAATTGAGGAGAGGCCTTGTAACTGAAGATCAGTGGAGCATGTAAAGGATCTGATATCTAACAGAATTTAAACAAGGCTTCCTTCTTGCTGCTTTCCTCAGTGAAAGGTTCCAAGTGTCTCGAATCAACAGATGCTCCGCGCATATATTATTGCTTCGTTAGAGTTACTCACAGTGATGCAGTTGTTTCGGTAATATTTCCAGTCTGTGATCGATATTGCCTTAAATGTTGGACTTTTCACACGGTGGATGGTAATTGGATATTGGAATTTTCCCGTGGGGCACGATTGTAGGCAGGTATTCAAATGAGCTGAAGGCCACTTCTCGATCAGATGATGTTCGACGAAGTGATAGAACCCAACGAAAGTCATAAAAGTTTTCAAAATTTAGGAACTGTAGAAAGAACTTTAATATTTTTTTTTCTGGGCTTGGTTAACTCGTTTCCTTGCCTTTGGGTAGAAACATTGGGAACTTTACCTCGTATACGTTTCAGTGAGGGACAGTGGTTGGCTTAGTCGATAGCGCATCGGGCTCATAATCTGCAGTTCCCAGGTTCGAGTCCCAACTCTTTCAGTGTTGAAATTTATCTCCCCTAATCCCCACCCTGCCCTCGGCGAGAAAGGGGATACAGGAGGGCAGGGAAATGTTGCCGTGCGTCGGATAGGAGATTAATCCGTGGCGCTGTGTACAGAAGAGGCACATCCATTGCACGTTAAACAACACCCTGGATGGCCTTGACGGGAGGCTTCCATATCTCTCATAATAGCCATCCAATAGTCCCATTTCTCCAACCCTCTCTTAGCACTTGGGGTCCTTATGACTTTGCCATTTAATCTCTTGTATGCAAAAATTGTGCACGCTCAGAGATAACCCATATAAAAAATTATATTTGATCTACTGACGTATCTCTGAATTGATATATAATGATTACGTAGACTGAGATGCCAGTTTTTTAGGTACACTACCCCTGGTCACATAAATGGTTCATCCGACACGTAATAAGTCACATGACCACGGTGTGCGGTATAATGAGGCAGACCAGCTCTTCGAGTATCAGTTACAGTTGGATTGAGCACCAGACTGCACAAAACGAGGAAACTAAGTGATTTTGAACGTTTGCATGATAGTTGGTGCTAAGCGTTCCGGTTCTAGCTTCTCCCAAACGGCCGTCTTCTTGGATTTTTCACGCACAGCCTTTTTACCGAAAATGGTATGAAAAACAAAAAGCTACAAGTCATCGGCGATCCCGTGGATGAAAACAGTTTGAGTATCAAATGGGTCAAAGTAGACTGGTGAAAATCGTGCAAGCAACAGAAGAGCCACAGACCGCAGAAGATCATCTCCAAACGCATCACATATCAGACCTCGTCGCGAATGGGCTACAACAGCCGCCGACCATGTCGTGTGCTGATGTTGTTAGAAAGAACGCGGAAACGCTTCTCCAGTGGGCGCATCGACACTGGACTGTTGGGGACTGGGAAAAGGGTAGCCTGATCGGACGAATCAAGGTTCGTTTTGCATCATGCTGATGGATCAGAATCTGGCGCAAGCAACACGAGGCCATGGAACTTTCTTGTCTGCTGTCAACAGTACAGTCCGGTGGTGGCGTTATGATGGTGTGAGGAATGTTTTCCTGGCACACATTAGGTCCCCGATACCCATCGAGGGGGGGGGGGGGGGTTCAGTCGGTAGCGCGCCAAGCTCGTAATCTGCAGTTCCCAGGTTCGAGTCCCAGCTGGGTCAGCGTTGAGACTTATCTCCGCAAAATTCCCCGTCCTGCCCACGGTCAGTAGGGGACACCAATGGGCTTGGAAAGTCCGCCGTCCGTCAGATGGGACATTAACCGTGGCCCCGTGTGTGGGAGAGCCATACCCTGGGTTGTTTCGGGTTGTTTTACCTCTGAGCGGCATTTTTTTGCACACAATGGGCTAAATGGCCAGGTTATATGGACCCCGAAGGCTCAGAGAAGGTTGGGGGAGGGGACCCACTGGAATAGCTGTTGGGAGACAGATGGTAGCCTCCCGTCAAGGCCATCCAGCGTGTTCTTTAACGTGCACAGGGTCACGGCTTAACGTCCCATCCGACGGACGGAGGCCTTTCCAAACCCATCGCTGTCTCCTACTGACCGTGGGCAGGGCGGGGAATTTTGCGGAGATAAATCTCAACGCTGACCCAGCTGGGATTCGAACCTGGGAACTACAGATTACGAGCCTGGCACGCTACCGACTGAGCCACCCCGCCCCTAACCATACCCTGTGCACGTTAAAGAACACGCTGGATGGCCTTGAAAGGAGGCTACCATTTGTCTACCAACAGCTGTTCCAGTGGGTCCCCTTCTCCAACTTTCTCTGAACCTTCGGGGTGCTTGTGACCTGGCCATTTAGCCCATGGTGTGCAAACAAGTGCCACTCAGAGGTAAAACAACCCAACCGTAACTTTTGCAACGAAGTCTATATTTCACTGCCTTCTTTTGAATTTAACATCAACGAGTGACTAATTGCCCTTCCCCACTCAGATAATCAAGAAATGGAACTAAGATCAACATTTGTTTTTCTGTCGTGATAGAAAAAGCACTGTCATTCCATTCCTGCATAAGAGGAAAACATCCATCAGAAGAAAAAAAAGACACATAGCTAATTTAAATATATTCGATTTCTTTTAATCTTAACCAGAGTTAAGGGAGAGAAGATTTCTTCCCCCTCAATCAATCTTTAATATGATTTCAAAGTTTCCTTCAAAAGTCTCAGTGATTTTCTTCTTGATTATATTTCAGTTGCTTTTTGGTGCAGAAAGAAAACAAGGAGAGGAAAGAAAGAGAAAAATGAATTATTAGTAAATTCTAACCACGAAGTAAATTGTCCGCATTCCTGCCCTGAATGGTGGGATCAACTGCCTCGGTAGAATATCCAGGAAAGAGCATGGGAAGGTTTGTTTAATGACGTCATATGAGTGGTTGAGGAATGCTAGTTAAGTCGGTGGTAATTGTTACACGAAATGGAGATCCATAAATGACCTCAAATGGCCATCTATTTCTTCGGTTGATCGCAGCAGCGAAATTCGTTCATTTTTCTTTGTTACCAAAGTGGGGTGGAAATGGCTCTGCCGCGTTCCAGAGTTCCGCACGAGCTGTCCCGCTTTTGTTCTTTCAAATCACTCGTCTCAATTATCTGGGAAGGATTCGTTAAAGTTGTGAAAAGAAGAATAACGGACAGGTTAAATTAAATTGATACATCTTTCATTACGAAAAATGCGTTTTGCTGAAAATTTCGGATTCTGTTATGATTAAAATTCTTTTCTTCTTATTTAAAGAGGACAGTAATAGCGATGTTAGAACTAATGACATTGCTCCCATTAAGATAATTGTTATAATAAAATTTAAATCAAGTAGACTCTAAAAAAAACTAAGCGTTTTGAAGAATATAGAACACTTGAGGCGTGTTTAAAGGGAATGATATGTTTAATTTTGTTTTATTTTAGCTCCATTTGACGGCAGAAATCTTGAATAAATAAAAAATTCTGAAAAGGCAGATAATAATACACTGAGTGATCATTGAATTATGTCCACCCCAATCCAGTTATGTCAAATGGGAGGCTAACTTGGAATCTCTGATTTTTAAAATAAGTGTTTTATGGCTTGGGTTGTTTTACCTCTGAGCGGCACCTTTTTGTACACCATGGGCTAAATGACCAGGTCACAAGGACCCCGAAGGCTCAGAGAAGGTTGGGGGAGGGGACCCACTAGAACAGTTGTTGGGAGACAGATGGTAGCCTCCCGTTAAGGCCATCCAGCGTGTTCTTTAAAGTGCACAGGGTATGACTCTCCCGCACACTGAGGCACGTCTTAACGTTCCATCCGACGGACGGCGGTCTTTACCAAATCCATCGGTGTCCCCTACTGACTGTGGACAGGGCGGGGAATTTTGCGGAGATAAATCTCAACGCTGACCAAGCTGGGACTCGAACCTGGGAACTTCAGATTACGAGCCGGTGCGCTACCGACTGAGCAACCCCCGCCCCAAGTGTTTTATGGAACATGTGAATAAGAATAAATTAAATATCTCAATAAATTTTGCTTAAAATTCAGTTTTCAAAAATAGTCCTTCAGTAATTAAAGATTTATGGAAGTTTGAACATGTAACAACAACAATGTTAGACAAAAGGAGGAGATTGGCGAGTCTCCTCCTTTTGCAGTTGAAATTAAGTGAAACTGAAATATATTATTACTATTTCAAACCATTTCATAAATAATAGGGTAATTTAAAAGGGTGTGTAAATAATTCTTTCAATATCCGTTTAGTTTTTGATATTTTTTTTTAGAATGCATTGCTGCTTTGAAATGTTTATTAAACAACCATAATATTTTAAATACTGAAAGGATATTGTCGAAAATTGAGATTTAAATAGATTTTATTGATATCTTTAAATTATCCTCCACCACATTTTTCTCATAAAACGCTTATTTTAGAAGTCGTACATCTTCGAAATTAACTTCCTATTGAAAAAACACGGGATGGGGGATGAGAATTCAATGATCATTGAGAGCAAATATCATTATTTCTTATCCACCTCCTAGATAAGGAAGCAAATCTCTGTTGTAAATGTAAACCTTTTGGGCCACCACATTCCATCATTCAATTTCTAGTATCGATTATTTACAATATTAGTTTTAAATGTTCTCATTACTTATTCTATCACACTCTATTAGGAATTAATAAATAATAGGGTAATTTAAAACTCTATTAGGATTCATTATTTAGGAACCGTAGAAAGAACTTTAATATTTTTTTTGTTGGGATTCGAGTGGGAATTCATAGCATTGGAAGATTCAGAAAATGAAAATAATAATATTATCTAACCAGGAAAGAATTTTATTTTTTATTTTTTTTTAAATAAAAAAAAGTTGAATGTCTAAAGATGGATAGTTGCAATAATAACAACAATATCTAATTTGAAGAGAAAAAAACAACGACAAGGCTTCCTCTTAGTTTAAACAAAACCATTTTTTTTTCTCTAGTTTTGTTCTAAAATATTTTCTTGTAGAATGATTGCATTAACGTCTGTCGCTAAGGTTTGGGTCAATCGTTCTTTTAAAAAAGACAAAAAAAAAGAAAAGAAAAATACCTAATAATAAAAGAAGTAACTTTACGTTATGTACAGTCGCTCAAAAAAGTATCCGAACACTATGGTTGATTACAGAATTCAGAAAAAATATCTGGCAACGATTTTTTTAGAAATTAGTGATCTGGCAACCTTCGTGTCACGTGATTACAGAATTCAGGAAAAATATCTGGAGCGTGTACAGCAACTGTACACGCTCCAGTTACCATTCACAGCAAACTGGAGCGTGTGCAGTAACTGCACACCCTCCAGTTTGCTGTGAACGGTAACTGCACACGCTCAATATTTCCGTGAGTGAGCCCACACGATCTAGTATCAAAATAATATGACCACCTACAGTCGCTCAAAAAAGTATCCGAACACTATGGTTGATGGCAACCTTCGTGTCACGTGACCCGAAGGTTGCCAGATCACTAATTTCTAAAAAAATCGTTGCCAGATATTTTTTCTGAATTCTGTAATCAGCCATAATGTTCGGATACTTTTTTGAGCGACTGTACAATATTGGAAAAGAGTGAAATACAATGAGCATAAAGGCAAAATAGCCGCTATATGGAGCGAAACATGAGGTAAATGAATTGGTTCTTTTCATCTATGAGAGGTAAAACTCTTTTCAGGTTGAAGAAAGTTACTTTTTCTATGAGGGGATAATCTTTTGCGCACAGTGGGTTAAGTTCGCAATGACCTTAAGGGCTCAAAACTATATGTGGAAAGAAGATCCACTGTACCACTGTTAAGAGACAGGTGGAACCCCCGTAGTTAAGGAATAAAGACCTTATGGGTGACGACATTTATTGGGGATTATCTATAACACCCATAAAATGTGTAATTACGAAAAAAAAAAAAAAACACATGGCAAGCTTAAGATCTATTGTCATATCATTATGAAGCTCAAAAGCTATTCCAAATTGTATAGGGTGGGGTTTTGCTCTTCCTACGATGTTCCCAGGTTCGAGCATTCATAATATTTGCCCCTAACCTCCTTCTGTATGTGGTAATAAAAAGAATATCGATGATCTTGGTAAGGCCGTCCGCTATCCATCAGATGGGACGTAAAGACGTGGCTCCGTGTGCAGCAGAGAGACGTATCCAGTGTTCCTTAAAAACATGCTGGATGGCCTTGACGAGAGGGTATCATCTGTCTCCTAACAGCTGTCCAGTGGGTTTCCGACTCCCAACCATCTCTGAGCCCTTGGGGTCCATGGGACTTGGCCATTTAATCCATCGTGTGCAGCAGAGAGACGTATCCAGTGTTCCTTAAAAACATGCTGGATGGCCTTGACGAGAGGCTATCATCTGTCTCCTAACAGCTGTCCAGTGGGTTTCCGCTTCCCGACCATCTCTGAGCCCTTGGGGTCCATGGGACTTGGCCATTTAATCCATCGTGTGCAGCAGAGAGACGTATCCAGTGTTCCTTAAAAACATGCTGGATGACCTTGACGAGAGGCTATCATCTGTCTCCTAACAGCTGTCCAGTGGGTTTCCGTCTCCCAACCATCTCTGAGAACTTGGGGTCCATGGGACTTGGCCATTTAATCCATCGTGTTCAGCAGAGAGACGTATCCAGTGTTCCTTAAAAACATGCTGGATGGCCTTGACGAGAGGCTATCATCTGTCTCCTAACAGCTGTCCAGTGGGTTTCCGCCTCCCATCCTTCTCTGAGCCCATGGGGTCCATGGGACTTGGCCATTTAATCCATCGTGTGCAGCAGAGAGACGTATCCAGTGTTCCTTAAAAACATGCTGGATGGCCTTGACGAGAGGCTATCATCTGTCTCCTAACAGCTGTCCAGTGGGTTTCCGCCTCCCGACCATCTCTGAGCCCTTGGGGTCCATGGGACTTGGCCATTTAATCCATCGTGTTCAGCAGAGAGACGTATCCAGTGTTCCTTAAAAACATGCTGGATGGCCTTGACGAGAGGCTATCATCTGTCTCCTAACAGCTGTACAGTGGGTTTCCGCCTCCCGACCATCTCTGAGCCCTTGGGATCCATGGGACTTGGCCATTTAATCCATCGTGTGCAGCAGAGAGACGTATCCAGTGTTCCTTAAAAACATGCTGGATGGCCTTGACGAGAGGCTATCATCTGTCTCCTAACAGCTGTACAGTGGGTTTCCGCCTCCCATCCTTCTCTGAGCCCATGGGGTCCATGGGACTTGGCCATTTAATCCATCGTGTGCAGCAGAGAGACGTATCCAGTGTTCCTTAAAAACATGCTGGATGGCCTTGACGAGCGGCTATCATCTGTCTCCTAACAGCTGTCCAGTGGGTTTCCGACTCCCAACCATCTCTGAGCCCTTGGGGTCCATGGGACTTGGCCATTTAATCCATCGTGTGCAGCAGAGAGACGTATCCAGTGTTCCTTAAAAACATGCTGGATGGCCTTGACGAGAGGCTATCATCTGTCTCCTAACAGCTGTACAGTGGGTTTCCGCCTCCCGACCATCTCTGAGCCCTTGGGATCCATGGGACTTGGCCATTTAATCCATCGTGTGCAGCAGAGAGACGTATCCAGTGTTCCTTAAAAACATGCTGGATGGCCTTGACGAGAGGCTATCATCTGTCTCCTAACAGCTGTCCAGTGGGTTTCCGCCTCCCATCCTTCTCTGAGCCCATGGGGTCCATGGGACTTGGCCATTTAATCCATCGTGTGCAGCAGAGAGACGTATCCAGTGTTCCTTAAAAACATGCTGGATGGCCTTGACGAGAGGCTATCATCTGTCTCCTAACAGCTGTCCAGTGGGTTTCCGACTCCCAACCATCTCTGAGCCCTTGGGGTCCATGGGACTTGGCCATTTAATCCATCGTGTGCAGCAGAGAGACGTATCCAGTGTTCCTTAAAAACATGCTGGATGGCCTTGACGAGAGGCTATCATCTGTCTCCTAACAGCTGTACAGTGGGTTTCCGCCTCCCGACCATCTCTGAGCCCTTGGGATCCATGGGACTTGGCCATTTAATCCATCGTGTGCAGCAGAGAGACGTATCCAGTGTTCCTTAAAAACATGCTGGATGGCCTTGACGAGAGGCTATCATCTGTCTCCTAACAGCTGTCCAGTGGGTTTCCGACTCCCAACCATCTCTGAGCCCTTGGGGTCCATGGGACTTGGCCATTTAATCCATCGTGTGCAGCAGAGAGACGTATCCAGTGTTCCTTAAAAACATGCTGGATGGCCTTGACGAGAGGCTATCATCTGTCTCCTAACAGCTGTCCAGTGGGTTTCCGTCTCCCAACCATCTCTGAGAACTTGGGGTCCATGGGACTTGGCCATTTAATCCATCGTGTTCAGCAGAGAGACGTATCCAGTGTTCCTTAAAAACATGCTGGATGGCCTTGACGAGAGTCTATCATCTGTCTCCTAACAGCTGTCCAGTGGGTTTCCGCCTCCCATCCTTCTCTGAGCCCATGGGGTCCATGGGACTTGGCCATTTAATCCATCGTGTGCAGCAGAGAGACGTATCCAGTGTTCCTTAAAAACATGCTGGATGGCCTTGACGAGAGGCTATCATCTGTCTCCTAACAGCTGTCCAGTGGGTTTCCGCCTCCCGACCATCTCTGAGCCCTTGGGGTCCATGGGACTTGGCCATTTAATCCATCGTGTTCAGCAGAGAGACGTATCCAGTGTTCCTTAAAAACATGCTGGATGGCCTTGACGAGAGGCTATCATCTGTCTCCTAACAGCTGTACAGTGGGTTTCCGCCTCCCGACCATCTCTGAGCCCTTGGGATCCATGGGACTTGGCCATTTAATCCATCGTGTGCAGCAGAGAGACGTATCCAGTGTTCCTTAAAAACATGCTGGATGGCCTTGACGAGAGGCTATCATCTGTCTCCTAACAGCTGTCCAGTGGGTTTCCGACTCCCAACCATCTCTGAGCCCTTGGGGTCCATGGGACTTGGCCATTTAATCCATCGTGTGCAGCAGAGAGACGTATCCAGTGTTCCTTAAAAACATGCTGGATGGCCTTGACGAGAGGCTATCATCTGTCTCCTAACAGCTGTCCAGTGGGTTTCCGCCTCCCGACCATCTCTGAGCCCTTGGGGTCCATGGGACTTGGCCATTTAATCCATCGTGTGCACAAAATTGGCGCTCAGAGGTGAAAGAACCCAACAACAAATTTTTTCGTTATGAGAAAATTATATTTTGGATGCTTCAAATAAATAAAATGCTAACAAAGAACACTGAAATCTTTTGTGCCGACAAAATAAAAAGGTCTCGTGTCTGTAAAAAAGTCTCAACGACCATCTTTATACGAAAGCAGTGATCTTCCATCAAGTGCGTAGAAAAGAGTGTTCGTCACGAGATGTCATTGTGTCGTGTGTAATGAGCAGACAGACATCTACCACCAGAAGATTCTGGAATGTCATAGCTGAACTAATCGAATCTTTCAGAACCTGTCTCTTCAGAATATTAGCTTATGTTATTCATTTTCTGAGAAGGAGAATATCTCAGTTATTTTCAGTTTTAAGTAACTTCTCATTAAATGAGCGCGGTTTATGATCACGAACATTAATCCTGAGTTAATTTTCAGCTTCAAGAACTTCACTGAGATTCCAACGATTCAAAAGCGTCATTATTTTCAGGTATGTATTTTTTCCCCTCGTAAAAGAAGCGTGCAAGAGATTTTTCTTAAATATTGAGAGAGCTGGTAAAACCTGATGCTGACAATACTTGAGCACGCTCGTTGGGATCTAAATTATAATTTTGGCATGTCCGCACAAAAAATACGCATCTTGCAAAAATTTCATTCTCTGTTAATGACAAGCAGGATTTATAATTTCATCTCTTATTGATACCTTGAGCTGTTTTACCTATGGGGCACTTTTTTTCACATACGTTGGGCTAGTGGCCAGGTCCCAAGGACCCCAAAGGATCAGAGAACCTTCAGCGAAAGTTGGAGGACGGGATCCACTGGAACAGTTGTTGGGAGATAGATGGTAGCCTCCCGTCAAGACCATCCGGTGTGTTCTTTAACATGCACAGGGTATGGCTCTCCCGCACATGGGCCCACGGCTTAACGTTCCATCCGACAGAGCATCGGTGTCCCTTTCTCATCGAGAGAAGGAGGGAGGGGGGGGGGGCTTAGGAGAGATAAATCGCAACTGTAGTACAGTTGAAATCGAACCTAAGTAGTGCACATTACAAGATTGTTGCTCTACCGACTGAGATAACCTTCATCCCTTTATTAACACGAACCTGGATTTAACATTTCATCCTCTGCTAATTCATTGTTTGGATTTTCAGTTTCTTTTAATTCCGAGCTGAATTCGGAATTTCATCTTCTTTTAATGCCTAGCTAGATTGTAGATTTTTTCTCCTTTAAATCCCGAGCTGGGTTTAATTTCGTATCTAAGTTTTGAGCTAGGCTCAACATTTCTTGTCTGTGTCCAGCTGGATTCATTTATTTTTTTAAGTCTAAGTTAATGTTTTATTTTGTGTTTATTCGAACAGGATTACGGGGCGGGGGTGGCTCAGTCGGTAGCGCGCCAGGCTCGTAATCTGTAGTTCCCAGGTTCGAGTCCCAGCTGGATCAGCGTTGAGATATATCTCCGCAAAATTCTCCGCCCTGCCCACGGTCAGTAGGGGACACCGATGGGCTTGGAAAGGCCGCCGTCCGTCGGATGGGACGTTAAGCCGTGGCCCCGTGTGCGGGAGAGTCATAAGCTGTGCACGTTAAGGAACTCGCTGGATGGCCTTAACGGGAGGCTACCATCTGTCTCCCAACAGCTGTTCCAGTGGGTCCCCTCCCTCAACCTTCTCTGAGCCTTCGGGGTCCATGTGACCTGGCCATTTAGCCCATGGTGTGCAAAAAAGTGCCGCTCAGAGGTAAAACAACCCAACCCAAACGAGCAGGATTATAGTCTGCAAAGTCGAAGAAATTGTGATATTTTTATTCTATAATAAATAAATAAATAAATACTCCCTCAAGCAGCTGCTTGCCACAGAGGTCTAACTGGAACCTGTTAGTTTAATACGCTACAGTAGAAGGTCTGTGAAGATGGCGGGACTTCAGCAGAAAAACAACACGAACATCCATGCCTTACCCCGGGGCTCGAACCCAGGTCTCTTAGATCAGTAGTCAACAGCGCTAACCACTAGGCAACGAGACGGCTTTTATTCTATGTTCTTGTCAAATTGGATCAAATCGATCTTTCTGTGTTGAGCTGAATTCAATTTTTAGTTTTCTGGCTTTTAATCTCAATCTGGAATGAACATTTTCAGCCTGTGTGGAGATGACTTCGAAATATTTTCTGTCGAGCCGTATTCTATATCCCGTTCTCTGGAAATATCGAACTACACTGGCGGAAATTGAAAAAAGAACACCACTAACAATTGAAGCGTAATCTATGAGATTTATTTAGTAGGAACAATTTGTTGAGAAAGGACAGTGAACACACGTGTGAAGTGATTCAATGTATATTTTACCTTTTAATGAGTATTACATTTAACAGAAGGCACATTTTAATATGGTGTTCCCCATCCTCGAGCAGCAATACAAGCTTCCAATCTCACATGCAATCGGTCATACAAATGCTGGATATCACGATGGGGGATACCATTCCATGCGCTTTCAACTTGGACGCGTAATTCAGTGATAGTAGTTTCCTGCTACGGTCTGTTGAAGAGTCTTTGTCCGATTGGATTGGTTGATTGGAGACAAGTCTGGAGAGCGTGCTGACCAAGGGAGTTGGTGCACTGCTTGAAGAGCATGTCGAGTTGTCCGGGCAGAGTGTGGGCGGACGTTATCCTGCTGGAATATCGCATTTGGGAATATACTCAAATATGGCAGGACGACCGGATGTACTGTGTCGCTGACGTAGGTATTGCTATTCAGTGTACCCTGTACAAACACCGGACACGTACGAGAGTGATAACTAATCACTCCCCACACCATGATGCTCGGTGTGGTCCCTGTGTGTCCCTGGCGGATGCCTTGTCGCCTTCGGACACTTAAATGACCATCAGACGCTCCTAAGCAGAATCTGCTTTCATCACTGAAGACCACAGACTGCCATTCTTCCCTCCAATGAACTCGTTCTTGACCCCACTGCAAACGTGCTCGACAATGACGAGGTGACAGTGGTAACCGTGCCAGCTGCGTGCGTGCCCGTAGTCCTGCTTCAAAAAGACGATTGCGTATCGTTCTTGTAGAACCCTTCGTACGACAGAGGAACGAACTTGTGACGCCGTAGCCATCCGCTCTGCCACCGCCGCCCTCTTGATACTCCGATCTTCTTGGGCATCCGTAACTGTGTGTTGCCTGGAACCACCTCTGCGAGTGTGCGAATGCTCTTTTGACCATCGACGCCACCATCGTACCACTGTCGATACCTCTTGTCCAACGCGGTGTGCAATTTGAGGAAAAAACCAACCTGCTTCTCGAAGACCCTCTATATGACATCGCTCCAACTCCGCTTAACTGAACAAAGGTTGTGCGCCTGCGTCGTCCAGGCATGGTAGCTTCTTTAAAGAGCACTGAACAACGAATAACGTCTTTCTTCACGCCCTAGTCCTTAAATACCCGCTGCGTACATTTGCATGTTGTCGTCCTCAGTGACGTCATTATTTCATCCAATGACTGTCAATCTTGGATCACGGTTTCTGCTGCCCTTAACTATCAACATATTTTAATATGACGTTCCTAAAGAAATTCCGTCTGGGTGTTCTTTTTTTCAATTTTCGCTAGTGTAGTTATCATAAAATACTTGATATTGGACGATGATTTTAAACAGACATGAAAAAAAATTTCTTTTTTGAAATTACTATTAAAGTATTTTCATGATTTTCTAAATTCAGCCTGAGTAATACGCAGCGGGTTGAACGTTTCGCAATATTTGCACTTATTAGCCGAGGTCTTGTGCCGATGATCACGATATTGCTTCTTTGCCTCCCTTGCATTTCTTGAAAGATTAAATTCGACTAGAAAAGCAGAAAATATGCGAGGTACAAAAAGACGACACTAACTGAAATGGAAGTCGAAAAAGGAATATCTGTGATTCTGAAGTGTCACTTATTTGTGCGACGAATCGGAAGCTGCATGAATTGAAGAATTAGTTACGTTACTTAAAACGGGAAAACCTCAATCAAAATATAGTCGCTCAAAAAAAAATCCGAAATTTTCTTGCACATAATGGGCTAAAGGACCAGGTCACAAGGATCCCGAAGGCTCAGAGAAGGTACAGTCGCTCAAAAAAATATCCGAACACTATGGCTGATTACAGAATTCAGAAAAAATATCTGGCAACGATTTTTTTTAGAAATTAGTGATCTGGCAAACTTTCACTAATTTCTAAAAAAAAATCGTTGCCAGATATTTTTTCTGAATTTTGTAATCAATCATAGTGTTCGGATACTTTTTTGAGCGACTGTAAGGTGGTCATATTATTTTGATACTAGATCGTGTGGGCTCACTCACGGAAATATTGAGCGTGTGCAGTTACCGTTCACAGCAAACTGGAGCGTGTGCAGTAACTACACACGCTCCAGTTTGCTGTGAACGGTAACTGGAGCGTGTACAGTTGCTGTACACCCTCCAGATATTTTTCGTGAATTCTGTAATCACGTGACACGAAGGTTGCCAGATCAATAATTTCTAAAAAAAAATCGTTGCCAGATATTTTTTCTGAATTCTGTAATCAGCCATAGTGTTCGGATACTTTTTTGAACGCCTGTAACTCAAAACCATCTGTGTCTCCTGATTGATAGGTATAAAGTGACATTAATCTATTTCCTTCCTAAAATATCCATTCCCGTAGATTAAATTGTTTTGGAAAAGAAAAATGTTCAAAACCTTTATGTGACAACAATATTTTTACGACTGATTTTCAATGCAAATATATATTATATATTATTAAAAAAAATATTTCTCAAATTATAATTTACATCAGCGTTGTCCAACTAGCGGCCCGCACAAGGATTTTTGTGCCTCGCGAACAAAATCAAGTTTTTACTTGAAATTTTAAATAAACATCTGTAATCCACCTTATAATTGTTTGCCAACTTATATCACTTAACTTGATATGCAATCTTCAACTTACTCATTCTATAAAGTTTACAAAACATTCTTAAGCCGATCGGCAAACTTCTGAAACCTTTTAAGTGCTGTGCGGCGTCATCAAACAAATGTTTTTATGAAGCTGCAGTGAATAGAAGCATCTAAGGACAGCACGAATCGCATTCACTGGGCATGCGTATGGCATGCATTGTCCAATGTTGCACTGCATTGTGCACCAGGAGACATTGTGTGGCATTTCGCTGAGGCTAAAAGACGTAACGGAAATAAAAAAAAAATAAATATCCCCTCAAGCAGCTGCTTGCCACAGAGGTCTGACAGGAGCCTGTCAGTTCATATATATGCCATAGTAGAAGATCTGTGAGGATGGCAGGACCTCAGCAGAAAAACGACACATCTATGCCTTGCCCGGGGCTCGAATCCAGGTCCCATAGATCAGAAACCAAGCGCGCTAACCACTCGGCCACGTGACGGCTCGTAATGGAAAAGGTTGTTAAAATTACCAATTTAATTCGTGGCGGAAATCGTTCTCTTACACACAGAATAATTAAAGCTTTTTTGGACGAACTGCATGCTGATTAGGCGATCTGCTTTTACACAGTAATATTCGCTGCTTAAGTGCCGGAAAATGCCTCAAGAGATTTTTTTCACTTCGAAAAGGAATTAATCTCTTTCTCACAGAAGTGGGCACCGATGAAGATTTAATAGCAAGTTTTGTTGATGAAAATTTTCTATATTCACTTGCTTTCCTAACAGACATTACAGATTATTTAAATGTTTTGAATAAATCCTTACAAAGGAAAGATCAATCATGTTACTGGGTTTAGAAACAAACTACAATTGTTGAAATCAAATTTGCAGGAAAACAATTTAATTCATTTTGTAACTTGTAAAGAGTTCTACGGAGAAATGAAGCAACTTAGTAAAACAGTTAATTTTGAAAAATTTGTTCCTCAATTAGATATCCTAATTGGAGATTTTAATAGAAGATTTTCTCAATTTGATGACTTTAAAACAAAGTTTAAATTTATTCAGTAATCCATTAAATATTGATAGTAGCACCGTAGATCCTAAATATCAAATGGAATCGTTTGACCTTCAGACCGAGCCAATTATTGCACCTAATAGAGAAATTGGAATAGAATTGTTCAAACTTTTGCCTAAAGAAAAATATCCCAAAATGAAAGATTTCGGACTCCAAATAATTTCTATGTTCGGAATTACATATATCTGAGAGCGCGCATTTTCTGATATGAAATATATAAAATCAAGATACAGGAATTGCATGAAAGACTCTACACTTGGGTTTTGTTGGGTTGTTTTACCTCTGAGCGGCACTTTTTTGCACACCATGGGCTAAATGGCCAGGTCACATGGACCCCGAAGGCTCAGAGAAGGTGGGGGGAGAGGACCCACTAGAACAGCTGTTGGGAGACAGATGGTAGCCTCCCGTCAAGGCCATCCAGCGTGTTCTTTAACGTTGGGTTGTTTTACCTCTGAGCAGCACTTTTTTGCACACCATGGGCTAAATGGCCAGGTCACATGGACCCCGAAGGCTCAGAGAAGGTTGGGGGAGAGGACCCACTAGAACAGCTGTTGGGAGACAGATGGTAGCCTCCCGTCAAGGCCATCCAGCGTGTTCTTTAACGTGCACAGGATATGGCTCTCCCACACACGGGGCCACGGCTTAACGTCCCATCCGACGGACGGCGGCCTTTCCAAGCCCATCGGTGTCCCCTACTGACCGTGAACAGGGCGGGGAATTTTGCGGAGATAAATCTCAACGCTGACCCAGCTGGGACTCGAACCTGGGAACTATAGATTACGAGCCTGGCGCGCTACCACTTTACACTTGAACATATACTTCGTCTCGCAACAACAAATATCGATATGGACGTAAAATAAATTATTGCCCAACAACTACAGCCACAATGCTCCCATTAAATTTAGTAAATATTTGAAAAGGTTTAGATATTTTATCTTGTTATTATTATTATTACTTATTATTTTTCGTATAAATAAAATAATTTTTTGAGGTGACATGAACTGAATTTTCAATTACCTATCCTATTCTTTTTTTTGGCATGCGAAATGTTGTCAAAACAAAAACCATGGCCCGCGGTCTTAGAGAAGTTGGACAACACTGATTTACATCATTTTATCTTCTAGCACTCTTTTTATTTCCCTTTCCCGAATCATATCTGCGATTTTATTCAAAAAGTCTGCATTTTCTATTTCTATACTGTAATAAGTTAGATGTTCTCAACTTGGGGTACGGGGTAAAATATTTTGGGATACGCCGTGTGAGTTCAAAAGTCACTAGATCTAGTAACAAAGTCAGTGTTTTATTTTATTCCCATTGTTATACTATAACTATAGTTTTATCTATCTATACCAGTTACATACACATTTCCAGGAGGTATGTGAACCATAAAAGTTTGAGAACCACTGCTGTAAATGCTCAGCTATTTGAAACTTATTTTAATCGATTACGATGAAAATACTCTTGGATATCAAACTCAAAACCGGTAGAAAAATTGTCTGAGAGAGCGGAACGAACCCATGTTCTCCTCGTAAGATGTGTTACAGCTATCACAGTCATTTTAATGTGTTACAGCTAACAAAAATGTGTAACAGCAGTAAAATGTGTTACAGCTATCACATCATGGGCTAAATGGCCAGGTCATATGGACCCGTTAGGCTCAGAGAAGGTTGGGGGAGGGGACCCACTGGAACAGCTGTTGGGAGACAGATGGTAGCCTCCCGTCAAGGCCATCCAGCGTGTTCTTTAACGTGCACAGGGTATGGCTCTCCCGCACAAGGAGCCACGGCTTAACGTCCCATCCGACAGACGGCGGTCTTTCCAAGCCCATCGGTGTCCCCTACTGACCTTGGGCAGGGTGGGGAGTTTTGCGGAGATGAGACTCAACGCTGACCCAACTGGGACTCGAACCTGGGAACTACAGATTACGAGCCTGGCGCGCTGCGACTGAGCCACCCCCGCCCCCAGAATCTGAGAAGTTAGCCAGACAGGAAGAGAGAGCGATGTAGTGCTTGAGATTGAGAGATTGCATCAGACTCTATGTCGAGGCTAAGAGCCGCGAAACCACAACCCTTGACCGGGTCTTAAACCCTTAACCGGGAACCTCAACCCTTAACCCCAAATCTTAAACCGGGACGTTTTAAGAGGCGTGGATGTCGATTCCTGGAAGCTGAACCCGCGTGATGCAAGCAGACACAGCGCTCTTTCCAAGACTAATGAAGTAACATAACCAGGAGTAGCGGAGAGCGAATTCATTACATCAAAGCCCCACCTGACGTAAGGTTTACCGGTTTCTCTGAGGTATCCCCACGGCTTCCCCACCCCCGCAGTCCCCGCAGAAAGAACCACAGAACTCTCTGGCCACCACGTAATGACGGATATCGGCAGCAGGACCTCCGAGAGAACATTCCCATCATATAAGGTACAGTCGCTCAAAAAAGTATCCGAACACTATGGTTGATTACAGAATTCAGAAAAAATATCTGACAGCGATTTTTTTTAGAAATTAGTGATCTGGCAACCTTCGTGTCACGTAACACGAAGGTTGCCAGATCACTAATTTCTAAAAAAATCGTTGCCAGATATTTTTTATGAATTTTATAATCAACCATAGTGTTCGGATACTTTTTTGAGCGACTGTACAAAGTCACTTCATTTTTCGTGAGTTAAAAATTATCATCACGTGTCTAGATTAGAGGATAAATTAAGTCTTGGCAGTGTCTACAAGCAGAAAATTTGTGTGCGTACAATTTATCGAAATCATAGCAATTTATCCCACAAAAGATATAAAACATTGAATTTTATTATTTTAAAATCGGTTCTCCAAATTTTTATTGATACTAAAATCATATACTCTGTGGGTGCATCTTTTCCTTCTGAAAACTGGAACAGAATATATATATAGGCAAATTAATCTAAAGTGATAAACTTGACGGAATTAACTGCAGTGATGGATGACTCAAAGAGTACCGAAAACAAATTAGGGCTCTTTGAAATTTTATTAATAGTAAAAGAGGTAAAAAAAATTCATTACCATGAAGTGCTACTGCCTATCTTTATTATTTTTCTAACCATAATCTTCGTAATGTGTAGCCTCCAGGTTCGAGTCCCAACTGTGTCAGAGTTGAGATTCATCTCCGCTAAACCTCCAACCTGACCTCAATGACAAAGGGGACAGACATGGGTTTGGAAAGGCCGCCGTCCATTGGATGGGACGTTAAGCGGTAATGCCATGTGCAGGAGAGCCATACCCTGCGAACATTAAAGAAAACATTGCGTGGCTTTTACGGAATGATTCTGTCTCCTAACCAAGGTGGGGGGGGGGAGTCATAAGTATCAAGTCTATAGGGAGCCATTTAGAGTGTTTGAAAGATTTTATGATCCGTAAATGATACTCTCAACCAGGGGTGGATTGGCAATGCATCGCCCTGTCTGCGACCAACAATTTTGACCAGCAAATTTTTTTTTTGGTACAGCCATCTTTAATGGACAAAAGAGTTGGGTTGTTTTACCTCTGAGCGGCACTTTTTTGCACACCATGGGCTAAATGGCCAGGTCACATGGACCCCGAAGGCTCAGAGAAGGTTGGGGGAGGGGACCCACTGGAACAGCGGTTGGGAGACAGATGATAGCCTCCCGTCAAGGCCATCCAGCGTGTTCTTTAACGTGCACAGGGTATGGCTCTCCCGCACACGGAGACACGGCTTAATGTCCCATCCGACGGACGGCGGCCTTTCCAAGCTCATCAGTGTCCCCTACTGACCGTGGGCAGGGCGGGGAATTTTGCGGAGATAAATCTCAACGCTGACCCAGCTGGGACTCGAACCTGGGAACTATAGATTACGAGCCTGGCGCGCTACCGACTGAGCCACCCCCGCTCCGACGGACAAGAGAGACTATCGTGTGCGTATGCAAATCCTTCGGTAATGCCCCCACCCGGAGAGTTGGCAAAATCTACGAGAGTTGGAAAATTCGAAGTAACTTGGTAAAATTCAGGTGAGATAAAATTCTTTTTTCTTTTTTCTGTAAAATTATGGCAAGTTGACAAAAAGTACGATATTTGGCAAAATTCGGAGCCTCTTGGTAAAATGCAGGCGAGTTGTGAAAATTTCGCTTGGGATATTTTCTGTAAATTTACGGCGAGTTGGCAAAATCGACGCAACTTGACAAAATCTAGGACAGTTGGGCAAATTTGAAGCCACTTGGTAAAATACATGCGAGTTGTGAGAATTGGGATTGGTTTTGTGAAAATACGGAGAGTTGGCAAAATTCGAAGCGACTAGGTAAAATTGAGGTGAGATATAAAAATTGCTTTTTTTTTCTGTAAAATTATGGCAAGTTGGCAAAAACTAGGGTATTTGGCAAAATTCGAAGCCACTTGGTAAAAATGCAAACGAGTTGGGAAAATTTGGCTTGTTTTTGTGCAATTAAGGAGAGTTTGCAAAATTCGAGTTCACTTGATTGATTCAGAGAAGATGTAAAAATTGGTTTTTTTTCTGTAAAATTACGGTGATTGTAAAATTAAGGCGTGGCAAAAATCTAGGGAAGTTGGCAAAGACAGAGGCACTTTGAAAAATTCGCAGTCACTTGGTAAAATAACATTCCCATCATATTAGGTATAAAGTCACTTCATTTTTTCATGAGTTAAAAATTATCATCACGTGTCTAGAGGGGCGGGGGTGGCTCAGTCGGTAACGCGCCAGGCTCGTAATCTGTAGTTCCCAGGTTCGAGTCCCAGCTGGGTCAACGTTGGGATTTATCTCCGCAAAATTTCCCGCCCTGCCCGCGGTCAGTAGGGGACACCGATGGGCTTGGAAAGGCCGCCGTCCGTCGGATGGGACGTTAAGCCATGGCCCCGTGTGCGGGAGAGCCATACCCTGTGCACGTTAAAGAACACGCTGGATGGCCTTGACGGGAGGCTACCATCTGTCTCCCAACAGCTGTTCCAGTGGGTCCCCTCCCCCAAACATTCTTTGAGCCTTCGGGGTCCATGTGACCTGGCCATTTAGCCCATGGTGTGCAAAAAAGTGCCGCTCAGAGGTAAAACAACCCAATCCAACCCACGTGTCTAGATTAGAGGATAAATTAAGTCTTGGCAGTGTCTGCAAGTAGAAAATTAGTGTGCGTACAATTTATCGAATTCAGAGCAATTTATCCCACAAAAGATATGAAAATTGTGATTGGTTTTGTGATATTAAGGAGTGTTTGGGAAAATTGACAGAACATGGTAATATGACGGCAAAATTCGAATGGATGTGCTAAAATTCAGGTCAGATGTAAAAACGGGTTTTTTTTTTTATGAAACATGACGTGGTTGCAAAAACGGGGAACTTGTCCCCTGCACCCATTCGCAAACGAAGTAATTCTTGAAAATTTCCTTCATTGCATGTTTCATTACTATTATTCAATAAATGGCCATCGTCCCTTATGCCCGGGGGCGGTGGTGGCTCAGTCGGTAGCATGCCAGGCTCGTAATCTGTAGTTCCCAGGTTCGAGTCCCAGCTGGGTCAGCGTTGAGATTTATCTCTGCAAAATTCCCCGCTCTGCCCACGGTCAGTAGGGGACACCGATGGGCTTGGAAAGACCGCCGTCCGTCGGATGGGACGTTAAATCGTGACCCCGTGTGCGGGAGAGCCATACCCTGTGCACGTTAAAGAACACGCTGGATGGCCTTGACGGGAGGCTACCATCTGTCTCCTAACAGCTGTTCCAGTGGGTCCCCTCCCCCAACCTTGAATCCAATGTCTTAATTTCACCCAATGCAGATAATTTATTTTAAATTGTTAAATAAAGATAATTAAATAAAGAAATTATTAATCTTCATTCATCTTTAATATCTGGAAAACAATTTCCACAGGCTTTGAGCCAGTAATTGAACTTTGATCTTCTATAAAGCATGCTTTTTTATTTTTCATATTACACGAGTCTTTGGATTGTCCATCTGCTCGTGTACTTGGTTAGTCTGCAAGCACCTTAAAGTACCTAATGTTAAAAAGAAGGTTAAGAAATATCAAATTTGGAGGGAGGTAAAAATAGCTGGTTGTCATTTTCATCAGTTAGCATGATGCCTTTTGGAAAGTAATGATACACTGTAATGGAAAAGTCTCCACAACATCATAGACCCACTTTCAAATAATTATAGCCCAATAAATACAATGGTGGAAAACCCTTTGGAATGGTGTGCTATTGTTTCAACCATTGTTTTTTAGACACAAAAACTGGTTAACTTTATTGTCAAATATTTTGCAATATTTTAGTGGAAATTTTATTGCATGCAAGCTGCAATAGCTATTTTCAGTTCCTTTAATTATATTTTGCCACTGTACAGGGTCTACTAGATTTATTTCCTTTTTATTTTACTGATTTAACATGTCTTTTGTGGCTAAATCTATGATCAAAGGGAATCTCTACTTGCACTTGTTAGTAGGCATTTTCTTAATTTTGTGTTTAGTGTTACTTCTGAGTGATCTTTTGCCAATTCCACAACATTTTCACTTCCCACTATACTCTTATGGCTGGACCCCTGAAGATAAATTATATTTTTGGTTGTCTTTAAATTTTTTTATCAATGTATCAAATACTTGGGGTGGATGCTTTTGTTTGGACAGCTATTCAGTATGGATGCAGTATGTGACAGTATATGGTTTTCTTTCCAATCCAGTTCATTGCTTCTGTTATACATGTACTTAGTGGGGGTTTGAAATTTATAGTTTTCTGTAGGAACATATACCACCAGTTTCTGGATGAAATGATCAACTGAAACTCATTAAACTGCAAATAGAATTTTCTGAATATTATTTTTCCTTCATTACTTTAAATTGAGAACAATATAAGCAGAAAACTTAAGTGTCAATCTTTGGTTTTTGTAAAAGCCATGGGAGATTTAGGAAGTTAATTTATTCCTTGATTTTCTTTAATATATATGCATATCTTGTGGCTTCTGCTGCCTTGCAAATGTAGGATTTTTTAAATTTCTGATAGTGATTGCCAATGGGTGTTTGATATGCCTATGAACTAGCCTGGTCAACAGATCAATAAGGTTTTCTGTATCATTGGGGGATGTCAGTTTCTGCTTGGAGGGAGATGATTGACTATGTTATTAGAAACCTTGTACTGGTTCTGATACACATTTTCTTCTTCCAAGTTCTTTGTTAATAATTGGTTTTACCTTGATAGTGAGTTCAAGTAATATTAAAATTTCAGTGTAAGAATATCTATCTATAAAGGAAAAATACCCTGTTGCTCTTAGAATTTGAAAGTATCTTCACCAGATATGGCAGTTAAAATATGCATAATAGTTAATGACTTAAATTTAAAAACTCTGCAGAAGGTCAAGATTAGAATAATGTTTTTTTAATATGTTTCCATACATGTTAAGTATATGCTCTTTACAAAATATCAAAACATTTTTTTCTGTTCTGTATATTTTGACAGAAAATATACAGAATTTTTCTAAAATAAACATTTCATGGGAAAATATGACTGAATATATATATATAAGTTAAAAATCTATCTTAATTTTCTACATTCCTATACTATTCATTTAGTATTTAAAGAGGCTTGGCTTGGTTATTAACCTGGGTTCGAGCCCTAGGTAAGGCATGGTTGTTCGTGTTGTTTTTCTGCCGGGTTTCCGCCATCCTCACAGACCTACTATGGCGTATAAACTTACAGGCTCATGTCAGACCTCTGTGGTAAGCAGCTGTTTGAAGGTTTTTTTTATATTTTATTATATATCAACATCTTAAACAGTAATGCGCATTCTGCAGTGTTGGTGAAAATTGAAATAATTGTTACATATTCTGCTAAAACTATGGTAATAAAATTTAATATGGGGATACTGTTTTGAGATTAACTTATTTCAACTACTTCCCAGATCAATATTTTAAACAGCCATTGTTCGTATTAAATATCCCAGTTTCCATAATTCTTTAATTTTTAATGAACATTTTTAATGAACATAGATTTAGATAAATTTGATTGAGATCTTTAATTGATCTTCATTTCATTTTTTTTCATAAAAGCTCATTTTAAAAGTTACAAAGCTTTGAAATTAGCTTTCCATTGACATAACATGGAATTAGGTTTCATAATCACTGAGTGTATATGGATATTTCAATGTGACCTTTACATTGTATGATACTCATTGTATTTTATATTTCTGTTGCATTTTGAATCTGTTCAAACCTTTTGACCACATGTATTTAGATGTTGCTTTCATGTTTCTTCAGAATTTTTTTCCTCTTATTAAAGTTTATCATGATACCAAAATGGATAAAAATTTCTATGTTATGTGAAGAAATCAGTTTTAATATGCATTAGGGTGAAAACGTTTGGGAAAGCAGTTTTTCTTTTATTTTTATCTAAAACTCATAATTGTCCTAGAAATAGTTTTTATTAATGTGATGCATTTCAAAAACAGCTTTCATATTAAACTATTTAAAAAAATCAGCACTTGTTCAACTGGGATGAATGGAATATCTTAAAATTTTCCTTTTCAATTTAAATAGTATTGCACAATATTAAGTTCCTTCATATTGCTTAAAATTTCTCCCATTGATTGGTGAATTTTCCTGTTTTAATTACACAATTTTCTTAAAAATAAAGTAAACAACGATATGAAATATTTGTTTCATTGTAATGTATATCCTATATATATTTGTTTTGTCAGATTGTAAATAAAAGTATTTTTAACGTGGAATTTGTTGGTTGTTTTTCTTAACATATGCAATATTGAAACATACTGTTTTCATTAAATAATGTTTTAGACCTCATATATATATACATACATATTTGTGAAAAAAAATAGATATCTGTGATATTTTATAACAAGTAGTTATTTTCTAAATATATTTCGCACTTCTAGAATCCTTTAAGAGTGAAAATTTAACAGCTGTTCAATACATTAATCGATCGTTTGCAAAATCAGTTAAAAGTTTTGGAATTTCCGAACGTTTAAAGAGTGTTATTATCTAAATACTAATTTAAAGCTATCTGTATAATCGGAAACGGTATTTAATGGTTTATCAATACTAATCAAAGAAAAAAAAAGCATTATCTCTAAAAAAAAAATTAGAAAAAAATGTTTTTCTAATTTTTTTTTAATTATATGAAAACAAATTATTTTAATGATGACGATTTATTAGTGAATATTCAAAATCTAAATGGGAAGTTCTATTAACAAGGATAAGCTATCTCTCAATCTATTCTGCCGGCAGTCCGGTCCATTAATGCTGACGTCACAAATGACTGCTACGGCCTTCTCCTCTAGGTGGTGTTGACCCGGGTCCCTTGGATCAGTAACCCAACACGCTAACCATTCAACCATCGAATACTACATGTTTGTAAAAGAAAATTTCCCATCTTAAATGTTCTATTAATGGGAAGTGATGAAAAATTATATAATTTAAACCAAATATCAATTTCTAATTTAAAAAAAAAACACATCAAAATTGTGATGATTAATAAATTAATGAGTTTTTAAAATGGAATGCATGCAATGAATGTACGCTTCGAATATAGATTTCCGTTCAAAAAATTGAAAGAGAACAGTAATTTTGGTTAATAAAGTGTGTATATGTACAGTCGCTCAAAAAAGTATCCGCACACTATGGTTGATTACAGAATTCAGAAAAAATATCTGGCAGCGATTTTTTTAGAAATGAGTAATCTGGCAACCTTCGTGTCACGTGATTACAGAATTCAGGAAAAATATCTGGAGCGTGTACAGTAACTGTACACGCTCCAGTTACCGTTCACAGCAAACTGGAGCGTGTGCAGTTACTGCAACCGCTCAAGTTTGCTGTGAACGGTAACTGCACACGCTCAATATTTCCGTGAGTGAGCCCACACGATCTAGTATCAAAATAATATGACCACCTACAGTCGCTCAAAAAAGTATCCGAACACTATGGTCGATTACAGAATTCAGGAAAAAATATCTGGCAACGATTTTTTTTTAGAAATTAGTAATCTGGCAACTTTCGTGTCACGTGACACGAAGGTTGCCAGATCACTAATTTCTAAAAAAATCTCGTTGCCAGATATTTTTTCCTGAATTCTGTGATCGACCATAGTGTTCGGATACTTTTTTGAGCGACTGTACCTGATATTTCTACCCCTATAGAGCATTAATTAGAGCGCCTTACTAAACAATGATAGAGAAAAAAAAATCCCAATATTCCTGGTATTTTCCTAAAGCACACATCAACTACAATTTAATTAGATTTGGTCAACGTGTATACACAGCTGTTGCATGGTTTATACCCGAAAACCCGTCTGAACATCAGGTGCCTTATCTGGCCACGAAGAAGAGTTTCCAAAGGAGGCAGGGGGAGTTGGCGCCACCTGTAGCGAGGGAAACCTCGGACCTATCACCCGCGAGATGGAGTGACGTCATAGCGAGTGCTTCACGCGCAGCCTCCTCCACTCGGCATCTAATTCAGCAGTTATCTGCGTGGACGGGCTCGCCTCGAGAGAGAGTCAACATCGGACGTTGAGGTAATTAATTCTTCTCCAGCTGTGAGCCTCTATATAAGCCCACGTGAGAGACACGATCGGCCACTTGAGGTGCCTGTCCCAGGACGTACTGTCACGTGACTTTGGCTCATCTTGTCGCTCTCTCTCCGTGGACGTCATCATTAAGGTAAGTTGCATCGGAAAAGTTTTCGTGTAACATTAACGATAAAAGTTAAGATTTTCTCTGCTGTAAGTTTGCGATGACTCTGTGAAGAGAGTTATTCGGTTGGTTGAACGGCGTTTCTTTTGAATACAGTGGGCTAAATTGCCTGGTCACAAGGACCCCAAGGAAGGAAGCGTTGGACAGGTAGGGTAAAGGGATTCCACCGGACAGTTTTGAGGCGGCAGATAAAAGCCTTCTTTCAAGGCTATTTAGCTTTTTTAACGCGCACAGGCATGACCGTCCTATACTCAAGGCCACGGCTTAACATTGCATCCGACGGACGGTTAGTTTCCATCGTCATCCCCTTTATAACAGAGAGCAAACTGGGGTTAACCGACAAAATATGAAAGTAGCGTAATGGGGATTTCAAGTTAGAAATATCAGATTGAGTTGGGTTGGGTTGTTTTACCACTGAGCGGCACTTTTTTGCACACAATGGGCTAAATGGCCAGGTCACAAGGACCCCGAAGACTCAGAGAAGGTTGGGGGAGGGGACCCACTGGAACAGCTGTTGGGAGACAGATGGTAGCCTCCCGTCAAGGCCATCCAGCGTGTTCTTTAACGTGCACAGGGTATGGCTCTCCCGCACACGGGGTCACGGCTTAACGTCCCATCCGACGGACGGCGGCCTTTCCAAGCCCATCGGTGTCCCCTACTGACCGTGGGCAGGGCGGGGAATTTTTGCGGAGAATATCAGATTGAGAGGTTAGCTCTAAGAATGGTAACAAATATTACAGAATCCGCAATATTTGTTTATGATATTTTCTCCTTTTCTTATTTATCTATTTTTGCTGTATTATCTGTTATTGTGCTAATTTGACAATAAATATGCCTATTTTTATTCCATATTAGTTGTTAGTCGCGAAGACTTCATTATGCATATTTATTTCGACAGATAAAATTCATAATCGCCCTTCTGCTGTTGCATTTTTTACTGCAATATCCGAGATTGGATCTTTTTTTTAAGATCTTTTTTTAAGAGCTAATTTACTGAAAACTGATGAAAAAAGGATCTTTTTGAAAGTGGGAAATTTGAAGCCTTACTTTTTTGCAATGATTTGTCGCCTCCCAGTTAGATTCTGTTGTTCTAAACCTTTCAAAACACGATCTATTATTTTTTACTTTGCCATCAGTTTGTCTGAACATATTCTTTACTTTTTTAAGGCAAAAACATTATATATATTTTGTGGGGGGGACGGCAATGAAATATTAGGATTCACATTTTTCAGAGTTTTTCAATGCTTTTTTTATTTCTCTCGTAAAAGGCACTAAAGTTGGAAAAATCTCTATTTTTTTTACCCTTACTAGCATTTTTATAATTTATTCATCATCGTCATCTCATAAAACACAGATATAGAGAATTTTTACATTTAACCCGAAGCTAATAGCTTATCTGCAGGAAATATAGATTAGCATTCATACAGAAAAAGTTACGACAGTAATATGTACATAAAATGTTTTGACAGTATCTCATATATCGAAATATCATAGAACAATTCAAATTACATATTTGATAATCAAACTCTGCACAACAGTTAAAACATATTGTGCGAAATGAGTTTGGATAGGCGGCAGTCCGTCGGATGGGACGTTAAGCCGTGACTCCGTGTGCGGGAGAGCCATACCCTGTGCACGTTTAAGAACCCACTGGATGGCCATAACGGGAGGCTACCATCTGTCTCCCAACAGCTGTTTCAGTGGGTTCCCTCCCCCAACCTTCCCTAAGTCTTCAGGAGCCTTGTGACCTGGCCATTTATCTCAATATATGAAAAAAAGTGCAGCTCACAGGTAAACGGGTAGCCATAATCCTCCCCACGTCAGAAGTTTCATCAAACACCGCAATTTCCTCGCTCAGATAATCGAACTATTCAAATCACTTCTTACCCACCAGAGTTCCTCGGATACAATTGGTCAGTCATGTGTAACTTTATAGAAAAATAAAATTAACTGTGTTCTTAGGTGCACAAAAAACGTAAAGGTACAAAAATACTTTTATTAAACAAAATTATTTATCACTTAAGGTAACATTTAAAACATTTATTAATTTTTTGTATATACTTTTATTAGTTTTGCACAGTTTTCAAATTTAGTTAATCATTTTAACTTCCTAAACAAATTTTTCCTTTTTGCGTAGCGACATGATAGTGACATGTGATGTCATCCATTTGATGTAGTAATTTCCTGTATAGTTTAACATCGGATGGCATCACTCAACCATATTTCCATCTTCTCACGAGAACAAAAGTGAAGAATGCGGGGAGGGGGGCAAGAAACAAAACGTGAGAATGCGTGTCCTCTGGGAGAATGTGATTAACTTCCTTGAAATTGAACAATTGAAAAATTAACCTTCGTGTCAAAAATTAACCATAGTGTTCGGATACTTTTTTGAGCGACTGTAGGTGGTCATATTATTTTGATACTAGATCGTGTGGGCTCACTCACGGAAATATTGAGCGTGTGCAGTTACCGTTCACAGCAAACTGGAGCGTCTGCAGTAACTGCACACGCTCCAGTTTGCTGTGAACGGTAACTGGAGCGTGTACAATTGCTGTACACGCTCCAGATATTTTTCCTGAATTCTGTAATCACGTGACATGAAGGGTTGCCAGATAACTAATTTCTAAAAAAAATCGTTGCCAGATATTTTTTCTGAATTCTGTAATCAACCATAGTGTTCGGATACTTTTTTGAGCGACTGTACGTTGAAGCATAAAAGAATTTCGATCTTCCCTCCCACTTTGGTATTTGCCTTTGTTCTGGCTTGTGGCAACAACTGCTGGCTATTTTTTCGAATTTCCCCACCGAATTACAAAGAGAAAAACTTTCAGATACGTTGATGACGTTTCAACAATTCTTGCAGATCATTTTTCCCATTGGACACCATTTTAACTATTAAACATATTTTAGTCGAATGTCAGTGTTTTAACTTCGAACGTCAGTTTTATTTTAGTTTTCATAATTTTATGTCCGATCCTCTTATACTCGGACACCTTTCAACTGATCATTGTGTTTTACCGACAGTTTTTACCTTTTTGAAACATTGTGGTTATTTTAATCGACTTTGATTTTACCTTGTATTTTTTATGTCTGACCCATGCTTTACACCTGGGTTGTTTTTGTACTATATACATCTTGTTGTTTTTGTTCTATTTACATCTTGCTGTTTTGTTCTATTTACATCTTGTTTTTTACATCATTCATAATATATATAATACGTATGAATATATAATGCAATGAATATGGAGCGTGTGCAGTTACCGTTCACAGCAAACTGGAGCGGTTGCGGTTAATGTTCACAGCACTTTGGATCGTGTGAGTTCACAAAGACCTGGATCGTGTGGGCTCACTCACGGAAATATTGAGCGTGTGCAGTTACCGTTCACAGCAAACTGGAGCGGTTGCGGTTAATGTTCACAGCACATTGGATCGTGTGAGCTCACAAAGACCTGGATCGTGTGGGCTCACTCACGGAAATATTGAGTGTGTGCAGTTACCGTTCACAGCAAACTGGAGCGTGTGCAGTAACTGCATACGCTCCAGTTTGCTGTGAACGGTAACTGGAGCGTGTACATTTGCTGTACACGCTCCAGATATTTTTCCTATAATTTTTATATTATTTTATATATATTTTATGGCTCAGTAGTTCATGCGCCATAAAACCCCAAACAACCAACTTCCCATTGGATGATCATTCAATCCCGTTTGCTAATAATTCAACCCTATTTCATAATCATTCAACCCCCATTGGATGATCATTCAACTCCATTTGGAATATCATTCAACCCCCATTGGGTGATCATTCAGCTCCATTTGGAATATCATTCAACCCCATTTAGAAGTTCTTTTTCTTTTAATTTCTTAAAATATCGATCCAAGCTAATCTCAACGAAATTCAGAAAATCTACTCACTGCCAGAGAGTTGAGAACTAGAAAGCGGCAGGAGTGAATCCGGATTATTTTTCCCGTCTACGTAATCGAGAATCAAGCTGTTTTTGGATTCAATTGGGGAAGGAAAAGACTAAAAGACTGCAGAAGATGACCATCGCTTTTTGGAGATCGGAGGATGAAAATGGAAACCAATTGCAATCCATTGCAACATCATCGAAACTCAAATGAGAAATCCCCATTTTGATGCTAAATAATTAAATGCGTTGTTCTTTTCTTGAATTAATTATGTTACATTTAATTTCCATTTGTTTTCGGTACAGTCGCTCAAAAAAGTATCCGAACACTATGGTAGATTACAGTATTCAGAAAAAATATCTGGCAACGATTTTTTCAGAAATTAGTGATCTGGCAACCTTCGTGTCACGTGATTACAGAATTCAGGAATAATATCTGGAGCGTGCACAGCAACTGTACACGCTCCAGTTACCGTTCACAGCAAACTGGAGCGTGTGCAGTTACTGCACACACTCCAGTTTGCTGTGAACGGTAACTGCACACGCTCAATATTTCCGTGAGTGAGCCCACACGATCCAATGTGCTGTGAACATTAACCGCAACCGCTCCAGTTTGCTGTGAACGGTAACTGCACACGCTCAATATTTCCGTGAGTGAGCCCACACGATCCAGGTGTTTGTGAGCTCACACGATCCAATGTGCTGTGAACGTTAACCGCAACCGCTCCAGTTTCCTGTGAACGGTAACTGCACACGCTCCATATTCATTGCATTATATATTCATACGCATTGTATATATTAAAAAATATCCGAACATCATGGTTGATTAAAAAAAACAGAAAAAATATCTGGCAACGATTTTTTTAATCAACCATAGTGTTCGGATACTTTTTTGGGTGACTGTACAATCCCTAAACTTCATGTGCTTCTTTTAGCACCTCTTCAACTGCATGGTTGACTACAAATTCTTAATCCACCTCTGATTAAACTCTATTCTTCTGTAGCCCGAGTCTACAGCCAAAGAAATATTTAATCTTTTCCTGAATACGAAGAACCGACATAATGAATGCTGCAAAGTCTGATGGAAACATAATAACAATGCCTTTTAGGGAGGATTTAAAAAGAAAATGTTTCCAATACGATGCGACAGATGCCCATCTGTCAAACTGACGTTTTGTTTTTGCCATCAAAACTGCACAAAGGTCTCTTGAGTAAACTTACCGAGTTCTTAAACTTCTGAGTGGCAATTCTTCTTGCACAAAAGGTTAAAAGGTCAGGTAATAAGGACTCTGAACTCGTAAGGGAAGATTGGTTTATTTTACATCTGAGTGACACTGTTTTTGTGCACAATGGATTAAATGGCCATGTGACAAGGATACCAAGGGCTTAGAGAAAATTGGAGGCAGAAAGCTACTGGACAGCTTTTAGATGACGATGGGAGCATCCCCGTCCAGTCATCCTTCCCCGTTAAATTCAAGCGTGTCAAGCTTCTCCCATTAGATATGTGCGATATCACTTGGCATTTCGTTTATGATCATGGCGGTTGGCAATATCCTCATATTTTAGATTTCTATTCCAAATTTTTTATTGTTTCTGAGAAATTCAACAATAGAAACACACCGGTAAAGTTCTTTTGCCATAGAACAAAGCGCGCGCGGGGGGTATCTCAGTTGATAGCGCTTGTAATCTGATGTTCCCAAGTTCGAGTCTCATCTGCGACAGAGTTCTGAATTTTCTCAGTTAACTCGCGTTCTGACCTTTGTTAGAAAGGGAACACCGTTGGACTTGAAAAGCCGCCGTCCGTCAGATGAGACGTTAAGCCGTGGTACTATGTGTAAGCGACATATCCTGTTCACATTAAACGTAAACACGCTGGACGTCCTTAATGGTAGGCTTCTACCATCTTCTGTCTCTCCTCCAGTGGATACCCCAACCTTCTCTTAGCCCTCGGGGTCCTTGTGACCTGGGCATTACGCAAAAATAGGCCGATAAGAGATAAAACAACAGAACTCTGATCCGTGTTTCTCTATTGCAGGGTCAGCGTTGAGATTTATCTCCGCAAAATTCCCCGCCCTGCCCACGGTCAGTAGGGGACACCGATGGGCTTGGAAAGGCCGCCGTCAGTAAGATGGGACGTTAAGCCGTGACCCCGTGTGCGGGAGAACCACACCCTGTGCGCGTTAAAGAACACGCTGGATGGCCTTTGCGGGAGGCTACCATCTGTCTCCCAACAGCTGTTCCAGTGGGTCCCCTCCCTCAACCTTCTTTGAGCCTTCGGGGTCCATGTGACCTGGCCATTTAGCCCATGGTGTGCAAAAAAGTGCCGCTCAGAGGTAAAACAACCCACCCAACACAACTCTATTGCAGATTTTGGTCTAAGTTCTAAAACGTTATTCAATTATCGTTGGCTCAGTAAATATTATAAACGACCAAACGACTTTTGTCTGTTTTTAGGGGCCCTGACAATCTCCGCCGATTATGACTTCTTTCGTGGAATATTCTGTGACCTATTCCCCATTTCTGCCTTTCCCGTAATAGTCTTTCAGAAAAAAAAAACCTGGTTTTGAAAAAAGAAAGAAAAACCTGATATCTGCATTTTGCTTCGCTTAAAAAAGCGATAGGACCTATCTCTAACATTCCCCGGAACACATTACAGTCATTTTATTGTCGACAGCTTCACAATGCTCATTCTGCAAACCTCGCTATTTTAGGATTCGTTTTTATCAGCTTCCAACTTCCAGCTCCCTGAATGCACCTGCGATGACGAAGTGCCCTGAAAAACCTCGCCTTTGCTTCCAAATTTCGTTTTCTTTGCATCCGTTTACACCATTGCGCGCGTATTATATCTATTTCTAGATAATAGAGAATAAATCTTCTCACTCAGTGAAGCCAACGGGTGTCTTGGAGCGAATGATTCAGAAGACATCGAAGTCACCGGCTGCTGAGATGCAAGAGACAACATCTGTAATGGTGAGTCAAATGTTGTGAATTGCCTCGAATGGTAGGACACACGCTCGTAAATTTGTTTTTCCTTTTACTCAGAGTTGGGAGGGGGTGGCTCAATCGGTAGCGCGCCAGGCTCGTAATCTGCAGTTCCCAGGTTCGAGTCCCAGCTGGGTCAGCGTTGAGATTTATCTCCGCAAAAATTCCCCGCCCTGCCCACGGTCAGTAGGGGACACCGATGGGCTTGGAAAGGCCGCCGTCCGTCGGATGGGACGTTAAGCCGTGGCCCCGTGTGCGGGAGAGCCATACCCTGTGCACGTTAAAGAACACGCTGGATGACCTTGACGGGAGGCTACCATCTGTCTCCCAACAGCTGTTCCAGTGGGTCCCCTCCCCCAACCTTCTCTGAGCCTTCGGGGTCCATATGACCTGACCATTTAGCCCATGGTGTGCAAAAAAGTGCCGCTCAGAGGTAAAACAACCCAACGTTAAAGAACACGCTGGATGGCCTTGACGGGAGGCTACCATCTGTCTCCCAACAGCTGTTCCAGTGGGTCCCCTCCCCCAACCTTCTCTGAGCCTTCGGGGTCCATGTGACCTGACCATTTAGCCCATGGTGTGCAAAAAAGTGCCGCTCAGAGGTAAAACAACCCAACCCTTTTACTCAGATCTTACCTCTGTCAATAAAAGGGCTAGAGACGACTTACTCATCACTAGACCGTGCATATGACCAGAGATTTTGAAGTTCTGCCAAGGGGGAAAATTTTTTTTTACAACTTACGCCATCGACATAGGTTGGGCGGTATTTTTTTGCGGTATTAGTGGTATTTTTAGCGGTACTTCTTAGCGGTAATTTTCGCATTCAATGGGCAGGTTACAAGGACCCTGATGACTCAGAAAGAGTTTGGAGGAGGTTGGGTTGGGTTGTTTTACCTCTGAGCGGCACTTTTTTGCACACCATGGGCTAAATGGCCAGGTCACATGGACCCCGAAGGCTCAGAGAAGGTTGGGAGAGGGGACGCACTGGAACAGCTGTTGGGAGACAGATGGTAGCCTCCCGTCAAGGCCATCCAGCGTTTTCTTTAACGTGCAGAGGGTATGGCTCTCCCGCACACGGGGCCACGGCTTAACGTCCCATACGATGGACGGCGGCCTTTCCAAGCCCATCGGTGTCTTCTACTGACCGTGGGCAGGGCGGAGAATTTTGGTTTGGAGGAGGAGACTCACTGGAAAGCTATTAGAAGACACATGGTAGTCTTCCATCTGTTCCTAACAGCACCTAATGACTCTTTCCCGAAACCTTTCAAAACTCTGAAAATTGGAAAAATCAAAAGTAAATCTTCACATCCCAGTCTGTTGTATTCTTAAGAGCCATTCTTTTTGTTCTTTTTGCAATCTCGTATTTTAGATTAATCTACTCTACTGGCGAAATGTTCTCTCACACCCTATATTGCGTTGCTCTGACTATAAGGGAGCAGATATTAGACGCAGTAATCACTTCCCTTTAAAGTTTAATTATGAATCATATTTGGTCATTTCTACACTTAAATAATAAATACCCCCTCAAGCAGCTGCTTGCCCCAGAGGTCTGACAGGAGACTGTCAGTTTATATGCCACAGTAGAAGGTCTGAGAGGATGGCAGGACCTCAGCAGAAAAACGACACAAACAGCCATGCCTTACCCGGGGCCCGAACCCAGGTCCCGTAGAGCAGTAGCCAAGCGCGCTAACCACTCGGCCACGAGACGGCTCCATAAATTAAGGACCAACGCTATGTTATTCCAATGAGAAACTTATTTCGAAGCTCTATAACTTCTAAAATAAGATTTTGTTTTGAAAAATCTGATTGCAGATAAAGATCTCAATCAAATAAATCAATATCTCGATTTTCAACAATGTTCGTTCAGTATTTAATGAGTTATGGAAGTTTGAATATTTAGCGATAACAATGCCAGCCAGAAAAATTGACTTCAGAAGTTAATTAAAACTTAGTAATAAATATTGTATCAAAGTGTTTAATAAAATAAGTTTGTATTTTAGAATTTTGTGTAAAGAATTCTTTCACTATTCTTCAGTTTTGTATAAGTTTCTTAGCACTGGCATTGCTGTTCTTAAATACTCAAACTTCCATAACTCATTAAATACTAAACGAATATTGTTGAAAATCGAGATATTGATTTATTTGATTAAGATCTTTATCTGCAATCACATTTTCCAAGACAAAAAAACTTATTTTAAAAGTTATAGAGCTTCGGCGTTAGCTTCCCGTTAACATAGCATAGGTTTGTTCCTTAATTTATGGAAACCAGTATGGCTTACATTTCAATAAGCAACTGATCGGAACTTGCCATCGGTTACCATGTAATGGGTAATGCAGCGAATGTTTAGTCAAATATCTGTCATATAAAATCAATATTTACTAGGAACCTTCGATAAGAGAATGGAGATAGAGCAAAAGAATAATCCTAATTAGAAGAAATCTTAAGAAACTTATACAAAACTGAAGAATAGTGAAAGAATTCTTTACACAAAATTCTAAAATACAAACTTATTTTATTAAACACTTTGATACAATATTTATTACTACGTTTTAACCTACAGGTACAGCCTTAACTGGTATAGTGGTTAGGCAGCTAGCGACTGTTCCAGCAGGGCAAATTTTGTGTGTTGTGTTAACTCTAACTAAGGCAGTGGTCAGCAGTGACTTCGGTCGTAGTAGGGCATGTCCTTGTATGAGAAGGCCTGTATTAAGCTAGGAGTAGCTTCTAGTATTCTTCTCTGTCCTATATGTCGCAAATCAAAAAAAACATCTTCGTCTACACTTTGCTCTCTAGACCGACCCTTTTCTTTCTTAGATCTCCATTGCTTCTGTATGGGAACGAAAACGTTTTAACATTATTCTGAAAACTTCTGCTTAGAATGTGACTCTTTCAAAATAATTTCGGCAAGCAACCTCTCTTCGCACAACCTAATATTATTCGTCGAGAAATCGAGCCTCTCTGCTTTCCTTTCAGCACAAGAGTCCAGAATCCTTCTCACTTTCAATGAATAAATCGCTTCCTGTCAAAGTCTCAAAGATGACTCTGTCTCTTAGGACAAACATGGCACCGACAATAGCCCGAGAGTCACTTAAAAACATAACGTAAACACGCTGGATTTTAAGACAAAAATGTTCTTATTAACCTTAAAAAAGGCTAATAAGAACTTTTTTTTTTCTCTTAAAATTATGCTTTGAAGATATTGTTTTCTACTGATGGTTTTAGAAAGGAATCGCTCAGATAGGTAAAGATCAAGGCTCGTAATCTGCAGTTCCAATTTTCGAGTAACAACTGTACAGTCGCTCAAAAAAGTATCCGAACGCTATGGTTGCATACAAAATTCAGAAAAAAATCTGGCAACGATTTTTTTTTAGAAATTAATGATCTGGCAACCTTCGTGTACCGTACACGAAGGTTGCCAGATCATTAATTTCTAAAAAAATCGTTGCCAGTTGTTTTTTCTGAACTTTGTATACAACAGTAGCGTTCGGATACTTCTTTGACCGACTGTACCAGCGTTGAGGCTTCTCTCTTCTGACATCTACGCTGCTCCTGATGGGAAAAGGGACTTTGATGGGCTTGTAAAGACCACCGTCAGTTGAATGGGCCATTAGGCTGTAGTCCTATGCTCAGGAGACCCATATAAAGAACACGCTGGATGGCCCTTGACGAGATGTCCATCTGTCTCCTAACAGCTATTCAGTAGGTCTCTTCCACCACCACCCCCTTCATTGGGCCCTTCGGGTGGTATGACCCATATTTGGAGTGGTATGACCTAGAAATTTATCCAAAATTGTTTGATAGAAATGCAGCTCAGAGGTAAATCAACAACAACTGATGATTTTACATATGTTTCTTTCTCACTCACAAAACTAATTATCTTGGGAACCTTGCCCCAAGTGGCTTCCTGAGTAACTAGATCCACTGTTGACTTTCAAAATTCGAAATACGATTAGTGGCGTATCCAAGGGGCATAATCCCCCCATTTCAGGGCTTCGATATCATATATTTTACTGCAACTATATACGCTCCAGTTACCGTTCACAGCAAACTGGAGCGCGTGCAGTTACTGCACACGCTCCAGTATGAACGGTAACTGCACACGCTCAATATTTCCGTGAGTGGGCCCACACGATCTAGTGTCAAAATAATATGACCACCTACAGTCGCTCAAAAAAGTTCGACTCTTCAACATCATCTTCTCATTTCGTTATTGATTCCTTTAATCCAAACACGTTAAGTTTCATCAAATGAGCTCGAAAAGGGGCGGGGGTGGCTCAGTCGGTAGCGCGCCAGGCTCGTAATCTGTAGTTCCCAGGTTCGAGTCCCAGCTGGGTCAGCGTTGAGATTTATCTCCGCAGAATTCCCCGCCCTGCCCGCGGTCAGTAGGGGACACCGATGGGCTTGGAAAGGCCGCCGTCCGTCGGACGGGACGTTAAGCCGTGGCCCCGTGTGCGAGAGAGCCATACCCTGTGCACGTTAAAGAACACGCTGGATGGCCTTGACGGGAGGCTACCATCTGTCTCCCAACAGCTGTTCCAGTGGGTCCCCTCCCCCAACCTTCTCTGAGCCTTCGGGGTCCATGTGACCTGGCCATTTAGCCCATGGTGTGCAAAAAAGTGCCGCTTAGAGGTAAAACAACCCAACCTATGAGCTCGAAAAAAACCCTTTTTTTTAAATCTGATGCAAAAATTTATTCCTGACTCAACCGATATTACGGTAATTTTTCTTATTATTCATTTCGAATTTTTTTTCCGAAGCATTTGAACCTCAAGGCAACAGGAAAAGGTCTTCCAGTTCTTCGCTTGCCTCGAATTTCTTTGAAGTTTCACTGACTTTATGAAACATAATTCCTTCTGCTGAAATGTGACTTCACAACTGCGTATTTCAATTCTCTGCAGAATCCTGATTTTTCTCTTCTTCAGTTTTAATCATCTTGTTTCAACCAGACGACGATGAATTTCTGAAGACGTCGACTTTTACTGTTCGCCTCGTTTCTGGCTTATTCAATTAATTACGAGGAAGCCGAACTTCGATTCTTCAAAGAAGATTTGAAAACGAAGTTTGTCTTCTCCACAGAGATGGATTCTCCTCAACCGAATCAAGATTCTGGAATAAATCGTCTACTCAACTGACGTCAATTAGCATTATATATATATACAGTCGCTCAAAAAAGTATCCGAACACTATGGTTGATTACATAATTCAGAAAAAATATCTGGCAACGTTTTTTTTAGAAATTAGAGATCTGGCAACCTTCGTGTCACGTGACACGAATTTTGCCAGATCACTAATTTCTAGAAAAAAAATCGTTGCCAGATATTTTTTCTAAATTATGTAATCAACCGTAGGTGTTCGGATATTTTTTTGAGTGACTGTACACGCAAATGCTGCTTTTAAGAGTCCACACAACGTTATTCTAATATTTCTTCGACCGTCTTATTTAAGAATTTATGGATTTTAGAATTTAACTCTGACAGGTTCCTGTCAGACCTCTGTGGCAAGCAGCTGCTTGAGGGGGTATTTATTATTATTTATTTATTCCACTAAAGAAAAGGGTGTTTTCGATTTTTTGTTCGGTAGGTGTATATCAGATACAAGCTCAACTGGGTCATTTGTTAAACTCTGAAACATTAGAAGTCTCATTAAGTCATCGATTAACTGAAATACTTACCCCCCCCCCCCCACCAAAAAAAAATTCGAACGAAATGTTTTCTTTTTGTTGTGAAAAATAATTTTCCTTAATCTCGGCTGCATACTTATACTCTACAAAATTATAAGCTTAACCTCGTAACACACTGGATAACCCTGGCAACAGCTGCTATTCATTAAAAACAAGCCATTGGCTGTTTATATCCCAAATACTCAGCAAACACACCATCAAAGAATCGAGGGGGAAACACGCATATATAAAACAGCTTTTTGTGCAAGGTGAAAAAATATCCATGAATATTTATCAGTTCGAAGGATGCAATATTTATTTTTATGATGTAAGTACATTGCAGATATTAAAAACTTTATTTTTCGGCGTCTGTCAAATGTAGGAAACATCTCGTTCGAACAGGCATAAAATGAAACAAAAATGTGAACAAAAATTATCCTTTTCTAAATGTCCAAGGGACAATTTTTCGAACGCACTGAGATTTGCGAAGTGTACAGTCGCTCAAAAAAGTATCCGAACACTATGGTTGATTAGAGAATTCAGAAAAAATATCTGGCAACGATTTTTTTAGAAATTGATGATCTGGCAACCCTTCGTGTCACGTGATTACAGAATTCAGGAAAAATATCTGGAGCGTGTACAGCAACTGTACACGCTCCAGTTACCGTTCACAGCAAACTGGAGCGTGTGCAGTTACTGCACACGCTCAATATTTCCGTGATTGAGCCCACACGATCCAGGTCTTTGTGAGCTCACACGATCCAATGTGTTGTGAACATTAACCGCAACCGCTCCAGTTTGCTGTGAACGGTAACTGCACACGCTCAATATTTCCGTGAGTGAGCCCACACGATCCAGGTGTTTGTGAGCTCACACGATCCAATGTGCTGTGAACATTAACCGCAACCGCTCCAGTTTGCTGTGAACGGTAACTGCACACGCTCCATATTCATTGCATTATATATTCATATGCATTATATATATATTAAAAAATATCCGAACACTATGGTTGATTACAAAATTCAGAAAAAATATCTGGCAACGTTTTGTTTTTAGAAATTAGAGATCTGGCAACCTTCGTGTCACGTGACACGAAGGTTGCCAGATCACTAATTTCTAAAAAAATCGTTGCCAGATATTTTTTCTGAATTCTGTAGTCAACCATAGTGTTCGGATACTTTTTTGAGCGACTGTACAGCTAGTCAAAATTTGATGGGCCAAAGCTAAAAATTCGAAATTGCGAACTAAAGCCAATGGAAAAAAAAAATCCGAACCTGGTTCCAGTTTCGAAATTGAAATCTGTGATAGATAATAAGGAACTTGAAGTTTTTTAAGGCAACGAATTTTCTGTTGAATTCAACAAGTCCTTTTTGGTCGCTCTCCAATAACGAAGTGAAAATAATAATTAAAGTTCTTCAAAACTCGAACCATGGTTCTGAGATCGGTAAAAATTTACAATCTTGAATTTTTAAATCAGTGGTAAGAGGGGGATATTAGGATTTGACGGAGAAGTATTCGAGTTGTTACGTGGAGATCAAGAAATGTTAAATGCAAACAAAATGTAAATTGTTTAACTTTTGAAACGAGGTGGGGGGGGAAAAAGCGATTAGAGGTTCTGTATCGTGTCCCATTACAGATAAAGACTTGGAATTTTTAACGCAATACAGAATATCATAGGAGAAATAAGTGTACGACATTTGGGACTGGGAAGTCAAATATTTGAGGTTTTACAAGGGGCCGAAATCGGTTGAAAACTTTTCAGTTTATTGCAACAGTTTGTGTATCGATTAAGCTCTCGCCAACAAACAATGAGCTTCCGGGAAGGTGTAGAGTTTCTACGAATTATATCAGCCATTTGCGGAGTGTTTCGTACACTAGCTCAAAAAAATATCCGAACACTACGGTTGATTACAGAATTCAGAAAAAATATCTGGCAGCGATTTTTTTTTTTAGAAATTAGTGATCTGGCAACCTTCGTGTCTCAGAAAAAATATCTGGCAACGATTTTTTTTTTAGAAATTAGTGATCTGGCAACCTTTGTGTCACGTGACACGAAGGTTGGCAGATCACTAATTTCTAAAAAAAAAATCATTGCCAGATAATTTTTCCGAATTCTGTAATCAACCATAGCGTTCGGATACTTTTTTGAGCGACTGTAGGTGGTCATATTATTTTGATTCTAGATCGTGTGTGCTCACTCACGGAAATATTGAGCGTGTGCAGTTACCGTTCACAGCAAACTTGAGCAGTTGCAGTAACTGCACACGCTCCAGTTTGCTGTGAACGGTAACTGGAGCGTGTACAGTTGCTGTACTCGCTCAAGATATTTTTCCTGAATTCTGTAATCAACCATAGTGTTCGGATACTTTTTTGAGCGACTGTACTCAGAGATATACTCCGACAGAATGTCATAGTACGTATCTATTTTGTTTTTGATTCAGGTTTCCCAGCAAGCATTAAGAGGTTCCTAAGAAAACGACCTTTAGGAGTAATTTCTTTTCCCAGTTTTGAGTCTTGCCATCGCTTCATTTTGAAAAATTATCTCCCAGAAACGTTTGTCTTCGAGGCTTTGAACTTCTCGATAATTTCATCTCGATTGAATTATTTTACCATAGAGGAAGAGGCTTTCCCATTTCTTTAACAAATCTTTTTCTAATCACATTTTGCTTTGAAGCTTTCCAGCTCTTCGTGGATCGCTTCGAACATTTAGGAAGTTCTGAAATTCCATTTCTTTTGACAAACAGAATCGAAATAATTCTATCTATCAGATTAAATGTTTCGAATGGAATTTTTTATAAGTCTGCCTATATAGCATTTCATCCGTCTGAAGCACGTCATTTCCTTGATTTGTAACCTCGTTTGCATCGATTATTTCCTCCCCCCATCCCCCATCCCCCCCTCCAAGAGCTTCCGCTGGCAATATCACTTTTTTTTGTCGCTTTGAAGAATTCTATTAATTGATGAAAGTTCAAAATTATTTCCAGCAGCAAAGCGCAACTTATTTCAAAATTTCTTTCAGTCTTAATTTAAGTTTAATAGCGATTTTTATAACGAAGAGAAACATTTCTTTTGTCACTTTCTAAAAATATCTGGCAACGATTTTTTTAGAAACGAGTAATCTGGCAACCTTCGTGTCACGTGACACAGAGGTTGCCAGATCACTAATTTCTGAAAAAAATTGTTGCCAGATATGCTTCCTGAATTCTGTAATCGACCATGGTGTTCGGATACTCTTTTGAGCGACTGTACGTGACACGAAGGTTGCCAGATCACTAATTTCTGAAAAAATCGTTGCCAGATATTTTTTTCTGAATTCTGTAATCAACCATAGTGTTCGGATACTTTTTTGAGCGACTGTAGGTGGTCATATTATTTTGATACTAGATCGTGTGGGCTCACTCACGGAAATATTGAGCGTGTGCAGTTACCGTTCACAGCAAACTGGAGCGTGTACAGTAACTGCACACGCTCCAGTTAAATAAAATGTAATCAAAAAAACAATTAACCTCCAATCATTAGTTTTCTTTATCATCTTTGAGTCTTTAAAATTTGTGCTCCCCAGTTTTTCGTGTTTGAGTTTTATTATTTCACAGGGAAAAAACGTCGTCACATGGTCACATGATCATAATGAAGTCATAGGGAGTTTCTTCACCCTCTATTTCCACCCCCATACCCACGCCATCTGTGGCCTCACCTGTCATACCCCTTGATGAGAATGCAGCCACCATCGAACTTGGTTGGGTTGGGTTGTTTTACCTCTGAGCGGCACTTTTTTGCACACCATGGGCTAAATGGCCAGGTCACATGGACCCCGAAGGCTCAGAGAAGGTTGGGGGAGGGGACCCACTGGAACAGCTGTTGGGAAACAGATGGTAGCCTCCCGTCAAGGCCATCCAGCGTGTTCTTTAACGTGCACAGGGTATGGCTCTCCCGCACACGGGGCCACGGCTTAACGTCCCATCCGACGGACGGCGGCCTTTCCAAGCCCATCGGTGTCCCCTACTGACCGTGGGAAAGGCGGGGAATTTTGCGGAGATAAATCTCAACACTGACCCAGCTGGGACTCGAACCTGGGAACTGCAGATTACGAGCCTGGCGCGCTACCGACTGAGCCATCCCCGCCCCATCGAACTTGGTAAAAGCATTGACCATCAAAATTAGAAGCCATTTTCAGTCCGATCTCCTCAATTTTCGGGTTAACCAAGTTATCCTTAGACATACAGTCGTTCAAAAAAAAGTATCCGAACACTATGGTTGATTACAGAATTCAGAAAAAATATCTGGCAGCGATTTTTTTTAGAAATGAATAATCTGGCAACCTTCGTGTCACGTGATTACAGAATTCAGGAAAAATATCTGGAGCGTGTACAGCAACTGTACACGCTCCAGTTACCGTTCACAGCAAACTGGAGCGTGTGCAGTTACTTCACACGCTCCAGTTTGTTGTGAACGGTAACTGCACACGCTTAATATTTCCGTGAGTGAGCCCACACGATCTAGTATCAAAATAATATGACCACCTACAGTGGCTCAAAAAAGTATCCGAACACTATGGTTGATTACAGAATTCAGAAAAAATATCTGGCAACGATTTTTTCAGAAATTAATGATCTGGCAACCTTCGTGTCACGTACAGTCGCTCAAAAGAGTATCCGAACACCATGGTCGATTACAGAATTCAGGAAGAATATCTGGCAACAATTTTTTTCAGAAATTAGTGATCTGGCAACCTCTGTGTCACGTGACACGAAGGTTGCCAGATTACTCGTTTCTAAAAAAATCGTTGCCAGATATTTTTCCTGAATTCTGTAATCAACCATAGTGTTCGGATACTTTTTTGAGCGACTGTACAACAGGAAATGGTTTAAGCATTAGCATGAGTTCATCAGATTAAGTGTCTGACGCTACCGACTGATCCAACCTCCTCCCTTTTAAAGAGTAATGGATGAATCTTCCAGATCCCTCAGCTCCTTAAGGGGCTGAGGTTAGCTCAGTCAGTAGCGTACCACGCTCGTAATCTATAGTTCCCAGGTTCGAGTCCCACCTGTGCCAGCATTGAGATTTATCTCCGCTAAACTTCCTCCTTGCCTCCCAGTGAAAAGGGGGCAGTCAGTATCGCACTTTCATCAGATGAGACGAAAAGCCTTAACTCCGTGTGGGGGCGGGGGTGGCTCAGTCGGTAGCGCGCTAGGCTCGTAATCTGTAGTTCCCAGGTTCGAGTCCCAGTTGGGTCAGCGTTGAGATTTATCTCCGCAAAATTTCCCCGCCCTGCCCACGGTCAGTAGGGGACACCGATGGGCTTGAAAAGGCCGCCTTCCGTCGGATGGTACATTAAGCCGTGGCCCCGTGTGCGGGAGAGCCATACCCTGTGCACGTTAAAGAACACGCTGGATGGCCTTGACGGGAGGCTACCATCTGTCTCCCAACAGCTGTTCCAGTGGGTCCCCTCCCCCAACCTTCTCTGAGCCTTCGGGGTCCATGTGACCTGGTCATTTAGCCCATGGTGTGCAAAAAAGTGCCGCTCAGAGGTGAAACAACCCAACCCAACTCTGTGTGAAAGAGAGACATAACCTGTGCACTTTAAAGAACACGCTAGATAGCCAGGGCCCGACCCACGCATAAGCTAACTAAGCTACAACTTAAGACCTCAAAGAAATTTATGCATTACGAAAAATCAAAGAAATTTAATGCATTACGAAAATATTTTTAATTTTAATTCTATTGTGCAAACATTGTTCATCTTTACTTAGCAATTCTAGAATAATGTTTTCACCACATCAAGTCGCGTTTGTTTTTCAATGTTCCCCTCAATCAAAATAACTACATATATAACATATATATATTTCGACTCTCGAATTTTTGGGACCTCTTACATTTCAATAGCTTAGGGCCTCAGAACGTCAAAGTCCGTCCCTGTAGATGGCCTTGACAGGAGGTTCCATCTGTCTCCTAAAAAGCTGTCCAGTGGGTTGCCTTCCCCCAACCTTCGCTGAACCTTTGGAGTCCTTGTGACCTGGCATTTAGCCCATTATATGCAAAGAAAAACGTAAGTTCAGAGGAAAACAACAACGACCCATAACTCTTTATATTCTTAATGAATACTGCTGAAAATTCACGATTTAGATAGATTAGCTTTAGACCTTAAACTGCATTGTTTCATAAAATCCTTATTTTCAAAGTTAGGAAATTTTGAACATGCCTTTATTTTCGCATATGTACAGTCGCTCAAAAAACTATCCGAACACTATGGTTGATTACAAAATTCAGAAAAAATATCTGGCAACGATTTATTTTAGAAATTAGTGATCTGGCAACCTTCGTGTCACGTGGCACGAAGGTTGCCAGATCACTAATTTCTCGGAGGGAAAATCGTTGCCAGATATTTTTTCTGAATTCTGTAATCAACCATAGTGTTCGGATACTTTTTTGAGCGGCTGTAGGTGGTCATATTATTTTGATACTAGATCGTGTGGGCTCACTCACGGAAATATTGAGCGTGTGCAGTTACCGTTCACAGCAAACTAGAACATGTGCAGTAACTGCACACGCTCCAGTTTGCTGTGAACGGTAACTGGAGTGTGTACAGTTGCTGTACACGCTCCAGATATTTTTCCTGAATTCTGTAATCACGTGACACGAAGGGTTGCCAAATCACTAATCTCTAAAAAAAATCGTTGCCAGATATTTTTTCTGAATTCTGTAATCAACCATAGTGTTCGGATACTTTTCTGAGCGACTGTACTATCCCTTCACTGAGAAGTGAATGTAGAAAGATGATATATATAAAGAGAGACAGTGAATAATTTGACGGTAGATCTTTTGCGAGCTAGAGATCCAAAAAATCTCGTCTCCAGTGATCAGCGGATGCGTGAGCAATTCGTCGGAAACACCAGACGCTTAAACGATAGTTACTCTTTGAGTTTTCTTTCCTAGATTTCAATTTCATTTCTTGTCAGGAGGAGAAAAGATGTTGTTGTTGTTGTTGTTTTTCATTTGCGGCCACACTTCTGTTGTGTCGTCACCTCGAGAATTATTGTAAGCAGATTTGAATGGGTCGGAGATAGTTTTTCAGATCTCTGAGAAGCGACGACTGAAAGAAGGAAAAGAATTCAAGCAATCGACGTGAAAAAGAATAATAAAAACGATTTCGATTGAACGAGAACTCGATGGGAGAAGTGTTTTGTTTCCGTCGCTAAATTTAATCAGAATTTTTATGCGGAAATTGTTTCGTGCTTTACTACCAAAAAAAAATCACTTAAAGTCGTGGTCGTCGTATAAATAAAAAGGAACCTAAAGCAGTGATCGGTAGAATGTTGGACACGCTCACTGACAACCACAATTTATGATCCCAATTGTGTGAGGATTGAAGATTTCGTCGGCTTGTTCACACTTTTCATCCTTGATGGGGGGGGGGGGGGGGGCGGGGGTGGCTCAGTCGGTAGCGCGCCAGGCTCGTAATCTGTAGTTCCCAGGTTCGAGTCCCAGCTGGGTCAGCGTTGAGATTTATCTCCGTAAAACTCTCCATCCTACCCACGGTCAGTAGGGAACACCGATGGGCTTGGAAAGGACGCCGTTCGTCGGATGGGACGTTAAGCCGTGGCCTCGTGTGCGGGAGAGCCATACCCTGTGCACGTTAAAGAACACGCTGGGTGGCCTTGACGGGAGGCTACCATCTGTCTCCCAACAGCTCTTCCAGTGGGTCCCCTCCCCCAACCTTCTCTGAGCCTTCGGGGTCCATGTGACCTGGCCATTTAGCCCATGGTGTGCAAAAAGTGTCCCTCAGAGGTAAAACAACCCAACCCAACTCATCCTTGATGGCGGAAACACTTTTTAATGGGTTTGAAAAATTAGTCGTCCAGCAGAGGAGGATTAATGTTGCAACTCTGTGTTGAGGAAAGCTACATGTTGGACATGTTAATAAACGCGCTGGATGGTTTTAACATCAGGTTTCAAACTGTTTCTAACCGGTGTGGGTTGGCTGCTGTTCGGCTGTTTTACCTCTGAGCGGTACTTTTTTGCACACCATGGACTAAATGGCCAGGTCACATGGACCCCGAAGGCTCAGAGAAGGTTGGGGGAGGGGACCCACTGGAACAGCTGTTGGGAGACAGCTGGTAGCCTCCCGTCAAGGCCATCCAGCGTGTTCTTTAACGTGCACAGGGTATGGGTCTTCCGCACACGGGGCCACGGCTTAACGTCCCATCCGACGGACGGCGGCCTTTCCAAGCCCATCGGTGTCCCCTACTGACCGTGGGCAGGACGGGGAATTTTGCGGAGATAAATCTCAACGCTGACCCAGCTGGGACTCGAACCTGGGAACTACAGATTACGAGCCTGGCGCGCTACCGACTGAGCTACCTCCGCCCACCGGTGTGGGTTAGTTTCCTTCCATAGCACGGCTCCTGAGTTTTGATAATTGGTTAACTGTCCATTTAGCCTATTAGATTTATCTCCACAAAATTCCCCGCCCTGTCCACGGTCAGTAGGGGACATCGATGGGCTTGGAAAGGCCGCCGTCCGTCGGATAGGACGTTAAGCCGTGGCGTCGTGTGTGGGAGAGCCATACCCTCTGTGCACGTTAAAGAAAACGCTGGATGGCCTTGACGGGAGGCTACCATCTCTCTCCCAACAGCCGTTCCAGTGTATCCCTAACATTCTCTGAGCCTTCGGGGTCCTTGTGATCTGGCCATTTAGCCCATGGTGTGCAAAAAAGTGCCGCTCAGAGGTAAAACAACCCAACCATTTAGGTTATTACTTAACAGCAAACAACAAAGGAGCTTAAACAAGATTATCAGAGAAAATTATTTCTAAGAGACGACGACATGATTCCCAGAATTAAGAGGCTGATTCCAGAAGATGTGAGAAATGTCTCCCACAAATAAAAATTAATTCTTGGATGAAAAATTGATTCTTGGTGAAAGGAACCATGTCTTCCAGAAATAAAGATTGATCCTTGGAGAAGAAAACCATGTCTCTCAGAAATAAAGATTGATTTTTCCGAAAAAGGATCCATATCTCCCATAAATAAACATTGATTTTTTTTGAGAAGGGAACCGTGCCTTCCATAATTTATCTCTTAATTCTGTAAGATGCTGTTCATATCTGTACAGTTGGGTAAGTCGGCAGATACTTATTAAATACGAAACTTCCATTAAAGGTCGAAATTGTATATATGTAGTTTAAGAATTAGCCATTTTGATATCCGAACGTTAGATACAGGCGTTCAAAAAAGTATCCGAACACTATGGTTGATTACATAATTCAGAAAAATATCTGGCAACTATTTTTTTTTAGAAATGAGTGATCTGGCAACCCTCGTGTCACGTGATTACAGAATTCAGGAAAAATATCTGGAGCGTGTACAGCAACTGCACACGCTCAATATTTCCGTGAGTGAGCCCACACGATCTAGTATCAAAATAATATGACCACCTACAGTCGCTCAAAAAAGTATTCGAACACTATGGTTGATTACAGAATTCAGAAAAATATCTGGCAACGATTTTTTTTAAATAGTGATCTGGCAACCTTCGTGCCACGCGACACGAAGGTTGCCAGATCACTAATTTCTAAAAAAAATCGTTGCCAGATATTTTTCCTGAATTGTGCAATCAACTATAGTGTTCGAATACTTTTTTGAGCGACTCTACCTATGTTTCATGCTCCTGACCCATGCTGATTTCAAAACATCATTTATAATTCACAATTATAATTTAAACTATATTTTGTGTAATTTCAATAATATTACAGGTGCACTAGGTACAGTCGCTCAAAAAAGTATCCGAACACTATGGTTGATTACAGAATTCAGAAAAAATATCTGGCAACGATTTTTTTAGAAATTAGTGATCTGGCAACCTTCGTTCACGTGACACGAAGGTTGCCAGATCACTAATTTCTAAAAAAAATCGTTGCCAGATATTTTTTCTGAATTCTGTAATCAACCATAGTGTTCGGATACTTTTTTGAGCGACTGTACAAGAAATAGCCCCGAAAAATATCTAGGTCCTGTAGCTTTGATCAAGAGACGAACACCAAATCACCGTTAATCAATAATTGCTAAAAGCACCTCCCGAGGAAAATATAATAGTTAAGAACCTTAACAAACTATCCAAGAATGTTTACAAAACATCTTTTGAGTGAACAAAACGCTGTAAATTCAAAAAAACTGTAAAACGTTTTTCGAGTTTTAAAATTTTCAAGTTACTTCACTCTTGTCTTGTTTCCCCAATCAATTTAGCTCATATTCAGTCTTGCCAAACGTCATTAAGCACGTGCTCAATTAGAATGTTAGTGCGTTTTATGCGGGTTTTTTTATATGGGAAAAAATATAAGGAATGACATTCGATTCTGTTTTTATATTTTTTCGATTTAAGATGGGTTGGGTTGTTTTACCTCTGAGCGGCACTTTTTTGCACACCATGGGCTAAATGGCCAGGTCACATGGACCCCGAAGGCTCAGAGAAGGTTGGGGGAGGGGACCCACTGGAACAGAGGTTGGGAGACAGATGGTAGCCTCCCGTCAAGGCCATCCAGCGTGTTCTTTAACGTGCACAGGGTATGGCTCTCCCGCACACGGGGCCACGGCTTGACGTCCCATCCGACGGACGGCGGCCTTTTCAAGCCCATCGGTGTTCCCTACTGACCGTGGACAGGGCGGGGAATTTTGCGGAGATAAATCTCAACGCTGACCCAGCTGGGACTCGAACCTGGGAACTGCAGATTACGAGCCTGGCGCGCTACCGACTAAGCCACCCCCCTCCCCGATTTAAGATGGACAAAACGTCGAAAGCAAAGGAGGTTCAGTTAAGCGAAAACTCAAATCTGAATCTTTGATTCCTTGTAAATTGTTTCTGTCGGATGAGAAGTATAGCCATGGTTCAGTCGTGCAGGAAAGCCACACCACATGCACATTAAATAGCACGCTGGATAGCCTTGACGGGAATCTTTAATCTGTCTTCTAACCGCTGTAAAGTGGATCCCCTTCCCCATCTTTCACTAGGCCCTCGAGGTCTTTGTGATCTGACAATTTAGTCCACAGCGTGCAAAAAAAGTGCCGCTCATAAGAAATCCAACCCGAACTTTCAAACAGACCATATATTCTGCATCAAAAAAATTGTCATTCAAAAATAAAAGAATCCTAAAAAAAGCAGCCGATAGCTGATTTTAAGCGAGTTCAATGAATAGGGAGGCAATTTGTGACGTCTTATCACAATTATTAAGCATCAGAGAAAAGTGTGCTTCTAAAATACATTTTACAAAATGAAAAGAGAAATTCTAGATAACTTCCATCTGTTCTACTAATAAATCAGCACTTTGATGTCGATTCAAATTTTAGAGGAAAAATTGTCTCTAGCCGAGTGGGATACGAACCCACGACCTCCTGACAACATGTCAGGTGCTCTGGACCACTGAGCCCCATATGTTGTCAGGTGCTCTGGACCACTGAGCCCCAGATGTTGTCAGGAGGTCGTGGGTACGTATCCCACTCGGCTCGAGACAATTTTTCTTCTAAAATTTGAATCGACATCAAAGTGCTGATTTATTAGTAGGTATTGAATAGTCGAGCCGTCCCATGGCCGAGTGGTTAGCGCGCTTGGCTACTGATTTACGGGACCTGGGTTCGAGCCCCGGATAAGGCATGGATGTGTGTATCGTTTTTCTGCTGAGGTCCTGCCATCCTCTCAGATCTTCTACTGGGGCATATAAACTGACAGGCTCCTGTCAGACCTCTGTGGCAAGCAGCTGCTTGAGGGGTATTTATTTATTTTTATTATTGAATAGTCGAGTTTATTTCATCGTTCCATCTGTTCACTAGATCAAAAGAAATTCCACGGTAGTGTCTGATTCAGTGACAAATATAACGATGATCTCCTAACTCTTCCGAACTGATTTTTGATTCCACCCAATGGCCCTTTAAAGGAAAGAGGGAAAAATGTAATATAAAGATATCTTAACATTTTCGACTCGGTCATAAATCACAGAAGGCGATTTCATATTTCGCCTATTAGCTATTTCCTTTTGAAAAGCGTTGCCCAAACATCATTCTTTTCAACGATACATTTTGCAAGCAATCATCTAGGATTCGGAAATGGCCCTAAGTCTGTCCTTTACAGAGACCAATCTTTCGCCTTCGATACTTCGGTGTCACATAAAAATCACGCCAACCGAGAAACCTTTCTTCTGTGGTCGCGATTTTCACGGATCGTTATCTCCTCTTTACCCCACGTGTCTCGGATTGATACGTTTTTCGAAGTGCTTCTCGTGTTTCCCAAGGCGAAGGTCTTTTTGCGGTTCGAAGCGTCTGTCATGGTCTTCTTATGTTATTCTCTCTCTCTGTCTCGTGCAGTTTTCTCACATCATTTGTGAAACGTCCTCTCGTGTTGTTCTTTTTCAACATTTTCTCGAAACTAATGGATCCTGAAATCGAAGCGGGAGGATCAGATTTCAAAAAAACGATATTGCGAATTACTCAGAGGGACTTTTTCTTGAGGAACTTGACAAACATTTGAAAATTGTGAACAAGATTACTGTTCTTCTGGAATTGTTCCAAGAGCAAATAAAGGAAAAATAAATGTTTTAAAATTAAGAATTTTTGTCATAGGCATTGAAATGAATAAAAAAATTTAATTTATGGATTTAATAAATAAAAAAAATGTAAATAAATACCCCCTCAAGCAGCTGCTTGCCACAGAGGTCTGACAGGAGCCTGTAAGTTTATATGCCATAGTAGAAGGTCTGATAGGATGGCAGGACCTCAGCAAGGGACCTGGGTTCGAGCCCCGGATTAGGCATGGATGTGTGTGTCGTTTTTCTGCTGAGGTCCTGCCATCCTCTCAGATCTCCTACTGTGGCATATAAACTGACAGGCTCCTGTCAGACCTCTGTGGCAAGCAGCTGCTTGAGGGGGTATTTAATTTTTTATTTTTTAATACACTATCAAAATATTAGAGAATTTCCATGTTCTGTCAATTGGAATCTAACTTTGAAGCTCTCTATAACTTCTAAAATATGCGTTTAATGAAAAAATGTTAATTAAGGTAAAGATCAGAGTTTAATTCCATTCAAATTTCGATTTTCAACAATATTCATTGTGTATTTATAGAGTTCTGGAAGCTGGAATATTTTCCAACGTTAATGCGTCTTAAGAATTCATCTTAAAAATTAATTGAAACTTAATAAATATTGTTTAAAACCATTAAATGAAATAAATGTGCATTTTGGAAGATTTTCAATATTAGAAAATTATGAATGATTTTTATAAAACGAGATAATATACATTTTTATAAAACAAGATAATGATTTTTATAAAACAAGATAATGAATATATTGTTAAATACTCCATTTTGCATAACTCTTCAAATACTGAATAAATATTATTAAAAATTAATATATAAATAGATTGGACTACGATCTTTAATTTATCTTCAGTTACATATTTTCCATTAAATGTATATTTTAAAAGTTATAGAACTTTGAAATTAGATTCGCATTGATAAAATATGGAAAAAATTTTTAATATTTGGGCACGGCAGTATGTATTTTTTTGATAGATGTTGATTCATTAATTCTTACATTTTCAGTTATTTTTATAATTTAAAAGTTTGCCAAGAAGGTAGTGTGCCAGGCTCGTAACCTGATGCTCCTAGGTTCGAGTCTCCTTTGCGTCAGTTTGGAGATTTTCTTTGCTAGCCTGCTCCATTGTGCTTGGAATGATCATTTAATTTTAATCCCATGTTCAGGGGGGCGGGGGGGGCTCAGTCGGTAGCGCGCCAGGCTCGTAATCTGTAGTTCCCTGGTTCGAGTCCCAGCTGGGTCAGCGTTGAGATTTATCTCCGCAAAACTCCCCGCCCTGCCCACGGTCAGTAGGGGACACCGATGGATTTGGTAAAGACCGCCGTCCGTCGGATGGGACGTTAAGCCGTGGCCCCGTGTGCGGGACAGCCATACCCTGTGCACGTTAAAGAACACGCTGGATGGCCTTGACGGGAGGCTACCATCTGTCTCCCAACAGCTGTTCCAGTGGGTCCCCTCCCCTAACCTTCTCTGAGCCTTCGGGGTCCATGTGACCTGGCCATTTAGCCCATGGTGTGCAAAAAAGTGCCTCTCAGAGGCAAAACAACCCAACCCACGACCAACTGACCTTGAAAGCTGAAACAAAGATATTCGGAAAAAATATATATATATTTCAACTGAAATGGAAGATTAGAGAAACATTTAAAACAGGAATGACAGTGACAGAGCGTGCCTTGCATGCGAGGGAGACAATCAGAAAAACGATGAATGAGTTCCTTATATTTCTGATAATGAAACAAAAATATGATATAAATAATCATACCCTTGCAAAGATGGTTTGAGGCCTACAACCCATAGCTGCCGCAGATCCTGGGGTATGGGGGTATGGAATATTTCACCCCCTCCTCAAAGAGGTAGAGAAGTCTTTGGATTATTTTTTTAAAAAAAGGAGAGTCCCGCCCAATTCATGAACAGACATTTGATCAACGCTAGAGATCTAATCGTCCTTTTTTTTATGTTATTTTCATTGTTTCATTTCGTCTATAACATTGGATCGTGTGAGCTCACAAAAACCTGGATCGTGTGGGTCCACTCAGAAATATTGAGCGTGTGCAGTTACCGTTCACAGCAAACTGGAGCGGTTGCGGTTAATGTTCACAGCACATTGAATCGTGTGAGCTCACAAAAACCTGGATCGTGTGGGCCCACTCACAGAAATATTGAGTGTGTGCAGTTACCGTTCACAGCAAACTGGAGCGTGTGCAGTAACTGCACACGCTCCAGTTTGCTGTGAACGGCAACTGGAGCGTGTACAAATGCTGTACACGCTCCAGATATTTTTCCTGAATTCTGTAATCACGTGACACGAATGTTGCCATATCACTAATTTCTAAAAAAAATCGTTGCCAGATATTTTTTCTGAATTCTGTAATCAACCATAGTGTTCGGATATTTATTTGATCGACTGTACCTACACTGCCTGTGGGCAGCCTCCTTCCAGGCGAACCCCTCAACAAAACATGTTGACGTAACACATTGCAGTTTTTCACACGGGACATGCCCAACAGAGGCGCGCGCACCACTACATTCGCATTCGAAGGGATTTCTGTGTTTTTCACGAGATTCAGATCCCTCCAATTTCCTGGAAACTGCTGGTCCCAAATTTTCGCACCCAGATTTCCATCATGCTGTTCTGTGTTGTATTAAAAAAACTAAAGTCCCGTCCCGTGGCCGAGTGGTTAGCACGCTTGGCTACTGATCTAAGGGACCTGGGTTCGAGCCCCGGAATTTAGGCATGGATGTGTGTGTCGTTTTTCTGCTGAGGTCCTGCCATCCTCTCAGATCTCCTACTGTGGCATATAAACTGACAGGCTCCTGTCAGACCTCTGTGGCAAGCAGCTGCTTGAGGGGGTATTTATTTATTTTTTTAAAGTCCCAACCTTTAACCGAATTCGATTTCAAATTTCGGCTAGCCCCCCAATTTGTGAATTTAGTAAATGACAATAACAATTTGTTATAACAGTTATTAAACGTTTTAAAATTTTGAGATGGATTCTTATATTTTATGCAATTGTAAAATCATTCGGCTTCCATAATTAATGATATTATTTAAGACATTAAAATAGACATATCTGAAAAATCCAGTTCAGACTTAATTAAGGTCTTCAGTTGATCGCTAGTGGCATTTTTTCGTAAGGAGCTTATGTTCCAAAATGGGGAGCTTTCAATGTGACTTTCCATTTACATATAAAGGGAGTGTGGCAGTAGTTTTGATAATATAGCGCAGGCCCGAGTCTAGAAAAAAAAGGATGGGGTGGGGACGTCAAACGACGTCATCGAGACGAAAAAAAGGTAAAGAGCAGGACCACAAGAATGTATTTCATTGCAATGTAACATTGAATCCTTCGTTTTAGGAGCTTTAAAAAATTTTCTTCGAAAATACTTGAAATATGCACAAGTTTAATAATTTTTGACCTCCATTATCCTTACTGGAATTCTCAAAGGGGGAGGAAGCCCTTTGCCTCTCCCCCCCCCCCCCCTGATCCAGCTCTGATAGTGTACAGTCGCTCAAAAAAGTATACGGACACTATGGTTGATTACAGAATTCAGAAAAAATATCTGGCAACGATTTTTTTTAGAAATTAGTGATCTGGCAACCTTCGTGTCACGTGACACGAAGGTTGCCAGATCAATAAGGACACAGCAGTAAGGTTCACAGCAAACTGGAGCGTGTGCAGTAACTGCACACGCTCCAGTTTGCTGTGAACGGTAACTGGAGCGTGTACAGTTGCTGCACACGCTCCAGATATTTTTCCTGAATTCTGTAATCACGTGACACGAAGGTTGCAAGATCACTAATTTGTAAAAAAATCGTTGCCAGATATTTTTTCTGAATTCTGTAATCACGTGACACGAAGGTTGCCAGATCACTAATTTCTAAAAAAAATCGTTGCCAGATATTTTTTCTGAATTCTGTAATCAACCGTAGTGTTCGGATACTTTTTTGAGCGACTGTACGTGTCGTTGTCTTGATATTTTTTCCAGTTGACTGTTTATGCGAATATGTTGGCATTCAATTTTTTTGACACCCTTCCGTGTGATCCCTTCAAAAGCATTTCATTGGAAATTCTGACGTATTCTGAAATGCGTCCTTTTTAAGGCAAGTGGTACAATGGCTTCAAGGTGGCTTTTGTATAAGCTGTCATGTCCGAGCGAGGAGGGAAATGGTGGCAATGCTTCGATGGACCTGAATTGATACCTTTATAAAGAGGAAAAGGTGAAAATGTTATTAAAACTACGAGACTACGAAATCTGCAGGAAAGGAGTGTCAGTTTAGTAAGGAAAATTTCATTCTCATGAAGAGACCGACATTTTCTGTTGATATACGATGCGTTCCGGTTTTAATAACGCCAGAAACTGATTAAAAAAAAGACTTTGAGAAGATGAACTTTTGCTGTGTTAGAGCAAACGCTTTCAATAGCTCGAATGCGCAAGGCTCGCAGTAAATACTGCAGATGTTTGGCTGCCCATCTGGGTGTTGCTCGCGTGGCAATAAATGAAACATTTAGTTTCGAACTCTTTATTTCTCGCGTCATCAGATGAACTTCATATCAAAAAGTAAAAATTTCATTTTCTTAAAGCAGATGAGTGTTTCATAACACATTATTTTACTTTATAACTCAACGTTAGAAAAAAAAAACTCGCGTACTTACGAAAACAGAGCTTTACCCGAAAACTGCACAGAAACTTCGCTTGATTTATTTCTGAATGACACGATTTTGTACAGTCGCTCAAAAAAGTATCCGAACACTATGGTTGATTACAAAATTCAGAAAAAATATCTGTAGCGTATACAGTAACTGTACACGCTCCAGTTACCGTTCACAGCAAACCGGAGCGTGTGCAGTTATTGCACACGCTCAATATTTCCGTGAGTGAACCCACACGATCCAATGTGCTGTGAACATTAACCGCAACCGCTCCAGTTTTCTGTGAACGGTAACTGCACACGCTCCATATTCATTAAATTAATCAATTAGGTGAAATTAGGGATCCTGCAACCTTCGTGTCACGTGACACGAAGGTTGCCAGATCCCTAATTTCTGAAAAAAATTCGTTGCCAGATATGTTTTCTGAATTCTGTAGTCAACCATAGTGTTCGGATACTTTTTTGAGCGACTGGACCTTCTCTGGAGATCTTTTGACCTTTCCCTTTAGCCCATTTTGTATCGGGGGAGGGAATTCTTCCATAAATAAAACACAACGCCGCAGGTATTCAAGGTTAGTAAAATCCAATTTCCTGCCTAAATTAAAATTGATCCAATCCCCCCCTCTAAAAGGTCAGGAAATAAATGCACATCCTCTTGATTCAATTGTATGATTCTTCCCCCACCCTTTCTTAACGGTTCGACAACTGGAATGAACCCTTCCCTCCACGTAATAACCCAGGATCGAGTCCCAGCTGGGTCAGCGTTGAGATTTATCTCCGCAAAATTCCCCGCCCTGCCCACTGTCAGTAGGGGACACCGATGGGCTTGGAAAGGCCGCCGTCCGTCGGATGGGACGTTAAGCCGTGGCCCCGTGTGTGGGAGAGCCATACCCTGTGCACGTTAAAGAACACGCTGGATGGCCTTGACGGGAGGATACCATCTGTCTCCCAACAGCTGTTCCAGTGGGTCCCCTCCCCCAACCTTCTCTGAGCCTTCGGGGTCCTTGTGACCTGGCCATTTAGCCCATGGTGTGCAAAAAAAGTGCCGCTCAGAGGTAAAACAACCCAACCCAATCCCTCCCACGTACCTTGACGGGAGGCTACCATCTGTCTCCCAACAGCTGTTCCAGTGGGTCCCCTCCCCCAACCTTCTCTAAGCCTTCGGGGTCCTTGTGACCTGGCCATTTAGCCCATGGTGTGCAAAAAAAGTGCCGCTCAGAGGTAAAACAACCCAACCCAATCCCTCCCACGTACCTTGACGGGAGGCTACCATCTGTCTCCCAACAGCTTGTTCCAGTGGGTCCCCTCCCCCAACCTTCTCTAAGCCTTCGGGGTCCATGTGACCTGGCCATTTAGCCCATGGTGTGCAAAAAAGTGCCGCTCAGTGGTAAAACAAACCAATCCAATCCCTCCCACGTAAAGAAATTTTAAATAAGATTCTAGAATTTATAATAATTTTATCCGTTTAAAAACTTATCAAGAGTTATACTTTTTTTAAATCTTGATATCCACCAAAACTAGCAATCATTTCAATAAAAGAATTCTTTGCGAATTATTCATCAACTGTTTCGTATTCCAGCATCCGAATCCTTTCACGAAGATCCCATCTCTCATCCTCCAATGACGTTTTGTAAAGTTAGCTGATCTTTAAAATTTCTTTTTCTCAAGCTGGAGGAATATCGAAAAACCAGCCGCTACGTTGTGCTGCGAGAGCTGATTATTTCCTACATATTTCCTTCCAGTGAGATGCTACGTCATTACCTAATCAGCTTATGATATTAAATCTAATCCTCAGGTATGGCAAAACTCAAACACAGTGTGACAAAAAACGACAAACTAGTTTAATTCTCACTGGAGACGGTTTGTTTGACAGATCAGCAGAAAAATCAGGTGAAGAATATTCCCTTAGTCAAAGCATAAGAATGAAAAATCACAGATTAAATACCTTTATTCTTTATTGGATCGGTGGAGACTTACTGTCATTCTACGCTAAAAGTTGTGCATTTCTCTTGAAGAATACGTTAAAAGGATTTTCATTTTCATGCTTATTTCCATTTTGTTTATTTATCATTATTCTTGTTTCATCATTTCTAAATTAATCTTCACAACTCCTTCTCTCTGTACAGTACTCTTCAAAATGAATTGTGACATTTACATGTTATTTGAATTTCAAGCTTCGTCAAAAATCTCGAACTGTGATGTGTGATGTGATAAAATGTGATGGGAAGGTTAGAAACCCTTCAACAATGGGCATCCTGCTATCCTAATCACGAACTGTGAGAAATAGTATTGGATAAAAATTGAATATCTCAGAAAAAAAAGGAAACTATTCTAATCCCGATTTTCAATAAATATTCTTTGCGATAATTAATTGTAATGTTTGATGAGTTGTGGAAACTGGGCTTAGCAATCTACCTTTTTAAATCCCCCAGCTTTAATAATTCTGAATTTATGTATTAAGTGAATATTATTACAATGGATTATTTAGATAGATTCGGTAAGATTTCCTCTAGAAATGTGTTTTTTATGGAAATTTTTTTCTTAATGTTAGGGAGCTTTCAGTGTGATTTTCGGTGGAAGTGTCCCAATACCTGATGTTGCAGAGGGGTATAATTCGGGGAGAGACAGAATAGTAAAAAATAAATTGAATGGTAAAGATCACTAAAACGGACGATGATGCGCCAACCGATTCTAATATCATGATTTCGTCACAAGGGATATTGTCGGGGAGAATATAAGAGAGGAAACATTAAATTGAAAGCACTGAATGTAAGCGTTTGATCGTTGTGTGTTGGGGAGGGTACAGTCGCTCAAAAAAGTATCCGAACACTTTGGTTGATTACAGAATTCAGAAAAAATATCTGGCAACGATTTTTTGTTTTTTTAGAAATTAGTGATCTGGTAACCTTCGTGTCACGTGACACGAAGGTTACCAGATCACTAATTTCTAAAAAAATCGTTGCCAGATATTTTTTCTGAATTCTGTAATCAACCATAGTGTTCGGACATTTTTTGAGCGACTGTAGGTGGTCATATTATTTTGATACTAGATCGTGTGGGCTCACTCACGGAAATATTGAGCGTGTGCAGTTACCGTTCATACTAGAGCGTGTGCAGTAACTGCACACGCTCCAGTTTGCTGTGAACGGTAACTGGAGCGTGTACAGTTGCTGTACACGCTCCAGATATTTTTCCTGAATTCTGTAATCACGTGTCACGTGACACGGTTGCCAGATCACTAATTTCTAAAAAAAAAGTTGCCAGATATTTTTTCTGAATTCTGTAATCACCCATAGTGTTCGGATACCTTTTTGAGCGACTGTACATCAAACAGAGAGTTCATTCCCCCCCCCCCCCACACACACACACTTGCTTAATGCATCAGCTTTGCCATCTCATTAGCTGACTCAACATGTAATGTTTGCTCCTCCATTAGCACTTTTTTCCTCACCTAGGGCAATGAACTGAAAACGTTCTCCGTTTTGCATTATTTTCTTCCTACCCGTAATTTCTAAACTTCACAAATGGAATTTTAATCACAGGAGACGAAACCAAATATTCTTTAGCAAAGATATCCTCTTGTGCAGAAATTCGATTTATAACTCGCTGCTAAGACTACAAAATAAAAAAAAAAACCAACTTTCCTATTCAGTGTTTCTTTTACATCAACGTCTAGATTTAAGATTATTGTGTTCAGTAGCATTTTGTTATAACAAAATCATGACAAAATTATATTTAAAAAAAACCTGTTGATTCCACACGGATGGGGCGACTCTCCGGAGTTCGATCAGCCCTTGTGTGTCTCGATCAGTTATGGGGGGATTGTTTTCACCCCTCTTCTGAGAGTGTTAGATGAGTTTCAAACCCTGTGCGAAATCCTGCTGCTTTTCCCAAAGGAACTTCATCCACATGCCAATCAAGTAACAGCTAAAATTACATTTATTTCGATAAACAATTTGTTTGACAATTATGTTTTATGTTCAATTAACTTTTGAGGTAAATTGTTATGATCTGCAGCACTGCTGTTAATCGTTTTAACTTCCGTAACACTTTAAATATTGGATCAGTATATTTGGATCAATTTTGTTGAGATGGTCAATTTATTTTCAGTCGCATTTTTCCTCAAAAAAACTTATTTTGGAAGTTGAATGTGACTTTACCTTCTTAAAGCATGGAAGGGTTTCAATACTTTAGTTAACATAGTGTGCTTATCTATACACACGCACATATATGTCAGATTTCAAGACAGAGGGAGGATGAAAATACCCCCATTTCCCCTTTTAAATAAACTGTCTTGACTCAATTCAGATAGGGGGTGGCTCAGTCGGTAGCGCACCAGGCTCGTGATCTGCAGTTCAAGAAGATTCCTTCTGCATTTCCGATGGCGAAGCTTTCCAGCAGATGGCGGTCGTCAAAGAGGAAGTTGCAAATGCTTTGAGGAGCAGCAGGCCTCCTTCTACCGACAGGGCTTGGATCAACTGATCTACCATTAAAAAAATAAATAATAATACCCCCTCAAACATGCCATAGTAGAAGGTCTGTGAGGATGGCAGGACCTCAGCAGAAAAACAGCACAAACAGCCATGCGTTACCCGGGGCTCAAACCCAGGTCCCTTAGATCAGTAGTCAAGCGCGCTAACCACTCGGCCATCTCAATAAATCTGGTGACTCTATGAGAAAAAATAATGCACTTATGTGGCGATATTTCCCCTATATTGTCTTTTGTGTCATTACCTCCTCTCTGCAGAAATAAAATAGGTAATCTTAATTTCTGACTTACCCTTGTATTTATTGTTGATTATATATACGACGATACGTAATCTCGCAAATGAAGTTTTCTTAATACGAAAAACTTTGTTATTCTTCACTCACTGTTAATAGGCCGGGGGTGGCTCAGTCGGTAGCGCGCCAGGCTCGTAATCTGTACTTCCCAGGTTCGAGTCCCAGCTGGGTCAGCGTTGAGATTTATCTCCGCAAAATTCCCCGCCCTGCCCACCGTCAGTAGGGGACACCGATGGGCTTGGAAGGGCCGCCGTCCGTCGGATGCGACGTTAAGCCGTGGCCCCGTGTGCGGGAGAGACATACCATGTGCACGTTAAAGAACACGCTGGATGGCCTTGACGGGAGGCTACCATCTGTCTCCCAACAGCTGTTCCAGTGGATCCCCTCCCCCAACCTTCTCTGAGCCTTCGGGGTCCATGTGACCTGGCCATTTAGCCCATGGTGTGCAAAAAAGTGCCGCTCAGAGGTAAAACAACCCAACTCACTGTTAATACCGAAACTTCAATTATCTGTCGTTTTTTTCTATGCAGCAGTGTCGGATAATTTTGCTTCAACTTGTATTTTTCATAGTTTTTTGAATTTGCATTTGTATTTATTTCACCTTATCTGTTTCACTTGCTGCTAAAGCAAATATCGATAGTTTTTTAAGTAAAAATCTCATTTGTTGTTTTCAGATTCCACTCCGAACGACAATGAACGGAGAAAACATCCTCCTCTGTTGGGGACTTCTGCTCTGCATCATTTCCGTGGGGGCAGTGGACTATGGCATCGAGAGGTAAGGATTCTGCTCTTCCGCATCACAATTTCTAGTTGGCACAGTCGCTCAAAAAAGTATCCGAACACTATGGTTGATTACAGAATTCAGAAAAAATATCTGGCAACGATTTTTTTGGAAATTAGTGATCTGGCAACCCTTCGTGTCACGTGATTACAGAATTCAGGAAAAATACCTGGAGCGTGTACAGCAACTGTACACGCTCAATATTTCCGTGAGTGAGCCCACACGATCCAGGTCTTTGTGAGCTCACACGATCCAATGTCCTGTGAACATTAACCGCAACCGCTGCAGTTTGCTGTGAACGGTAACTGCACACGCTCCATATTCATTGCATTATATATTCATACGCATTATATATATTAAAAAATATCCGAACACTATGGTTGATAACAAAATTCGGAAAAAAATATCTGGCAACGATTTTTTTTAGAAATTAGTGATCTGGCAACCTTCGTGTCACGTGACACGAAGGTTGCCAGATCACTAATTTCTGGAAAAAAATCGTTGCCAGATATTTTTTCAGAATTCTGTAATCAACCATGGTGTTCGGATACCTTTTTGAGCGACTGCAGGTGGTCATATTATTTTCATATTAGATCGTGTGGGCTCACTCACGGAAATATTGAGCGTGTGCAATAAATGCACACGCTCCAGATATTTTTCCTGAATTCTTTAATCACGTGACACGAAGGTTGCCAGATCACTAATTTCCAAAAAAAATCATTGCCAGATATTTTTTATGAATTATGCGATCAAGTATAATGTTCGGATACTTTTTTGAGCGACTGTACACAGAGACTTTGCTTTTTATGTACGGTGAGGTATAGCTGAGTTGTTTTATTTCTAGATGGTAACTTATTTTGTAAGCGTAATGAGATAAGTCTTAATGAGTCACAGAGACTACAAGGGTTCATAGCTGGGAATGATAAAGGCTTTCACTGCACAGCTGTTAGATAAGACGCGGAAATCATCTGTCATTTCGTATTCATTCCCTTGGCATTGAGAGTAAAACAAGGGAGATGAAAAGCCATCATTCCCTCGGTCTTACGAGTCTCCACTCGTAAGACCGAGGGAATCATCTCTCTGCCTTTCGAGTGGAGCAAAGGAAGAAGAAAAGCCATCATTCCCTCGACGTTTCGAGTGGAACAAAGGAAGAAGAAAAGCAACCATTCCCTCGGTCTTTCGAGTGGAGCAAACGAAGAAGAAAAGCGATCATTCCTTGGCCTTTCGAGTGGAGCAAACGAAAAAGAAAAAAACAATCATTCCCTCTGCATTTCGATGGAGCAAAGGAAGAAGAAAAGCCATCATTCCCTCTGTCTTTAGAGTGGAGCAAAAGAAGAAGAAAAGCGATCATTCCCTCTGTCTTTAGAGTGGAGCAAAGGAAGAAGAAAAGCCATCATTCCTCGGTCATTCGATGGAGCAAAGGAAGAAGAAAAGCAACCATTCCCTCGACGTTTCGAGTGGAACAAAGGAAGAAGAAAAGCCATCATTCCCTCGGTCTTTCTAGTGGAGCAAAGGAAGAAGAAAAGCGATCATTCCTTGGCCTTTCGAGTGGAGCAAACGAAGAAGAAAAAAACAATCATTCCCTCTGCCTTTCGATGGAGCAAAGAAAGGAGAAAAGCCATCATTCCCTCTGTCTTTAGAGTGGAGCAAAAGAAGAAGAAAAGCGATCATTCCCTCTGTCTTTAGAGTGGAGCAAAGGAAGAAGAAAAGCCATCATTCCTCGGTCTTTCGATGGAGCAAAGGAAGAATAAAAGCAACCATTCCCTCGACGTTTCGAGTGGAACAAAGGAAGAAGAAAAGCCATCATTCCCTCGGTCTTTCGAGTGGAGCAAAGGAAGAAGAAAAGCGATCATTCCTTGGCCTTTCGAGTGGAGCAAACGAAGAAGAAAAAAACAATCATTCCCTCTGCCTTTCGATGGAGCAAAGGAAGGAGAAAAGCCATCATTCCCTCTGTCTTTAGAGTGGAGCAAAAGAAGAAGAAAAGCGATCATTCCTTCTGTCTTTAGAGTGGAGCAAAGGAAGAAGAAAAGCCATCATTCCTCGGTCTTTCGATGGAGCAAAGGAAGAATAAAAGCAACCATTCCCTCGACGTTTCGAGTGGAACAAAGGAAGAAGAAAAGCCATCATTCCCTCGGTCTTTCGAGTCTCCACTGGAAGAAGAAAAGCGATCATTCCTTGGCCTTTCGAGTGGAGCAAACGAAGAAGAAAAAAAACAATCATTCCCTCTGCCTTTCGATGGAGCAAAGGAAGGAGAAAAGCCATCATTCCCTCTGTCTTTAGAGTGGAGCAAAAGAAGAAGAAAAGCGATCATTCCCTCTGTCTTTAGAGTGGAGCAAAGGAAGAAGAAAAGCCATCATTCCTCGGTCTTTCGATGGAGCAAAGGAAGAATAAAAGCAACCATTCCCTCGACGTTTCGAGTGGAACAAAGGAAGAAGAAAAGCCATCATTCCCTCGGTCTTTCGAGTGGAGCAAAGGAAGAAGAAAAGCGATCATTCCTTGGCCTTTCGAGTGGAGCAAACGAAGAAGAAAAAAACAATCATTCCCTCTGCCTTTCGATGGAGCAAAGGAAGGAGAAAAGCCATCATTCCCTCTGTCTTTAGAGTGGAGCAGAAGAAGAAGAAAAGCGATCATTCCCTCTGTCTTTAGAGTGGAGCAAAGGAAGAAGAAAAGCCATCATTCCTCGGTCTTTCGATGGAGCAAAGGAAGAATAAAAGCAACCATTCCCTCGACGTTTCGAGTGGAACAAAGGAAGAAGAAAAGCCATCTTTCCCTCGGTCTTTCGAGTCTCCACTGGAAGAAGAAAAGCGATCATTCCTTGGCCTTTCGAGTGGAGCAAACGAAGAAGAAAAAAAAAATCATTCCCTCTGCCTTTCGATGGAGCAAAGGAAGGAGAAAAGCCATCATTCCCTCTGTCTTTAGAGTGGAGCAAAAGAAGAAGAAAAGCGATCATTCCCTCTGTCTTTAGAGTGGAGCAAAGGAAGAAGAAAAGCCATCATTCCTCGGTCTTTCGATGGAGCAAAGGAAGAAGAAAAGCAACCATTCCCTCGACGTTTCGAGTGGAACAAAAGAAGAAGAAAAGCCATCATTCCCTCGGTCTTTCTAGTGGAGCAAAGGAAGAAGAAAAGCGATCATTCCTTGGCCTTTCGAGTGGAGCAAACGAAGAAGAAAAAAAACAATCATTCCCTCTGCCTTTCGATGGAGCAAAGGAAGGAGAAAAGCCATCATTCCCTCTGTCTTTAGAGTGGAGCAGAAGAAGAAGAAAAGCGATCATTCCCTCTGTCTTTAGAGTGGAGCAAAGGAAGAAGAAAAGCCATCATTCCTCGGTCTTTCGATGGAGCAAAGGAAGAAGAAAAGCAACCATTCCCTCGACGTTTCGAGTGGAACAAAGGAAGAAGAAAAGCCATCATTCCCTCGGTCTTTCGAGTCTCCACTGGAAGAAGAAAAGCGATCATTCCTTGGCCTTTCGAGTGGAGCAAACGAAGAAGAAAAAAAACAATCATTCCCTCTGCCTTTCGATGGAGCAAAGGAAGGAGAAAAGCCATCATTCCCTCTGTCTTTAGAGTGGAGCAAAAGAAGAAGAAAAGCGATCATTCCCTCTGTCTTTAGAGTGGAGCAAAGGAAGAAGAAAAGCCATCATTCCTCGGTCTTTCGATGGAGCAAAGGAAGAAGAAAAGCAACCATTCCCTCGACGTTTCGAGTGGAACAAAGGAAGAAGAAAAGCCATCATTCCCTCGGTCTTTCTAGTGGAGCAAAGGAAGAAGAAAAGCGATCATTCCTTGGCCTTTCGAGTGGAGCAAACGAAGAAGAAAAAAACAATCATTCCCTCTGCCTTTCGATGGAGCAAAGGAAGGAGAAAAGCCATCATTCCCTCTGTCTTTAGAGTGGAGCAAAAGAAGAAAAAAAGCGATCATTCCCTCTGTCTTTAGAGTGGAGCAAAGGAAGAAGAAAAGCCATCATTCCTCGGTCTTTCGATGGAGCAAAGGAAGAATAAAAGCAACCATTCCCTCGACGTTTCGAGTGGAACAAAGGAAGAAGAAAAGCCATCATTCCCTCGGTCTTTCGAGTCTCCACTGGAAGAAGAAAAGCGATCATTCCTTGGCCTTTCGAGTGGAGCAAACGAAGAAGAAAAAAAACAATCATTCCCTCTGCCTTTCGATGGAGCAAAGGAAGGAGAAAAGCCATCATTCCCTCTGTCTTTAGAGTGGAGCAAAAGAAGAAGAAAAGCGATCATTCCCTCTGTCTTTAGAGTGGAGCAAAGGAAGAAGAAAAAACAATCATTTAAAGCAAAAGAAGATATACAGTCGATCAAATAAATATCCGAACACTGTGGTTGATTACAGAAAAGTGTGGTAATCATCCATAGTGTTTGGATACCTTTTTGAGCGACTGTAGCTCGATGAATCATCTAAGAGCCCTTTTAGCATTATCACTTTAATCCTGTTTCTGCTTTTTGTTATTATCATTTTATATTTCTTTCGCACTTGTCCCTCTACACTGCATTGATCGCATCTACATCATCCTTCCGCTTCAGAAGACATTCATCCCATAATTAGAGAAGAAGCGTGTGTAAACTCTAGATCACTGTTCCCCAAGTTGTGGTTTCCGGACCTCTAAGAGTCCGCCAAAGCAATAATGGGGAAACTCGTGCTGTTTTTAATATTTCAGAACACTCTAACGGAAAAAATTATTTATCGCGTTTACATGACAGTGTTAAGTTTTATTGCTTTTGGCTAGAATTATTTCAATTCAGTATGGCAACACTGCCTATTTCATGACGATCACAAGATGTAATTGGTTGTTGATGACATCATTATTTCTGGAGTTTCGAATATCCCCACTGAAACGTTTAGATTCTAACTGGGAAAATAGTCAGTAAAAGAACAGCAAATAAAGAATTCCCGATTAGGGGTTCGTAGAAAGAAGGAGAACTCATTGGGGACCGTGATGCCTAAAACGTTGGCCAACACTGCTCTAGAGAATTATCCAAAACAATCATAAACATGTCGTCAGTTTTTATAATGGGACAGGCTGGTAATTAAAACTTTGAAAGCTCTAAATTGAAAAATGATAAAACTATTCACAGCCGCAGTTGGGTTGGGTTGTTTGGCACTTTTTTGCGGCACTTTTTTGCACACTATGTGCTAAATGGCCAGGTCACATGGACCCCGAAGGCTCAGAGAAGGTTGGGGGAGGGGATCCACTGGAACAGCTGTTGGGAGACAGATGGTAGCCTCCCGTCAAGGCCATCCAGCGTGTTCTTTAACGTGCACAGGGTATGGCTCTCCCGCACACGGGGCCACGGCTTAACGTCCCATCCGACGGACGGGGGCCTTTCCATGCCCATCGGTGTCCCCTACTGACCGTGGGCAGGGCGGAAAATTTTGCGGAGATAAATCTCAACGCTGACCCAGCTGGGACTCGAACCTGGGAACTACAGATTACGAGCCTGGCGCGCTACGACTGAGCCACCCCCGCCCCCACAGGCGCAGTTCAAGGGTTTGAGAAAAAAAGATATTAAAGTAGTTTCAGTTTGTCATGCTAGAGAAATTGAAGATTTCCTCTCTCTTATTTTATATCTGGAATTGCGATAGAACGATTTGACACGAATCATCAAGTTATGAAATTATCAGTCATCTTTGCGACCTTTAGGTTTACTGAGCATTGATTTCAACGAGGAAAAAGACCACCTTTTTGTGATTAAAAAAAAAGAATAAGTTTCTTTTACATAAACTGCTTCGAATGCATATATACCAAAAAACATCTCCTCCCCTACAGCCACCCCGATAACACAAATATCTTGAGTACGTTACTACATGGGGCACTCCATGATATGTTTCCAAGGCTATCAAAAAATAAAAAACCTAGGTTCAGCTGCGTGGGAGTTTCTCAAAAAAAATCTTAGGTTCACCCACACCCAATAAAACCTTAGGTTCATCAACCCCCTAAAAACATTAGGTTTATCAACCCCCTAAAAACATTAGGTTTATCAACCTCTAAAAATCTTAGGTTCATCACCCCCTATAAAAATCTTAGATTCAACACACTCTATAAAATCTTAGATTCAACACACTCTATAAAATCTTAGATTCAACACACTGTATAAAATCTTAAATTCAACACACTCTATAAAATCTTAGATTCAACACACTCTATAAAATCTTAGATTCAACACACTCTATAAAATCTTAGATTCAACACACTCTATAAAATCTTAAATTCAACACACTGTATAAAATCTTAAATTCAACACACTCTATAAAATCTTAGATTCAACACACTCTATAAAATCTTAGATTCAACACACTCTATAAAATCTTAGATTCAACACACTCTATAAAATCTTAGATTCAACACACTATAAAATCTTAGATTCAACACACTCTATAAAATCTTAGATTCAACACACTGTATAAAATCTTAGATTCAACACACTCTATAAAATCTTAGATTCAACACCCCTATAAAACCTTAAGTTCAACACATCCTATAAAACCTTAGGTTCAACACACCCTATAAAACCTTAGGTTCAACACATCCTATAAAACCTTTGGTTCAACACACTCTATAAAATCTTAGATTCAACACACCCTGTTAAACCTTAGGTTCAACACACCCTATAAAACCTTTGGTTCAACACACTCTATAAAATCTTAGATTCAACACACCCTATAAAACCTTAGGTTCAACACATCCTATAAAACCTTTGGTTCAACACACCCTATAAAACCTCATATTCAACATCTCTCTAGAAACCCTTATGTTCAACATTCCCCTAAAACAACTTACGTTTAGCACTTACCTTAAAAAAATCCTGGATACGCAACTGTCGTAGGATAATCACTCCTTATAAAGAATTTCTTCCTGAATAATTACTTGGTTTTAATTGCCTCTTACAGTCCCTTTCGAATTCATTTTCTCTCAAATTCTGTATCTAATGAAACGTCACATCATCGTCTACTGACGTCACTTCCATGGTGCGCTGAAACGCAGTGACATTCAAAAGTATGCAACACTTAGGGAAATTGCATTCTGCCTCTTAATTATGTTGCATCCTACGTGGCAGAGGGTCAATTCTTGCATCTCTTGCTTCGTGATGAAGCATCTGGACTCGACAAAATATGCCTGCTGCTTTCTCTCGTGTTTTAGATGGTTCTAGGGACGAAGCTATTAATATTGCTATAAGGGAAGATGGAGATAGATCATCGTTCGAGTGTTTTATTGGCAAAGAAAGATGAAACAGAGACCATCCTTTCGGCCTTTAGACTCTTATGGAAATAGGGAAAGCGATCATTACTTGGGCTTTTAAAATATGAAGGGAAAATAGAGATAATCATATGGATCGTTATGCTGTTTAGTAAAGCTAGAGAGCGATCATCATATGGATCTTTATATTGTTTACTGAAGCTGAAGAGTGATCATCTTACTGATATTTATACTGTTTAGTAAAGCTAGAGAGCGATCACCATATGGATCTTTATATTGTTTATTGAAGCTGAAGAGTGATTATCTTACTGATATTTATTGATCTCCTACTGTGGCATATAAACTGACAGGCTCCTGTCAGACCTCTGTGGCAAGCAGCTGCTTGAGGGGGTATTTATTTATTTTAGAAGCTGAAGAGTGATCATCTTACTTATATTTATACTGTTTAGTACAGCTAGAGAGCGATCATCATATGGATCTTTATATTGTTTATCGAAGCTGAAGAGTGATCACCTTACTGATATTTATACTGTTAGTAAAGCTGGAGAGTGATCATCTTACTGATATTTATACTGTTTAATACAGCTAGAGAGCGATCATCATATGGATCTTTATATTGTTTATTGAAGCTGAAGAGTGATCACCTTACTGATATTTATACTGTTGGTAAAGCTGGAGAATGATCATCTTATTGATATTTATACTGTTTAGTAAATCTGGAGAGTGATCATCATATGGATCTTTATGTTGTTTATAGAACCTGAAGAGTGATAATCTCACTGATATTTAAACTGTTTAGTAAAGCTGAAGAGCGATCATCATATGGATCTTTATACTGTTTAGTAAAGCTGGAAAGCAAACATTTTTACACCTTTAGAACACCTATTACGGCCTTTTGGTTTTCGAGAAACTCCCACGCAACTCCCACCTATGATTTATTATCAGCCAAATTCTCTCTTAACAACCACTTCAATTAATAATTTAAAATAAACATAAAAAATTTCACATTTTTGGACACCCTCCCTCTTGGACTGTCTTCATAATCCCGAATCTGGGAACCCATGCTTTAGAATAACAAGAAAAGACTGACAGAGATCTGGATCTTTAGAGTAACAAGCCAAGGCTCAAGGCGATCTTTCTCTAGGCCTTTAGAATAACAAAAGAAAGCAAGGAGATCTTTCTCTAGGCCTTTAGAATAAAAGGAAAAGACAGAAAGATCTTTCTCTATGCCTTTAGAATAACAAGGTAAGACAGAGCGATCTTTCTTTGGGCTTTTAGAGCAACAAAGGACGACAAGGAGATCTATTTCTAGACCTTTAGAATAAAAAGGGAAAACATAGAGATAGCTTTCTCTAGGCCGTTATAATGACAAGGGAAGACAGAGCGATCTTTCTCTGGGCCTTTAGAATAACAAAGGGAGATAAGGAGATCTTTCTTTAGGCCTTTAGAGTAACAAAGGGAGATAAGGAGATCTTCCTCTAGGCCTTTAGAGTAACAAAGGGAGATAAGGAGATCTCTCTCTAGGCCGTTATAATAAAAAAGGGAAGACAGAGCCATCTTTCTCTAGGCCTTTAGAGTAACAAAAGGAGATAAGGAGATCTTTCTCTAGGCCTTTTGAATAAAAAGGGAAGACAGAGCCATCTGTCTCTAGGCCTTTAGAGTAACAAAGGGAGATAAGTAGATCTTTCTCTAAGCCTTTAGAATAAAAAGGGAAGACAGAGCCATCTATCTCTAGGCCTTTAGAGTAACAAAAGGAGATAAGGAGATCTTTCTCGAGGCCTTTAGAATAAAAAGGGAAGACAGAGCCGTCTTTCTCTAGGCCTTTAGAGTGACAAAGGGAGATAAGGAGATCGTTCTCTAGGCCTTTAGAATAAAAAGGGAAGACAGAACCATCTTTCTCTAGGCCTTTAGAGTAACAAAGGGAGATAAGGAGATCTTTCTCTAGGCCTTTAGAGTAACAAAGGGAGATAAGGAGATCTTTCTCTAGGCCTTTAGAGTAACAAAGGGAGATAAGGAGACCTTTCTCTAGGCCTTTACAGTAACAAAGGGAGTTAAGGAGATCTTTCTCTAGGCCTTTAGAGTAACAAAGGGAGATAAGGAGATCTTTCTCTAGACCTTTAGAGTAACAAAGGGAGATAATGAGATCTTTCTCTAGGCCTTTAGAGTAACAAAGGGAGATAAGGAGATCTTTCTCTAGGCCTTTAGAGTAACAAAGGGAGATAAGGAGACCTTTCTCTAGGCCTTTACAGTAACAAAGGGAGTTAAGGAGATCTTTCTCTAGGCCTTTAGAGTAACAAAGGGAGATAAGGAGATCTTTCTCTAGGCCTTTAGAGTAACAAAGGGAGATAAGGAGATCTTTCTCTAGGCCTTTAGAATAACAAAGGAAGACAAAGATATCTTTCTATAGCGGAATGACAAGGGAAGACAAGGAGATCTTTCTCCACACCTTTGGAGGCTCTTTCTCTGGGCCTTTGAACTGACAAGGGAAGGCTGAGAGCAATTATGCCCTTGGCCTTTGGATTATTAAGGGAGAAATCTCTATTGACTCATCAACATATATTCCCGTTTGACTTTCGCAATAGTTTCTGCCACTCGAACGAATTATTAATTAACGAAAACGGAGCGTCATTTGCAGGAGTCCACAGTGAATGTGGCAGAGCTTATCAACTGCATCTCTCTGATCCAAATAGAGAGTAGCCTCTCAGCGTGGGACAAGCGTGTGGACAGGAGAATGACTCTATGTGAGGAGGAGATGCATAACGAGCGTTATGCATCTCCTCCTCCTCCTCCTCCTCCTCACATATTCCTCTCATCACAGTTTATATTACTCTCCTCTCCTACGTATTCCTCTCCTCACATATTCCTCCTCATCACAGTTTGATACAGTCGCTCAAAAAAGTATCCGAACACTATGGTTGATTACAGAATTCAGAAAAAATATCTGGCAACGATTTTTTTAGAAATTAGTGATCTGGCAACCTTGGTGTCACGTGACACGAAGGTTGCCAGATCACTAATTTCTAAAAAAATCGTTGCCAGATATTTTTCCTGAATTATGTAATCAATATCCATAGCGTTCGGATATTTTTTTGAGCGACTGTACGTTCCCACCCTTAAACAGTTTCATGGGCAGCCATCAGAGGACACGACTTACTACCAGTACATTCCCACAATCTCCCGTGTACTGTAATCTGATCGTTCAATGTCTAAGGGCGTCTAGTCGTGTTTACTCCAAAAGGAAAAGACCTGGTGTGTTTTGGAGGTTCCCATAGCAGCAATGTCGTTTTTTAAAGGCAGTTAGTTGTTCAGTGGGATTTTGGAAACAACTCTACTCTATGTTGGTTGTTTTAAAGACGACTATCACCAAAGCGATTTTTTTCTGGTCGTGATTACCAATGAAGTAAAGTGGTAAATGGGAAGACTCGGAGAGTTCGCAGTCGACACTAGGAACTTCGTACAAAAAATGGGTTAATTGGCAAATGATTGACAGGTCATTGACCTCTTCCTCATCACAATTTCTAGTTGGCACAGTCGCTCAAAAAAGTATCCGAACGCTATGGATATTGATTACAAAATTCAGAAAAAACATCTGGCAACGATTTTTTTAGAAATTAGTGATCTGGCAACCTTCGAGTCACCTGACACGAAGGTTGGCAGATCACTAATTTCTGAAAAAAATCGTTGCCAGATATTTTTTCTGAATTCTGTAGTCAACCATAATGTGCGGATACTTTTTTAAGCGACTGTACTTCGGAATTTCGATACCTTTTTAATCCCAAATTGCATTTGGATATGCCGATAATGGATGCGTATATAGAATGTTGTTGGTAACATTCTGGGTAACTAATTTTGTTATATAACGGACATTATTGGACTAATACTGAAATTAATATATTCAGTTCATTAAATTTCGATTTGTTTAATCCCTGAATATAAATGCAGCTTCCCCGTAACACATATGGAGGGAGAGGTGGCACGATCAGTAGCACACCAGGCTGCCCAATCAGCGGTTCTCAGTTTCGGGTTGTTTTGGGTTGTTTTACCTCTGAGCGGCACTTTTTTGCACACAATGGGCTAAATGGCCAGGTCACATGGACCCCGAAGGCTCAGAGAAGGTTGGGGGAGGGGACCCACTGGAACAGCTGTTGGGAGACAGATGGTAGCCTCCCGTCAAGGCCATCCAGCGTGTTCTTTAACGTGCACAGGGTATGGCTCTCCCGCACACGGGGCCACTGCTTAACGTCCCATCCGACGGACGGCGGCCTTTCCAAGTCCATCGGTGTCTCCTACTGACCGTGGGCAGGGCGGGGAATTTTGCGGAGATAAACCTCAACGCTGACCCAGCTGGGACTCGAACCTGAGAACTTTGGGGGGGAGATTGGTATTGGGATCAATCTTCGACCCATACACTGTGTCTTTAAAAAGGCACTGAATAACCTCTAACGTGCTCTTTACAATTATCCAGTAAGTCTTATTTCCCAACCATGTAGTGGCGTCGGCAGTTTCTAAGGAACAGAGAACGTATGCGATATGCGACATCGACTTTTCACATTTTTTCAGGGTGGGGTTCCACTACCAAGGAGAGTATTTTAATGCCACTATCAGTTTTCAGTGGAATACACGGGCGTCGACAAGAGGGGGGGGGGGGGGCAACAGGAACATTTGCCTCCCTGGATCATTTTCTGGAAAATTGACAAAAAATATTTGGTTGAATAATAGTTGTACCAAAAATTCAATATAATTTTTTCCTTAATATTTTTGGGTTCTGCTCTTTAAAACAGATGGTGCATATTTCGATATCAGTTCCCCTTCAAGTGCGGGGCCTCTCTGACAACGAGGCACGGCTTCGCACCCACCTGAAGCAGGCTCGAGATGCTACTGAAACGTATACTACCGCTTGAGATCACGTGATTACAGAATTCAGGAAAAATATCTAGACATATTAGGAAAAATATCTGGAAAAATAACTGGATTATTCACAGCAAACTGGAGCGTGTGCAGTAACTGCACACGCTCCAGTTTCCTGTGAACGGTAACTACACAAGCTCAATATTTCCGTGAGTGAGCCCACACGATCCAGGTCTTTGTGAGCTCACACGATCCAATGTGCTGTGAACATTAACCGCAACCGCTCCCAGTTTGCTGTGAACGGTACTAAGACTGAATCAATAGCAATAAAATATCAGAATTCGAACTATTAACAATAAAAGCACTGCCTTAGAACCTCTGCGATACTTTTAGCGGAATTGCAGTAATTAAACACAAACCTCGAAAACCTCGAACAATAAACCAGTTTAAGTAAATTATTCGACATATGAGGCAATATTGATGTTAAAAATTCCAGGTTTCTTCAAACAATGAATATTGTAGACAAACGGGAGGTCCAGACTAGGGGGAGGGGATAGTCATATTTCTTCCACCAAACACCTTCAAAACGCCAGTAAGGGTAATGGAGACAAAGAAAAAAATTATTAGACTTGTGCATTTTTTATGCATTTTTCAAGAAAGCTTTTGTTCAGTGGGTCCCCTCCCCCAAACTTTTCTGAGCCTTCGGGGTCCATGTAACCTGGCCATTTAACCCATGGTGTGCAAAAAAGTGTCGCTCAGAAGTAAAACAACCCAACACACAACCCACATTACGAGCTGGGTGTGCTACTGATTGGACTAACCCTCGCTTCACAGAATGGGAGCCCGAACTTGCAGGAATATTTCTGGTAAGGTGGACTCTTACTTTGGGGTGGGGGTGGCTCAGTCGGTAGCGTGTCAGGCTCGTAATCTGTAGTTCCCAGGTTCGAGCCCAGCTGGGTCAGCGTTGAGATGTATCTCCGAAAAATTCCCCCGCCCACGGTCAGTAGGGGACACCGATGGTCTTGTAAAGTCCGCCGTCCGTCGGATGGGACGTTAAGCCATGGCCCCGTGTGTGGGAGAGCCATACCCTGTGCACGTTAAAGAACACGCTGGATGGCCTTGACTGGAGGCTACCATCTATCTCCCAACAGCTATTCCAGTGGGTCCCCTCCCCCAACCTTCTCTGAGCCTTCGGGGTCCATGTAACCGGCCATTTAGCCTATTGTGTGCAAAAAAGTGCCGCTCAGAGGTAAAACAACCCGAACTTGCAAATATCAGGTTATGAGACTGATGCACTCGCAGAATGCTTTTGTGACAAAAGCTTTCTGCAAGTCCAGTGAATTTTAGATTCATATAATTAATAATAATGTAATTAATAAGTCAATGTTTGGATCAATAAGAACTCCATGCCCAGGATGTCATCTAAAGTGACGCATTGAACGAGATATTCTGGAAAGAAGTTTAGCGAACTCCATCAGCCAAGGGTCATTACTAGTCACAGTGTCTTATGTGCTTGATACTTGACAATGTTCGGTAAGAACCACATCATTTCGGTTCACTTTTTCTCGAAACGAAGACTTCCAACTTTCGATCCCATCTAAGAGTTTTTCACATGAGAGCTGAAATAAAAAAAACTCCTTTAACAAGTAGTCGTTTGCTTCGTAACTGTTTTTTTTTATTTTTCATGTCCTTTGAGCTTTTTTGTCTTGCGCTTTTGAGTAACCCAAGAACAGAACGACTCTTACTAGGAAGGCTGAAGTTTGATGTTTTGTCTTCTTTTGCAGTGGAAAATGTCTCGGCATTATATACCCCGATATCCCCAAATGGGATGGTCACTGAACAACTTTTATCTCAAAAGGAATGTTTCAGTAATTTCAACAGCTTTTGTGAGTCCTAATCTCAATCAAGTTTGTGTGTGTTGGGGGGGGGGGGGGTTCTGTAAAATTATGGCGAGTTGGCAAAATTCGGAGTGACTTGGCAAAATCGTGGGGAGTTGGCAAAATTCAGGTGAGATGAAAAAATTGGAATCTTTTTTCTGTAAAATTATGGCATGTTGGAAAAATCGAGACAACTTTGCAAAATTTAGGAGAGTTGGCAAATTTCAAAATGACTTTGCAAAAATTAGGTCAGATGTAAAAGTTGGGATTTTTTTTCTGTAAAATTGTGACTAGTTGGCAAAATCGAGAAAACTTGGCAAAATCTAGGGCAGTTGGCAAAATCGAGAAAACTTGGCAAAATCTAGGGCAGTTGGCAAAATTCGAATCCACTCGGTAAAATACGGGCGAGTTGTAATAATTGGGATTGGGTTTGTGAAATTAAGGAGAGTTGATAAAATCGAGAAAACTTGGCAAAACTTTAGGAAGTTTGAAAAATTTGAAGTGACTTGGCAAATTTAGAAGTGATGTAACGATTGGCATTTGTTTTGTGAAATTAAGGAGAGTTGGCCAAATCAAGGGAGTTGGGAAAATTCGCACTCAGATGCTACAATTCAGGGGAGATGTTAATATTGGGATTATTTCTGTGAATTTCTATGAAGTGTAATTATGGATAGTTTGCAAAATAGGTAGTTACATAGCAAAATGCATCAGATTTGTGAAAATTACCTCAATTCCCCCCCCCCCCCCTCAGTTGGGGCGGGGGTGCGCCAGGCGGTAGCGCGTCAGTCTCGTAATCTGTAGTTCCCAGGTTCGAGTCCCAGCTGGGTCAGCGTTGAGGCGGGGGTGCGCCAGTCGGTAGCGCGCCAGGCTCGTAATCTGTAGTTCCCAGGTTCGAGTCCCAGCTGGGTCAGCGTTGAGATTTATCTCCGCAAAATTCCCCGCCCTGCCCACGGTCAGTAGGGGACACCGATGGGCTTGGAAAGGCCGCCGTCCGTCGGATGGGACGTTAAGCAGTGGCCCCGTGTGCGGGATAGCCATACCCTGTGCACGTTAAAGAACACGCTGGATGGCCTTGACGGGAGGTTACCATCTGTCACCCAACAGCTGTTCCAGTGGGTCCTCTCCCCCAACCTTCTCTGAGCCTTCGGGGTCCATGTGACCTGGCCATTTAGCCCATGGTGTGCAAAAAAGTGTCACTCAGAGGTAAAACAACCCAACCATTCGCTATTTTAATGTGTACAGCACATTGAATCGTATGAGCTCACAAAAACCTGGATCGTGTGGGCCCACTCACAGAAATATTGAGCGTGTGCAGTTACCGTTCACAGCAAACTGGAGCGTGTGCAGTAACTGCACACGCTCCAGTTTGCTGTGAACGGTAACTGGAGCGTGTACAGTTGTTGTACACGCTCCAGATATTTTTTCGGATGGGTGGCCTTGACGGGAGGCTACCATCTGTCTCCCAACAGCTGTTCCAGTGGGTCCCCTCCCCCAACCTTCTCTGAGCCTTCGGGGTCCATATGACCTGGCCATTTAGCCCATGGTGTGCAAAAAAGTGCCGCTCAGAGGTAAAACAACCCAACCATTCGCTATTTTAATGTGTACAGCACATTGAATCGTATGAGCTCACAAAAACCTGGATCGTGTGGGCCCACTCACAGAAATATTGAGCGTGTGCAGTTACCGTTCACAGCAAACTGGAGCGTGTGCAGTAACTGCACACGCTCCAGTTTGCTGTGAACGGTAACTGGAGCGTGTACAGTTGTTGTACACGCTCCAGATATTTTTTCGGATGGGTGGCCTTGACGGGAGGCTACCATCTGTCTCCCAACAGCTGTTCCAGTGGGTCCCCTCCCCCAACCTTCTCTGAGCCTTCGGGGTCCATATGACCTGGCCATTTAGCCCATGGTGTGCAAAAAAGTGCCGCTCAGAGGTAAAACAACCCAACCCAACCAACTTCATCTTTTTCACACACTCCGAAATTTTATAGAAAATTGTTATGTGCATTTTTCACGAATTAGTTCGTTCCTTTCTCTTTACCCATCATGCCTCGTAGAGGAGTACCAATAATAACGTTCCTTGTCCTTCTCTTTCAGCAACGTCAAGGAACTGATCGCCCGCAGGAAAAGTCTCGAGTATATGAAGCATTTGCTGGAGGACATGGACAACCAACTAAGCAGATTGCAGTGAGTAACGTCTCTATTGAATAGCTAAGCAATACCTTGGATTAGCTGCCGCAAATTCTCATGTATTATGTACCTAGGTGAGGTATATTGTCCTGCAGAGCCCTTGTCCTCTTAATTAACTGGAGGGATCCATTAGCTGGATGTCGCACTACAGAAACCAAGTGGACGGCTCACTACAGTTGAATTCAGAATGAGCAGGGCAGTGTGTGTGTGTGTGTGGGGGGGGGGTCTTTAGGAGAGAGAGAGAGTGTGCTGAGAGCTTTGAATTTTTAACCTCTGTGCCCTTTACTTGTCAAATGATTTCGGTAATACATCGGAAACTCTTATAAATACCTGATGACCGTGCGTAAGTTTTGGATACTTTCGTTAAAACTTCAGCTGTTTATTGTATTTACGACGTACTAAAAAGAAGGGCTTGTGCTACAAACAAGACAAAAACAAAAAGACTTAAATATTAATTCGTTTCCTCAAGAAAAAAAAGGTCGTCCCTCAAACGCAAAAGAGATTTGAAAGGTTCACTAACAAGCGTTCAGAATAAATGCATTTCTCTTTCCTGTTTTGAGTCCAGGGTCATGAACTATATCAGCCCTCCCCGAGCCTCAATAAGAACTCCAGGATCTTTATGGGATATAGAGCAAACTGATCTTTCTCTCCCCCCCCCCCCTTTGGGGGCGGGGGTGGCTCAGTCGGTAGCGCGCCAGGCTCGTAATCTGTAGTTCCCAGGTTCGAGTCCCAGCTGAGTCAGCGTTGAGATTTATCTCCGCAAAAATTCCCCGCCCTGCCCACGGTCAGTAGGGGACACCGATGGGCTTGGAAAGGCCGCCGTCCGTTGGATGGGATGTTAAGCCGTGGTCCCGTGTGCGGGAGAGCCATACCCTGTGCACGTTAAAGAACACGCTGGATGGCCTTGACGGGAGGCTACCATCTGTCTCCCAACAGCTGTTCCAGTGGGTTCCCTCCCCCAACCTTCTTTGAGCCTTCGGGGTCCATGTGACCGGGCCATTTAGCCCATGGTGTGCAAAAGAGTGCCGCTCAGAGGTAAAGCAACCCAACCCAACTCCCCCCCCCCCTTCCCTGGTGGCAACGAGAGTTAGATCCGTTCGCTGCACTCCCAGTTAGAAACTGATCTTCCTATTTCAGTCTCATTGTGCATGTTTTGACATTTCCTACTCCATCCCTTTTCTTCCCTGGTTAGAAATTAGAAATCCAATTTCCCTTGATTCAAATTAGAAATCAAATTTCCTTGATGAGATTAGAAAGGTTGCCGTCCTTAGGATATTTAGCTATATTTCTTTGCGCAAAAAAAGCATACCTATGCACGATAAAAAGCATGGCCTGAATGGGAGGACCCTCTCTCTCCTAATACAGGGTTTTAAAATTGCTGTTTTTTTTTTCAAACTTATTTCTTGTCTGTCCCCCCCCCCCAAAAAAAAAGAGCATTTTCCGAGACACTTAAAACCTGAAAGATCCAGAATGGCAACCTAGAATACAATAAAAATGAAACAAACATTTTGTATTCCTACATTTTATTTAATTTAGTGTACAGTCGCTCAAAAAAGTATCCGAACACTATGGTTGATTACATAATTCAGGAGAAAATATCTGGCAACGGTTTTTTTAGAAATTAGTGATCTGGCAACCTTCGTGTCACGTGACACGAAGGTTGCCAGATCACTAATTTCTAAAAAAAATCGTTGCCAGATATTTTTCTGAATTCTACAGTCATCCATAGTGTTCGGATACTTTTTTGAGCGACTGTACTTTTTATTTAATGTAATTATTTTTTAATTCCAACGAGAAATTCACAGTTAAGAGCGGATAGGCCAGTAAAATAAAAATGGCATGGATATCAATATTAGTAAAAAAATTGGTTCATTTCAACTTTCGCTGAATCGAATTATTTAATTATTCTTTCATTGTAATCCATTTACGAAATCAATTCAAAACATCAATTTTATTCTTTTCCCTACAGTGCGAAAATTCAAAGTAAAAATGCTGCGGCCCTTTCCAATATTTGGCGACCCACATTTTGAAAAACCTTGTCCTAACATCGATGCAGTGAATCCCCTTTCAATGCTCACATCTTAACCTTTGGGGTCTTTGTGACCTGGCTTTGTATCCTATTATGTACCAAAAAAGTGCCATTCAGAATAAAACAATTCTTTCGCTGGAAAAATATAGTTCTCAAATGAATCACAAATAATCTGCTGAAAAATGCTCCTTAAACGTTAGTTACATTTCGCTTTGCATCTTGAAAACGAAATAAAACTGATATTAAACCACATTTATTTTTTCTCAAAATTTCAAACTTTCTATTTAAAGATGTTCTCTTATTTAGAAAAACTTTTGTTTCAAGTTAAACTTCGGTCTCCATCACATCTGATGACGATTCAATAATTCCGCTATCACCTAAAACCTTTCCTCCATTTCAAGAATATTTTTTCCCTTGTACTTAGCGAATTCGCTTCTTCTTCTTCCTCCCTAAGTTATCCATAAATCCTCTTCCAATTTCGAGCATAAAAATATCATCTTCATCTTTGAATTTCCATATTTCCTCTTTTTTGCATTAGCATTGTCAACTTCTAGCATTTACAAAAACTAATGAGATCACACAACGGATATTTTCCGAGAATGTTTTTCTTCTGCTTTTTTCCCCCTCCCTTCCCCCCTCCCAAACTGCTCCTTCGCTTCTTCCAGGCACTGTCACCATCCACGTGACTCCCTTTCGTAGCAGTAACCCTTCGTTGATATTTCTCTGCCTCGACAGTAATTCATGTGGCGAATTAATTCCTCGGCGCATTCTTTTCTCGTGCGTTTCATTTGTTTTGCTTCTGTTCAGGCTTAATGCGCTTAACATTCCTTCAACTGCATTCATTTTTTTGTCTTCTTTTTCTAGGAGAGACTTTGCCGAGGATTTTACTCAACAGAGGCTTTGTCACCATCCGATATTATTAATAAACTCCAAAAAGGTCACCAAAAACAGAAATCGAATTAACTGTAGGATCAAGAGAGACAATCTAAATATTTTTCCTATTTTTGAAAGCAGAAAATTTTGAAGAAACAGGATTTTATTTCAGAAGTAGAAAGAGTCCCAAATAAACAACATCTTCTGCTGCACCCACAGTCCAGAAATTCTCAATCATCAGTCATTTATTTCGATTTTGCTGCGCACAAATTTCCATATCTTTAGAGTTCCGCCAAATCCATCGTTAGTTAATTTGATTTAAAATTCTTACTTAATCACTATTCGAACTATAGCATTCCTTTGGTGCATTGTTTTGTTTCCATTTATTTTTACAGACACTTGAAAGCCTTGGAGGCATATTTTTTAATGCATTAAATTAGCTTATAGAAAAAAAATCTCCCTTCAAGCCTGCCTTTCGGTAGAAACGTATTTAAAAACTACTTGGCTTACTTTTTCCAGAAGAGGGAATGCTCATTTCCCTTCTGTACAAGGTAGAAGTACGCTTTATTTAGGCATCTTCTGAGGTACAGTCGATCAAATAAATATCCGAACACTGTAGTTGATTACAGAATTCAGAAAAATATCTGGCAACGATTTTTTTTTAGAAATTACTGATCTGGCAACCCTTTGTGTCACGTGATTACAGAATTCAGGAAAAATATCTGGAGCGTGTACAGCAACTGTACACACTCCAGTTACCGTTCACAGCAAACTGGAGCGTGTGCAGTTACTGCACACGCTCCAGTTTGCTGTGAACGGTAACTGCACACGCTCAATATTTCCGTGAGTGGGCCCATACTATCTAGGTTTTTGTGAGCTCATACGATTCAATGTGCTGTACACATTAACCGCAACCGCTCCAGTTCGCTGTGAACGGTAACTGCACACTCTCAATATTTCCGTGAGTTAGCCCACACGATCTAGGTCTTTGTGAGCTCACACGATCCAATGTGCTGTGAACATTAACCGCAACCGCTCCAGTTTGCTGTGAAAGGTAACTGCACACGCTCCATATTCATTGCATTATATATATTAAAAAGTATCCGAACACTACGGTTGATTACAGAATTCAGAAAAAATATCTGGCAACGATTTTTTTTTAGAAATCAGTGATCTGGTAACCTTCGTATCACGTGACACGAAGGTTGCCAGATCACTGATTTCTAAAAAAAAATCGTTGCCAGATATTTTTTCTGAATTATGTAATCAACCATAGTGTTGGGATACTTTTTCGTGCGACTGTACAGTCGAAAATCCTAGAAAATTTTTTTCTGGTGTTAACAGTTCCGGCAGATGTTAAGAAAGAAAGAAATTCATAAGAATGGAATGCCATACTGATGTTCTTCAAGGCGGATCCTTGTAGATCTACATTATCAAAAACTTTGGGTGTCACAAACACCAAATCCAACATCCAGCTGGGATTGATTCGACGAGTCAACCTTAACCTTGTCTCTGATTATGCATGAATTCAATGCATAAACTTTTTTTTCTGTAGTCTGCATTTTTTTGCGATGGAAAGCAATCGCCATCAATCCCCAAGAAGGTCAATGGAGTCCTTCTTTGCTCGTTGCTTCTTCTTTCCTAGTCAATCTGGAACTAAAACTTTTTTTTTTCTTTCTACTTCGCTGAACAAACTCTTTCTTAAGACTGAACTTTACAGTAGATTGGTTTGAGCTTGCTTTTATTCATACAGTCGCTCAAAAAAGTATCCGAACACTATGGTTGATTACAGAATTCAGAAAAAATATCTGGCAACGACTTTTTTAGAAATTAGTGATCTGGCAACCCTTCGTGTCAGGTGACACGAAGGTTCCCAGATCACTAATTTCTGGGAAAAAAATCGTTGCCAGATATTTTTTCTGAATTCTGTAATCAACCATAGTGTTCGGATATTTTTTAATATATATAATGCGTATGAATATATAATGCAATGAATATGGAGCGTGTGCAGTTACCGTTCACAGCAAACTGGAGCGGTTGCGGTTAATGTTCACAGCACATTGGATCGTGTGAGCTCACAAAGACCTGGATCGTGTGGGCTCACTCACGGAAATATTGAGCGTGTGCAGTTACCGTTCACAGCAAACTGGAGCGTGTACAGTAACTGCACACGCTCCAGTTTGCTGTGAACGGTAACTGGAGCGTGTACAGTTGCTGTACACGCTCCAGATATTTTTCCTGAATTCTGTAATCACGTGACACGAAGGTTGCCAGATCACTAATTTCTAAAAAACTCGTTGTCAGATATTTTTTCTGAATTCTGTAATCAACCATAGTGTTCGGATACTTTTCTGAGCGACTGACAAAAACCTGGATCGTGTGGGCCCACTCACAGAAATATTGAGCGTGTGCAGTTACCGTTCACAGCAAACTGGAGCGTGTGCAGTTACTGCACACGCTCCAGTTTGCTGTGAACGGGGATATTTGGATTATCCTTGATCTGGGATTATATGGGCCCGTCTTTTGCTTTATGCGAAAGCTGATTCCTTCCTTTCCTGAATCCTTACAAAATTTTGAGGGATCGTTGGGATTTTGTTCAACAGCAGGTCGCAAGACGATAAACCTCACCCAGTTTCAATTATTTATGTAATTGCTCTGCTTCTAAAGCATTTAGAGCGTCATTATTGTCTAACTAACTATTATTAATGTATCAATGTAACTATTAATACCTAACTAACTATTTCAACTAGCAATGAAAATGATTGTTAAACGAAATATCTACAATTTATAAGACTACCTAAAAATATCCAAAGCTATGTCAGCTGGAACATCGATCAGTTTTATATGAGTAGTATATTCGATAAGATGGCTGTCACAGTCTCCCAACACTTTTTTGGTCGCTAATAGGGCTAATCGAGGCTATGATCTTAATTGTGTATAAGAGATGATATACACAGTGAAGATAAGTCTAAGATTTTGGCCTTAAATGGACTGGAGATACGAAAATTTCTGATTTAGATTATGCTGATGATTTAGCCCTTTTGGCAAATGATGTTGATGAGATGAACTCTTTCATTCGAGCTGTTGATGAGACTGGTAGTAGAGTAGGTTTGGTTATAAACAGAGAGAAAACTAAAGTGATGAAAATTGTTCAGGCAGGCTGTGATTCAGTTAATCTGAATGGTTGCAGTCTTGAGCAGGTGTCACAGTTTAATTATCTTGGGAGCTATGTAACAGATACTGGTGATGTGCGGCATGAGATTAACAGACGAATAGGGATTGCTGCCGGGACTTTTAAGAATCTATGGAGAGTGTGGAGAAATAGGCGTATACACCTAAAGACTAAAATTAGACTGTATAATAGTTTGGTTCTTTCTAGGGTTAGTTATTGTAGTGAAAATTGGACACTTTGTAAACAACAGGAAACTAGATGCTTTTGATTCCAGATGCTTACGCAGTATCTTGGGCATTAGGTGGTTCAACCTTGTAACTAATGATGAGGTTAGGCAAAGGAGTTTGCAACCTCCTTTAAGCAGCATATTGTGCAGAGAGAGACTCCGCTGGTTTGGCCATGTTGCCAAACGGGACTAAAAACATCTTAACTGTGTATATAAGTCAAGCCGTGTCGGAAGAAATGTGGAAATCAGACGTACACTACATAATGCTAATTTGTTCACTGAATGCTTATTTGTTGTTGAAATTAATCTACACACTGCAGAAAAGCTTTAAGCGTCACCAGCAACAACTTAAAGTTGGCAATAAAGACTAATAAAATTTATTTAAAAAATCAGAGTGTTGCAATATGAAAAATCAAAGTGAGACAATTTTCATAAGATCATAGGTCGATCTAGGAGAGTTATCGAAGTGTCTCTAGGAAAATATCGAAGTGCACAGTCTCATAAGCATACGTACTCACACACACACAGTACACAGTACTTTATACCATACGATCTCAAAATCGACCACAAATTATGACGATCAACAGAGTCGAAAGCCTTTTTGAAATCAACAAAGCTAACAACCAAAGATTTCTGAAACTCTAAACATTTCTCAAGAATCTGCCTAAGTGAAAATATCTGATCCACACATCCCCTACCACTTCTGAATCCACATTGTTCATCACGCAAATGATTGTCAACCAGATTCTTAATTCTATTAAGCACAATCATGGAAAGAACTTTACCTGGAACAGAGAGTAGGCTGATACCCCTATAGTTATCACAAGAACTGCAATCACCTTTTTTGAAAATAGGGATAATAATAGCTCTGGTAAAATTTTTAGTAACTTTATCATAAAAGATATTCAAAATTTCAGTCATCCAATGGTAACCGAAACATTCCCATCTCTAAGCATTTCCGTAGTAATTTCATCTACCCCTGAGGTTTTATGTAGTTTAAGTTTAGAAATAGCCAAAATAACTTCAGATTGCGTTATAGGGCCAACATTAAAGCCACCAATGCATCTATAATCATTGCAAACAATGGGAGTAGAACTAACTATATTGTTTAGAACATCACTGAAATGCTCAGCCCACCTTGCCATGACAGAATCCTCCCCTTCTATAACCTTACCTTGTTTATCCTTCAATCCTTGTATGCCTGTCCGTTTTCTACCACACAAAACATTAACTATCTGGTACACCTCTCTGCTGTTGTGCTGTCTAACTGCTTCCTCGGCTTTGTCAGCCAAACCATCAAGCCAAAGATTCTTATCAGCAGCTAACTGATCTTTTACACGTTTATTAAGTTCTCTGTAATGCTTTCTATTAGGACTAGTACTAGTTTCTATTAGTATTAGGTACTGATTAAGACATTCCTGCAGTTCTTTCTTTACGAAATAAGCTCAAGTGCCTTATCACTCAGAAAATTCTGTCTCCTCTGCTCCTTTTTTCCTAAAAGAGTACTGTTAGTTTCCAAAAAAGCCTGTTTAAAATGGCCCCATTCTTCCTCAACTTCAGTATTAAGCAAACCATGACTGTCATAATGATTAAGTAACCTATCATGGTAAGCTTTAGCTATAACTGGGTCTTTCAGAGCTTCAGTATTTAAAGGTAAATTTTTTAACTTTAGCACAACACTTTTTAAGTTTAAGTTGCAAGACACTTTTAACAAGGTAATGGTCAGATCCAATATCAGCTCCCCTATATGCCCTGGTATTTCTAACAGAACTAGCCCATTTGCTGTTAATTACTATGTAATCAATCATATTCTTATGCAGCCCATCAGGTGAAACCCATGTATACTTATGTATGTCGCGGTGTTTGTAATAAGTGTTAGTTATTCTGAATCCATTGAGTTTACTTACCTGTAGGAGTTTGAAGGGGGTATTAAGGAGACGTTGCCCATTGCCTTTGCAGCTACCAATAACAAAAGGGCCTATCACCCCTCCCCAGAGATCAGAGTCAGTACCAACTTTGGCATTGAAGTCACCTTGAACAAGGGTAATATCTCTTTTCTTGACAGAATTCAAAATATCCTGAAGTTGTTCATAAAACCTATCCTTCTCATCCTCATCGGCATCCTCAATGGGGGTATAACAGCAGATAACATTCAAGTCTTTAATGCTTGTCTGAAATTTTGCTGTAAGAAACCTTTCATTAATGCACTCATATCTTAGAAGAGCATCACTAGCGTGTATGCTGAGAAGCAGACCCACGCTTTGGAGATGCTTTCCATCCTCCCTCCCTGAAAACAGAAATTTAAAGTTATTTTTAAGTATCTCACCTTTACCTGTCCATTTGGTCTCTTGCAAGCCTAGAATATCTAGGTTATAGCGCTGGAATTCCTGCATGAGGACATCAAGAGAATAATCTCTATGCAATGTCCTCACGTTCCACGTTCCTGCACAGAGAAATTGATTAGTACGATTTTTAAAGAAACTAGGTTTATTGAGGTAGGTAGGGCCAACAATATCAAACAGCCCCCTGCTCGCAGGCATGGGGCAAAGACCTGTTCCTTCTCTGCTAAAGGCTGAAGTCACCGATGCTGGTAGGAACTTCAGGCACCACCTTTTTAAGTGGACTTTTTCAAGAGCCACATGGCCTGCCTGAGACACATTACTCCAGTTTAGGCTTGACGAATCCCAACTAGCTAAGTGAGGTTCAGGTACCTGCGATAGCCTCTGATCAGGATTATCCACCAGCTGATATAAGGTATCCCATGCCTCTGTTTACTTAGGGCTGGCAACCCAGAAGCAAACAGAAAACACAGCAACAGATTCTCCCTCAACAGATGCCCACCTGTGCAGCAAGTCCAGGATCCATAATCAAACTCAAATCCATTAACAAGTTCAATCTAGTAGGTATAAATGGTCAGCACCAGGACCCTGTGAAGTTGACCACTCCTCAGCAGGGTTGAAAAAAAAGAAAAAAAAGTGGCCATAGATGATAATATCAGTAGGCCATGCTGAAATGGCAGCCCTCCTCTTCCGTTCCCTTCCAAAAGAGAATATATGTTTTGAAATGTACTAACGGCCTGCACCACGAGAAGGCGGGGTCGGACATTAGGTGCTAGGCCTGGCCGGTTCTGTGCATCATCACTGGGGATTTCTCACCTATTTTGGGACACTTCTAAATGGCCTATCCAGTTATGAATGTTCCGGCTTCAATAAATTTGATTCATGCTTATAGTTTGAGACTGTTGTTGGCTACCTATGAGTGGCGCTTTATGCGCACAATGGGCTAAATGGCTAGGTTACAAGGATCTCAAGGGCCAGAGAAGGTTGAATGAAGGGAACCCACCCACTGGACAGCTGTTAAAAGATAGATGACATTTTTAAGGCCAACAGCTTTGAATAGAGATTCTATTCACACAACATGGAAGTGTCCTAAACGTTTTTGAGTGCTTTCAAAGAATTTCAAAGAAAAATTAGCGCTTAATATTAATTTCTTTTCACACGTAACCTTCACAAAAGCCAACACAAGATCTCCGTGCAAATCCTGCGACAGAAAATAGTCTCATTGGTCCCGGTTAGCATCCCTACCCAATAGTAATTAACCGTAATTGTTTGGTATTCTTTTCAGGAAACGGACCTGTTATTTCAATGCCGGAATGTCTCACAGCTGTGATTACAAAGACATCGCCACGGCTGTCGACGACCACAACTACTGGGCGTCGGAGAACTCCCCGGGGAAGCGGAAGAGATCGCTGCCTTCCTCCCCAGAGAGCTCCGTGACGTCAGAGGCAATCAGGAGGTTCTTGCGGTCGATGGCAACATCCCATCGCCGGAGATAGAATCCTTGCTCATATGGCACAGCGAGGGCTTCCCAGTCGATTTGGTAAGACATGTCAAAAATAACAGAAAGCTCCTGGCACACTGATGCTAGTGACTTGCAGCCACTTAACTGATTATTTTATTTCGCAAAAGATTTTAAGAAGTTTGGTGTTTTTTTTGCACATAAGTTGATTAATTTTCGATGTCAATTGGCGAAAGTTTCCTACCAGAGTTACTAGCAAAAACCAAGGCGATTGATGTTAATAATGTTACTAACTTTAAGACGAAAGCACAGTGCGATGATTCCTTTTTCTGAGAACTCAAATGTAGAGAAATATATCATAATGAAGATCATAATGCTGTGGTTTTAGCTGTTTAAGTTGGGTTGTTGTTGGGTTGTTTTACCTCTGAGAGGCACTTTTTTTGCACACCATGGGCTAAATGGCCAGGTCACATGGATCCCGAAGGCTCAGAGAAGGTTGGGGGAAGAGACCCACTGGAACAGCTGTTGGGAGACAGATGGTAGCCTCCCGTCAAGGCCATCCAGCGTGTTCTTTAACGTTGGGTTGTTTTACCTCTGAGCGGCACTTTTTTGCACACCATGGGCTAAATGGCCAGGTCACATGGACCCCGAAGGCTCAGAGAAGGTTGGGGGAGGGGACCCACTGGAACAGCTGTTGGGAGACAGATGGTAGCCTCCCGTCAAGGCCATCCAGCGTGTTCTTTAACGTTGGGTTGTTTTACCTCTGAGCGGCACTCTTTTGCACACAATGGGCTAAATGGCCAGGTTACGTGGACCCTGAAGGCTCAGAAAAGGTTGGGGGAAGGGACCCACTGGAACAGCTGTTGGGAGACAGATGGTAGTCTCTCGTCAAGGCCATCCAGCGTGTTCTTTAACGTGCACAGGGTATGGCTCTCCCACACACGGGGCCACGGATTAACGTCCCATCCGACGGACGGCGGCCTTTCCAAGCCCATCGGTGTCCCCTACTGACTGTGGGCAGGGCAGGAAATTTTGCGGAGATAAATCTCAATGCTCACCCAGCTGGGACTCGAACCTGGGAACTACAGATTACGAGCCTGGCGCGCTACCGACTGAGCCACCCCCGCCCCTAGCTGTTTAAGATTCAGGTCACTGCCCCATTCAGTAGATTACAAAATAGATTGCATCCTTCACTCTTGTCAGCTACATAGTATTGTAGATGCTTTCCTATTTGTCTCTTTTATTATTATACAGTTCAAACACCGAATGAAGGAAATGGCATAATGTGTGCAGTGGAATGTTCAATTTTTTTCATCTATAAGTGATGCATTTTTTGCACACAATGGACTAAATGGCCAGGTCACAAGGACCTTCGAGGGGATAGATAACAGCCTCCCGCCAAGGCCATCTAGTGTGTTCTTTACCAAACACAAGTTAAGTCTTCCTTGCGTACAGGGGGCGGGGGTGGCTCAGTCGGTAGCGCGCTATGCTCGTAATCTGTAGTTCCCAGGTTCGAGTCCCAGCTGGGTCAGCGTTGAGATTTATCTCCACAAAATTCCCCGCCCTGCCCACGGTCAGTAGGGGACACCGATGGGCTTGGAAAGGCCGCCGTCCGTCGGATGGGACGTTAAGCCGTGTCCCCGTGTGTGGGAGAGCCATACCCTGTGCACGTTAAAGAACACGCTGGATGGCCTTGACGGGAGGCTACCATCTGTCTCCCAACAACTGTTCCAGTGGGTCCCTTCCCCCAACCTTCTCTGAGCCTTCGGGGTCCATGTGACCTGGCCATTTAGCCCATTGTGTGCAAAAGAGTGCGCTCAGAGGTAAAACAACCCAACTCTGCGTACAGAACCACGTCTTAACATCTCGTTCTTCGGACGGAGGAATTCCCAAGCCCATCGCTGACTCTTTATTCAACGGGGGAAGAATTCTGAAAGCAAACCGAATGGAAGCTGAACTTGGAACATCAGGTTCACGAATCTGAAGCCCTACCCACTGAGCCAATTGCCGCCCAGGAATTTAGAGACGAATTAGTGAGTTTAAATTTTATTATGGGGCATTTATTTCGAAATCATATGAAAGAAAATAATTTTGTACAGGGCCGAATCTAAGGAGGAGAGTAAGTATCCTAGTAAGGATAATGGTGGCCAATTTTATTAAACTTCTTCATATTTCACGTATTTTTCAAATAATTTTTGGGAATATCTAAAACGAAGGTGGGAAAAGTTACACTGAAAAGGCAGTCCGGTTTCTTTCCCTCACTTTACCTTTTTCCGGCTCCATTGCGTCGTTTCCCTCTTCTCTCCCACCCCCCCTTAATTTTTTCTATCTCTGAGCCTGATTTTGTCTATTAAAAAAAATAAATACCCCCTCAAGCAGCTGTTTGCCACAGAGGTCTGATAGGAGCCTGTCAGTTTACATGCCAGAGTAGCAGGTCTGAGAGGATGGCAGGACCTCAGCAGAAAAACGACACGAACATCCTTGCCTTATTCGGGGCTCGAACCCAGGTCCCGTAGATCAGTAGCCAAGCGCGCTAACCACTCGGCCACGGGACGGTTTTTTGTCTATTAAGATTTCAATAAAATATTATTGAACAGTTTAAATTTAATTGCTAATTTGTTTTAATAAATAGTTTTAATTTTAAATTTTTGACCTCAGATTTCACACATTTTCTCATTGGTTCTTTTTGGCTTGAAATTGCTCACTCAAACGTTATTAAATTTATTTTCTCTAGAAATGAATTAGATCATCTTATATATATAGTTGGTTAACGAGACCGTACTGTAGGCTGAATACTGAAGTCAATTTTAAACTGAAAATCTTAGCACTGTACAGTCGCGAAGTGCCGTATAAAATAAAATAAATAAATACCCCCTCAAGCAGCTGCTTGCCACAGAGGTCTGACAGGAGCCTGTCAGTTTATATGCCATAGTAGAAAGTCTGAGAGTATGGCAGGACCTCAGCAGAAAAACGACACATACATCCATGCCTTAACCCGGGGCTCGAACCCAGGTCCCTTAGATCAGTAGCCAAGCGCGCTAACCACTCACAGTTGCTCAAAAAAGTATCCGAACACACGGTCGACTACAGAATTCAGCAAGAATATCTGGCAAAGATTTTTTCAGAAATTAGTGATCTGGCAACCTTCGTGTCACGTGACACAAAGGTTTTTTTTGCGCGACTGTACACCTCTTAGAAGAGAATGTTTTTTTTTTGGCAATCAACAATGTCTTGGAATTCTTATAACTGACTTCAGGTATTTTTTTCGTGTTGAGTCCTGTTTGTTTCGTTTTAAAGAGGGGATCGGGAAACGACAGTTCCGAGCAGTCGAAAACGAGGCTCGGGACGCTTTTTGACTGGGAACAATTTTCGGTGTATTTCATTAAAAACAGAATGGAGCCGGTTGGCAAACAATAGTTCGAAAGCACTGATGAAATTCGAGGGCTCTGAAGTCATTCCGAACTTGAATAAGTTGGCGGAGAACGCTCAAAATTCACCCTGATGAATGGCAGTTTTTTTTTCTCTAATAATATATTCAATACAGTTTTATTCTGCGCACTTCAATATACCTTTTTTTAAAACTGTACATTAAGGTTTCATTTACCTTAATAAAATAATTTTCTACCCTTTATTTCAGGCGTTACGGCTTTTGAAGAATGTTAGAACCTGAAGCTGTCAGAATTCGTTTGAATTTTATTACCCTTATGACTTTCCACTCAAATAAAGAGGTTCCATACCGCTCGCTTAGAGTATAAGGTTTGCAGTCGGATCGTTATTACTTTAGTTTGAGATTCCTCTTTCTCCCCCAATAATGCCACTTTTTTCAAAAGCTATATAATATGAGTGAATACTAAATAAATAAATAATAAATATAATAAATAAATACCCCCTCAAGCAGCTGCTTGCCACAGAGGTCTGACAGGAGGTTCTCCCCCCCCCCCCTTGAAACTAAATCATGGGTACAGTCGCTCAAAAAAGTATCCGAACACTAGGGTTGATTACAGAATTCAGAAAAAATATCTGGCAACGATTTTTTAAGAACTGGAGCGGTTGCGGTTAATGTTCACAGCACATTGGATCGTGTGAGCTCACAAAGACCTGGATCGTGTGGGCTCACTCACGGAAATATTGAGCGTGTGCAGCTACCGTTCACAGCAAACTGGAGCGTGTGCAGTAACTGCACACGCTCCAGTTTGCTGTGAACGGTAACTGGAGCGTGTACAGTTGCTGTACACGCTCCAGATATTTTTTTCTGAATTCTGTAATCACGTGACACGAAGGTTTCCAGATCACTCATTTCTAAAAAACTCGTTGCCAGATATTTTTTCTGAATTATGTAATCAACATTAGTGTTCGGATACTTTTTTGAGCGACTGTACGTGCCTGACAGGGGAGACTGTGAGACTGTGCAGTTGACGTTTCGACAATCCTCATAGATCACAATGGATAGGCTGATGACTAACCCAATAACTATGAAAACCGTCGAAGTGTTTACTGCGCAGTCTCATAGTCTCCCCACTTTCCACTCACGCTACGCTAAGCATTGGTCATTATGCTATTGGGGGCGGGGGTGGCTCAGTCGGTAGCGCGCCAGGCTCGTAATCTGTAGTTCCCAGGTTCGAGCCCCAGCTGGGTCAGCGTTGAGATTTTTCTCCGTAAAACTCCCCGCACTGCCCACGGTCAGTAGGGGACACCGATGGGCTTGGAAATGCCGCCGTCCGTCGGATGGGACGTTAAGCCGTGGCTCTGAGTACAGAAGAGCTATACCCTGTGCACGTTAAAGAACACGCTGGATGACCTTGATGGAAGGCTACCATCTGTCTCCCAACAGCTGTTCCAGTGGGCCCCTCCCCCAACCTTCTCTGAGCCTTCGGGGTCCATGTGACCTGGCCATTTAGCCCATGGTGTGGAAAAAAGTGCCGTTCAGAGGTAAAACAACCCAACCCAACCCATTATGCTATTGGCTTTGGTAGAGGTATTTAGGTTATTAATAAATAAGCAAAATTATCCGATTAATAACTCAGAAAACGCGTTAAAGTTAAAGCGCCTCACTAGCTGAAGTGTTCCACGCAGCTGTCTGTTCCACGTTCATTTCCTGTATAATCCATGAGCTATTGTTTCTCCTTACAGCAAACGTTCATGTTTAGTCCATCTACCAGGGATGGACTGCGACTACGGGGACATCACCGGTAACAACAAGGACGAGAACTTGTGGACGGGTGGTGACGGTCCAGGGAAACGAAGGAGGAGCACGTGCGACATTCGCTTGGGAAATCCAGAGGGCTGTCTTCGAAAGCTCATCGACGGCGACAACAAGGACACACAGAGCTGGGAGAACGGGCCAGGTCGGAAGTAATTTAGCGTCCATTTCCAAGAAATTTGGGATAAATAAATTCCTGTAAGTAATTAAAGCATGAGCTTGGTTGGTGGAGGTTCTTCGCTTACTGCACCTGAAAGTGCTCACAGCATGGCTTGGTGGAGGTTCTTCGCTTTACTGTTCCTGAAAGTGAACACAGAAATTGGTGGAGGTTCTTCGCTTACTCTTCTTGAAACTTCTGTAGGTTCGCAGCATGGCTTCGTAAAGGTTCATTCATGGAATTGCTAATTTTTTAAACTAAGTCTATATTATGGGATCTAGTGAGCTTGCTTTTGAAGAATAATGAACTTCGTCTCTTGAAGGTTAATTGTGATTAAAACCAGCGATTTTTTTTCCCTCAGAGCACTTAAATAATATTTCTTTCGCTCTTTCAGCTTCGGACATTTATAGCATGGCTTGATGGGCCTTTTTTTTTTCCCCTGAACTTTAACCTCTAAAGCAGTACGATTTCCTTATAAATTGTGTTTGGAATCGTTCAAATTTTTGGCTTTTATTAAGAACCGACAAAATTGCATGGATTTAAAGAATAAACAAACGCAGGATGATCAAATGACAGGATCTTTGAAATAAATGAACTAAAATTCCGTCATAATCACTTAAGAGGTTAAAGCTTAACATTTAAAAGTTTTCAACTCATGGTCTGCTTAACACTGATCCAAACGGGGCGGGGGTGGCTCAGTCGGTAGCGCGGCAGTCTCGTAATCTGTAGTTCCCAGGTTCGAGTCCCAGCTGGGTCAGCGTTGAGATTTATCTCCACAAAATTCCCCGCCCTGCCCACGGTCAGTAGGGGACACCGATGGGCTTGGAAAGTCCGCCGTCCGTCGGATGGGACGTTAAGCCGTGGCCCTGTGTGCGGGAGAGCCATACCCTGTGCGCGTTAAAGAACACGCTGGATGGCCTTTACGGGAGGCTACCATCAGTCTCCCAACAGCTGTTCCAGTGGGTCCCCTCCCCCAACCTTCTCTGAGCCTTCGGGGTCCGTGTGGCCTGGCCATTTAGCCCATTGTGTGCAAAAAAGTGCCGCTCAGAGGTAAAACAACCAAACCCAACTGATCCAAACGTAACAATCTTCAAATCTTCTATATTTTCGATTCGAATTCTTATTAAATGAAACTTTTCCGTTTCAAAGTTCCTTGATGTGGCTAAAAATAACTTATTTTTTGGGAAGAAACAGCGCAGCAGTTTGATACTTTTGTTTGAAATCCAAATTTAAAAAAAAAAACCTGTTCGTCTGTTAAAATTAACTACAGTGTGTCTAACAAAAGAAAGGTGTACACCCACACAGTATAGTCTGGTTTTGCCCAGAAAAAGAGTTTACAGAATAAAATGGCTCTTACTGAGTACTTCTTTGATCACTTCCCTTAAAAATTAAAAACTGCTCGTGGATATTAGAATACAATAATTTCAGGAACTAGTAAATAATTTTTGTCTTCTCATAAAAATAACATGAAGCAAATGAACTGTGTTCGGTTTTGTAATGGAGGAGGGTTGGGTTGTTTTGCCTCCGAGCGGCACTTTTTTGCACACTATGGGCTAAATGGCCAGGTCACATGGACCCCGAAGGCTCAGAGAAGGTTGGGGGAGGGGACCCACTGGAACAGCTGTTGGCAGACAGATGGTAGCCTCCCGTCAAGGCCATCCAGCGTTTTCTTTAACGTGCACAGGGTATGGCTCTCCCGCACACGGGGCCACGGCTTAACGTCCCATCCGACGGACGGCGACCTTTCGAAGCCCATCGGTGTCCCCTACTGACCGTGTGCAGGGCGGGTAAATTTTGCGGAGATAAATCTCAACGCTGACCCAGCTGGGACTCGAACCTGGGAACTACAGATTACGAGCCTGGCGCGCTACCGACTGAGCCACCCCGTAATGGAGGAGGCATTTTAACAACCGTTAGCAGTACAGTTGACAAAATGCTAACATATAAACCATAACAACACGAAATAGAAAAACATAATAATTAACCATCTGTTAAATCTCGAATTGCCAACTTAAAAGCACCATTTCATTTAACTAAGTCGCACAAAAAAAAGGGATTTGGGAATGAAATATTATGGTTAACAAATTTTTTGAAGACACGTGACATATACCTACATAAAATGCAAGGTTAGTTATGGTAGTGAAACTTGGACAATTTGTAAACAAGATAACAGGAAACTAGATGCTTTTGATTCCAGATGCTTACGCAGTATCTTGGGCATTAGGTGGTTCAACTTTGTAACTAATGATGAGGTTAGCCAAAGGAGTTTGCAACCTCCTTTAAGCAGCATATTGTGCAGAGAGAGACTCCGTTGGTTTGGGCATGTTGCCCGTATGAATAATTATAGATTGGCGAATAGGGTTATGAACAGTGTGCCTAAAGGCCTCAGAAAGAAGGGGAGACCTAGGATGCGGTGGGCAGACAATGTCAAACAGGACCTTGTTAGAATTGGTGTGCAGTGGCCAGATGCAATAGATGTAGCTCAGGATAGACTTGCTTGGAGAACTAAATTGCACGGTCTGGTTACACCTCCGTAGCCCATGGCTGCTTGATGATGATGATGATGATGATGAAAATGCAAGTTACTGACCAATCACAGAAATCCACGTAATTTGCACCCTTCTAAACTACTATTTAAGAATCAGTTTATAATACCGTAATCACACACAGCCCTGATAAAATATTATAGAAATTTCATGTTATGCCAATTAGAATCGAACTTCGAAGACATGAAATAAGCATTTAATGGAAAAATGTAATCAAAATAAAGATCACAATTAAAAACCACTGAAATGTCGATTTCTAACATTATTCGTTCAGTATTCAAAAGAGTTATGAAAGCTGGAAATTTTTGCAGTAAATATTCTTGTGTTATAAAAATCGTTTATAATTGTTGGGTTGTTTTACCTCTGAGCGGCACTTTTTTGCGCACCATGGACTAAATGTCCAGGTCACATGGACCCCGAAGGCTCAGAGAAGGTTGGGGGAGGGGACCCACTGGAACAGCTGTTGGGAGACAGATGGTAGCCTCCCGTCAAGGCCATCCAGCGTGTTCTTTAACGTGCACAGGGTATGGCTCTCCCGCATACGGGGCCACGGCTTAACGTCCCATCCGACGGACGGCGGCCTTTCCAAGCCCATCGGTGTCCCCTACTGACCGTGGGCAGGGCGGGAAATTTTGCGGAGATAAATCTCAAAGCTGACCCAGCTGGGACTCGAACCTGGGAACTACAGATTACGAGCCTGGTGTTCTTCTTACGTTCGTAACCTACTGAGCCACTCCCGCCCCTAATTTTTAAGTAAAATTCTGAAATGTATGTTTATCTTATTAATTGGCTTGAAACAATACCTACTATTTAATTAATTTCTGAAGTAAATTTATTACTGTTATGAAATATTTCAACTTCCATAACTCTTTAAATACTGAACGAATATTATTGAAAATGAGTTTAAAATAGATTCGATTTTGATCTTTAATTTATTCTCAGCCAGATTTTTCCATTAAATGCATATTTTAGAAGTTATTGAGCTCCGAATTTAGATTCCCATTCACATAGCATGAATATTCTCTAATCATTTCGTAAGGAAGTGTACAGTCGCTCAAAAAAGAATCCGAACACTATAGTTGATTACATAATTCAGAAAAAATCTGGCAACCTTTCGTGTCACGTGACACGAAGGGTTGCCAGATCACTAATTTCTAAAAAACTCGTTGCCAGATATTTTTTTCTGAGTTCTGTAATCAACCATGGTGTTCGGATACTATTTTGAGCGACTGTACATTCAGGTGTTATCTCTATGTTGACGAGACTGAAGTCATTTTATTAAGACAATGAACAAATTCAAATTTATCCTACGTCTACGGAACTGAATATGTAAAGAAAGTAGTTAGCAGACCCAGAGAGTTTTAAACTTTTTTTCTCAATGCATGGACTTTAATTCTCTGCTTCACTAAATCTTCATCACTGAAAGCATGATCCAGGAAAAATCTTGGAAACATTTTTAAGTTTCGTTAAATCTATGAACTTGCAGCATGTGCTTAGAAGGAAATATTTCTCACTGAAATCTTTCTCAATACTTAAAAAATTAACACTTCACAGTATTAGTTAACAGACTTCTCTTGAAGCTATGTTTTACTTAATATAATGGCAATATCTTTCACCACAGTCTGAAACATCTCAAGATCTTACACCAGTAATATATCCAAACGGAGAAGTTCAACTACATTAAAATGAAGCTTACATCGATGTGACAACTTTGAATAGTAAATCTTAGCATTCTCCCCGTCTGCATAATATGATGTTCTAGCATTTCTCACTTTAAATGTAAGATTTAAGTATACGTCATATTTCGTCTACTTTGATTATTGGACCAAGCTCTGGACAGATAGAATCATATAATTGTTGTTATAACCTGGACTGTCCTTGGATTATGTGACTTTCTACGGCGAGAAATAACATGTCCTCCTTTTAAAGATGGGGCGGGGGTGGCTCAGTCGGTAGCGCGCCAGGCTCGTAATCTGTAGTTCCCAGGTTCGAGTCCCAGCTGGGTCAGCGTTGAGATTTATCTCCGCAGAATTCCCCGCCCTGCCCACGGTCAGTAGGGGACACCGATGGGTTTGGAAAGGCCGCCGTCCGTCGGATGGGACGTTAAGCCGTGGCCCCGTGTGCGGGAGAGCTATACCCTGTGCACGTTAAAGAACACGCTGGATGGCATTGGCGGGAGGCTACCATCTGTCTCCCAACAGCTGTTCCAGTGGGTCCCCTTCCCCAACTTTCTCTGAGCCTTCGGGGTCCACGTGACCTGGCCATTTAGCCCATGGTGTGCAAAAAAGTGCCGCTCAGAAGTAAAACAACCCAACCCTTTTAAAGATATTGAATAATGTAACCATAACCTATTGTTTGAGAAAATGTTTCTTAGAACAGTGTGTTAATTACATAACGTATTTGTAGTTAGTGGTTTTATTTTAATGAAATGATACACTTCTCACACTTTATTCTTAAAAAATCTTATTTTGTGGTCTCTTAAAGGAATAGGGATAACACTCGCTTACATCAGGAATCTTGGCAGCTGTGTCACCTCTTAATGGATTAAGGATGACTTTTGCTCATATGAGAAATTTTCGCAGCTTTGTCGCCTCTTAAAGGACTAGGGATGACATTTGCTCATATCAGGAATTTTGGCAGCTTTGCCATCTCTTAAAGGACTGGGGATGACACTTGCTCTTATCAGGAATTTTGACAACTTTGTCGCCTCTAAAAGGACTGAGGATGACACTTGCTCACATCAGGAATTTTGACAGCATTGTCGCCTCTTAAAAGACTAGGGATGACACTTGCTCACATCAGAATTTTGACAGCTTTGTCATCTCTTAAAGGACACTTACTCATATCAGGAATCTTTGTCACCTCTTAATGGACTGAGGATGACACTTGCTCATATCAGGAATCTTCACAGTTTTGTCGCCTCTTAATGGACTGAGGATGACACTTGCTCACATCAGGAATCTTCACAGCTTTGTCACCTCTTAATGGACTGAGGATGACACTTGCTCACATCAGAAATCTTCACAGTTTTGTCGCCTCTTAATGGACTGAGGATGACACTTGCTCACATCAGGAATCTTCACAGCTTTGTCACCTCTTAATGGACTGAGGATGACACTTGCTCACATCAGGAATCTTCACAGCTTTGTCACCTCTTAATGGACTGAGGATGACACTTGCTCACATCAGAAATCTTCACAGTTTTGTCGCCTCTTAATGGACTGAGGATGACACTTGCTCACATCAGGAATCTTCACAGCTTTGTCACCTCTTAATGGACTGAGGATGACACTTGTTCACATCAGGAATCTTCACAGCTTTGTCGCCTCTTAATAGACTGAGGATGACACTTGCTCACATCAGGAATCTTCACAGCTTTGTCACCTCTTAATGGACTGAGGATGACACTTGCTCACATCAGAAATCTTCACAGTTTTGTCGCCTCTTAATGGACTGAGGATGACACTTGCTCACATCAGAAATCTTCACAGCTTTGTCGCCTCTTAATGGACTGAGGATGACACTTGCTCACATCAGAAATCTTCACAGTTTTGTCGCCTCTTAATGGACTGAGGATGACACTTGCTCACATCAGGAATCTTCACAGCTTTGTCACCTCTTAATGGACTGAGGATGACACTTGCTCACATCAGGAATCTTCACAGCTTTGTCACCTCTTAATGGACTGAGGATGACACTTGCTCACATCAGAAATCTTCACAGTTTTGTCGCCTCTTAATGGACTGAGGATGACACTTGCTCACATCAGGAATCTTCACAGTTTGTCACCTCTTAATGGACTGAGGATGACACTTGCTCACATCAGAAATCTTCACAGTTCTGTCGCCTCTTAATAGACTGAGGATGACACTTGCTCACATCAGAAATCTTCACAGTTTTGTCGCCTCTAATGGACTGAGGATGACACTTGCTTATAACAGGAATCATAACAGCTTCGATATGGGCAGAATTTTTTTTTACTTAATTTTAATCACTGGATGCATGATTTAAAAATTCGATTTTAATAAAATTTTAATAGCTCCCCTAATGGTTAAATGATTCTTAAAATATAATGATTTTAATAAATTTGCATGATTTTATTACCGCTAACACATATTACAATATACTACTTTCCATCAGTTAAAGCATATATCTGAAAATGATGCATCCCGTGCTATTTACATAGTCTCGGATAGAAAAATGATCAGTCTAATAGAAAAAAAATCAGTCTTGGTTTTCGTTTTTGAAATAGCTTTTTATATTAATTTCATTTTTCCTTCAAAACGCCAATTTGCTGTTGTTATTGAACTTTACTTTTATCATCACATTAATTTTTCCTAACAGATTCAAATTTCGAAAATTTTGAAAATCAACTTTTTAAATTTTAATTTTAAAAATGCATTGCTTTTTTAAAAAATGAAAAAGTTTAGTCGATACGAAACGTTTTCCAAGTGCAGATGTATTAGAAAATTTGCATATGTTTTCCCAAGGAGCTGAAGAAATGACCCTCATATGTTGTGTTAACTGGACGTGCAACAACTGTTTTAAATAATATGTGTGGCCTGATAAAGCTTTTGTAAAGTAATTCTCTTGGAAATTTGTTTCGGAAATGAGACCGCTCTCATTTCAACAGACTCAAGTTTCACTTCTGGATGCTTTCAGAAAATATTTTTGAATATTACGGTCTTAATTGCAATCCATTTATCCCCATTTACCCGAGCCAGTTCAGAAAACTACGAATATTTTAATTTCCTTCTACTAATCATTCTTTTCATTTCTTTTTTCCAGTGTCCACCTAAAGGAGTAGATCGCCCGTGCGTATCATCTGAAATTTCACCTGACCTTTGCTTTCCTCATGTGCTGCACTCCTCCTCACTGGAGATGAAGATGAAAGGATGATTCTAGTTTCAAGATCCACTTTTCGTTTCGCATTCCTGCCTCTATCAATCCCTGTGGCATCCATCCACATCGTTGTATTTTTTTTTTGATCGACAAACGTCTTCTATTTCAAGGAATTAGTTGAAATTTTCTGTCTCGAAATCTGTAGTTTCTCTCGCGTCCTCGGACAAAAGATTGTAAATAAATATATTAAAATGTTCCTTTAGCTCAAATAAAATGTGCTCTGAATTTTATCGGAAAGTTTTGATTTGTAAAAACATATATAAATATTCCGAAACAAACATATTTTTATCGAGGGATCCGTTTGATATCCTCCCCCAGGTCAGAAGAATTCAGTCTCTTTATTGTTGATTTGATAGCTGGGTTGGGTTCTCTTACCTCTGAGCGGCACTTTTTTGCACACCATGGGCTAAATGGCCAGGTCACATGGACCCCGAAAGCTCAGAGAAGGCTGGGGGAGGGGACCCACTGGAACAGCTGTTGGGAGACAGATGGTAGCCTCCCGTCAAGGCTATCCAGCGTGTTCTTTAACGTGCACAGGGTATGGCTCTCGAGCACACGGGGCCACGGCTTAACGTTCCATCCGACGGACGGCGGCCTTTCCAAGCCCATCGGTGTCCCCTACTGACCGTGGGCAGGGCGGGGAATTTTTGCGGAGATAAATCTCAACGCTGACCCAGCTGTGACTCGAACCTGGGAACTACAGATTACGAGCCTGGCGCGCTACCGACTGAGCCACCCCCGAGCCATTTGATAGCTGGAACTTGTATTAGAAATAGTAATAATTATTAAGCCGTGATTATTTAGAATGCCGTTAGTAGACACTCACAGAAAGAGTGTCACAAGTAATTTCAGTTAATAATGTGTGGGTTTTCACATTTGAAACCCTTATAACAGGGGGGAGCAGTAGATTCAGTCGGTATTGCTCCAGGCTCGTAACCTACAGTTTCCAGGTTCGAGTCCCAACTGGGCCAGCGTTGAGATTTGTCTTCGCAAACTGTTCTACCTACGGTCAGTAGGGGACACCAGTTTGATTGGAAAGGCCGCCGTCCGTTGGATGAGATATTAAGCCATGAAAGATGTATGTATGCAGTATGTAGGAGAGCCATATCCTGTGCACGTTAAAGAACACGCTGGATTGCCTTGACGGGAGGCTACCATATATCGTTCAACAGCTGTTCCAGTGGGTCATCTCCCCCAACCTTCTCTGAGTCTTTGGAGTCTTGTGACCTGGCCATTTAGCCCATTGTGAGCAAAAAAGTGCCGCTCAGAGGCAAAACAACCCAACGGTAGAGCATTTGGATCGTAATTTTGCTGTTCCCAAGTTCCAGTCCCATCTGTGCCAGAGTCGAAATTTATCACAGGTAACCCTCCTCTTTGCCCCCTGGGGCGGGGGTGGCTCAGTCGGTAACGCGCCAGGCTCGTAATCTGTAGTTCCCAGGTTCGAGTCCCAGCTGGGTCAGCGTTGAGATTTATCTCCGCAAAATTCCCCGCCCTGCCCACAGTCAGTAGGGGACACCGATGGGCTTGGAAAGGCCGCCGTCCGTCGTATGGGACGTTAAGCCGTGGCCCCGTATGCGGGAGAGCCATACCCTGTGCACGTTAAAGAACACGCTGCCTTGACGCTGGCCTTGACGGGAGGCTACCATCTGTCTCCCAACAGTTGTTCCAGTGGGTCCCCTCCCCCAACGTTCTCTGAGCCTTCGGGGTCCATGTGACCTGGCCATTTAGCCCATGGTGTGCAAAAAAGTGCCGCTCAGAGGTAAAAAACCCAAACAACAACTCCTTGCCCCCCCCCCCCCCCCCCGTGAGAAAGGAGACACCGATGGGCTTAGAAAGGTCATCGCCGTTGGATGGCACGCTAAGCCGTAGCTCCGTATCCAGGAGAGCCATACCCAGCGCACCTTAAAGATCATGCTGCTTCACAATGTCTGGGCGTGGATATCTTTGACGGCAAGCTACCCTCTTATCTCTTAACAACTGTTCAGTGGGTTCCCTTACCCCAACCTTCTCTGAGCCATCGGAATCTTGTGACCTGATAGTTAATCACACTGTGGGCAAAAGATTTCCACAAAGGGTAAACAATCCAACCCACCGGGTAACATGATTTTGCGGCGAGTATGTAGTGCAAATATGTAGTCATATCTGTTTGACAATTATTAAATTTCATATCTGTAAAATATTTATAATCTGTAAAATTTGAGTGGAAATTTCTTAACCGTGATTATGGGGTTAGAGAACTTGTTTGCTATTCTATTTGTATGTTTCTGTATTTGTATTTGGGTTGGGTTGTTTTACCTCTGAGCGGCACTTTTTTGCACACCATGGGATAAATGGCCAGGTCACATGGACCCCGAAGGCTCAGAGAAGGTTTGGGGAGAGGACCCACTGGAACAGCTGTTGGGAGACAGATGGTAGCCTCACGTCAAGGCCATCCAGCGTGTTCTTTAACGTGCACAGGGTATGGCTCTCCCGCACACGGGGCCACGGCTTAACGTCCCATCCGACGGACGGCGGCCTTTCCAAGCCCATCGGTGCCCCCTACTGACCGTGGGCAGGGCGGCGAATTTTATGGAGATAAATCTCAACGCTGACCCAGCTGGGACTCGAACCTGGGAACTACAGATTATGAGCCTGGCGCGCTACCGACTGAGCCGCCCCCGCCCCCGCGCATTTTGAAAAGAGGGTTTTTTTTAATCTTTTTTAATGATTTTTTGATGCAAATTTATGAACTAAAGTTTCTGAAGAATAATCTTTTCCCTGGGGTGGAGGGATTGACCCTTCTCATACACTTTTCCTTTGGTTAGGCTTAACCTACAGTTTCCAGGTTCGAGTCCCAACTGGGCCAGCGTTGAGATTTGTCTTCGCAAACTGTCCTACCTACGGTCAGTAGGGGACACCAATTTGATTGGAAAGGCCGCCGTCCGTTGAATGAGATATTAAGCCATGAAAGATGTATGTCTGCAGTATGTAGGAGAGCCATATCCTGTGCACGTTAAAGAACACGCTGGATGGCCTTGATGGGAGGCTACCATCTATCGTTCAACAGCTGTTCCAGTGGGTCATCTCCCCCAACCTTCTCTGAGTCTTTGGAGTCATGTGACCTGGCCATTTAGCCCATTGTGAGCAAAAAAGTGCGGCTCAGAGGTAAAACAACCCAACGGTAGAGCATTTGGATCGTAATCTGCTGTTCCCAAGTTCCAGTCCCATCTGTGCCAGAGTCGAAATTTATCACAGGTAACCCCCCTCCTTGCCCCCTGCGGCGGGGGTGGCTCAAGTCGGTAACGCGCCAGGCTCGTAATCTGTAGTTCCCAGGTTCGAGTCCCAGCTGGGTCAGCGTTGAGATTTATCTCCGCAAAATTCCCCGCGTTGCCCACGGTCAGTAGGGGACACCGATGGGCTCGGAAAGGCCGCCGTCCGTCGGATAGGACGTTAAGCCGTGGCTCCGTGTGCGGGAGAGCCATACCCTGTGCACGTTAAAGAACACGCTGCCTTGACGGTGGCTTGACGGGAGGCTACCATCTGTCTCCCAACAGTTGTTCCAGTGGGTCCCCTCCCCCAACGTTCTCTGAGCCTTCGGGGTCCATGTGACCTGGCCATTTAGCCCATGGTGTGCAAAAAAGCGCCGCTCAGAGGTGTTTTTTTTTAATCTTTTTTAATGATTTTTTGATCCAAATTTATGAACTAAACTTTCTGAAGAATAATCTTTTCCCTGGGGTGAAGGGATTGACCCTTCTCATACACTTTTCCCTTGGTTAGGCTTATGGTAATAACTGATAGAATAATCAGAATGCCTGATAATTATTTCAGTGGGAACGTTTTTATATTGGCAAGGTCGTTTTACTTTTTAGCGATAGTTTTATACACAAGAGATTAAATATCCTGGTCATCAACCTCCTTTGAGCAGCATATTGTGCAGAGAGAGACTACTTTGGTTTGGCCATGTTGCCCGTATGGACACAAAGTTTCTGAGAAAGACGGGATGGGATTAATTCGTTGATGTTAAGAGACAGATGGAAACCTCCCGTCATGGCCATCCAATGTGATTCTTGTGCACGGGGCCACGGTTTAACGTTCTACCTTACGGATGGTGACCTTTCCAAATACCTTTTTGTTCCCTTTCTCATTAAGAGCAGAACAGGATTAGCAGAGAAAAGTTAAAAAGTAGGCTCAATGAGAACTATAAGCTGGGAACAGCCAATTACGAGCTTGGCGCTACCAATTAATTCAGCCTCCACTTCTTCGTGTATGAGAGAACTTGAACAAGAGTACAGTCGCTCAAAAAAGTATCCGAACACCATGGTTGATTACAGAATTCAGAAAAAATATCTGGAGCGTGTACAGCAACTGTACACGCTCCAGTTTGCTGTGAACGGTAACTGCACACGCTCAATATTTCCGTGAGTGAGCCCACACGATCTAGTATCAAAATAATATGACCACCTACAGTCGCTCAAAAAAGTATCCGAACACTATTGTTGATTACAGAATGTACAGAAAAAATATCTGGCAACGATTTTTTTAGAAATTAGTGATCTGGCAACCTTCGTGTCACGTGACACGAAGGTTGCCAGATCACTGATTTCTAAAAAAACTCGTTGCCAGATATTTTTTCTGAATTCTGTAATCAACCATGGTGTTCAGATACTTTTTTGATCGCCTGTACCTTATTGATTACTCTGTCCTACAGGGAACACACAGAAAATAAAAATTCATATTATGGTATATTAGGAAATAAGTGTATTAATATTTTTATGAATACAATGCATTCGTTCATCTCCTTACTTAAGTTATCCAAACATTTCATAATTATTTTATTGGAAATAATTATTTCAATGGAAAACGAAATTCTGAGCTTCAAAGTTTATCAAATTACAATGGGAAATACTTCTGAAGTTCAGAGGCTTCCCTAATAATCATCGAAATAATTCGGATCTTCACAATTTAGAGAATTTCATTGGCTAACTAATTTTGAACTTCGCAACTTGAAGAATTGCGTTGCAAAATTAATTCTGAGTTGTGCAATTTCTAACACAAGTTTTAACGCACTGCAAACACTGCTAAAGAAGTGTTGCTCCTGAAGACAATTTCATTTAAATATAGACTAATAAAATTATGGGTTCGTTATGGGCCGAAATTTGAAATCTTAAAGATTTAACAGAGGCATCACTAATTCTGCGAAAAACCCCACTCCTCAAACAAAAGACGTTCTGCAATTTCTTTCAGTTTTTACATAAACTTATTAGGGATGTTTTAGAAAGCAATAAATTTGATACAGCTATTATCAGGACCGGATATAGAAAAAAAATTCGTCACATGGACCCCGAAGGCTCAGAGACCGTTGGGGGAGGGGACCCACTGGAAGAGTTGTTGGGAGACAGATGGTAGCCTCCCGTCAAGGCCATCCAGCGTGTTCTTTAACGTGCACAGAGTATGGCTCTCCCGCACACGGGGCCACGGCTTAACGTCCCATCCGACGGACGGCTGGCTTTCCAAGGCCATCGGTGTCCCCTACTGACCGTGGGCAGGGCGAGGAATTTTCCGGAGATAAATTTCAACGCTGACCCAGCTGGGACTTGAACCTGGGAACTACAGATTACGAGCCTGGCACGCTACCGACTGAGCCACCCCCGCCCCGAGGACAGAGGGAAAGAGACTGTCTTTCCAATGCACTAGAGCCTTTCCTCTTCCGTTTTACAAGTTTTTAAGAAAATTCTTGAAATATGTCCGGAATATACATAAATAAAAATAAATAATAACTACCCCCTCAAGCACTGCTTGCCACAGAGGTCTGACAGGAGCCTGCCAGTTTATATGCCAGAGTAGAAGGTCTGAGAGGATGGCAGGACCTCAGCAGGAAAACGACACATACATCCATGCCTTACCCGGGACTCGAACCCAGGTCCCGTAGATCAGTAGCCAAGCGTGCTAACCACTCGACCACTGGACGGCGGAATATGCATACACACATACGAAATCCTCGTGCAGCCATGGACTAAGGACGTCCTACCAGACTGTGTAATTTTTCTCTCCGAACAAAAACTGTTTGTCCTTAAATACATTTGGCCACGCTAGGCCAATTCTAGCAAGGTCCTGTTTGACATTGTCTACCCATCGCATCCTAGGTCTCCCCCTTTTTCTGATACCCTTAGGCACACTGTTCATAATCCTGTTTGCCAATATGCAGCTATGCATACGGGCAACATGGCCAAACCAACACAGTCTCTCTCTGTACAATATGCTGCTCAAAGGAGGTTGATGACTCCTTCTTCTAACCTCATCATTACTTACAAAGTCAAACCACCTAATGCCCAAGATACTGCGTAAGCATCTAGAATCAAAGGTATCAAGTTTCTTGTTATCCTGCTTACAAATGTCCATGTTTCACTACCATAACTAACCTTAGAAAGAATCAAACTATTATACAACCAAATTTAGTCTTTAGGTGTACACGCCTATTTTTCCACACTCTCCGTAGATTCTTTAAAGTTCCAGCGTCAATCTTTATTCTTCTATTTATCTCATGATGCACATCACCAGTATCAGTTTCGCAGCTCCCAAGGTAATTAAACTGTGACATCTGCTCAAGACTGCAACCATTCAGATTAACTGAATCACAGCCTGCCTGACCAATTTTCATCATTTTAGTTTTATTTCTGTTTATTACTAAACCTACTCTATTACCAGTCTCATCAACAACCCTAATGATCGAATTCATCTCATCAACATCATCATTCAACAAAGCCAAATCATTTACATAATCTAAATCAGAAATTTTAATATCTCTAGACCATTTAAGGCCAAAATATTTCCCTTGCAAAGAATTTCGCATAACGTAATCAATAAACAATTAAAGAGAAAAGGAGACAAAATGCACCCTTGTCAATTCCAGTAGCAATGCTAAACCAATCACTACAAGCCTCACCAATTATCACACACGACTCAGTGTTATTATAAGGAGAGCTTTCATTACTCTAACTAACTTGTCAGGTATTCCCATAAATTTAATAATTTTTTTTGCCTCTTACCATTCTTAACATTCTGAAAGCGGGAAACATAGCCCGCTTCAGACATTCGAAATATCTTCCGCAGAAACGTAGACATTGCCTTTGTTAATCTTTAAAAATAAAATACGTGAATTCTCAATTCGATGAAAACAAACTTCAGCTTTACAGTTAGATGAACAAATGTCTTGACAGGTGCTCTAGGCACTGAGCAACCATCGACTGAATAAGATTTCCTCCATTAACGACATGAAGTAAATTTTTCTCCCCCTAAAAAAAGTGTTGTTGGGTTGGGTTGTTTTACCTCTGAGCGGCACTTTTTGCACACCATGGGCTAAATGGCCAGGTCACATGGACCCCGAAGGTTCAGAGAAGGTTGGGGGAGGGGACCCACTGGAACAGCTGTTGGGAGACAGATGGTAGCCTCCCGTCAAGGCCATCCAGCGTGTTCTTTAACGTGCACAGGGTATGGCTCTCCCGCACACGGAGCCACGGCTTAACGTCCCATCCGACGGACGGCGGCCTTTCCAAGCCCATCGGTGTTCCCTGCTGACCGCGGTCAGGGCGGGGAATTTTGCGGAGATAAATCTTAACGCTTACCCAGCTGGGACTAGAATCTGGGAACTACAGATTACGAGCCTGGCGCGCTACCGACTGAGCCACCCCCGCCCCCCTAAAAAAAGGGATAATATGTAAACGGTCCCTGCCTTCTTGTGACATACTTGTGGTTGTGTATTGCTAGGAGAAGTGATACATTATTAGAGAAAAACCTGACTGTAATCATGAGATTGTGGCTTCACATCACATCCAGTTCATCACGATTTTGGATTTGATATTCAAGAGTTGCCATTGAATCAATATCTTATCGTGAGTTTATAAACACTACTACTGCTTCATATAGGTACTCTAAAAGGAAACAAAAAACGTATTTACATTAACGAAATGCCTTATGGAATTCATATTAACTTCAAAGTAAGATAAAGAGCCACCAGCGTTTTCGTTAGGTAAAATAACCCATTTTGGGTTGGGTTGTTTTACCTATGAGGGACACTTTTTTGCACACCATGGGCTAAATGGCCAGGTCACATGGACCCCGAAGGCTCAGAGAAGGTTGGGGGAGGGGACCCACCGGAACAGCTGTTGGGAGACAGATGGTAGTCTCCTGTCAAGGCCATCCAGCGTGTTCTTTAACGTGCACAGGATATGGCTCACCCGCACACGTGGCCACGGCTTAACGTCCCATCCGACGGACGGCGGCCTTTCCAAGCCCATCGGTGTCCCCTACTGACCGCGGGCAGGGCGGGAAATTTTGCGGAGATAAATCTCAACGCTGACCCAGCTGGGACTAGAATCTGGGAACTACAGATTACGAGCCTGGCGCGATACCGACTGAGCCACCCCCGCCCCACCCCACCCCACCCCATTTTGGGATGTCTGTCTTGTTTTGAAATAATATGAATTTAACATTAGTGATTTGTTTTTATAGTTTTTTACTCTTTTTTACGTCTTGACTCAGAGTTAACAACTCAACCCAACAAAACTTTCCACATCATAAGCTTTGATTCGATATGAAACTTATTAAGAGTTGGGTTCTTTTACCTCTGAACAGCACTTTTTTGCGCACGATGGGATAAATGGCCAGGTCACAAAAACCCCGAAGGCTCAGAAGTTTGGGGGACAAGACCTACTGGACAACTGTTAGGAGACAGATGGTTAGCCATTCGTCAAGGCCATCCAACGTGTTCTTTAACGTGCACAGACTATGGCTCCCCCATACACGGGGCACCATACACTCTCCAACGGACGGCGGCCTTTCCAAGCCCATCGGTGTCTCCTACTAACTGTGGGCAGGGAGGGAAGTTTTACGGATGAATCTCAACGCTGGACCAATTGGGACTCAAACCTGGACACTGCAGATTAAGAGCCTAGCGCGCTATCGACTGAGCCACCCCCGATTCGAAAATTTTTAAGATCATCATCATCATCATCATCGTCGTCGTCGTCATCATCATCAAGCAGCCATGGGCTACGGAGGTCCAACCAGACCGTGCAATTTAGTTCTCCAAGCAAGTCTATCCTGAGCTACATCTACTGCATCTGGCCACTGCACACCAATTCTAACAAGGTCCTGTTTGACATTGTCTGCCCACCGCATCCTAGGTCTCCCCTTCTTTCTGAGGCCTTTAGGCACACTGTTCATAACCCTATTCGCCAATCTATAATTATTCATACGGGCAACATGGCCAAACCAACGGAGTCTCTCTCTGCACAATATGCTGCTTAAAGGAGGTTGCAAACTCCTTTGCCTAACCTCATCATTAGTTACAAAGTTGGACCACCTTATGCCCAAGATACTGCGTAAGCATCTGGAATCAAAAGCATCTAGTTTCCTGTTATCTTGTTTACAAAGTGTCCAAGTTTCACTACCATAACTAACCCTAAAAAGAACCAAACTATTATACAGTCTAATTTTAGTCTTTAGGTGTATACGCCTATTTCTCCACACTCTCCATAGATTCTTAAAAGTCCCGGCAGCAATCCCTATTCGTCTGTTAATCTCATGCCGCACATCACCATTATCTGTTACATAGCTCCCAAGATAATTAAACTGTAACACCTGCTCAAGACTGCAACCATTCAGATTAACTGAATCACAGCCTGCCTGACCAATTTTCCTCACTTTAGTTTTCTCTCTGTTTATAACCAAACCTACTCTACTACCAGTTTCATCAACAGCTCGAATGAAAGAGTTCATCTCATCAACATCATTTGCCAAAAGGGCTAAATCATCAGCATAATCTAAATCAGAAATTTTCGTATCTCCAGCCCATTTAAGGCCAAAATCTTTCCCTTGAAGTGAATTTCGCATAACATAATCAATAACCAAGCTAAAGAGAAAAGGAGACAAAATGCACCCTTGTCGAACACCAGAAGTAATGCTAAATCAATTGCTACAAGACTTACCAACTCTCACACACGACTCAGTGTTATTATAGAGAGCTTTCATAATGTTAACTAACTTGTCTGGTATACCATATGATCTCACAATCAACCACAAATTATGACGATCAACAGAGTCGAAAGCCTTTTTGAAATCAACAAAGCTAGCAACCAAAGGTTTCTGAAACTCTAAACATTTCTCAAGAATCTGCCTAAGTGAAAATATCTGATCCACACATCCCCTACCACTTCTGAATCCACATTGCTCATCACGCAATTGACTGTCAACCAGATTCTTAATTCTATTAAGCACAATCATGGAAAGAACTTTACCTGGAACGGAGAGTAGGCTGATACCCCTATAGTTATCACAAGAACTGCGATCACCCTTTTTGAAAATAGGGATAACAATAGCTCTGGTAAAATCCTTAGGAAATATGCCTTTATCATAAAAGATATTCAGAATTTCAGTCATCCAAGTGGTAACCGAAACATTACCAGCTTTAAGCATTTCCGTAGTAATTTCATCTACCCCTGGAGATTTATGAAGTTTAAGTTTAGAAACAGCCAAAATAACTTCAGATTGTGTTATAGGGCCAACATTAAAGCCACCAATGCATCTATCATCATTGCAAACAATGGGAGTAGAACTAACTACATTGTTTAGAACATTACTGAATAGCTCAGCCCACCTAGCCATGACAGAATCCTCCCCTTCTATAACCTTACCTTGTTTATCCTTCATTCCTTGTATATCTGTCCGTTTTCTACCACACAAAACATTAACTATCTGGTACAGCTCTCTGCTGTTGTGCTGTCTAACTGCTTCCTCGGCTTTGTCAGCCAAACCATCAAGCCAAAGATTCTTATCAGCAGCTAACTGATCCTTTACAAGTTTATTAAGGTCTCTGTAATGCTTTCTATTAGGACTAGTAGGGTATTGATTAAAGGCATTCCTGCAGTTCTTTCTTTCCGAAATAAGCTCAAGTGCCTTATCACTCAGATAATTTTGCCTCTTCTGCTCCTTTTTTCCTAAAAGAGTACTGTTAGTGTCCAAAAAAGCCTGTTTAAAATGATCCCATTCTTCCTCAACTTCAGTAGTAAGCAAACCATGACTGTCATAATGACTAAGTAACCTATCATGGTAAGCTTTGGCTATAACTGGGTCTTTCAGAGCTTCAGTATTAAAAGTAAATTTTTTAACCCTAGCACAACACTTTTTAAGTTTAAGTTGCAACACACCTTTAACAAGGTAATGGTCCGATCCAATTTCATCTCCCCTATATGCCCTGGTATTCCTAACAGAACTAGCCCATTTGCTGTTAATTAATATGTAATCAATCATATTCTTTTGCAGCCCATCAGGTGAAACCCATGTGTACTTATGTATGTCGCGATGTTTGTAATAAGTGTTAGTTATTCCGAATCCATTGAGTTTACTTACCTGTAGGAGACGTTGCCCATTGCCATTGCAGCTACCAATACCAAAAGGGCCTATTACTCCTCCCCAAAGGTCAGAGTCAGTACCAACTTTGGCATTGAAGTCACCAAGAACAAGGGTAATATCTCCTTTCTTGACAGAATTCAAAAATCCTGAAGTTGTTCATAAAAGCTATCCTTCTCATCCTCATCGGCATCCTCAGTGGGGGCATAACAGCAGATAACATTCAAGTCTTTAACGCTTGTCTGAAATTTTGCTGTAAGAAACCTTTCATTAATGCACTCATATCCTAGAAGAGCATCGCTAGCGTGTCTGCTGAGAAGCAGACCCACGCCTTGGTGATGCTTATTGTCGTCCCTCCCTGAAAAGAGAAATTTAAGATTATTTTTAAGAATCTGACCTTTATCTGTCAATCTGGTCTCTTGCAAGCCGAGAATATCTAAATTATAACGGTGGAATTCTTGTGTGAGGACATCAAGAGAAAAAGCTCTGTGCAGAGTCCTCACATTCCAACTACCTATGGAGAGAAAATGGTTAGTGGGATGTTTAAAGAAACTATGTTTATTGAGAGAGGGAATGCCGAAAATATCAAACAGCCCCTAATCGCAGACATGGGGCAAAGACCCGTTCCCCCACTACTAAAGGCTGAAGCCATCTACACTGGAAGACTTCCTCCAATGTAGAATTTGACGATGCCAATAGAAGCAAAGAGTTCAGGTGCCTGCGATGACTTCTGCTCAGGATTATCCACCAGCTGATAAACATATCCTGTGAATCTATTCACTTGGGGCTGTCAACCCACAAACAAACAGAAAACACAGCGGAAGATTTTCCCTCCACAGAAGCCCACCAGTGCAGCAAAATCAGGATCCATAATCAAGCTCAGAGCCATATATCTGTCCAGTCCAGTAGGTTTATATGGTCAGCACCAGGACCCTGTGTGGTTGACCACTCCTCAGCAGGGTAGAAAAAAAGAAGTTGTCCATAGTTGTGTAGATCAGTAGGCCACACTAATCTGGCAGCCCTCCCCTTCCGTTCACTTCCACAAGAGAGTATCTCTTTTGAAAGTTATAACGGTCCGCACCACGAGAAGGCGGGGTCGGACATTAGGTGCTAGGCCTGGCCGGTTCTATGCATCATCACAGGGGATTGGTGCATAGCTCTTCTTCCAGTGACTACCTAGCTACCATTTACAGACCATTTTTAAGATACATTGATGCAATTACAGCAACCGTTTGCATACCCTTTTTTTTTCAGGGGGAGGGAAAGAGGCAATTTTCCCATTGTATCCCGGTGACCTAGTGGTTGACCTTGGGGTTAACGTGCTTCGCTACGTATCAAAGAGACTTTTCAAATAGTCTAATTGCTTCCTATGTTATTAATTAAGCATATATGAAGTATGTATGATTAAAACTCAAATTAAGTAACAAAAATCCAAAGTCCGAATTGATAAAATCTCAATTTATATTTAGTTCGTCACGATATACGTTAACAGATGCCAGTTAAGTGTTTAAATATGTATATCAATGTAATTATTTCACTTTACTCAGCACACAAGTATTTAATTACCTGTGCTGAATAATTTACTGAATGCGTATGAGAATATGCATTTTGTTGATTAATAAATAATGTGAGAATTCATTTCAAGCTTGGTGAAAATTTTATTTTCGGCATTCCTGTTCTAGAGATATAGCAGAAGAATATTTTTCATATTTCCTCTTTCTTAGGGGGGGGGGAGAGAAGGCATGGGGGTCAATTTTTTTAGCTTATGACACTATTTCACAAGCTTGACGCATAGCTTGTTACTTTCGGCATACAGGTTCAGGAGGGGGCGGGGGTGGCTCAGTCGGTAGCGCGCCAGGCTCGTAATCTTTAGTTCCCAGGTTCGAGTCCCAGCTGGGTCAGCGTTGAGATTTATCTCCGCAAAATTCCCCGCCCTGCCCACGGTCAGTAGGGGACACCGATGGGCTTCGAAAGGCTGCCGTCCGTCGGATGGGACGTTAACCCGTGGCCCCGTGTACGGGAGAGCCATACTCTGTGCACGTTAAAGAACACGCTGGATGGCCTTGACGGGAGGCTACCATCTGTCTCCCAACAGCTGTTCCAGTGGGTCCCCTCCCCCAACCTTCTCTGTGCCTTCGGGGTCCATGTGACCTGGCCATTTAGCCTTACCCTGTGCACGTTAAAGAACACGCTGGATGGCCTTGACGGGAGGCTACCATCTGTCTCCCAACAGCTGTTCCAGTGGGTCCCCTCCCCCAACCTTCTCTGAGCCTTCGGGGTCCATGTGACCTGGCCATTTAGCCCATGGTGTGCAAAAAAGTGCCGCTCAGAGGTAAGACAACCCAACCCAGGTTCAGGAGATATAGAGGAAAAACAGATTTATGTTTCCCTTTTTTAGGGGGCAAGAAAGCATGGGGGTAATTTATATATATAAATAACTTATAACACTACCAGCGTCAAGAACTTTCATTTGGCACAAAAATCATTAAGTTTCTCCATGGCGTTCGAAAGATATGGTGGAACAACTGTTTCGACAAATCCTCAAACTGACAAACCGAAAAATGTCAAGCGAAAAGCAATAAGAAGAGTGGTAAGAAGCCACCAAAAGTTAAAATGTCACAGAGGGAGTGAATCAGGAAAGTTATGGAATCAAAAAATCGCTCATAATCTCTTTAACGTATGTTTTTTCGGAAAATCGCAGTTTTATTTTGCAGAACAAGATAGTCATTGTGAAATGTTTCAGCTCCCATAAAACTATAAATACCGAAAAACTTTTGTTGAAAATCGAGATTGAGATAGATTTTAATTGATATCTTTATCTCCAGTCATATTTTGTCATAAAAGGTATATTTAACGGTATACGGAAATTTGTTCGACAACATTTGTTCGCCTGAAATTTGTTGAACGGAAATTTTTTCCAAACGGAAATTTCTTATTCATAAATTTGTTAGACGGAATTTTGTTCGAAAGATTGAGGACCTTGTGAGGGAAGGACTCCCCGTAAGGGCATTGGCGTTATATATAGGCTTTGTGCTTTTGTCATTTGAAGAACCTCTGGAAGCTGAGGCGGGGTGGTACAGTCGCTCAAAAAAGTATCCGAACACTATGGTTGATTACAGAATTCAGAAAAAATATTTGGCAACGATTTTTTCAGAAATTAGTGATCTGGCAACCTTCGTGTCACGTGATTACAGAATTCAGGAAAAATATCTGGAGCGTGTACAGCAACTGTACACGCTCCAGTTTGCTGTGAACGGTAACTGCACATGCTCCAGTTTGCTGTGAACGGTAACTGCACATGCTCCAGTTTGCTGTGAACGGTAACTGCACACGCTCCAGTTTGCTGTGAACGGTAACTGCACACGCTCCAGTTTGCTGTGAACGGTAACTGCACACGCTCAATATTTCCGTGAGTGAGCCCACACGATCCAGGTCTTTGTGAGCTCACACGATCCAATGTGCTGTGAACATTAACCGCAACCGCTCCAGTTTGCTGTGAACGGTAACTGCACACGCTCAATATTCGTTGCATTATATATTCATACGCATTATATATATATATTAAAAAATATCCGAATACTATGGTTGACTACAGAATTCAGAAAAAAATATCTGGCAACATTTTTTTTAGAAATTAGTGATCTGGCAACCTTCGTGTCACGTGACACGAAGGTTGCCAGATCACTAATTTCTAAAAAAATCGTTGCCAGATATTTTTTCTGAATTCTGTAATCAACCATAGTGTTCGGATACTTTTTTGAGCGACTGTACATTTATTTGCATAACGTTTCGTTTCATTGCTTTTACGAAGATGAACTTTGGGTAATCTTCATTGGATTCGTCATACTGTTACTTTTTCCCTCATTCGGTTTCTCCATCCTATTCTCTGAAGCCAGCGAAATGCTGTTCTCCCAAATGAACTCCATCCAATCTCTGTGGATTCTTCCGCGTTCTCTTTGCTACGACTTCTTCCTCCGACTGTGGGTGGCGCCAGGAAGTTTCCCTCGCCATTCGGCATCCGACTCGGAGTCGATGGCCTCCTTGAGCCAATGGCATCTAATCTTGGATTTCAATTATAATTCTGATAATAAACAAAAATAATATATGCAATGACGAAAATTATAAACCCAACGGACACAAAAAAAAGTCGATTTAGTTTCGTAATTAACAGATACCGGAACAGCATTTCTGTCCAGCGTTGCTTTTAGAGATTGCTTCTTCAACGACAAGTCACGCTACGCCACTTTTTTTTCAGCTCCCCGTAAATATCTCTGAAAAAAACTCGCCACCCTACCCACGGTCAGTAAGGGAAACCAATGGCTTGGAAAGGCACCGTCCGTAGGATGGGACGTTAAGCTGTGTACAATCGCTCAAAATAGTATCCGAACACTACGGTTGACTACAGAATTCAGAAAAAATATCTGGCAACGATTTTTTCAGAAATTAGTGATCTGGCAACCTTCGTGTCACGTGATTACAGAATTCAGGAAAAATATCTGGAGCGTGTACAGCAACTGCACACGCTCAAGATTTCCGTGAGTGAGCCCACACGATCTAATATCAAAATAATATGACCACCTACAGTCGCTCAAAAAAGTATCTGAACATTATGGTTGATTACAGAATTCAGAAAAAATATCTGGCAACGATTTTTTCAGAAATTAGTGATCCGGCAACCTTCGTGTCACGTGACAAATTTCGTGACTAATTTCTGAAAACATCGTTGCCAGATATTTTTTTCTGAATTTTGCAGTCAACGATAGTGTTCGGATACTTTTTTGAGCGACTGTACCGTGTGTGGGAGAGCCATGCCCTCTGCACGTTAAAGAACACGCTTGATGACCTTGAAGGGAGGCTACCATCTGTCTCCTAACAACTGTCAAGTAAGCCCCCTAACCTCTGAGCTTTCGGAGTCCTTGTGACCTTGCCATTTAGCTCATTGTGTGCTAAAAAACGCCGCTGAGAGATAAAAAAAAAAACATCCCAATATCTCCGTAAAAGGCATCCGTGGTGGGATTTTAGGACTTTAGGATTTTTTTTTTTCCGATAGAAAAAACATTTTAGTATAATTCGGTCGATTTGAATTTGTGATATTATTTCAGACACAAAATGAAGGATTTAGTTTTTTTGTTTCCATTTTGCAGAAATTATCTGAGGAATCCAAAGATAAAATAACATTTAAGAACAAAGACAAAAATAATTTAAAACCATTGATTACAAACGGTTTATTAGAGTCTATCTCAAATAGAAAAAGCATGGGTAAATGTTATAAGGCTGGACTTATGACAGATCAAGATGTTAAGGAGTATACGAAATATAAAAACATTTTGACGAACTTGATAAAAAACGCGAAAATAAATTATTATAAAATAAAATTTTCCATTAATGAATTAAACGTTAAAAAGAATTGGGATACGATTCATGAAATATGTGTAACACATAAAAGAAAAAAAATAGGTTACCAAAGGAAATAATTGAAGAGAACAATCGATATGTTAGATGTATGGAGTTAGCAAATAAGTTTAATAATTATTGTGCTGAGATTCCAGGTGCTTCAGTTGGAAATATACCAGACAATGAAGAACTATAAACAAACAAATTATTCAAACAGTCTTCTTCTTTTTTTTCAGAACTATATCAACAGAAAAACAGATAGCTGAAGTTGTAAAAGGCCTTGAAAATGAAAGGCTCCAGGTTTAGATGGAATATTAGTAAATATAATTAAGGAAATTTATGATGAAATAAAATAAATTTTATGTCACGTGACACGAAGGTTGCCAGATCACTAATTTCTAAAAAAAATCGTTGCCAGATATTTTTTCTGAATTCTGTAATCAACCATAGTGTTCGGATATTTTTAATATATATAATGCGTATGAATATATAACGCAATGAATATGGAGCGTGTGCAGTTACCGTTCACAGCAAACTGGAGCGGTTGCGGTTAATGTTCACAGCACATTGGATCGTGTGAGCTCACAAAGATCTGGATCGTGTGGGCCCACTCACAGAAATATTGAGCGTGTGCAGTTACCGTTCACAGCAAACTGGAGCGGTTGCGGTTAATGTTCACAACACATTGGATCGTGTGAGCTCACAAAGACCTGGATCGTATGGATCTGTACTCACGGAAATATTGACCCTGGTATATATACCTGGATCGTACTCACGGAAATATTATATATATACCTGGATCGTACTCACGTATATATATACCTGCACGATCCAGGTATCAATATTTCCGTGATGTAGTACGATCCAGGTATCAATATTTCCGTGAGTACGATTCAGGTATATATATATATACGTGAGTACGATCCAGGTATAAAATGATCGAATCACGTATATATATATACCTGGATCGTACTCACGGAAATATTGAGCGTGTGCAGTTACCGTTCACTGCAAACTGGAGTGTGTGCAGTTACCGTTCACTGCAAACTGGAGTGTGTGCAGTTACTGCACACGCTCCAGTTTGTTGTGAACGGCAACTGGAGCGTGTACAGTTGCTGTACACGCTCCAGATATTTTTCCTGAATTCTGTAATCAACCATAGTGTTCGGATACTTTTTTGAGCGACTGTAGGTGGTCATATTATTTTGATACTAGATCGTGTGGGCTCACTCACGGAAATATTGAGCGTGTGCAGTTACCGTTCACAGCAAACTGGAGCGTGTGCAGTAACTGCACACGCTCCAGTTTGCTGTGAACGGTAACTGGAGCGTGTACAGTTGCAGTACACGCTCCAGATATTTTTCCTGAATTCTGTAATCACGTGATACGAAGGTTGTCAGATCATTTTTTGAGCGACTTGTACTTATAACGTAATTTCTTATCCTTGAATGTAGACACTTTAACTATTAAAATGTTCGTGTTATTATGCCACAGACGAGTATTAACACGAGTGGGATATTAAATCTGTTAATGACTCAAAATTTGAGTCATTGTAAATGTACACAGTCGTATCAGAATAATACGACCACCTACCATACATATACTATCGTAGGTGGTCATATTATTCTGATACGACTGTGTATTTTTCAGTATGTAAAAAGAATTTCTTTTTTACCTTAGATGCTCTTTTTTAAATTCTTTTGTCTTTCACATAGTTTCACATAGATAAGGTGGAAAAAAAATTATTTCTAAGAAGAAATTTGCCTAATCCTCTGCGTGTTCGATCGCTTCATCAATCACAGCCCCGCTTATCCCCATTTCACAGCCCCCCCCCCCCCCCAGCCTCATCCCCGTTTGACTCTCTTCACGTGACACAATTTGATGCATTTAGAGAATGAAACTCGAAGGCGATGAAGAAAAATCCGTACAAAAGGTAAAACTTTAAATCTTCGAAGCGTTTAGAGAACGTTTCCTTTTTCATTATCACTGAGAGTTAAAATAATTATTTTGCTAAAAATTCAACTCTGATCGTCTCTTTTATTTTTGCCTCTCTTGATCATCACGTTCTAGCTCTTCGTAACAGATGTCATAAGTGCCGGAACAGATAATTACCGTGGGTGTCATTTTACGATTCCCAGTGAGCGAAGAATATATGAATAGATGTATGCTTATTAACACTGTTTGGGACGGGGGGTGGCGGTGACTCGGTCGGTAGCGCGCCAGATTCATAATCTGAAGTCCCAGGTTCGAATCCTACGTGGGCCAGCGTTGAGATTTATCTCCGCGAAACTCCCTGCTCTGCTCTCGGTCAGTAAACGACACCGATGGGCTTGGAAAGGCCGCCGTCCATTGGATGGGAAGTAAAGCCATGGCCCCGTGTGCTATACGCTGTGCAGTCACAGAACACGCTGGATAGCCTTGAAGGGAGGCTACCACAACTAACAGCTGTTCCAGTGGGTCCCTTCTCCCAACCTTCTCTGATCCTTCGGGGACCTTGTGACCTGGCCATTTAGCCCATTGTGTGCAAAAAAAGTGCCGCTCAGGGGTAAAACAACCCAACTATTCGCTATTTTAATGTGTACAGCACATTGAATCGTGTGAGCTCACAAAAACCTGGATCGTGTAGGCTCACTCACAGAAATATTGAGCGTGTGCAGTTACCGTTCACAGCAAACTGGAGCGTGTGCAGTAACTGCACACGCTCCAGTTTGCTGTGAACAGTAACTGGAGCGTGTACAGTTGATGTACACGCTCCAGATATTTTTTCTGATGGGTGGCCTTGACGGGAGGCTACCATCTGTCTCCCAACAGCTGTTCCAGTGGGTCCCTTCCCCCAACCTTCTCTGATCCTTCGGGGACCTTGTGACCTGGCAATTTAGCCCATTGTGTGCAAAAAAGTGCCGCTCAGGGGTAAAACAATCCAATCTTTATAAAATCCTACACCAGCTGCATAGTTGATACAATTACGAAAGAATGCCCTTCGAACAACAAGAACAGAAGACTTTTCACTCAGAAAAGGATTGCCCTGAGACAATACATGGCGAACCAAAGGCATCTGATTGGCGCTCTAATGAGCCGGAACTGAGAATTTGTAATGAGGAATATATTTTTGCTTAATTGCCTGATCTCAGATGACGACATCGTGACCAACTCTAAAAGTGTTCCAACTCTATCGCTTGCATAAGAGACTCTTTTGTTTTGCGAAAAATCTCGAATCAGTTTGTTCTTTCAATGCAGAATCGACTTTCAGAAACAGCTGTTGAAAAGAAATGGAATTAAAGTCTCTCAGATACAGAAGACTTCAATTAAAAGTCTGCCTGGAGCGCATTTGCCACAACAACTTCCAAATTCGTTTACTGCTTCTTTCTTTTGTCTCTAATAAAATAAATACCCTCCTCAAGCAGCTGCTTGCCACAGAGGTCTGACAGTTTATATGCCATAGTAGAAGGTCTGAGAGGATGGCATGACCTCAGCAGAAAAACGACACATACATCCATGCCTTAACCCGGGGATCGAACCCAGGTCCCTTAGATTAATAGCCAAGCGTGCTAACCACTCGGCCACGGGGCTGTCTGTTAATCGCGCTCAAGTATCCGAAGTGTGCCAAAAACTTAGTATTCGGCATTTCTAGGAATATTTCTTTACTCATTAACTCTTTTTTTGCCAAAGTATTAACGTTCAAGATCGATTTTCTCTAGTACTAGGAATCCCGTTTCAGTGTTCCTACTTTTGAAACTTAAATTTTATGGTCCCTACCAAATCACCAAGAAATTAACGTATTGTGGTTGTTTTTTGGTTTTCATTTCGGTCATTTAAAGTGCTAGATTTTTAGTCCCAGGGAAATTTTTGCATCAGTTGGTCCCTCTAGAGAACACTGCATGTCACTTGGGGGGGGGGGGGGAGATTTACTGCCACTTTATCGCAGTGCATTTATTAGGATACTTGAGTATATTCAGTTGGGCAACAAAAATTGCAAAAGAAAATATCCTAAATTGCCGGGAAAGGGAAAGTTAAAGTCATCAGTGAACTGTTGAAAGTGGGGTGAAACTCTAAAATACTATTTAGAATCATAAACGGGCTGGAGAAAGGGGACGTTCAAATTCCTTCATGGATTAGGGAAAAAGGAGTGTCCAAACTTATAAACTTGGTGGTGGCTGGTGAAAGGGGTGTTCAAAATCCTTAGTCGGCTTACCAATAAGAGTGTTCAAAGTCTTAAATGACTTGATCAACAGGGCTTTCTAAATCCGAAACGGGCTGAATAATAGGGGTGTTCAAAATCCGAAATGGGTTGACCAATAGGGATGTTCGAAATCCTAAATGGCCAATGGGGTGTTCAAAATGGGGTCAATGCCAATGGATGTTCAAAGCCTCAAACGGGTTGATCAAAAAGGGTGTTCAAAATCTTAAACGGGTTTGGTTAAAAATAATGTTCGAAGCCCAAAAGGAGTTGGTGGAAAGTAGTGTTCAAAGTCCTAAATGAGATCGTGAAAGTGGGTGGTTTAAAGAAAAATTCAAAATCTTACGCTGATTTGTTGATAAGGGAAGCTCAAAGCCTTAAACAGGTTAACGAAAAGGGGTATTCAATATTCTATTGAGATCTTGAAGAGAGTTGATCAGTCTTAAATGTAATAAAAATATAGATCTCTCAAGCAGTTGCTTGCCACTGAGGTCCGATAAGAGCCTTAGTAGTGAGTTCGCACTGTAGTCCCCCCACGCACAGTGCTTTCCCCCTATAACTTCACCGACCACGCCCCTTAATATTCATAATTCATAATTAATAATATATAATTAATAATTCATAAGATAAGGTTGACAAACCTGTATTTTTAAGCCCCCCCTCTTTAAAGACCCCCTGGTTGACCCACCTGTATTTTTGAAGCCCCCTGAAAAGCCCCAGATTTTCCTAACTCACCTGGAAAAGTCTTCAGTTTTTGGTGGCACCATCTAGTGTATACAATAAGTACTATATTTACTCTAATTTAACCGAAATTTATTTAAGTCCCAATTTTTGATCCTTTGTCGCTGTATTCTAGGAAGAATTCTCTTTCCTAGGAAGTAACGCTACTCAGTAACAATCGATAACAAAATATTATTCCTCCCTCGGAAGAAAAATCAGCTAATTATTTGGGAGTAAGATATCGGTTTTTTTAAAAATCTGTAATTGAAAATGTTCTCACAGTTTAAAAAATCGTCTTTTCCTGCGTTTACAGGTGAACAGCTGGTCACAAGACCAATGACTCATCAAACTGATTAAATTTTATTTTGCGTTGTGACCCCTCATTTACTAGACGTGTACTAGTGTGTTCGTTGTGACCCCTCATTTACTAGTGTGTTCGTTACGCTTATTTACAAGGTCCGTTATCGTTCATCAGATAAAAAATAATTCTGCATAGAGTTTTTGCACGCGGTTGGGTGTTATAGAAAGTAAGCAATGGTAAAAGAAGAAAACAATTCATACGTTGCGGGTACCCTTGCGTTGCGTAAAACATCTATCTTTAATTCTCCATCCAAACACAAATTAAGTATTTGTTAATGGAAGTCTGATGAATTTTTTCCCATTTTCATGAACGGCTCGACCAACGAAGGATTCTCACACCCACACGCATGGATGTGCAGCAGGCCCAACCATGATACGGACCGATGAATTGTACGCTTAATTTTCATAGTCACCCTCAATAATGTCTTTTCACAACTGCAGGGGGATCTCGAGGGCTTGCACTGGTGAGGGACAGAGTCGTTTGCTCTGACCTATATGCTCTGATCGGGCCTCAGTAAAAGAATTCTGCACTTATGTCACAAAAATCGATGTTCTCGTGTAGAGCATACATTGGATATAAATGAAAGACAAAAAAAAATGTCTTTACAAACTAAGAGTGACTCTGTCCCAAGTTCAGAAATGCCCTTCTTAAAAAAATAGGAAAATTCCCTCCATACATGTTCCTACTTCTTAAAATTTAACACTACCTAGTTGCTTAATTCAAAGAAATGGAACAGAGATGCCTGGTGCGAACAGGCAGCCCAGCCGGTGATGACTCAAAGGTCGCGGGCAGTTATGCACTGACCTATGAAACAGTCCTTCGACGTGCAAACAGATAAGCCGAAGCATATCTAAATCCTTTACTTATGGGAAGAGCAGTCCACTCTGTGTGTTTTATCTTCCTCAAGGATCTTTTCAATCCTAATGACAAAGTGAAATAATTGTTCGTTTCACGACGAAATGCAGCACTTTTCCAGAGCAGGTCAACGGAAGGTCTCGTATGCCTCCATCATATCTTTGGGGGGATCTTTTCGGCTTAAGGACACAACAGCTAACCCTGTGCAAAAAAACTCCTAGAGGTCAGCTGATTTTAAAATGTCCTCTTATACTGTTCATCACAATTAAAGAAAGTATGTAGTGGTTACCGGGAGAATATGATTTTATCCTACCACAAAAGGAAATATAGTACGTTAGAAATTGAAAATCACTGTTGGAAGGAACCCAGACAGAAAATTGCTAATGTCATAAGAAATGTGTGACGTATTTCACAAAACGGTACAGATGTATAAAAAAAATTCAGTCTAATGTGACGTATTTCACAAAACGGTACAGTCGCTCAAAAAAGTATCCGAATACTATGGTTGATTACAAAATTCAGAAAAAATATCTGGCAACGATTTTTTTTAGAAATGAGTGATCTGGCAGCCTTCGTGTCACGTGACACAAAGGTTGCCAGATCACTAATTTCTAAAAAAAAAATCGTTGCCAGATATTTTTTCTGAATTCTGTAATCAACCATAGTGTTCGGATACTTTTTTGAGCGACTGTACAGATGTAGAAAAAAAAATTCAGTCTAAAAATAGAAAAGCAAACAAAAAAGCATCATTTAATACGAGTTTCGCAAAATAATAGACTGTGTGAAAATTTCAATCCCAGTGTGATATGAAGTAGAAGTAATGCAAAAAGAAATCTTTAGCATTATCCCCCAACGTCATTTGTTAGATGGCGATAATGTTAACATGCACTAACATCCACGAATTTTCAAATGACATTCAGGGGTGTATCATTTCCATCACTTAAGTTTCAACTTCTTTTATTTTTTCCAATCAATAACCACGATAATGTACAGTTTCTGCGGGACAGTTCCGGTGGTGACTTCGATGCAAAAATGGCAGAGGGGGGGGGGCGATCTTTCTCACAGTAGCGATATGACTATGCACTTTGCTAAAAAACAAACCTGGTCAATGAACGATGCATTTCCCATAGACAATATGTAATTACGATTTGAACAAAAAATTAATTAAAACCGTGAATGGTCACAACATCACAACATCTGATTGATAAAAAAAAATATGTGAAACGTAATGTACTGAACTTGACAGCATAATGTAATAATATAGACAGATTAACTCTAAAATCGCATATAATACAGAGGCACGGGGCGGTCAAGTCCATAGCACGCTGGATTCGTAAGTAGTTATTCCCAGGTTCCACCCCCAAAGAGAAAGATGACTTTACGTGTGGAGAAGAACCATACTTTCTTAGCGTCTGAAAACACTCTGAATTGCCTTGACAGGAAGTTTCCTCTCTTAACACCAGTCTAGTACCCTTTCTCTATCTGACTATGAACTCTTTCAGGTTCCAGTTAGTCTTCCATCCATTTCACTGTATGTTAGTGATTCTCATTGAATTTACCAACCATTTCGTTGTTTTTCTAATTTTCGTTTATGCATGTAATTTGATTAAATGGGCTAGTTATATAAAAGAGTTCATAGTCAGAGTTCAGAGTAAAGTTTAGTACTTATGGTATACACTAGATGGCGCCACCAAAACGAAAACTTTTTCAGGTGAGTTAGGAAAATCGGGGGCTTTTCAGGGGGCTTCAAAAACACAGGTGGGTCAACTAAGGGGTCTTTAAAGATGGAGGCTTAAAAATACAGGTGGGTCAACCTTATAAATTATGAATTATTGATTATGAATTATTAATTATGAATATTAATTATGAATTATTAATTATGAATATTAAGGGGAAGTGGTCGGTGACGTCGTAGGGGGAAAGCACTGTGCAAAGGGGGGACTATGGTGCGAACTCACTACTAGTCTTTCAGTATATTACGCCAAAGAGAAGATCTCAGTGGTAAGAAAACACCCCTACCTTATCAGGGGATCGAACCCAGATCCCTTCGGTCAATGACCAAGTGCCCTTTTTTCGCCTTTCCAACCAGCTCTGCTTGCTGGTCATGAATGGGGTAGCTGAGCCGACTCTTCCTTCTTCTGAAGACCAAGAATGTAGAAATCTCGAAGATTATATTGCATCTCTTTCCTTTTAATTTGCACTCCAGTTGCGAAGAATGATTACAGAAGAGTTCAATCGGGAAAGATCAATTTAAGATAGGCAAGCACGGAAGAAAAAGAAATCAATCTCTGATGAGCTAACACTTCAAATCCATAAAACGAGGAATGTTGCGATTGGCTATTCTTTGTTTTCGATGTTCCATCTGAAAAGAAAAATAAATTATAGATTAAAAAGCTCTCAATTTCATTTACATTTCGCACTACCTTGAGAAGACGCCTCAATGGCCCTAATAAGCATGGAAGAGTTTATATTAGCAGCGTAGAGTGAGTAACAGCTCAAGAAACTATGAGAAGACTTGAGACCGTCTGAATTTCCGACATTCTGAACGAACGTCTCTGACACACAACTCGAATCACAGTCTTAATACAACATCAGTCGACGTCAAATGACCTTGGCACGTGGAGACACCTTCGCAGTGTTCACGCACAGCGCCACCTAGTGTTACTTTGGAAAAAGAGCTACGTACGAGTACTCATGGCGTCAGTCCACAAATTAAATGATCACCCCTTACTTCAGACATTCTGTTCGACAGTTTTCATCGATCATAGGTCGATGATCGATCGATCACCTATTAATCAACCAATGATCTGTGAGTATTGGATTGTGCAATTGGTACATAGAGTGATCATTTAATTCGTGGACAGAAGCAAAAAGTTACATTAAATATCATCCTCTGAATCTTCCTGGCATTTGTCTTTCTCAAAATACTCTCCCTTGAACTTTACACGTTTTTGCCATCGTTGTACCCATGCATTAAAAGCGTCTTTGAAGCCATTTTTCGAAAGCGTGCGAAGTGTTGTCGTTGTTGCTCTGCAAGCTTCGTCGTCGGATGCGAATTCTTTCCCTTTCAAAGCTTTCTTCAGTCGCGGAAAGAGGAAAAAATCGCAGGGTGCTAAGTTCGGGGAATATAGAGGATGTGGCAGAACCTCAGCACCTATGACAGCGATCACTGGCTGCACAATATTAGCCATATGGGGCCTGTCGTTGTCGTGATGGAGAAACCAAGTCACACCAGAAAGTTCCAGACGTTTTTCACGATAGACACCCCAAAGTTTGGTTCTGAGAACCTTCGAGTAGGCTTCCTTATTCGTGGTTGTTCCACGAGGCACAAAGTGAGTAAAGAGAACACTTTTGATGTCAAAAAACGCAAGAGCCATTTGTTTCCCAGCTGAACGAGAAACTCGACTTTTCTTGGTTCTCTGTGAATCAGGATGCTTCCATTGACTCGACAGTTGTTTTGTTTCGGGATCGTAGTGAAAGATCCAAGTTTCATCGTAAGTCACAATTCGACTCATGAAGGTTGGACCCTGACTTTCAAAACGATTAAGCATCTCCTTGCACAGCTGTACCCTTTTTTGTTTTTGTTCTGGAGTCAAATTGTGTGGAATCCAATGACCACAAATTCGTGACATTTTCACAGCCACTTCATGAAGTTCGTTTGTCTTCATTCAGATTGCCAGGGCTCTTTCGATTTGCTCAGGAGTTATTGAGGAAGAAGGCTGGTCAGGTCTTGGGTCATCGGCAACAGATTCGCGTCCTTCTTTGAATCACTTATGCCACTTAAAAATGGCAGACCTACGAAGACAGTCATTACCATAGGCTTCACTCATCTCTTCAACAGTCGCAGCAGCACTTAGGCCTCGCCTAACACAATAACGAATAACATACCGCTGTTCCGTCTGAATTTCCGACATTCTGAACGAACGTCTCTGACACACAACTCGAATCACAATCTTAATACAACATCAGTCGACGTCAAATGACCTTGGCACGTGAGACACCTTCGCAGTGTTCACGCACAGCGCCACCTAGTGTTACTTTGGAAAAAGAGCTACGTACGAGTACTCATGGCGTCAGTCCACGAATTAAATGATCACCTCTTACTTCAGACATTCTGTTCGACAGTTTTCATCGATCATAGGTCGATGATCGATCGATCACCTATCAGTCAACCAATGATCTATGAGTATTGGAAGCGTCAACTGTGCAGTCTCATAGTCTACCCATATGGTACTAACGCTAAGTCCCGAGCTCAAGTCCCAACTTTTATCATTTTTAACAAAGACGTCAATGCGAGTAAATGTCTTTGTTAGTTAAAAACGTTTCGTCTGCAATTATGGTTTTAATTGACAGCTACAGTCACTCAAAAAAGTATCCGAACATCGTAGTCGAACCTACGTATCACGTGACACGAAGGTTTCCAGATCACTAATTTCTAAAAAAATCGTTGCCAGATATTTCTTTCTGAATTTTCTAATCAACCATAGTGTTCGGATACTTTTTTGAGCGACTGTAGGTGGTCATATTATTTTGATACTAGATCGTGTGGGCTCACTCACGGAATATTGAGCGTGTGCAGTTACCGTTCACAGCAAACTGGAGCGTGTGCAGTAACTGCACACGCTCCGGTTTGCTGTGAACGGTAACTGGAGCGTGTACAGTTGCTGTATACGCTCCATATATTTTTCCTGAATTCTGTAATCACGTGACACGAAGGTTGCCAGATCACTAATTTCTAAAAAAAGTCGTTGCCAGATATTTTTTCTGAATTCTGTAATCAACCATAGTGTTCGGATACTTTTTTTAGCGACTGTACCTGATTAAATCAGAACATTCCATCGATTTTCATTTCACAATATTTTTTCTTAAATGAAAATGAACCGAATGCACCCATAGAAGGATCAGACTGCGGGTTGTTCAGTCGGTAGTGCCTCAGGCTCATAATCCTAGTTTCGAGTCTCATCTGGGACAGCATTGAAATTTATCTTCGCAAAACTCCCCCCCCCCCCCCCGCCTTAGGTCAGTAGGGGACACCGATGAGCTTGGTAAAGGCCGTCGTCCACCGGATGGACGTTAAGCCGTGGCCCCGTGTGCGGGATAGACTACGCTGTGCAGTTAAAGAACTCGCTGGATGGCCTTGATGATGGGAGGCTACCATCTGTCCCCTAATAGCTGTCCAGTGTGTTCTCTTCCCCCACCCTTCTCTAAGCCTTCGGGATCCTTGTGACCTGGCCATTTAGTCCGTTGTGTGCAAAAAAGTGCAGCTCAGAAGTAAAACAATCCAACCCACAGAAGGTTTGAAGGTGAAATGAGTAACCAGAATGACTAAATTCCAAACTCATCTCAGCATTTAACCACTTGATCTTTACGGTCAGTGGTAAATTGATTGTGGGGGAGGAACATACGAAGTCAACTTGGCTGCTTGGGTCCTATGGATGGGGGGGGGGGCTCATAACTGTCAGATCACGCTGTATGTGGGGGAATGTTATTCTCTCTCACGCTTCTAAAAACGTAATTAATTTATTTATAGTTTAGTAACTTAAGCATCATCAAATCATATTTTAAATGTTAATATTTAATCACACATCTTATGCAGGGAGAAGACATGACTACCATTTAATACTTAATCCGTCACTAATGATGAGAGTGGTCCATTGGGAGGAATCGGGGATTGAAGCTATATGAAGATTCGCCAAATAATTTCTTGTTACGGAGAATTCGCCCCAGTGGTCGAATAGTTTAAGACAGGCGTGTCCAACCTTTGACTTCCCTGGGCCACATTGATTGAAGATTTGACTTCCCTGGGCCACATTGATTGAAGATTTGACTTCCCTGGGCCACATTGAGTGAAGATTTGGCTTCCCTGGGCCACATTGAGTGAAGATTTGACTTCCCTGGGCCACATTGATTGAAGATTTGACTTCCCTGGGCCACATTGATTGAAGATTTGACTTCCCTGGGCCACATTGAGTGAAGATTTGGCTTCCCTGGGCCACATTGAGTGAAGATTTGACTTCCCTGGGCCACATTGATTGAAGATTTGACTTCCCTGGGCCACTTTGATTGAAGATTTGACTTCCCTGGGCCACATTGATTGAAGATTTGACTTCCCTGGGCCACATTGATTGAAGATTTGACTTCCCTGGGCCACATTGATTGAAGATTTGACTTCCCTGGGCCACATTGATTGAAGATTTGACTTCCCCGGGCCACATTGAGTGAAGATTTGGCTTCCCTGGGCCACATCGAGTGAAGATTTGACTTCCCTGGGCCACATTGATTGAAGATTTGACTTCCCTGGGCCACATTGAGTGAAGATTTGACTTCCCTGGGCCACATTGAGTGAAGATTTGACTTCCCTGGGCCACATTGATTGAAGATTTGACTTCCCTGGGCCACATTGAGTGAAGATTTGCTTCCCTGGGCCACATTGAGTGAAGATTTGACTTCCCTGGGCCACATTGATTGAAGATTTGACTTCCCTGGGCCACTTTGATTGAAGATTTGACTTCCTTGGGTCACATTGATTGAAGATTTGACTTCCCTGGGCCACATTGATTGAAGATTTGACTTCCCTGGGCCACATTGATTGAAGATTTGACTTCCCTGGGCCACATTGATTGAAGATTTGACTTCCCCGGGCCACATTGAGTGAAGATTTGGCTTCCCTGGGCCACATCGAGTGAAGATTTGACTTCCCTGGGCCACATTGATTGAAGATTTGACTTCCCTGGGCCACATTGATTGAAGATTTGACTTCCTTGGGTCACATTGATTGAAGATTTGACTTCCCTGGGCCACATTGAGTGAAGATTTGGCTTCCCTGGGCCACATTGAGTGAAGATTAGACTTCCCTGGGCCACATCGAGTGAAGATTAGACTTCCCTGGGCCACATCGAGTGAAGATTTGACTTCCCTGGGCCACATCGAGTGAAGATTTGACTTCCCTGGGCCACATTGATTGAAGATTTGACTTCCCTGGGCCACATTGATTGAAGATTTGACTTCCCTGGGCCACATTGATTGAAGATTTGACTTCCCTGGGCCACATTGAGTGAAGATTTGACTTCCCTGGGCCACATTGATTGAAGATTTGACTTCCCTGGGCCACATTGATTGAAGATTTGACTTCCCTGGGCCACATTGATTGAAGATTTGACTTCCCTGGGCCACATTGATTGAAGATTTGACTTCCCTGGGCCACATTGATTGAAGATTTGACTTCCCTGGGCCACATTGAGTGAATATTTGGCTTCCCTGGGCCACATTGAGTGAAGATTTGATTTCCCTGGGTCACATTGAGTGAAGATTAATTGTTTTGGGCCGCACATAAAATATATAATATAGTTAATGTATATGAATAACAAAACTTCCTTTATTTTCTTATGTTTCTTATTATAAAATTAAAAATGGGGCAACATGAAACCAGTGGGATATCAATAACTCGCTGACAATCACATAATCCTGTTGAAAGCTTATGTTGTAAACTTTACGATTTTGTGGGCCGCAATACTAGCTGTCCAGGGCCGCAGGTTGGACACGCCTGGTTTAAGAATATGTTTTTTATTATAAAATTAAAAGTGGGGCAACATGAAACCAGTGGGATATCAAAAACTCGCTGAAAATCACATAATCACGTTGAAAGCTTATGTCGTAAACTTTACGATTTTGTGGGTCGCATTACTAGCTGTTCAGGGCCGCAGGTTGGACACGCCTGGTTTAAGAAGAGGAGGATCAAGGTGTTCTTAAGAATATGACATACTGGCGCGGATAAGTCCCACTAGAGAAAATATTGTTTGCTCAAATGAGGTAAGTTCAATTATCATATTATGAGGTAAGTTTATTATCATAGAAATTCTACATTAACTTTAGCAACCAAATAAATAATCCAAAAGCGAAAGCTTGACTAGGTTGCAGTACATATTACATTTGATGGTACAATAAGTAAGTTTAAAATAGGTTTTAAGAATGAAAAAAGGAAAATTAAGTGACAATAATGATAATTAATTAAGAGATCGACTAATTAGTTAACGACTGCAATGATTAGTTTATATATATATATATCAGTATAAAGCGATATCTGAAGAATTAAGAGATTATCGTGGTTAAGTAACCAAGTCTTATTAAATCAACTGGGAGTCGTACGTTTCGAATAATAATAAAAAAAACTAATACCCCCTCAAGCAGCTGTTGCCACAGAGGTCTGACAGCAGCCTGTCAGTTTTTATGCCGTAGTTAGGTCTGTGAGGTTGGCAGGACCTCAAGCAGAAAATCAACACGAACCCGGATCCCTTAGATCAGTAACCAAGCGCGCTAACCACTTGGCCACGGCTGCAATCCCCAGGTCACTTTGATGAATAACGAAGCGCAGTATCTACTGGATGCCCAAAAACGAAAAAAAAGTAATTTTTTTTTTTAAATGAATGTAAAATATCTTTTTTATATTAATAAGTAAAAAATAAATGACATATATATATATTTCCTAAAACAAAAACAAAAAACGCAAAATAAAAATTATGATTATATTTCGTTAAAGAAAACACGACATTAATTTTTTTGGTACCACCTGTTAGTATCATTCAACATAAATTATATTTTCGATTAATATTTATAAGGGGAAACAACTACCCAACTTTCGCCTCCTTTTGGTTCGCTTCATGTTATTCTTCGTACTTACGTTCGTTTACATTTACTAGATGGCGCCACATTCTTCATCCGGAAGTGTATTGAGAACGTTATGTCGCATAAATGAACGTTATTGATTTCTGGTCAATAGAGAAGTTGACAAAAGTAACGACTCTTGGCCAAGGGCGTAAAAAAATAATTCTCAAAAATATTGTCCGAGAGGAAAAGAGAAAAAAATAAAGTAAAATACATCTACAGTCGACCCAGTTATCGCGGTTTCGATGCTAATGTACTTATAAAGAACCTATGCTTCATAAATCGATTTCTCCGACATGAAAAAAAAAAATAATAAATACCCCCTCAAGCAGCTGCTTGCCACAGAGGCATTAACTATGAGTCAACTGAAGAAATTTGAGGTTCCCTGGGAGTGGGATTCGAACCCATATCAGCATGACAGACTGCAATGGATAACACCAATTACGTTGTATACAAAAATGAAATAAGTAGTTGATTCAGTGTTTCACAAACATTTTATGTATTGTACCGCAATTTAAAATTAAACACACATATTGTACACAGTTAATAAATGCAGTAGCGTATTAGGAGACTTTTTATAACCCTTCTCCCTCCCCCCATAAAGGTTCGAATAACACATTTTCTAAAGAAGTCCCTGAACTTTAAGTCAGAGACTTAAACACATCAATATACTCCCATCTCACATTAAACTCAAACATGTTAAATCCCCCCCCCTTGCTTGGCTACTGATCTAGGGGACCTGGGTTCGAGCCCTGGATAAGGCATGGTTGTATGTGTTGTTTTTCTGCTGAGGTCCTGCCATCCTCTCAGATCTTCTACTTTGGCATATAAACTGACAGGTTCCTGTCAGACCTCTGTGGCAAGCAGCTGCTTGAGGGGGTATTTATTTATTATTTATTAGTTGGATAACCTGGAAGTTTCTGGATATACCACTGTAAAGTGTCAGATGTTACAACATGTTACCAGTAATATCTCAGCATTGTGGTTGTTTACTAAATAACAAATATTACCTCAAGTAGCTGCTTGCCACAGAGGTCTGAACAGCCTGTTAGTTTGTACAGTCGCTCAAAAAAGGATCCGAACACTATGGTTGATTGCAGAATTCAGAAAAAATATCTGGCAACGATTTTTTTTGGAAATTAGTGATCTGGCAACCTTCGCGTCACGTGACTACAGAATTCAGGAAAAATATCTGGAGCGTGTACAGCAACTGTACACGCTCCAGTTACCGTTCACAGCAAACTGGAGCGCGTGCAGTTATTGCACGCGCTCCAGCTTGCTGTGAACGGTAACTGCACACTTAATATTTCCTTTAGTGAGCCCACACGATCCAGCTCTTTGTGAGCTCACACGATCCAATGTGCTGTGAACATTAACCGCAAACGCTCCAGTTTGCTGTGAACGGTAACTGCACACGCTGAGTATTTCCGTGAGTGAGCCCACACGATCCAGGTGTTTGTGAGCTCACACGATCCAATGTGCTGTGAACATTAACCGCAGCCGCTCCAGTTTGCTGTGAACGGTAACTGCACACGCTCAGTATTTCCGTGAGTGAGCCCACACGATCCAGGTGTTTGTGAGCTCACACGATCCAATGTGCAGTGAACTTTAACCGCAACCGCTCCAGTTTGCTGTGAACGGTAACTGCACACGCTCCATATTCATTGCATTATATATTCATACGCATTATATATATTAAGAAATATCCGAACACTATGGTTGATTACAGAATTCAGAAAAAATATCTGGCAACGATTTTTTTTTTTGGAAATTAGTGATCTGGCAACCTTCGTGTCACGTGACACGAAGGTTACCAGATCACTAATTTCTAAAAAAAAAATCGTTGCCAGATATTTTTTCTGAATCCTGTAATCAACCATAGTGTTCGGATACTTTTTTGAGCGACTGTACGTCACAGTAAGTCTGTGAAGAAGGCGCGACCTTAGCAGAAAGAGAACACAAACATCGATGCCTTACCAGAGATGGTACCCAGGTTCCTACACGGGGAAAACAAAGTGTTTTTCTAAGCCTTATATAAGTTCTTATATATTTTCTAAGATCTTATATACCTTACACTGCACCGCATTCTCTCTCTTTGTCGTTTTAACGCCATTAATTTTAATGTCCCGAGTAATGAACTTTATCTCATAATATCGGAATACATGCTATACATCATAACAGGAAACCATTCTAAAACTGTTAGTAACAAACTTCCTTCTCAGAGTGTTAGTGGCAAAACAGTTCTTTTTAGAAGTAGTATACATGGGTTTCACCTGATGGGCTGAATAAGAATATGATTATTATATATTAATTAACAGCAAATGGGCTAGTTCTGTTAGGAATACCAGGGCATATAGGGGAGCTGAAATTGGATCTGACCATTATCTTGTTAAAAGTGTCTTGCAACTTAAACTTAAAAAGTGTTATGCTAAAGTTAAAACATTTACCTTTAATACTGAAGCTCTGAAAGATCCAGTTATAGCCAAAGCTTACCATGATAGGTTACGTAGTCATTATGACAGTCATGGTATGCTTACTACTGAAGTTGAGGTGGAATGCGATCATTTTAAACAGCTTTTTTGGACATTAACAGTACTCTTTTAGGAAAAAAGGAACAGAAGAGACAGAATTAGCTGAGTGATAAGGCACTTGAGCTTATTTCGGAAAGAAAGAACTGCAGGAATGTCCTTAATCAATACCCTACTAGTCCTAATAGAAAGCATTACAGAGAACTTAATAAACGTGTAAAGTATCAGTTAGCTGCTGATAAGAATCTTTGGCTTGATGGTTTGGCTGACAAAGCCGAGGAAGCAGTTAGACAGCAAAACAGCTGAGAGCTGTACCAGATAGTTAATGTTTTGTGTGATAGAAACCGGACAGGCATACAAGGATTGAAGGATAAACAAGGTAAGGTTATAGAAGGGGAGGATTCTGTCATGGCTAGGTGGGCTGAGCATTTCAGTGATGTTCTAAACAATGTGGTTAGTTCTACTCCCATTGTTTGCAATGACGATAGATGCATTGGTGGCTTTAATGTTGGCCCTATAACACAATCTGAAGTTATTTTGGCTGTTTCTAAACTTAAACTTTATAAATCCCCAGGGGTAGATGAAATTACTACAGAAATGCTTAGAGCTGGGAATGTTTCGGTTACCACTTGGATGACTGAAATTCTGAATATCTTTTATGATAAACGCATGGTTCCTAAAGATTTTACCAGAGCTATTGTTATCCCTATTTTCAAAAAAGGTGATCGCAGTTCTTGTGATAACTATAGGGGTATCAGCCTACTCTCTGTTCCTGGTAAAGTTCTTTCCATGATTGTGCTTAATAGAATTAAGAATCTGGTTGACAGTCAATTGCGTGATGAGCAATGTGGATTCAGAAGTGGTAGGGGATGTGTGGATCAGATATTTTCACTTAGGCAGATTCTTGAGAAATGTTCAGAGTTTCAGAAACCTTTGGTTGCTAGCTTTGTTGATTTCAAAAAGGTTTTCGACTCTGTTGATCGTCATAATTTGTGGTTGATTGTGAAATCATATGGTATACCAGACAAGTTAGTTAACATAATGAAAGCTCTCTATAATAACATTGAGTCGTGTGTGAGAGTTGGTAAGTCTTGTAGCAATTGGTTTAGCATTACGTCTGGTGTTCGACAAGGGTTCATTTTGTCTCCTTTTCTCTTTAGTTTGGTTGTTGATTATGTTATGCGAAATTCACTTCAAGGGAAAGATTTTGGCCTTAAATGTGCTGGAGATACGAAAATTTCTGATTTAGGTTTTGCTGATGATTTAGCCCTTTTGGCAAATGATGTTGATGAGATGAACTCTTTCATTCTAGCTGTTGATGAGACTGGTAGTAGAGTAGGTTTGGTTATACAGATAGAAAACTAAAGTGATGAAAATTGGTCAGGCAGGTTGTGATTCAGTTAATCTGAATGGTTGCAGTCTTGAGCAGGTGTCACAGTTTAATTACCTTGGGAGCTATGTAACAGATAATGGTGATGTGCGACATGAGATTAACAGAAGAATAAGGATTGCTGCCGGGACTTTTAAGAATCTATGGAGATTGTGGAGAAATAGGCGTATACACTTAAAGACTAAAATTAGACTGTATAATAGTTTGGTTCTTTCTATGGTTAGTTATGGCAGTGAAACCTGGACACTTTGTAAACAAGATAACAGGAAACTAGATGCTTTTGATTCCAGATGCTTACGCAGTATCTTGGGCATTAGGTGGTTCAACTTTGTAACTAATGATGAGGTTAGGCAAAGGAGTTTGCAACCTCCTTTAAGCAGCATATTGTGCAGAGAGAGACTCCGTTGGTTTGGCCATGTTGCCCGTATGAATAATTATAGATTGGCGAATAGGATTATGAACAGTGTGCCTAAAGGCCTCAGAAAGAAGGGGAGACCTAGGATGCGGTGGGCAGACAATGTCAAACAGGACCTTGTTAGAATTGGTGTGCAGTGGCCAGATGCAGTAGATGTAGCTCAGGATAGACTTGCTTGGAGAACTAAATTGCACGGTCTGGTTGGACCTCCGTAGCCCATGGCTGCTTGAGGATGATGATGATGATGACTGGCAACAAGTGTTCTTTCTGGAAGTGTTAGTGACAAGTGTTAGTAAAAAAGGATTGAATATTAATAATAATAAAATTTAATGTTATGAAATATAACACTGAAATACAGGACGTCTGGCAAACTTAGTAATTGTATATTTTTTATATTAATTATTAGCAAGAATTTCATTTTGGTTAATATTTTATTTTATATCATATTTTTAAAAATGTACAGGGACCCAGCGAATTGTTTTCCCCAGTGTTTCGTATTGCCATCACTGAGTAAAGCGAATTTCGTAACAAAAAAAAAAAATGTAAAAAATAATTTAAATATTAAACTAACTTCCTTCTATTATATTTTTTTTATTCGGGATAGTTAATTGAATATTTTTCCACTTGTTCTCAGTGATAATTTGAGCAACATTACTCACTTAAAAACTAATATATTTTGGCTTTAATTACGAATTTGTTTTACTTTTGTTTACACTTAATACGTAATTTCTTAAGAAACAAACAAATGCATGAAAAATTAGCCACTCACACTTTTGTAAATCGTGATACAATTAGTGATGATAGTAAATTTTAAAAATGCAATTCGTTACCGAATGCTAAAAAGTACAAAATATATTTAAATATATATATTATATGTTTTAAAAATTTTGCAGCCAGCTCATCGCTGCTTATTCAACTTAGAATTTGAAAATCAAATTAAAACCAATAATTATATAATTACTTGGTAATAAATATTAAGAAGACAAATCGCCTCACACTTTACCACTCTCTAACGATTCAAATAAAAATTGCTAGAAAGGAAATAAACTCTTTTTTAAATGATCAAAATATTTTTAAAAATTAGTATTTGATAACGAAGTAACACTTAAAACATGCATACTGCTTACTGCATTTATAATGAAAAATTTAAATGTTCACATTTTTCATTACAATATTATGATGCAATGATACTCTCAAACGACTGATTATTCTATCGACTTAGATTATTTCGGTGGCGAGGGTAATCAGTCGGTAGCGCGTAGGAAATAGTGATGGCCTTGGAAATACCGCCTTCCGTCGGATGGGATGTTAAAGCCGTAGCCCGATATGCGTTATAGCAACAGCACGTACACATTTTAAGTAACTCGCTGAATTGTTTTGACTGGAGGCTACCATTCGTGTCCTAACAGCTGTTCAGTAGGTCCCCTTACCCATGCCCTAGGGACTTTTGTGACCTGGCTATTTATCCCATTGTGTGCAAAAAAGTTCTGTTCAGAGGTAAAACAACCCAACTTATATTATTTCAAGTTTTTTGGGGGGGTTGGTCAAGATGAGTTTTATTATTTTTTAGAAAATAGCGTTGCCATTATGCAGTTTTTTACCAACTGCCACTTTTAATTGAATGCTAAAAAAAATATATTTTGAATAGTAAATAAAAATAAATACCCACTCAAGCAGCTGCTTGCCACAGAAGTCTGACAGGAGCCTGTCAGTTTATATGCCAGAGTAGAAGGTCTGAGAATGTATTTGAATTTTACGTTGGTTTACGTCTACTAGATGGCGCCACAACGTTACTCTCAGGTATTGAGTCATGAGCTTTCGCTGATAAGTTCTCGTTTATCAAACCCATTTCCATGGAAATTCTTGTTGAAACGACTTCGCTCTCGGTTATTTTCCTTTTTCCGTAACTGATAGCTCTCTAATTATTAGAGTCATAAATCTCCAAGCCAGTTATTGCTTATCAAACACCTGTCAGGACAGCTGCGAGCGATAATTTACTGACATTTGAAACAGTAATGAGCTCTGAATTAAAATATTTTAGAAAAATAATTTCTTTGAATTGTATATATATGTGTGTGTGTCGTAATGATAATTATAATACACATATTCTATTTTTCCAGCGAATTGTATTGAAGCTTGAGACCATTCGCTGTGTGTGCGTTTTGTTTTTAACCTTATATTTGATCGTCAGGGCCGGACTTTTACCTTCTGAGGCCTTATGCCCGGGGTCAGGATCCGACGTCTGCAGAGCACCATGCTGTCTAAACGCTCTAAAAGTGCTTAAATAATAATATATGAATCTTTATTTTCCTCATAATAATGTGTTACAGAACGATTTACAGTTGTGCCACAAAGCTACATAACTTGTCTGCAGGAAATATAACAATTACAATGTTTATTTACAATCGTCTGCTTTTAGTTCAACACTCAACTACAAAAATCTTTTAATGATTTTCATTAAAAACGAGCACCAAAGTAGGTTAGTAAAAATACACTGCTCACAAAAATTAGGGGATATTTCAAAATGAATATGAAGCGATAAAAAAAAGAAGCATTTGATTTTTTTTATTAAACAAGAACATCAGAAAAGCAAACGACAAGTCAAAGAAAGTTGTTCGATTATGCAAATGAGAAGCAAAACCAACTTTTATTTCATTGGTGAAAATGCACTATACAAAAGGCTGAAAGTACTGGTGTATCTGCACGTTCCCTGATCTTGAAAGTTCACACCCTGAAATTTCCCAGCCCTTGCAATGCACCTGCAACACGATTTGCTCGAATGCGAAGCCTGGAGAGCCATAGGACGTCTTGAAGCTGGTCAAACACAGACGACAGTGGCAACAGCACTTGGAACATCCCAAAGCGTGATTAGCAGACTCTGGAATAGCTTTCAAGAGACTGGCACAGTACGAAGAATACGAGGGATGCAGCAATGCGACAGTTTCTTGCAGCCACTAGACGACGGATATGCACCCAGACCATACGAAATCGGCTCCATCGTGTTGGACTGCATGCCCGGCAACCAATGGTATGCATTCCGTTATCTGCTGAACACCGTAGAACCCGTAGAAGGTGGGCTGATGAGCTTCGTCATTGGACCCGTGATGAGTGGTCAACTGTTCTCTTCTCTGATGAGTCACGGTTCAGTCTGCAGCCTGACAATCATCGTGTCCTGATCTGGCGTGAAAGAGGAACACGGGCGAATCTACGTTTCATGCGAGAAAGGGACTCCTTCGGTGGTGGTGGAATCATGGTGTGGGCTGGCATAAGCATTGGTGGTCGTACCGACCTCCACGTCATCAGAAACGGATCGCTGACTGCTGTCAGATATCGAGATGAGGTCCTGCACCCTATAGTGGTATCCTATGCTGGAGCAGTTGGAAACAACTTTCTTTTCATGGACGATAATGCAATGCCCCACCGTGCACGTCTCATCAACAACATGCTTCAGGAGGCAGGAATAGAACGCATGGACTGACCTTCACATTCTCCAGACCTGAATCCCATTGAACATGCTTGGGATGCGCTGGGAAGACATCTGGCAAACCGTGCAATGCCTCCCACAACACTTCTTGAGCTGAAAGTTGCCCTGGAGCAAGAGTGGCAGAGGATCCCACAAGAACTGCTGGACATTCTGATCCTGTCCATGCCCCATCGCTGTCAGTGTGTTTTGGCAGTCTTGGGTGACCATACACCCTACTGAACAGTCAATGTGTGCCACTCTCGTCCAGTTTGACATGCTTCTGTTCAACCCCACCAATATGTCACTTGCTACTCAATCACGACAATTGAGTTTGCATCTCATTTGCATAATCGAACAACTTTCTTTGACTTGACGTTTGCTTTTCTGATGTTCTTGTTTAATAAAAAAATTTCAAATGCTTCTTTTTTCATCGCTTCATATTCATTTTGAAATATCCCCTAATTTTTGTGAGCAGTGTAGATAGCTCTAAGTACACTCCAAATTTGATTCAGTTGGTCAAGAAAAACTCAAAAGACACTACTGAATGGCAGAATTTTCTTAATAATTCTTTTCAATAGTTTTATTGTATATACTTAAATATACCTATTTTTAAAGTTCTACATTATAGGGTTTAATTTTTGTCAATGCAATAATCTGCAGTTTCTTTTTTCCTGTTACTACTCTTGATCAAATAAAGATCATAAATTGTGGCTCTCAAAACTTGGCTACTTTTTTGCTGTTTTGGCTCTTGTCCAAAAAACGTTCCCGACCCTTGCCCTAATTGGTTGTTTTTCGTTTAATGGTGCATCAGCGACTTAGGCTATAATGCGCCACCTGTGCCATAAGCCATGGTAAATTTAAAAAGCCTAAGTAAGCTATGGCACACCAAAAATTTAAAAATCGAAATATATATTTTTTTATTCAGATTGAAGGGAATATTAAAAAATAAGTATGAAACTAATTTGGCGAAAACAACATACTAGTATTTGTAAACAATGATGACTGTAAAGCTAATGTGAACAGTGTTTGAAAAAAAAAATTGTAAATACCCCCTCAAGCAGCTGCTTGTCACAGAGGTCTGACAGGAGCCTGTCAGTTTACATGCCAAAGTAGAAGATCTGAGAGTATGGCAGGACCTCAGCAGAAAAACGACAGATACATCCATGTCTTACCCGGGGCTCGAACCCAGGTCCCTTAGATCAGTAGCCCATCACGCTAACCACTCGGCACAATACATTATTTTAAATATTAAAACAATTTTTTGCATGATACGGTAAAACCTGAAAAGCATTTTTTTTAGGTCCCTCATATCGTGAGGTCCTAAGCTGTAGCTAAGTTAGCTTATGCGTAAATAGCCCTGTATCTCGTAATGACGTTTATGGAGTTTGCAAGTTGTTGTTCACATTAATAATTTTAAATATTCAACGAAACAAAATAATTTTTTCTCGAAAGAAATTTTGAATAACTGGCATGAAGTAGGAACAAAAATATAGTACTTTTTGGTCGCTTACCCCCACGACTCTGCAACACGCTGGATGACCTTGTCAGGGTGCTCCCATTGCCCTCCTGACAACTGTCTAATGATCCCCTACCCAACTCCGAAGCCCTTGGGATACTTGTGGTTTGGGTTGTTTTACCTCTGAGCGGCACTGCTTTGCACACCATGGGCTAATATGGCCAGGTCACATGGACCCCGAAGGCTCAGAGATGGTTAGGGGAGGGGACTCACTGGAACAGCTGTTGGGAAGCAGATGGTAGCCTCCCGTCAAGGACCATCCAGCGTGTTCTTTAACGTGCACAGAGTATGGCTCTCCCACACACGGGGAGAAAACCACGGCTTAAAGTCCCATCCGATGGACAGTGGCCTTTCCAAGCCCATCGGTGTCCCCTACTGACCGTGGGCAGGGCGGGGAATTTTGCGGAGATAAATCTCAATGCTGACCCAGCTGGGACTCGAACCTGGGAACTACAGATTACGAGCCTGGCGTGCTACCGATCTGAGCCACCCTGCCCCAAAAGGGATACTTGTGACTTGGCTATTGATCCCCGTGTGTGTAATAAAAGTGCCCCTCAGATCTTTAACTGGAGTTTTTCGGTATAGCTGTTATTACAAAACTAGAGTTAGAACAGCATTTCTCAGAATTATATATCCTAATAAAGTAATTCCATAACTAAATTATCGAGAAAAATATTTAATATAAAACAAACTTATTCTGTTAGTTTCTACCTGATATTGAATTCTGCCTTTTATATATTTTTCCAAAAATGACAACTGGGTACAGCAGGTGGGGATGGCTCAACTGTTAGAATGCTAGGCTCGTAATCAGCAGTTCCCACTTTCGAGTCCCAAGTGCGCAAGCAATTGAGTTTTCTGTCCGCTAATTCCCACCCTGTCTCGGGAGATCTTATAAAAGCCGCCGTCCGTCGGATAAGGCATTAAGCCGTGGTGCCTTGTGCAGGACAGCCGTACCCTGTACATATTAAAGAACATTCTATATGACCGTGACGGGAGGCTTCCATATGTCACCTGTCCAGTGACCCCTAAGCTTCTCTAATCCATTAGGGTCCTTACATTTTAGCCCATTGAGTGCAAAAATGCCCCTCAGAGTCCTTGGGGCGGGGGTGGGCTCAGTCGGTAGCGCGTCAGGCTCGTAATCTGTAATTCCCAGGTTCGAGTCCCAGATGGGTCAGCGTTGAGATTTATCTCCACAAATTCCCCGCTCTGCCCACGGTCAGTAGGGGACACCAATGGGCTTGGAAAGGCCGCCGTCCGTCGGATGGGACGTTAAGCCGTGGCCCCGTGTGCTGGAGAGCCATACCCTGTGCACGTTAAAGAACACTCTGGATGGCCTTGACGGGAGGCTACCATCTGTCTCCCAACAGCTGTTCCAGTGAGTCCCCTCCCCCAACCTTCTCTGAGCCTTCGGGGTCCATGTGACCTGGCCATTTAGCTCATGGTGTGCAAAAAAGTGCCGCTCAGAGGTAAAACAACCCAACCCAACCCTCAGAGTCCTTGAAATGCCAGCGACTAATTTTAAAACTTCTAATTTCGAGCTTTCAATGAATTAAGGCGATGCCATAGCATCCTAAACACCCCTTGATGAACCTCATTTGAACCTCATTTGATTTCAATAAGAACCTCATTTGGTGTGCCCATTTGCCATAACCTTACATATTTCTCAATAAGATGAACGAACTTTGTGACTAAAAGACACGATTTGGCTGACGAAACGTGCGAATTTAAGTTACTAATATCTCTGATTATGAAGCTAATGCATTTTTCAGGTTGTTTCTGCGGACTATCATGGAATTGTGAAACACTTAGTACATCAACGAAGAAAATTTGAATTTTCTCTGGTTCAGCGTCTCATCCTATTTCTAGAGAGAGTCCCTCTCTATAACCTAGCAAGGCCATTTAGCCTAGGGAGGTCCCAAATACACATGTCGTTAAATTATATGCAATCATCATCATCCTCAAGCAGCCATGGGCTACGGAAGTCCAACTAGACCGTGCAATTTAGTTCTCCAAGCATGTCTGTCCTGAGCTACATCTACTGCATCTGGCCACTGCACACCAATTCTAACAAGGTCCTGTTTGACATTGTCTGCCTACCGCATCCTAGGTCTCCCCCTCCTTCTGAGGCCTCTAGGCACACTGTTCATAACCCTATTCGCCAATCTATAATTATCCATACGGGCAACATGGCCAAACCAGCGGAGTCTCTCTCTGCACAATATGCTACTTAAAGGAGGTTGCAGACTCCTTTGCCTAACCTCATCATTAGTTACAAAGTTGAACCACCTAATGCCCAAGATACTGCGTAAGCATCTGGAATCAAAAGCATCTAGTTTCCTGTTATCTTGTTTACAAAGTGTCCAAGTTTCACTACCATAACTAACCCTAGAAAGAACCAAACTATTATACAGTCTAATTTTAGTCTTTAGGTGTATACGCCTATTTCTCCACAATCTCCATAGATTCTTAAAAGTCCCAGCAGCAGTCCCTATTCGTCTGTTAAACTTATGCCACACATCACAGGTATCTATTGCATAGCTCCCAAGATAATTAAACTGTGCTGTGAAATTAGGGATCTGGCAACCTTCGTGTCGAAGTTGCCAGATCCCTAATTTGAATTTCCTCTGGTTCCCTAATTTCTAAAAAAAATCGTTGCCAGATATTTTTTCTGATTTCTGTAATCAACCATGGTATTCGGATTTTTTTTAGCGACTGTACATAACTCATTAAGCTCGTCCACCGGGGTGGGAAGATACGGGAGAAAAACGCGGATTTGTCAAAACCTTGGCTTAGGAAAGGTTGAAAAATTGTGCTCTAAAACACGTGGTCCTCCATCCTCCTCCTTCCGACCCCTTGAAAGGACTTCCCGCCAACTAAATGATTCCACCCTTCGGTAAACAAATTCTGCTTGTTGCCTCGCCTATGTGTGGATCTGTTTACTGGCAATATTTCTTGATGGCCTAGGGAGGGGAAAGATTCCATCTAACTGTGGGGAACAGAACTTCCTTACCGGGTGTCCCCGCCCTGCCCACGGTCAGTAGGGGACACCGATGGGCTTGGAAAGGCCGCCGTTCGTCGGATGGGACGTTAAGCCGTGGCCCCGTGTGCGGGAGAGCCATACCCTGTGCACGTTAAAGAACACGCTGGATGGCCTTGACGGGAGGCTACCATCTGTCTCCCAACAGCTGTTCCAGTGGGTCCCCTCCCCCAACCTTCTCTGAGCCTTCGGGGTTCATGTGACCTGGCCATTTAGCCCATGGTGTGCAAAAAAGTGCCGTTCAGAGGTAAAACAACCCAACCCTTACCGGGTGTCATTGAGGATCCCATCTCCGACATTAACACGCGCACGATTTCTCAACCACAATCAAGACACTGGAAGCAATAAAACCGTCCTTTCGAGGTGTGAATTAGGGCTAAGACCCCATTTCCATGAGCATCATGAGCCCCCCACATTCTCACGCCTGCAGTTACCTTTTCCCCTAGATCCCCTGAGAACATCTCCCATGAGAAGAATGCATTGGAATGTATTTCTTTTTCACTGCAATCCTATTTCATTACCAAATTGCAGTTCAGATTGGACGGTTGTCGCTAGAATAATTAACCACTTATACTGTTGGCTTGCAGGGACACAAACCCGGGGGGCGAGGGTGTCTCCATCGTGTGTGCTTAAAAGTGTGTGTTTGGGAGATCTTCCCCCTTCCTAACCAGCTTCTTTGTGTGAATATGCCTGCACGGCTTACCGACAATTTTTCATTTCGCAGCGATGTAGTAACATTTCCGGGGCGGGGGTGGCTCAGTCGGTAGCGCGCCAGGCTCGTAATCTGTAGTTCCAGGTTCAAGTCCCAGCTGGGTCAGCGTTGAGATTTATCTCCGCAAAAATTCCCCGCCCTGCCCACGGTCAGTAGGGGACACCGATGAGCTTGTTAAGGCCGCCGTCCGTCGGATGGGACATTAAGCCGTGGCCCGTGTGCGGGAGAGCCCATACCCTGTGCACGTTAAAGAACACGCTGGATTAGCTGGACGGGAGGCTAATCATCTGTCTCCCAACAGCTGTTTCAGTGGGTCCCCTCCCCCAACCTTCTCTGAGCCTTCGGGGTCCTTGTGGCCTGGCCATTTAGCCCATGGTGTGCAAAAAAGTGCCGCTCAGAGGTAAAACAATCCAATCCAATCCAATAGTAACATTTCCGCTCATATAAAATAATATTGCCAACTAGACTAATTTACTTTTGAAGTTTATTAAGTGGGTTGGGTTGCTTTACCTCTGAGCAGCCCTTTTCTTCACACAATGGGCTAAATGGCCAGATTACAAGGACCTCAAGAGCTCAGAGAAGGTTGGGGGACAGATGGTAGTCTCCCGTCAAGGTTGCCCAGCGTGTTCTTTAACCTGCACAAGGTATGACTCTGTCTCACACGGAGCCACGGCTTTACGCCCCATCCGACGGACGACGGTCTTTACCAAGCCCATCGATGTCCCCTACTGATCGAGTGCAGGGCGGGAAGCTTTGCGGAGATAAGTGCTGGCCCAGGCGGGAATCGAACCTGGGAACTGCAGATAACAACCTGGTGCCCGGCTGAGCTACACTCGCCCGTTTTTAAGCGGGAAATCAAGATTATACATTTACCGATATAATAAAATAAATACCCCCTCAAGCAGCTGCTTGCCACAGAGGTCTGACAGGAGCCTGCAGTTTATATGCCAAAGTAGTAGGTCTGTGAGGATGAGTTATCTAAAAGTATCTTCTGCTAGCTGCCTACCAATTGTAGCATTTTTGAAGATTACGGATTTTAGGCGGTTTTTGGACCCAAAACAAAAATTTTCTTTGCAGAATGTTTTTAATAATACATTTTTGTAAAGAATTAAATGCAAAAATTCATTATTAACTTATCTTTAAAAAGAATGAAAAATATTGAAAATTAAATTCGGGAAGAAATCATGTTTTATTTTGGGAAATAATAAACAATTCGAATTTTCATGTTTTTTTAGAGACATTTGTAAAAATTGCTCGATTTTAAATTACCGTGTTTAAGACTTTCCACTGTGTTTTATATATATTTAAGAAATGCAACTTTTTTAAACGTACTCGTAAAAAAAGTTTTCCCTAAACATCTCATAAAAAATTAGACTGAAAATCTAAAACTGCACTTTATAGAAACCATAAAAAGCTTGATGAAAGTTGTCTCAAATATTTGTGAAAAATACATCTGAAAGAAGTTTTATTCGCTCGTAGATAAATGTATAATTATAAACCTCGTTATCTGCTTGTTTTTTAAAATTTCTTACGAGGTAAAGTACAGAGTTTAGTTCCACTAAGTTCCCTCGAAAAAGTCGTGGTTCTTTGCTGTTCATTGAACTGTTTCTGAAATATAAAAAACAGGAAGAAATTAATACTTATTTCACCACTAGATGACGCTCCATTGACTCTCCCAACGGAAATCACACAACAAAGTGCGGCAGGTGGACTGTAATTTCCTGCAGAAAGCGAACTTGAACGATATTAGTGTTACCGTTATTGCTGCTTTGGGTGACATTAAGTGAAGACTTTATCCTTCTGTCACTACCAAGTTTAATTTCATCCGTTACAAAGGATTATATCCGCCTACGGCTTACAGAAATTACTAATTCTTACAGGTTATTCAAAGGTAGATAAATGTTCACAGTCGTCCAGGTTTTCTATCTTAACTGTGTGTCACTTCCACCTACAAAAACATCCTGCATTTCAGTTCTGTCAAGTTATCAATAAATAGCACTAAACCTCTTTCGTTACTGCATTGAAGCTGTATCTATACCGGACTATTCTTAATTATAATTCGGAACCATGATTAATCAAAGCAATATAATTTATCTTCCATTCACTTTTTTGTGAACTTTATTTTTCTACCTCTTTTACGATTTGCTGTGAAATTCTGAAAGTCCGATTATTGTTCTTCCATGAATACGATTCATGATTCAACTTATTAATTTCTAATGATGAAAATAAATGGAAAGCGCAACTGCAATGGAAAAACTAATAATTATAAAAAATATATTTATTCTGGATGTAGGTCGGTTATAAAATGATCATTTTCGAAGTTCGCAAACCGCAGTTTTAGTTAGAAATCTTTTGACTTTTCCGAAAACAAAATGAATATGATTCTTTGCTGAACTTAAAAAATTCGTTTGATATTTCTCATCACCATGGGTGTCCGCAGAGGGGGGGGCAACGAGGCCTCGCCCCCTCCCCCCGGGATAGAATAAAAATTCTTGTTTCAGTTATTTCTTGCTTCTATATAAATTTATATGCGTTATATATGTGTTTTTGTATTGATGCAATACTGTATTCTATAATCTACTTGTGAAAGAAAACCTAAATAATTAAATAAAAATTTGTTGAAGTAATTATTTGACTCCAAGCTTTGCCACCCCCCTGTAAATTTTTCTGCGGACGCCCATGCTCATCACATACTATGATCCAGAAGTCTGAAGCCAGTCAAAATGCGTGAAAATTGGAACGGATACGAGTTGTTGTTATAAATAAATACCCCCTCAAGCAGCTGCTTGCCACAGAGGTCTGACAGGAGCCTGTCAGTTTGGAGGGTTGGGTTGTTTTACCTCTGAGCGGCAGTTTTTTGCACACCATGGGCTAAATGGCCAGGTCATATGGACCCCGAAGGCTCAGAGAAGGTTGGGGGAGGGGACCCACTGGAACAGCTGTTGGGAGACAGATGGTAGCCCCCCGTCAAGGCCATCCAGCGTGTTCTTTAACGTGCACAGGGTATGGCTCTCCCGCACACGGAACCACGGCTTAACGTCCCAATCCGACGGACGGCGGCCTTTCCAAGCCCATCGGTGTCCCCTACTGACCGTGGGCAGGGCGGGGAATTTTGCGGAGATAAATCTCAACGCTGATCCAGCTGGGACTCGAACCTGGGAACTACAGATTACGAGCCTGGCGCGCTACCGACTGAGCCACCCCCGCCCCGAGAGGATGGCTGGACCTCAGCAGAAAACAACACGAACATCCATGCCTTACCCGTGGCTCGAACCCAGGTCCCGTAGATCATTACTGCGTGTAATAAAAATTTATACATTGCGTTTGTGAACTGAAAAGAATTTCAAACACAAAATGAAAATATGAAATGAGTTTTCCATTGCTTTTGACTAAGCTCTTTCTATTAATTGAATTGTTTTACCTAGCTTTTTATCACACTGTGATTTATATTGTAATTTTGAGAGAACGAAAATAGTGCGCGCACACCAGGATCCAGAATTTAAAAAAATTATGTTGGGCTATAAGGGACCTGGATTCCGATTCCGACACGGATGTTCGTGTCGTTTTTCTGCTAAGGTCCTGCCATCCTCTCAGATCTTCTACTATGGCACATAAACTGACAGGCTCCTATCAGAGATCTCTGTGGCAAGCAGCTGTTTGAGGGGTATTTATTTATTTTATTTATGGTTGATTACAGAATTCAGAAAAAACATCTGGAGCGTGTACAGCAACTGTACACGCTCCAGTTGCCGTTCACAGCAAACTGGAGCTTGCTGTGAACGGTAACTGCACACGCTCAATATTTCTGTGAGTGGCCATACACGATCCAGGTTTAGAAATTAGCGATCTGGCAACCTTCGTGTCAAAAAAAAGTATCCGAACATTATGGCCGAGTGGTTAGCGCGCTTGGCTACTGATCTAACGGACCTGGGTTCGAGCCCCTGGTAAGGCATGGATGTTTGTGTCGTTTTTCCGCTGAGGTCCTGCCATTCTCTCAGATCTTCTACTATGGCACATAAACTGACAGGCTCCTATCAGAGATCTCTGTGGCAAGCAGCTGTTTGAGGGGATATTTATTTTTTTATTTTTTAGGAAACCAGGAAGAACAGGAACAGACCAAACTCCACTGGAAATTATTTTTTCATAACAAATTATTCTCGGTGAAGAGTGCAGCATGTTATTTTTCTTCACCATCTTTACTGGTTTACAATATTTTTCACTCCGTTCCACCCATTAGAAAATCATTAATGGGAGGGTGGAGCATAACCCCCCCCCCCGGCCTTACAATCCTTCTCCCACCCAGGTGCCATGTGCAACGCCCACATAGTATTTCAATTTTTATTTGTAGCTAAATTGAAAAATATTCCCTAAAATCGGATTGGGTGGGTGGGGGGACAAATGTATAAAATTCTTCAAAGGCAATTTTTTTTTGTTTGAAAAATACCACTTGCTTAACACTATTCTATAAACTGCTTTAAATTCACACATAGTTTATTACAGTACTTTGGAAAATGAAAATGGGAAAAAAAATTCCGTGACTTATCTAGAAATTCCTTGGATGTTTTTGTGGATTGCCCCTATGTCTGCGTGGCGAGAGAAGTTAAAAATAGAATATTGTTGACGAGAATTGTGTGTGACCTTATTGAACTACAAGGTCGGGAGAGTTCTGAGCGAGCAAAGCGATGAGACATCGTTTCCGTCCTACGTCGCTCCGGTTGAAGGAAACAAGTACAACCGCTCAAAAAAATATCCGAACACACGACCTTCGTGTCACGTGATACGAAGGTTGCCAGATCACTAATTTCTAAAAAAGTCGTTGCCAGATATTTTTTGTGAGTTCTGTAATCAACCATAAATAAAAAAAATAAATATCCTCTCAAGCAGCTGCTTGCCACAGTGGTCTGACAGGAGCCTGTCAGTTTATATGCCATAGTAGAAGGTCTGAGAGGATGGCAGGACCTCAGCAGAAAAACTACACAAACAGCTATGCCTTACCCGGGGCTCGAACCCAGAGTCCCGTAGATCAGTAGCCAAGCGCGCTAACCACTCGGCCACGGGAAAGCTGTAATCAACCATAGTGTTCGGATATTTTTTTGAGCGGCTGTACCGATTGTCTGCTATTTTAATGTTCGCTAACTTACATAACTAACTTACATTGGCAAAGTTACGAATTTAATAATCTAAATTCTTACCACTTTCAAGGTTTAAAACGTGATGTAGCATTTTTTTTTATTGCGAAAGTTTCAAGCTCTTTTGGTATTTTTTATAGTAATTTAAAACACTGACGTTTGTGCTTTTGAATTGATCTGTCTATCCATCGAAAAAATACAGTACTGCAGGAAACATTATATTTTAATATCATTTAATTCATTATGCCTGATCACTATTGCGTAACAGATTATCGGTCAAACTATCAAAGTAAAGATATCCATGAATATGTTAACCATTTCCGGTGAATTAAGAGGTAAAACAAATTGACTAAGAAAAATTCCTAAATAAAATTATTACCCGGAAATAATTCTTTGCGAAAAATATTTTTACGCGGGAATTATTATTCGAGAAGACGAATTTACCCAATAAAAACGGCAAAATTGGAAAGAAATTCCTCGTAAACAATGAAATTTAAAAGATGATGCTTATCCCTGCATGTTCATAGGATGTCACATTTTTCGGAAAAAGCACCAAACCACAAACAGAGAAAAATTGCGAAAAAAAAAAAAGAGAGAAGCGCATATTGCTTTTAAGCAGAACAATAAAATGTCAAAATGTTGACGCATTTTCGACAGATATTTCTACTCAAAAGAATCTATTCATAGTACAAATACAATCGTTCATAAATACCATTCACTCATGAACACAATAAAAAAAATAATAATAAAATAAATACCCCCTCAAGTAGCTGTTTGCCACAGAGGTCTGACAGGAGCCTGTCAGTTTATATGCCACAGTAGAAGGTCTGTGAGGATGTCAGGCCCTCAGCAGAAAAACAACATATATCCATACCTTACCCAGGGCTCGAACCTAGGTCCCTTAGATCAGTAACCAAGTGCGCTAACCACTCGGCCACGGGACGGAGTAAAAATAAAAAAATTCGGAGGTTTCTAAAAGTTTCGATAAGCGATAATAATTATTAAACTATTTTTGAGGATAATTTTAAAAATGCTGTATTTGCATGGCATATATTGGCAGATAAAAGGTATGACTGGTGCACAATTTTTGCATTTTTAAAAATGTAATATCCATGGAATGTGACTTACTATTTCAAAGATGTACCCTTCAACAAGTTGTCTGAATTGGGTTGTTCAAATTAGAGGTCAAGAACAATGGACTAATTAACACAAATGAGGATTGCCAATTTTAAAATGCCCAAGTATTCGATTACAATTGTAAAAAGAAACGAATTTGGAGACGATTTGTTTGAAAGCACTATACAAAAATCCTAAAAAAAGTTCTTTTCTGTTTTTCGCTACTATGGAATGTTTGTTCTGAAGAATCTCCCTCCCTTGAAGAACCGCAAAATTCCCCGCCCTACCCACGGTCAGTAGGGGACACCGATGGGCTTGGAAAGGCCGCCGTTCGTCGGATGGGACGTTAAGCGGTGGCCCCGTGTGCGGGAGAGCCATACCCTGTGCACCTTAAAGAACACGCTGGATGGTCTTGACGGGGGCTACCATCTGTCTCCCAACAGCTGTTCCAGTGGGTCCCCTCCCTCAACCTTCTCTGAGCCTTCAGGGTCCATGTGACCTGGCCATTTAGCCCATGGTGTGCAAAAAAGTGCCGATCAGAGGTAATACAACCCAACCCAACCCTTGAAGAAAACCTTTGTTGCATTTTCAAAAAATTGAAATTTTTTGAATTTCGACGCCAATCCCTTGACCAACACTCTACCTTCTAAATATCAAAACTTCTAGCATGGATAGACTATTCACAATATTAGTTTCATATATTGTTATTGTCGTGCCCACCTTTTTGTGTAAAAGCGTGGACACGACGTGCTGATGGCGACGGAACACGTCTACCGTCTTTACGAACCAACAGTGTCCATCTTTTTCGCCATTTTTATTCGGCATTCGACGACGAAGAGGATGCCGCCACCGGCATTGGAATTCCAGATCCCGGATGATGGTGGATGGTGGCTACGTGACCCGCCAACGGGTAAACAAGCCCCATCTGGGCTAAAAAGTTTCGCACCTCGCTAAAAAATTCCTAAATAAAATTATTACCCGGAAAAAAACAATAACAATACCAATGACAGAGGGCCACGATTCTCCAGGTGGTGACCTTTAGAAAAACAAGATGAGAAGCCAAGATGAGAGGGTTGGGTTGTTTTACCTCTGAGCAGCACTTTTTTGCACACCATGGGCTAAATGGCCAGGTCACATGGACCCCGAAGGCTCAGAGAAGGTTGGGGGAGGGAACCCTTAACGTGCAAAGGGTATGGCTCTCTCTCTCATACACGGGGCCACGGCTTAACGTCCTATCCGACGGACGGCGGCTTTTCCAAGCCCATCGGTGTCCCCTACTGACCGTGGGCAGTTCCAAACCCATCGGTGTCCCCTACTAACCGTGGGCAGGGCGGGGAGTTTTGCGGAGATAAATCTCAACGCTGACCCAGCTGGGACTCGAACCTGGGAACTACAAATTACGAGCCTGGCGCGCTACCGACTGAGCCACCCCCGCCCCAAAGATCCTTCCGACACAGTGATTTGAACCCGCTACCTCGGTACCCACGTTCATTTTGCCAAGTCCAATACTAATGCTTTATACCTCTAATTCTCTTCACCGTGGAAATCCTATTATCCCAAGGTGAGAGGAAAAGACACTCTTGGCTGGAAAGTCACTGAAGAAAGTCGTAGAAGTTCGGGTCCGCTGCGATGCTTGAGATCGACCGCGCACCTGTATGAAGGAAGCGATAGCGGTCTGGCGAGATGCCAAGTTATTGGACGCTGTGAAAGTTGCAACGTTTCCTCGCTCACATCAGCATGAAAGGTAAGGGTCAGTTTTATTTAATCTGGTGTCCGAAGTCAAGTAACTTAAAAGTGTCGCTGCCACGTGCTTGAAGACAGCCCTTAGGGTCGTTGATGTTCCCGGCTCAGCACGAACATTGTGTTTGAACTATGCGATTGAACTGATTGGCCTAGAGCCGTGAAAAGTTTCGGAAACTAGAACAGCGCAGATTTCGCTGATGTGAAACCTCCCGACAAAATGTGTCAAGGAAACCTGTTCTTGTGTTAAAATGTTTCGAAGTTTTGTTAATGAAGTAAGGTAAATAAATGTGTTATGTAGAGTCGCTCAAAAAAGTATCCGAACACTACGGTTGATTACAGAATTCAGAAAAAATATCTGGCAACGTTTTTTTTCAGAAATTAGTGATCTGGCAACCTTCGTGTCACGTGATTACAGAATTCAGGAAAAATATCTGGAGCGTGTACAGCAACTGTACACGCTCCAGTTACCGTTCAGTCACTAAAGTCCGCAAACTGGAGCGTGTGCAGTAACTGCAACGCTCCAGTTTGCTGTGAACGGTAACTGCACACGCTCAATATTTCCGTGAGTGAGCCCACACGATCCAGGTCTTTGTGAGCTCACACGATCCAATGTGCTGTGAACATTAACCGCAACCGCTCCAGTTTGCTGTGAACGGTAACTACACACGCTCCATATTCATTGCATTATATATTCATACGCATTATATATATTAAAAAGTATCCGAACACTATGGTTGATTACAGAATTCAGAAAAAACATCAGGCAAAGATTTTTTTAGAAATTAGTGATCTGGCAACCTTCGTGTCACGTGACACGAAGTTGCCAGATCACTAATTTCTTAAAAAAAGTTGCCAGATATTTTTTTCTGAATTCTGTAGTCAACCATAGTGTTCGGATACTTTTTTGAGTGACTGTACTAATGCGTAATATTATTGGATTAAAGTTACAACGCTGTTTGTTTTTAATCCTCTCCTTTTTTATAAATTTGCCCCTAACTTCGATCATCAACCACCCCAAACCAGAAGGGGGAGGGGAGTTATGACATTATTACAAATATTTAATTATTATTATTTACAAATACTCTTTAACCGTGAAAATGAAAATTTATTGGAAGGTTTGGAAAAAAATTCGAAAAGTAACATTTTATTAATAAAAACAAACAAAAAGAATTTTTCGTTTGTCTCGTAAAAAGCGAACATGTTTAATGTCCACAGATGGATAGACTACAAAATTAAAACGATATCTCCCTTTTTAACGAGCAAAAAAATTTAGTTTTTAAGAAGCCTACTGGTAAATATTATGCTCAAAATGCTGTATAGTAGTAGAGGTCCTGTTTAGTTAGAGTCTAACATCCTTCTTTAAAGGCTGGCCATCTCGGTGATTCACTGCCATTGGTTGATTGAGGCACGTGGTTTATGGACGCCATGTTTTGTCGTACCGTAAGACGAAAGCCTGTAAGTTAGTGTATGTACCAAGTTAAAACTTCTCAGTAGTTATAGTTTTATATATTTCTACCACTTTTTTTGTCTATAAAAGCTGTCATATTTTATGAATGCCTCACTGTGCTGCATTTGAGTGCAAAAACTTCAAACAAATAAATTAATGAATATTTTTTTCCGGAGAAACTCCATCAGAAGACGGCAAACGTGAAACGAGCTAACTGAAAACCAACAAATTTCTTTTGAGGTTCGTTTGAAAAACGAGCTAATGTTTCCACTTTGTCGCCTGCCTATTCCAGTATTTGTTCGTCTGTCTGTCCGTCTCTCTGTTAACTGTTGTCTGTCCACCTGTCTTCCCACCTGTCTGTCCGTCTATATAGACAATCAATTTTTTTTTACTTTTAGAGTTATATGAAAAATTCTTTTTGTGTTGGATAGCTGTCGGACAAATATTGCGATTCGCAATTTTGAAAATCTTCAATAGCTTTAATAGCGCCCTCTAGCGGTGGTAAAAGATGGAAAATGCTCAAGTTTCAAACGAATATTGCAAACTAACTCTTTACACTGCAAACCGGAAATTTTGGTAGTAGAGTGTTATGGTCAGAAGGTTTACAATGGCAACAAGGGTTTGACGTCTTAGCCAAAAGAGAGTGGGAAAATGAAACTTTTTTTTTTTAAAGAGATAAACGAAACAATGTTTTTTTTTTGTTTTACAGACACTAACAAAATATTAATGATTTAAAAACATTTGATAATTTCAGCATTACCTGTAGACGTTTAAACGTCTATAATCAATAAATGTTTTTTTTTTAAAGTCGGCGTTATTTCAACAGATTAGAATGCTCTGGCATGTTTCTGGAGAGATGTGGGTTCGAATCTCGTATGTCGGCGAAATATTTTTCCACAAAAATATTAATATTTACGTTTTTTGAATCCACATCAGTTGCAATTTCCAGTATTAGAGAGTGCTAAAGGCGGTAAATAAAAACTCAAAAGGCGACTTCTAGCGGCGGAAGAAAGCTGGAAAATACCACATCTTTAAATTAATATTGCAAACGATCTATTTTTTGCTAGAAACTTAAATTTTTGGTCATAGAGTGTAATATTCAAGTAGTTTACCCTAATAGTTGATGATTTCTCCCGTTGGTAAAATGCAACTTTTCTGCTTTAAGAGATAAATAAAAAAACCTTTTTTGCACATTACAGGTACTAATAAAATATAAATAGTTTATTTTCTCAATTATAGAGTAGTTCGAATTTCCACTGTCAGAGGATACTGAAAGTGTAAAATAACTAGAAGAACACATATCGCCTCTGGCGCATGTGGGAATCTCATTTTCAAAGAGAATGAAGTTCTTCCTTAGCCTACTTTTTCACTCCTTAAAAGTTTTAATTATGGATGTTCGTGTTGCTTTTCTGCTGAGGTCCCGCCATCCTCATGGATCTTCAGACCTCTGTGGCAAACAGTTGTTTCAGAGTTTATTTTTTTACTTTTTAATGCATGATGGGGGAAATGCACATAGTAGTATTTTATTAGTAATTATTAAACATAAAAGTATATGTCTTTTAGTTTTTAAATTTAAAAAGTTGCTTTTCTTTCGCTCCTCTGAAAATAGTGGGCAGATCATTGCTGTCAGTGGAAATTCTACCATAACAGAACTTTAGACGCCGAAATTTCTACTATAAACAGATCACTTGAAGCTTTCGTTAAAAGTTTTGCAGTTTCGATATTTAGCGATCTCTAATGATATAAATTAAAACTACCTTAGAAAATGCGAATTACATTTCATTAGTAACCAACTAAAAAGAGATTTCCAATTATCTCTTAAAACAAAACCGTTCCGTTTCTTACCTAATTTGGGCTTAGGGTCAACTCATTGTTGTCAATGGAATTTTCAAGACTGTCACATTCGATGACCAAAATTTAAAATTTTTAGCATAACTACATCGTTTGCAATATTCGTTTTAAAATTTTTGGTATTTTTCGATTGTTTCCACCTTTAGAGGGCGCAGTTATAGCTTTTGGGAAATTCGCAAAATGCAAAATGTAATATTTTATCAATACCTGTCCAACCCAAAAAGAATGTTTAATTTATCTCTAAAAGCATACACTTTTCTTTTTAAACAAAAAAAATTGTATTCACCTCCCCCTGGGTCTACAGGGTCAAGTGATTGTTGCCAATGGTGACTTCGTAACCTTCACATTTCAACACCAAAATTTCAAACTTCTGACATAATTACATCGTTTGGAATATTCGTTTGATATTTTGGAATTTTCAACCATTTCCACCGTTAGAGGGCGCAGTTATAACTTTTGAGAGGTTAGAAAAATACAAATCGTAATATATCATTAATTCCTAACACAAAAAAGAATTTTTTTTTTATCTTTATAAACAAAAAGTTCGATGTCTACAGATTGACAAGAAAACAAAGCGAAATTATGTCTTTTTTTTTTTCTTTAAAAAAAAGCCCTAAAATTTACTTTTCCTTTTTTATCCGTTTTCTAAAGTGCTTCCACTCATGAACACTGAAATCTGTATCAAATATTACCCTACCTTTTCATGAATCCATAAGTATTCGTGCAATACCATTCAGCTATGCACGCTGAATAATCCGAGCGACGACAAAACATGGCGTCCAATTTTGAGATGGCCAACCTCTACTTATACAGGGCCTCTACTATAGAGTAGCAATCAATGCCACTGTTTAATTTGATCTATGAACTAAATAAACACTAGCAATCTGGCAACACTATGAAATCTCCCAAACGAAATTCTCCCAACTTTGAATAAATTTTGCTTCTGTGCGAACTTATTTCCTTGAGTTTGCTTACGTGTAATATATAATACGTATTGAATTATTGTAATAAGTATTGATTCTGTTGATGTTATGGCCAAAAGAGAATTCCATCAACTGATATTGAAAGTTTCTCTCCACAGCGTTTGTGATATATTCATAGGAATCATCTGCTTTGTCCGAAAGGAAATAACTGTTCCCTTGAACAATAATTTACATAATGGATTAATGAAAATCAAGGTAAATTTAGCAGTGTGACGTTAACAAATGTATTCAAGCTCTATTCTGTTTTAGTTTACATAGTTGGTGAGAGAAATATGTTATATCCTAGAAGACATAGTAATATATTTCGCTTTCTAGAAACATATTCACTCGAGTGAATATTTCATTCAAACGCGTTTATAGAAAATTCTAAAGAATTTAAATAGGGCTTTCAATAACAATCTTACCAACAGAAAGCAATATCCAAAGTATATGCAATGAGCAGTAATCGAAATCATCTGGCGAACACGCACATTTTAAAATTCATTCGTTGATGAATAAGTTCGTTTTCATTAAAAAGAAAGCTAATATTTTAATTTTTTTGGAGATAAAAATTCTTTTCTCATTGGATTAATATTGATGTAATATTATGATTTGCATTTTACTACTTTCTAAAAAGTTTTAATTGTGCCTTGCAACGGTGGAAAAATTTGAAAGTTACAAAACTTTTAATATTGCAAAAGATATATTTATATTAAAAATTTAGAAATTTTGCTGGTGAAGGAAGAGAATTAAGAGGTTTTGCCCTTACCTCCCCCGGTGGAACGCAATTCTTTAGTTTTAAATGATAACTGAAAAATAATTTTTTGAGTTAGGTACTAATGAAATATGATTCACATAATTCAAATCCTCCGAAGGGTTTAATTTATATCGTTAAATAAATAAATAAAAATAATAAATACCCCCTCAAGCAACTGCTTGCCACAGAGGTCTGACAGAGAGCCTGTCAGTTTATATGCCATAGTAGAAGGCATATTCTGTGAGGATGGCAGGAACCTCAGCAGAAAAACGACACATACATTCATGCCTTACCCGGGGCTCGAACCCAGAGTCCCTTAGATCAGTAGCCAAGCGCGCTAATCACTCGGCCATGGGACGGCTTACAAAACGACACATACATCCATGCCTTACCCGGGGCTTGAACCCAGCTCCCTTAGATCAGTAGCCAATCGGGCTAACCACTCGGCCAAGGGACGGCTTATATCGTTAGAGGGCACTAAATATGAAAAATGCTAAAATTTTAAACGAATATTGCAAAAGATTATTTATGCTAGAAGTTTGAAATTTCGGTAGTAGAGTCTATTGGTCAGAGGATTTGTATGCCACTGCAAAAAAAAATTACGCGAATTTTTTTACCTTTAAGGGATAAATAAGAAATTCTTCTTGTATTTCATAACCACTAGTAAAATATTACTATTAGAATTTTCCAAAAAATTTTATCCTATTCGAATTACCTTGATTAAAATGTGCAAAAGTCCGAAAAACTTTTATTCTTTTTGGAAACGAGCACCCATATTCGCCAGAGGCGATAGGCGTTCTTTTAGTTAATTTTATGCTTAATACAACAGGTGTGTGAACTTCCTTCTTGAGTCTTTTAATAACGGTGGGGAATAAACCGGAAGGGATCAAACTTTTCTATTAACAATGGAGGAATTTCCCTCACGCCTAGGTTCACCGCCATCATCATCCAGATGTTGAAAAAAAAAATTTGGGCTAGGAAGAAGCCAAGTTAAACAAGTATATATTTTTTTTCAACACATTTTAAATGGTCTGTTGAACATCCTTGTTAATTAATGATATATTTAAAGTTTTATTTATACATATTTATCTCAAATTTTAGTTCGGCTGTAATAATAAATAATGTTACATTATTTTGTACTTTATGTGCACTAATTCAGGTAAGTTTAGATTAATGTCTCATGCGTTTGTTTTTGGCCATTAAAATACTCATCGTTAATGTACACGTACACTATCGAATGTGAAGAATTTTTTAAATTTTTTATAGACTGAATATAAATTAGAAATTAAACAATACCAACACTTAAGTGATTTATTTTCTAAAATTTGTTTTTATATGATATTTTACGAAACAGTGGACATACGAATCAGCTATATTTAGCCTATATAATGGGCTACAAAACTTGCTGCTAAAAATGACTTAAAACACGATTTTTATTAGCCTGAAAGAATTCAGTCTAGAAAATTCAGATCTCGCTGCCGATCCAAAACAGGTTGTATTTCCTTAATATGTCGAGAGACAGATTGCAATTGCAATGGCAAGAATGCAATTTTAGCCAAAAGAAAAATCAATTAATTTGTTACAGATGATGATTTTATTAATGTAGGAATTTGCCCTTGAAAATAACAGATATCAACCAAAACCGTTTAATAGATTTTTGTCTTAAGATGGGAATGTAATATTTTCCCTCGACATTATGCCACTGCTACTAATTAATATATATTGCATCTACATGCATAATATAATCAATCACTGGTTGCATTTATCTGACCGCGTAAAACCGAGACCGTGTGAATTGAGGGATGGTGTTCATGTTTTGATTTATTTTCGTCTACTTGTACAGTCGCTCAAAAAAGTATCCGAACGCTATGGTTGATTACAGAATTCAGAAAAAATATCTGGCAACGATTTTTTTTTAGAAATTAGTGATCTGGCAACCTTCGTGTCACGTTTTGGTCATTAAAATATTTTAGAATCCAGATCACTAATTTCTAAAGAAATCGTTGCCAGATATTTTTTCTGAATTCTGTAATCAACCATAGTGTTCGGATACTTTTTTGAGCGACTGTAGGTGGTCGTATTATTTTGATACTAGATCGTGTGAATTGTAGTCCAAAAATGACAATTTTAACTACAAAATCCTTCACATACCCCTAAATGGCCCCTTCCAAGCTCGAGGATTACGACCTTCTCTGAAAGGATTACGACCTTCTCTGACAGGATTACGACCTTTTCTGACAGGATTACGACCTTCTCTGATAGGATTACGACCTTCTCTGACAGGATTACGACCTTCTCTGACAGGATTACGACCTTCTCTGACAGGATTGACCTTCTCTGACTCATACGTGTACGACTCTCCGGAGTTCGATCAGCCCTTGTGTGTCTCGATCAGTTATGGGGGGATTGTTTTCACCCCTCTTCCGAGAGTGTTAGATGAGTTTCAAACCCTGTGCGAAATCCTGCTGCTTTTCCCAAAGGAACTTCATACACAGGCCAATCAAGTAACAGCTAAAATTACATTTATTTCGATAAACAATTTGTTTGACAATTATGTTTTATGTTCAGTTAACTTTTGAGGTAAATTGTTATGATCTGCAGCACTGCTGTTAATCGTTTTAACTTCCGTAACACTTTAAATATCGGATCAGTATATTTGGATCAATTTTGTTGAGATGGTCAATTTATTTTCAGTCGCACTTTTCCTCAAAAAAACTTATTTTGGAAGTTGAATGTGACTTTACCTTCTTAAAGCATGGAAGGGTTTCAATACTTTAGTTAACATAGTGTGCTTATCTATACACACGCACACACACACATATATGTCAGATTTCAAGAGAGAGGGGGGATGAAAATACCCCCATTTCTTTTAAATAAACTGTCTTGACTCAATTCAGATAGGGGGTGGCTCAGTCGGTAGCGCACCAGGCTCGTGATCTGCAGTTCAAAGGTTAGAGTCCCAGCTGTGTCAGCGTTGAGATTTATCTCCCCAATACTCCCCGCGCTGCCCACGGTCAGTAGGGGACCGATGGGCTTGTAAAGGCCGCCGTCCGTCGGATGGGACGTTAACGAGACTCCGTGTGCGAGAGAGCCATATCCTGTGCACGTTAAAGAACACGCTGGATGGCCTTGACGGGAGGCTACCATCTGTCTCCCAACAGCTATTCCAGTGGGTCCCCTCCCCCAACCTTCTCTGAGCCCTTCGGGGTCCATGTGACCTGGCCATTTAGCCCATGGTGTGCAAAAATAGTGCTGCTCAGAGGTAAAACAACCCAAATTCCCAAATTATCCCACCCACACCTAACCCCTCTATCTTCCCTCGATGAGACATTAGGGACACCAATAGGTTTGGAAAGATCACCGTCCATCGGATGGAACTTTGAGCAGTGCTTCCGTGTGCAAGAGAGCATTACTTTGTGCACATTAAAGAACGCGTTGACGGGAGGCTTTGCATCCGTCTTCTGTCCAGTGAATTCCCTTTTCTTTCCTTCCTATGAGCATTTGGGATCCTTGTGACGTGGCCATTTAACTCATTGGTTCTAAAAAAAACATTGCAACTCGAAGGTAAAATAATTCAACCCAAAGGCCGTGTCTGAGTCAAAATGCTTCCATCAATCATTTTCAACATTTTTGTGGATTGCGTGACAGTTCATTACGTCATCAGGCCCTTCACCGCTTACTAAAAAGCTTTATCTTTGACGTATTCTCCCAAAAAGAAGTTAAAAGGGGTAGTTACGGAATCGATTTAACGGTACCGATCCATCTATCGGGGAACGCTGCATTCAGATGGTAGTGCATAATTGTAGGCACGATTTTAAACTTTTTGATATGACTATCAAACACGACAAACTTTAAGTTTCTACCCTGTGTAGTTTTTTTCCTCAATGACTTTTGGTCTACTATTGTGTATAATGCAAAAAAAAAATTTTTTTTTGGATTTCACACAAGAAATACGACAAGATTTTGACGGTATAATGCAATACATTCAAGCTGTGCGAGTCATTCAGTTATCCATTAAGTGAAAGAAAAATATAATCGGTATCAGTGTCATGGGTAGTCGTCCCATGGCCGAGTGGTTAGCGCGCTTGGCTACTGATCTAAGGGACGTGGGTTGGGTTGTTTTACCTCTGAGCGGCACTTTTTTGCACACCATGGGCTAAATGGTCAGGTCACATGGACCCGAAGGCTCAGAGAAGGTTGGGGGAGGAACAGTTTTTGGGGACAGATGTTGGGAGACAGTTGTTGGAAGACAGATGTTGGAACAGTTGTTGGGAGACAGATGGTAGCCTCCCGTCAAGGCCATCCAGCGTGTTCTTTAACGTGCACAGGGTATGGCTCTCCCGCACACGGGGCTACGGCTTAACGTCCCATCCGACGGACGGCTGCCTTTCCAAGCCCATCGGTGTCCCGTACTGACCGTGGGCAGGTTGGGGAATTTTGCGGAGATAAATCTCAACGCTGACCCAGCTGGGACTCGAACCTGGGAACTACAGATTACGAGCCTGGCGCGCTACCGACTGAGCCACCCCCGCCCCTGTTCAAGTGGCTTGATGTCATTGTCCAGTGTAGTGTTGTTTGCCTTTTCTATGGTAAATAAAAAATGTGTTCGGCCGAATAATTTAAATTAAGAATTTCTTGAAATTGTGGAAGAAAATTTGCAAAAATACATATTATAATTTCAGCCTTTTAATCAGCCTTTAGTAATTAAAAATAAGCACCATACCATTTTTGATTATCTCTTACGCAATCTGTAATAAATAAATATCTCTTTGCTTTTATAAAATTATGTTACCCACGCACTTTCAGTTTCTACTAGTATCTCTACAGTTTTTCGTTCCAAATAGCATTAATGTTTTACTTTTGTCGATATGAGAATAAATGATTAGCGATATGCATTTCTATAAATTCTCCACATTTCCAACATTGTATGTATGGCTTATGATGCTTTAGAGCAGGCGTGTCCAACCCGCAGGCCGATGCGGCCCTGGACAGCTAGTAATGCGACCCACAAAATCGTCACGTTTACGTGTTTACGACATAAGCTTTCAACATGATTATGTGATTTTCAGCGAGTTTTTGATATCACTAGTTTTATATTGCCCTTTTTTTAATTTCATAATGGAAAACATAAGAAAATAAATTAAGTTTTATTATTCATATACATTAACTATATTATATATTTTATGTGCGACCCAAAACAATTCATCTTCACTCAATGTGGCCCAGGGAAGTCAAATCTTCACTCAATGTGGCCCAGGGAAGTCAAATCTTCACTCAATGTGGCCCAGGGAAGTCAAATCTTCACTCAATGTGGCCCAGGGAAGTCAAATCTTCACTCAATGTGGCCCAGGGAAGTCAAATCTTCACTCAATGTTACCCAGGGAAGTCAAATCTTCACTCAATGTGGCCCAGGGAAGTCAAATCTTCACTCAAAGTGGCCCAGGGAAGTCAAATTTTCACTCAATGTAGCCCAGGGAAGTCAAATCTTCACTCAATGTGGCCCAGGGAAGTCAAATCTTCAATCAATGTGGCCCAGGGAAGTCAAATCTTCACTCAATGTGGCCCAGGGAAGTCAAATCTTCACTCAAAGTGGCCCAGGGAAGTCAAATTTTCACTCAATGTGGCCAGGGGAAGTCAAATCTTCAATCAATGTGGCCCAGGGAAGTCAAATCTTCACTCAATGTGGCCCAGGGAAGTCAAATCTTCACTCAATGTGGCCCAGGGAAGTCAAATCTTCACTCAATGTGGCCCAGGGAAGTCAAATCTTCACTCAATGTGGCCCAGGGAAGTCAAATCTTCACTCAATGTGGCCCAGGGAAGTCAAATCTTCACTCAATGTGGCCCAGGGAAGTCAAATCTTCACTCAATGTGGCCCAGGGAAGTCAAATCTTCACTCAATGTGGCCCAGGGAAGTCAAATCTTCAATCAATGTGGCCCAGGGAAGTCAAATCTTCACTCAATGTGGCCCAGGGAAGTCAAATCTTCACTCAATGTGGCCCAGGGAAGTCAAATCTTCACTCAATGTGGCCCAGGGAAGTCAAATCTTCACTCAATGTGGCCCAGGGAAGTCAAATCTTCATTCAATGTGGCCCAGGGAAGTCAAATCTTCAATCAATGTGGCCCAGGGAAGTCAAATCTTCACTCAATGTGGCCCAGGGAAGTCAAATCTTCACTCAATGTGGCCCAGGGAAGTCAAATTTTCACTCAATGTAGCCCAGGGAAGTCAAATCTTCACTCAATGTGGCCCAGGGAAGTCAAATCTTCAAGCAATGTGGCCCAGGGAAGTCAAATCTTCACTCAATGTGGCCCAGGGAAGTCAAATCTTCACTCAATGTGGCCCAGAGAAGTCAAATCTTCATTCAATGTGGCCCAGGGAAGTCAAATCTTCACTCAATGTGGCCCAGGGATGTCAAATCTTCAATCAATGTGGCCCAGGGAAGTCAAATCTTCATTCAATGTGGCCCAGGGAAGTCAAATCTTCACTCAATGTGGCCCAGGGAAGTCAAATCTTCAATCAATGTGGCCCAGGGAAGTCAAATCTTCACTCAATGTGGCCCAGGGAAGTCAAATCTTCACTCAATGTGGCCCAGGGAAGTCAAATCTTCACTCAATGTGGCCCAGGGAAGTCAAATCTTCACTCAATGTGGCCCAGGGAAGTCAAATCTTCATTCAATGTGGCCCAGGGAAGTCAAATCTTCAATCAATGTGGCCCAGGGAAGTCAAATCTTCACTCAATGTGGCCCAGGGAAGTCAAATCTTCACTCAATGTGGCCCAGGGAGGTCAAATTTTCACTCAATGTAGCCCAGGGAAGTCAAATCTTCACTCAATGTGGCCCAGGGAAGTCAAATCTTCAAGCAATGTGGCCCAGGGAAGTCAAATCTTCACTCAATGTGGCCCAGGGAAGTCAAATCTTCACTCAATGTGGCCCAGAGAAGTCAAATCTTCATTCAATGTGGCCCAGGGAAGTCAAATCTTCACTCAATGTGGCCCAGGGATGTCAAATCTTCACTCAATGTGGCCCAGAGAAGTCAAATCTTCATTCAATGTGGCCCAGGGAAGTCAAATCTTCACTCAACGTGGCCCAGGGAAGTCAAATCTTCACTCAATGTGGCACGGGGAAGTCAAATCTTCACTCAATGTGGCACGGGGAAGTCAAATCTTCACTCAATGTGGCCCAGGGAAGTCAAATCTTCACTCAATGTGGCCCAGGGAAGTCAAATCTTCACTCAATGTGGCCAGGGGAAGTCAAATCTTCAATCAATGTGGCCCAGGGAAGTCAAATCTTCACTCAATGTGGCCCAGGGAAGTCAAATTTTCACTCAATGTGGCCCGGGGAAGTCAAATCTTCACTCAATGTGGCCCAGGGAAGTCAAATCTTCATTCAATGTGGGCCAGGGAAGTCAAAAGGTTGGACACGCCTGCTTTAGAGAATTCTCTCTCCAAATCGAGAGAGTGCTAGCGATCAACAATTGTCGAAATGGTTCGGGCTCAAGAATATAGAGCCCGAACTGTTTCTAATTGGTAAATTATACCGACAGGCTAATGTCAGACCACCGTGGCAAGTGGGCTACTTGAAATGTGATTTAATTCTTTTAAAATCAAAACCTAAAAATTTCCCGAGGTCTTTGGACTGAAAAGTTAGCTCAGAAAACAAAAATTTCGCTTCAGGTTGACAACCAGCCGAGAAGTTAATTATGCATTCAGGCAGAATACAAACTTCCACTTTGACGAAATATACATATTCTGCATAACTACCTAATTTTCGCCTTTTGCACAGGGTGTACTTCCGCTCCCCCTTTGCGCATTGGGTCGTCAAGCATGACGACACATGAATGCGGTGGCCAAAGGGGCGATCCAAACGACGGGAGCAGAGCAGACCGCGCCCGGGTGATGAGCTCACAGGAGTAATTACACTCGCAAGGGATCGTGCTCAGGTCATCACGTAATTGGATGATACGACGAATAATGAATATGATGTAGCTTCCGGGAAAAAGCATCGGGCTGTGGGTGTTCACCCGAACGGATCCTTTAATGCACGATAGCGAAAGTAGCGGGAAAATTGGAGATGATGGCAATACTTGTTGAGGGTTTTTTCTAACAGGAGATGGAAATGCAGAGGGATAGGGAAGCAAGTCCGGGCATCATTCAGATAAAAAATGCAATATTAATGCAAAGTACTTTTTTTCAGGCCCGGATCTAGAAAAAAAAAAGGGGGGAGGGGGCTAGTGACTCAATCGAGCGGGAAAAAAGTAAAGCCGTGGGGGAGAGGGCAAGTGACTGGAACTGAAATTCCATTGCACTATAACATTTTCACCTCCGTTTTACAGAAATTTAAAATTTTCTTGCAAAATGCATAAAATATGAATGTTTAATAATTTTTTGCCTCCATTTCTCTCCCCTGCATTTTCGGGGGGGGGGGGGGGGGTATCTCTTGCCACCGCCCCCTAGATCCGGCCTTGCTTTTTCTAACCAGCTAAATGTTGTCGATTACTCCAAGAATCACCAGACGATCGTCCAAAGCGAAGTTTTCTTGGCAACCCTCGCCATCAGGGGATGGAATAGATCCAAAATCAAGTTTCCCATTGAACAGCTAGTTTTAAATTTTCTGGTATAAATTTTTAAAATTTGTAAGCTTTATTTGAATCATGAGATATTGCTTGGAAATAAATACCCCCATCCATCCTCTCTATCTATCTATCAGTGTCGTTCTCCAAACTGGTAAATTTTTATTCCAGGGTTGGGTTGGGTTGTTTTACCTCTGAGCGGCACTTTTTTGCACACCATGGGCTAAATGGCCAGGTCACATGGACCCCGAAGGCTCAGAGAAGGTTGGGGGAGGGGACCCACTGGAACAGCTGTTGGGAGACAGATGGTAGCCTCCCGTCAAGGCCATCCAGCGTGTTCTTTAACGTGCACAGGGTATGGCTCTCTCCCGTACACGGGGCCACGGCTTAACGTCCCATCCGACGGACGGAAGACTTTCCAAGCCCATCGGTGCCCCCTACTGACCGTGGGCAGGGCGGGGAATTTTGCGGAGATAAATCTCAACGCTAACCCAGCTGGGACTCGAACCTGGAAACTACAGATTACGAGCCTGGCGCGCTACCGACTGAGCCACCCCCGCCCCTTTTATTCCAGATCGCTCACTCTGGAATAAAAAGTTTGATGACTCTTGGGTAAAATCATTTATCTAGCTTTTGTTTTTGGAGGATTGCCTTAAAAATATATATAATATTAAAGTCCTCCTCCCCATGAGGGTTTTAATATTTTCACATTATAATTTTTTTCATGGCCTGATAAATTGCGAAAATTAGTTTCTGCACCCAGTCAAAATACATGAATATGTTTTTGCGGCCCTTAGGAACTTTAGTATTCTGTCAAGGAAAGGATCACTCTTAGTTTAACGTCGATATCAATTTTAGAAGGAAAATGGTATTGGGTTGGGTTGTTTTACCTCTGAGCGGCACTTTTTTGCACACCATGGGCTAAATGGCCAGGTCACATGGACCCCGAAGGCTCAGAGAAGGTTGGGAGAGGGGACCCACTGGAACAACTGTTGGGAGACAGATGGTAGCCTCCCGTCAAGGCCATCCAGCGTGTTCTTTAACGTGCACAGGGTATGGCTCTCCCGCACACGGGGCCACGGCTTAACGTCCCATCCGACGGACGGCGGCCTTTCCAAGCCCATCGGTGTCCCCTACTGACCGCGGGCAGGGCGGGGAATTTTGCGGAGATAAATCTCAGATACCCAGCTGGGACTCGAACCTAGGAACTACAGATTACGAGCCTGGCGCGCTTCCGACTGAGCCACCCGCGCCCCGAAAATGGTCTTGAGTCGGATGGGATACGAATCCGTGACCTATTGATAACATGTCAGGTTCTCTGACCGCTGAGGAGGTCAGAGCTGGCTACCGGTAGCTAACTAAATTAAGAGGGATATCTTCCTTGACAGTTGCACAAAAACGTCGAGAAATTTCTTCCCCTCTAGTATTCTTGAACCCTTCTTCACCCACTCTCCCAACATTTCTTATCAATCAATGGATTATTTTACCAAAAAATGAATACTTCAATAACAAAAAGAGTATGATCTTGCAGTAAAATTACACTAGTAAAGATAAAACAACTGATGATATTAATATCCTGGAAATTTTCAAAACGATATTCTCGAATAGAGTATATTTTCGGGGTTATAGCTCTCTGCCCAATAGAAGGCCGTGAGCTATGTTCTGAACACTATAACCTAACATATGAGTTTCAGACACCGGCTTGCCACCCAGCTATTGGCAACCACTGATCCAGAGGATCCGTTGCCCCCCCTCCACACACACACAAACTTCACTCCTCCTGTTCTACGTGGGGGCGGGGATGGCTCAGTCGGTAGCGCGCCAGGCTCGTAATCTGTAGTTCCTAGGTTCGAGTCCCAGTTGGGTCAGCGTTGAGATTTATCTCCGCAAAATTCCCCGCCCTGCCCACGGTCAGTAGGGGACATCAGTGGGCTTGGAAAGGCCGCCGTCCGTCGGATGGGACGTTAAGCCGTGGCCCCGTGTGCGGGAGAGAGCCATACCCTGTGCAAGTTAAAGAACACGCTGGATGGCCTCGACGGGAGGCTACCATCTGTCTCCCAACAGTTGTTCCAGTGGGTCCCCTCCCCCAACCTTCTCTGAGCGTTCGGGGTCCATGTGACCTGGCCATTTAGCCCATGGTGGGCAAAAAAGTGCCGCTCAGAGGTAAAACAACCCAACCCAAATCCTGTTCTACGTGCAACTCTGCCTAACTCCTTATCAATATTGAAAAACTGGAAAAATGAAACCTTGATTGAAATTTGATTTTGCATATATTCCATATAAAAAGCATCCGAACCCAATCAAAAGAACTCCCCCCCCCCTCCCACTCCTATCCCCAAAATGCCTCAAGTGAGCTATCGAGTGTTCCAACAAGACAAACTTCGTGTATGCTTTTTTTTTGAAGGCACTTCCCTACACAAAAGACAGAGATAACCTAGAAGCTATATTAGGCTTGTCCTGGTTTCTTATACAACATACAAACACTTACCCAAGGTCATGCCCCGGTGGTCTCAGTAGTCATGTACACGAACCACTAGACTAGGTACGGTTAGCTCTAACTGATGCAGTGACTTAGGTCTTAATGGGGCATGTCGTTTTAAGAGAAAGCCTGTAAAAGCTAGAAGAATTTCTAGGATTCTTATCAGTCCCATGTGATGCAAATGAAATTGGGGAGGGGAGATTCAGTTTTAGTATTACGATTGATGGTTGCATGTAATAAAATAACAATTGTGGCTCGCACCCATCTTCAACCCTAGTTTCCTTAACTAGAATCTAAAAATATGCGATCACGTGTTTCGAACATGATGTGCTGATTTCATTTGTTCTTGTCACAAGCGTTTAAAGTCGGTTCGAATTGTTTTTCTTCCAATCATTTGCCGTATTTACGAATTACCGCCCTCACACATTTTTTTTTACTTCTTCCCTGTTTAAAAGTCTTGCTTTTATTAATATCTTTTGCAACACTGATGAGGAAAGAATAATAATGCAGTCTAAAAAACGACAGAGAAAAAATTATATAAATTAAAATTAATACCTTATCAACAGAATTGTATTTAGCAACCTTTTTTTGCATGTGCATGAATGTAAATCTTTTTTTAGGTTATTTCCTAATTCTTTTACTTATTATCTTCTTCCTCTTTTTCCCAGTTTGCCCAATAGGAAGAGGGGCGGGGGTGGCTCAGTCGGTAGCGCGCCAGGCTCGTAATCTGTAGTTCCCAGGTTCGAGTCCCAGCTGGGTCAGCGTTGAGATTTATCTCCGCAAAATTCCCCGCCCTGCCCACGGTCAGTAGGGGACACCGATGGGCTTGGAAAGGCCGCCGTTCGTCGGATGGGTCGTTAAGCCGTGGCCAGGTGTGCGGGAGAGCCATAACCTGTACACGTTAAAGAACACGGTGGAAGGCCTTGACGGGAGGCTACCATCTGTCTCCCAACAGCTGTTCCAGTGGGTCCCCTCCCCCAACCTTCTCTGAGCCTTCGGGGTCCTTGTGACCTGGCCATTTAGCCCATGGTGTGCAGAAAAGTGCCGCTCAGAGGTAAAACAACCCAACCCAACAGGAAGATCGACTCTCAGAGAAATTTTTCATGCATAAGGAATCACGGCTTAACATATCATCTGATGGATGTCGTCCATTTGAGGCCCAGAGGTGTCACCTTTGTAAACGTCAGCAAGAAAAAATTCAAATTTTAAGGCTGCATTACACCCGAACCTTCACCATGAAGTAAAGAAGCTGCCAAACTGCAGTCAGCCTAACGAAACTTCGAACCCAAGTCTTGCCTTCATTATTTGAGACGAAGTTTTTGAGATGATCATTACTTGAAAATTTAGAGATGTAAATGGCTTAGAATTTCTTTAAGTTACAAGGATGGTACGGAAAAATTGTTTTCAATTTAAACCACAACCTTAGGAACGCATATATGGCGTAAATCGAGCATCACCGGTACGGAATTTTTTTCCCTGTGGCTTTTTAAGAATATAATTTCTTAAATAAGTTCCAGTTTAACGCAAAGCTTTCGAATTTGAAGAAAACAAATAAATTTTACCGAACGAAGTTACATTTGTGTAATGAATGATTATGAGTCCCTCGTTTTCTCCCTCATCATTTTTGTGCTTCTCTAATGATCTGTTCTCAGTCGTCCAGATGTTGGAAAAATTGTTACCAAGTCTGTCGATAGGTTCCACTAGCTCCACTTCATCAGGACTGGATCTATCCTATCTCTATTATTACGTTGGTTGGTTTACCTCTGAGCGGCTTGCCACATAATCAAAATGGGTAAGCCTGTGGAAGGACCGCCCAATTCTAGTGAAGTGCAATCAATCAATCAATCAACCTCTGAGCGGCACGTTTTTGCACACCATGGGCTAAATGGCCAGGTCACATGGACCCCGAAGGCTCAGAGAAGGTTGGGGGATGGGACCCACTGGAACAGCTGTTGGATTGGATTGTCTTACCTCTGAGCGACACTTTTTTTGCACACAATTGGCCAGGTCACAAGAACCCCGAAGGCTCAGAGAAGGTTGAGAGAGGGGACCCACTGGAACGGCTGTTGGGAGACAGATCGTAGCCTCCCGTCAAGGCCATCCAGCGTGTTCTTTAACGTGCACAGGGTATGGCTCTCCCGCACACGGGGGCACGGCTTAAAGTCCCATCCGACGAACGGTGACCTTTACCAAGCCCATCGGTGTCCCCTGCTGACCGGAGATAAATTTCAACGCTGACCCAGTTGGGACTCGAACCTGGGAACTGCAGATTACGAGTGTGGTGGCTACCGACTGAGCCACCCCCGCCCCAGGTTGAAAGGGCCTCCTCGTTTGACTTAATACAATCTGTCAGAGATTTCGGGAAATGCGATTTCGAAATTCTTTCATTTTACTCGTTTCATGTGATATATTTAATATTACATAGGATATTAAAATTAAGTGTTTTTTAGATGAGGTTAATAAGAAAGTCAACAACAAAAAAGTAAAGTTGGATGTTCTTTGCTCGTGCCATTTGCTTTTCTTTAACCACAAATATTACCTATGCTAGTTCCCTTTTAGAAATTTACAGCATACTTTCTTATTAACATTGTTATTTTGCATTCTTTGAACATTTTTGCAAAAATCCTTTTTTGTTTCAATAATTGTATCCAAGTTGAAAAATATGAACTCTCGGATAAATTGAAGAATTGCATCGACGTTTTTTTGTTCAACTATCAGAGAAATTTTCCCTCTTAGTTTACGTCGATACGAATTGTAGGAAAAAAATTGTCTTGATCCGAGTGGGTTACGAATCCACGACAGCCCCATAACATGTCAGATTCTCTTACCACCGAGCTACCGGCAGCCGATCAAGACCTCTATTGATGATATAAACTTTTCTACCTACAGTACACATTTTTGTGTCTCACGAAGACAGGTTCTTCGCTGCTCGCAAACAGCCTCACAAAGTAGATTACAAAGTTTGTCACAAGATGGCATTATGTCACGAGTATACAATTATATGAACTAAATTGATCAGAGCACCTGACATATTATCACGAGGTAGTGGGTTCGAATCCCACCTACCTCACAGCACGTTAACGAATACGCTGGATGGCTTTGACGGGAGGCTACCATTTGTCTTCCAACAGCTGTCCAGTGGGTTGTTGTTTGGGTTGTTTTACCTCTGAGCGGCACTTTTTTTGCACACCATGGGCTAAATGGCCAGGTCACATGGACCCCGAAGGCTCAGAGAAGGTTGGGGGAGGAGACCCACTGGAACAGCTGTTGGGAGACAGATGGTAGCCTCCCGTCAAGGCCATCCAGCGTGTTCTTTAACGTGCACAGGGTATGGCTCTCCCGCACACGGGACCACGGCTTAACGTCCCATCCGACGGACGACGGCCTTTCCAAGCCCATCGGTGTCCCCTACTGACCGTGGGCAGGGCGGTGTCCAGTGGGTCCCTTCCCCCAACCTTCTCTGAGCCCTCAGAGTCCTTGTGACCTGGCCATTTAGTCCATGATGTGCAAAAAAGTGATGCTCAGAGGTAAAACAGCCAAAGCCTCAAGACAGTTTTTCCTCCAAAACTAATATCGATGGTAAACTAAGAGTTAATATTTCCTTGATAAGTGAACTGTTAGTTATACATTGCGATTTAAATAACTGATTTTTTTTAGCTACAATAAGCTTTGCTATAAAAATTGTTAAGAGTGCAAAATAAAATCACGTGAGAAATACAAGAAAATTAGCTAATATTGTTTTCACCAAGCGTAAAGGTAAGTGTAATTTACTCTCTTTAAAAAAAAAGAGATAATAATAATCACTCCGTGAAGCAACTGCTTCCCAGAGACGTCTGACAGGAGCCTGCTAGTTAAATACGTCTTAGAGAAGATCAGTGACGAAGGCGAGACCTCATCAGAAAAACAACACAAGCGCCAACCCGGACCCCTTTGATCAGTAGACTAAAGACCCCTAGCTCACACACTTGTTCAAAGTGGTAATCCCTATTCATTTAAAATTTTGGTGTTCCCCTTTTACTAATAAGAGCTGGGAACCACCACTGTAGCGACTGGGTACTCCATGATAAATAAATAAAAATAAATACCCCCTCAAGCAGCTGCTTGCCACAGAGGTCTGACAGGAGTCTGTCAGTTTAGCCAAGAATAAAAAAAAGTTTCCTAAGTTTCTCTTTTACTCTGGGTTTCCTTACAACTAACATTTCTTAGCAAAATATTTCTGCGAATTCAGTGGCATCTGCTAGCTTGCATTTATCAATGCAACTTAAACGATTTTTTTTTTGATTATTTAGATAAATTTTCAAGAAAAGAATAACATAAAAATATTTCGAAAACTATTGCTAAAAATAATCGCTGAGCATAAAAAAAACTTCAGTTCCAAGAAACACATTTTTTTCTTCGAAAGAACTAAAGTCATCGACCCCCCTTATTCCTATTTTTTCCCTTTCTTTACTAAACAACATTAGCCAACTAAAAAAAAAACATCATCGTGTCGAAACAGACAAAAAAAAACTTCCCTCAATTCTAAGAAAACCTAACAAGGATGTTTGCAACTATTCCTGTTTTACGATTTCCATGTGGACGCATCAAAACGCTCAGCTGTAACCGTCGTACGTCATGTTAAAACTTTCGGTGCTTAACAGAAGTAAATTTTAAGAAAGAAAACTTTGTCTCCAGTTCCCGGAGATAATTCCTTCTACATAAAATCTCGAATCCCACTGCTACACCACCACCTCCCTTCACCCCCCCCCCTAAGTTTCCCCTCACGAGACATTAGCAGACACGAAAATAACGTTGTCAGAAATCGTTATCTCGCAGTTCACTGAGAAGCATCTCAAGCCAAGTGTCGATCTGTTCTTGAAAACTGAGGCTGATACATATGATATGAGTTAAGCGAAACTCATCATTGCTCCAGCATCCGCGCAGAGTTAAAACACCGAAGGGGAGCATCTGCCCACTGACTTGACGTCATCGCCATGAGTCTCGTCGACCAATGGCTAACTCGTTCGGAAGAACTCGGCGCTTCGGAGAAGCACGCGCACGCTCCGAAGCCGTCGTAACGTGGCGCCAGAAAGTGAAACTTATATAGGATGGTCAGCGAAACCAGAAGAGGACGTTCCCCACTTTATGTATCTCTTTAATCGGCGATTTCGAAAAGGGATCGCGCGCTCATCCCCCTCGCTTCCTTCACTCTTCCGGAGATCTTCTCCATCAAGTAAGTGCTCTTCAGAATAGAGAGGAATTTTTTCAGTCTGTATCGGCGATGGTGTTTATTGGATGCAAGGTAAGATCACTTTTTTATCCCTTTCTCAGCTTCTTAATAATTCGCAATTCCGCGCGATTCGGTTTCAGATGTCGAAAGTGAGAACACAGTGGACGAGGATTGAGCGCGATTTCTAATGAAGCCATCTGCCTCCCGGATTGCAATTCTTTCAAGATACTCTGAGGGGCGGGGGTGGCTCAGTCGGTAGCGCGCCAGGCTCGTAATCTGTAGTTCCCAGGTTCGAGTCCTAGCTGGGTCAGCGTTGAGATTTATCTCCGCAAAAATTCCCCGCCCTGCCCACGGTCAGTAGGGGACACCGATGGGCTTGGAAAGACAGCCGTCCGTCGGATGGAACGTTAAGCCGTGGCCCCGTGTGCGGGAGAGCCATACCCTGTGCACGTTAAAGAACACGCTGGATGGCCTTGACGAGAGGCTACCATCCGTCTCCCAACAGCTGTTCCAGTGGGTCCCCTCCCCCAACCTTCTCTGAGCCTTCGGGGTCCATGTGACCTGGCCATTTAGCCCATGATGTGCAAAAAAGTGCCGCTCAGAGGTAAAACAACCCAACCCAACTCAAGATACTCTGGAACAACGTAGCACATCAGCCTCATAATGCAATGTTTCCGAGTTCGAGTGCCAACTGTGCCTGCATTAAGATTTTCTCCGTTGACCCCGACGGTCTTGGAGAGGCTGCCGATCGTCGGATGGGACGTAAGTCGGGCTGACTTGTGAAGAAGAGACATAACCTGTGTAATTAAAGAACACGCTGGGTGACCCTGAAAGGAACCTTTCATCTGTCTCCTAACAGATATTCCGTTTGATCCTCTTCCCCCAACCCAAATTCTGAGCCCTTAGGGTCCTTGTGACTTAGCCATGTAGCTCATTGTGCGCAAAAATTGTTCAGAGGTGAAACAAACAATAACCGTTTAACAAAAATCATCAGTGAGTTGTTTTAAACAGAATAGGGCAGAAGAAATTTGAACTCATTTAACTAATGGGGTTGTTGGGTTGTTTTTCCTCTGAGCGGCACTTTTTTGCACACCATGGGCTAAATGGGCAGGTCACAGGGACCCCGAAGGCTCAGAGAAGGTTGGGGGAGGGGACCCACTGGAACAGCTGTTGGGAGACAGATGGTAGCCTCTTGTCAAGGCCATCCAGCGTGTTCTTTAACGTGCACAGGGTATGGCTCTCCCGCACACGGAGCCACGGCTTAACGTCCCATCCGACGGACGGCGGCCTTTCCAAGCCCATCGGTGTAACTAATGGGGAGAGAGAGGCCTAGCATTCAAATGTGTGCAGCCAGTGTTTTTCTAACTGAGGTTCTGCGAGCACCTTTGAAAGATTCTTAGCAAATTTCAAGTCGCTCAAAGAAATATCCGAAAACTACGGTTTATTACAGAATTCAGAAAAAAATATCTGGCAATATTTTTTTCTGAATTTTGTAATCAACCGTAGTGTTCGGATATTTTTTTGAGCGACTGTACCAAGTAGAAATAAATGTTTCCTACACCTCGCACAAAAATTGAAATGAAATAATTAGGATATGCTAACAAGATGCAAACTTTAACCTTAAATTACATGTGCATATACACAGTCGTATCAGAATAATATGACCATCTACTATACATATACTATGGTAGGTGGTCATATTATTCTGATACTGTTGTGTATATGGTATTTAACAGTTCACTGTAATAGCGGCATATTTCTTAAGTTTTTATTTAAAAAGTAATAAAATACCCCCTCAAGCAGCTGCTTGCCACAGAAGTCTGACAGGAGCCTGTCAGTTTATATGCCATAGTAGAAGGTCTGAGAGGATGGCAGGACCTCAGCAGAAAAACGACACATACATCCATGCCTTACACGGGGTTCGAACCCAGGTCCCTTAGATCAGTAGCCAACCAAAGTTTTTATTTACGGGTTTTTATTTTCGGTTCCATAGAATCTTAAAAATATTACTATAGGATTCCTAAAGCTAAAGGGGACGGGTGTGGCTCAGTCGGTAGCGCCCCAATTACGTAATCTGCAGTTCCCAGGTTCGAGTCCCAGCTGGGTCACGATTGAGATTTATCTCCGCAAAACTTTCCGCCCTGCCCAGTCAGTAGGAGACACCAATGAGTTTGGATAGGCGGCAGCCCGTCGGATGGTACATTAAGCCGTGGCCCCGTGTGCGAGAGAGCCATACCATGTGCACGTTATAGAACACACTGGATGGCCTTGACCGGAGGCTACCATCTGTCTCGCAACAGCTGTTCCAGTGGGTACCTTCCCCCAACCTTCTCTGAGCCTTCGGGGTCCTTGTGACCTGGCCATTTAGCCCATGGTGTGCAAAAAAGTGCCGTTCAGAGGTAAAACAACCCAACCATTCGCTACTTTTAATGTGTACAGCACATTGAATCGTATGAGCTCACAAAAACCTGGATCGTGTGGGCCCACTCACAGAAATATTGAGCGTGTGCAGTTACCATTCACAGCAAACTGGAGCGTGTGCAGTAACTGCACACGCTCCAGTTTGCTGTGAACGGTAACTGGAGCGTGTACAGTTGCTGTACACGCTCCAGATATTTTTTCTGATGGGTGGCCTTGACGGGAGGCTACCATCACAACTGTTCCAGTGAGTCCCCTCCCCCAACCTTCTCTGAGCCTTCGGGGTCCTTTCATTAAGGCTTAATGAAAACCACTTATCATTATAGTTAATTAGCCCGAAAAAAACTTGACTAATGAAATTAAAAATAACGTACCTGTGAATATTTTAAATCCAGCTTTCATAAAGATTAGTAATAAACAGCACTTATTAATAAACACTAATAACACACCTTGCTTGGAGAAAACAAAAAGTTGTTCCTGACTTAAATAGGTATACAACGAAACACCTTACAAAAGAGTAACTAAATTATCTAACCACTATACTTATTTAAAGCTAGCCACGTTAATATACCTATTAGTACAGTAGTTAGAATTTTTAACTAAACCACTCTACATGTTAAAGCCAATGTAATCGTCTACCATCTAGAACTGTAGCTAGAATTTCTAATCCAATTGCTACACATGTTGCAGCTAGCATAAACATCGATCTGCTCAATAGACCTTTGCTAGGATCTCTGTATGCCATTTAGAGCTAACGCATCAGTTTCATTCAGGATGTGTTAGTCAACTGAAATGAACAGAGGACTTTGGCATTTTTGGAAATGGCTGAAGTTAAGAACTGAACAGTCTCAAATACTACAAAGGAAAGACTTAGAGTAAATGAATCCTTGTATTATAATGTAGAAAAGTGTAAAGTTTCAAATAAAGGAAAGCATTATAGCCACTATACAGGTTAGACATAGTATGTATATGTAAATATTTCTCCTTGAGAGGCAACTAGAATCTCTAACCTTTATGCCAGAACACATGTCGTCCAATATCTCTGCAACTACTATGCTAGTGAGAGCTAATACATGTCGATATATCGAGTGAAATAAATAAATAATATTTCTTGCCGTTATACCAGTTACAGCAAACATGCGCATTAGTATAACCCTCTTAAACAATACTCTGGATCTTTAGACACTATGCACAGAGTTTCCATATGTTAGTACTTATGGTAGAAAAGTAGCAAGAATCTCCAACCACTATACTAGTTAGAATTAACTCATAAACAGGTAACATCCGAACTATTATGCCAGTTACAGCTAACATGCATTCGTATGATCGGTGAAGTCGTGGCTAGGATTTCTCTAAATATTATGCCGGTTAAATCTAATACACATTGGTGTACCCGCGAAAACAGCAAATAGGACTAAACATTATGCAAATCACAGCTAAGACACTATACAGTTAGAGTTGTGTTGTTTTACCTCTGAGCGGCACTTTTTTGCACACCATGGGCTAAATGGCCAGGTCACATGGACCCCGAAGGCTCAGAGAAGGTTGGGGTAAGGGACCCACTGGAACAGCTGTTGGGAGACAGATGGTAGCCTCCCGTCAAGGCCATCCAGCGTGTTCTTTAACGTGCACAGGGTATGGCTCTCCCACACACGGGGCCACGGCTTAACGTCCCATCCGACGGACGGCGGCCTTTCCAAGCCCATCGGTGTCCCCTACTGACCGTGGGAAGGGCGGGAGAATTTTGCGGAGATAAATCTCAACGCTGACCCAGCTGGGACTCGAACCTGGGAACTACAGATTACGAGCCTGGCGCGCTACCGACTGAGCCACCCCCGCCCCATACAGTTAGAGTTATACATTGATATATCCAATGAAACAATAACTAAAATTTCTTACCACTACATCAATTGGGGCTGACACATATTGATATATTCTTTCAGATATGTAATTTTTCCAAGTAGTGTATGTAATGTTTACTAGAGAGTAAAGAAGGAACAGGGAATTAAAGGAATGGGTAAACTTGCTGTCAAGGTGTCTAGGGCAATCCCCGATGGCAGGGTTACTGGAAGAAACACAACCCTACAGGGGGAAGAATCGCTAGTCCTAGTTTTAACGTTTGCCTGAGTGGAAAAATGAGGTCATTAAACGACGCAGTTAAACATTTCGGCAATTCTCATAACTCGGGGCGGGGGTGGCTCAGTCGGTAGCGCACCAGGCTCGTAATCTGTAGTTCCCAGGTTCGAGTCCCAGCTGGGTCAGCGTTGAGATTTATCTCCGAAAGATTCCCCGCCCTGCCCACGGTCAGTAGGGGACACCGATGGGCTTGAAAAGACCGTCGTCCGTCGGATGGGACGTGAAGCCGTGGCCCCGTGTATGGGAGAGCCATTCCCTGTGCACGTTAAAGAACACGCTGGATGGCCTTGACGGGAGGCTACCATCTGTCTCCCAACAGCTGTTCCAGTGGGTCCCCTCCCCCAACCTTCTCTGAGCCTTCGGGGTCCATGTGACCTGGCCATTTAGCCCATGGTGTGCAAAAAAGTGCCGCTCAGAGGTAAAACAACACAACCCAAATCTCATAACTCTTAAACTGATTCACAGGTGATTGATAAGGTCATTGACCTATGATCATATTAGGATCATTGAGGCTTCAATTCCACAAACTCAAGTGGTCGTAGTCTCCCCAAAAGCCTAGCGTGGTTAGGCCAACTACTCCTAGATAAAAGCGTACTATCATTTTGGAAATTAGCTGCCATCAAACATCTACTGCAAGAGAATCAGCTTTACACTCGTGATGTGTTCATGTTGTACACGTATGTCATGGCATGTCGTTACCATGAGCCATCGAACCCATCAGACGTCGTTGCACGAAGTAAGATATTGTGACAGATGGCCATTTAGGCTTTGAGGGAATTGTGCTCTCTTTTCGCAGTGAACGCAGGAAAATGTCAAATCGACGTCAAGAGTTGACGACTGTATTCTTCAATGACGAATTTCGTTTCTCCACATATTAGGATTAATCGTTGTCTCAGCGATCTGCAGAATCCTATAATCACTTTCCACTACATGCAGGAAATTCAAGATAATCAATGATGATTAGAAAGGAATATCTCTAAGTCAAGACCTTATTTTGATTTAGAGAATCTTTAAAAAGAATTATGTACAGATGTACCATTCTTCTGGGTTGGGTTGTTGTACCTCTGAGCGGCACTTTTTTGCACACCATGGGCTAAATGGCCAGGTCACATGGACCCCGAAGGCTCAGAGAAGGTTGGGGGAGGGGATCCACTGGAACAAGCTGTTGGGAGACAGATGGTAGCCTCCCGTCAAGGCTATCCAGCGTGTTCTTTAACGTACACAGGGTATGGCTCTCCCGCACACGGGACCACGGCTTAACGTCCCATCCGACGGACGGCGGCCTTTCCAAGCCCATCGGTGTCCCCTATTGACCGTGGGCAGGGCGGGAAGTTTTGCGGAGATAAATCTCAACGCTGACCCAGCTGGGAGTTACTCTACAGATTACGAGCCTGACGCGCTACCGACTGAGTCCCCCGCCCCGCCCTCTTTTCATGGAATTCGAAATATGTTTCATCTGTATAAAACTAGATGAATTATTATATTCACTATGTATACAAATTAACGAGTATTTTAATACTTTATCCATGGATTTCTAAGGTTTTTAAATCAAAGCAAAACATACATACATAACAATGCTAAGAAGTATTCGTTATTCTATTTAATCTCTTTCGACCGAAAAACTCAAGAAACCCTTCACCCAAAAAAATTTTTTTCTCAAACCCTCCTGTTTGGAACCACTATTATAACTGAGCATCAATGTACAGTTTCCAGCAGAAATGAGCCGTTGTTTCCAACTTCAGATCTGTCCGTCCTTAAATATGAAATTTTATATAAATATTTATATATATTTGTGGGGGGAGCTAGCTTTTGGGAAATAAAGCATTACTATTCGCTTTTCTGAATCTTTCATTAGTTTGAATTTCTACTCTCAACGGCCACTAGAGTTGGAAAATTGCAAAGCTTTAAATGAATATTGCAAACAGTCCTTTGATGGGGCGGGGGTGGCTCGGTCGGTAGTTCCCAGGTTCGAGTGTCAGCTGGGTCAGCGTTGAGATTTATCTCCGCAAAATTTCCCCGCCCTGCTCACGGTCAGTAGGGGACAACGATTGGCTTGGAAAGGCCGCCGTCCGTCGGATGGGACGTTAAGCCGTGGCCCTGTGTGCGGAAGAGCTCATACCCTGTGCACGTTAAAGAACACGCTGGATGGCCTTGACGGGAAGCTACCATCTGTCTCCCAACAGCTGTTCCAGTGGGTCCCCAACCTTCTCTGAGCCTTCGGGGTCCTTGTAGCCTGGCCATTTAGCCCATGGTGTGCAAAAAAGTGCCGCTCATAGGTAAAACAACCTAATCCAAAAGTCCTTTGATACTAGATTTTTTTAGTTTAATGTAAATGCTTTTAATGTAAGTTTGCATTCATATTAGAGACTCCCCCCCCCCGAGAGTGAGGAAGAAGGAGAAAAACTTATTTTGCTCTTTGAAAACAAACATTCTATGTTCGCATAACTGATTAGGCTCTTTGGTTTTAAAACTTGATTTTACCTTTACTTTTGTTTCGCCAAATGTTGAAAAGAGCGGACCTGGGAGAAGTTCATAAAAGTAGCTTCCTGTTTTTGTAATATGAGACATGTCAATATTTCACGTTCCCATTGAAAGCACCCCTTCTGTGCTTCAAGAGAACACCATCGTACCAGTTTCACGAGACACAACGACTCGGTTCGAATAAAAACTTGAAAAGAGTGTAATGCCACTTCTACTGGCGCCCAAGCCTCCTGCTAAGGCTGACTTAGAGAAATCCGCCCTTCTTTCATCCCACTAATAAATAAAATAAATACCCCCTCAAGCAGCTGCTTGCCACAGAGGTCTGACAGGAGCCTGTCAGTTTATATGCCACAGTAGAAGGTCTGTGAGGATGGCAGGACCTCAGCAGAAAAACGACAAATACATCCATGCTTTACACGGGGTTCGAACTCAGGTCCCTTAGATCAATAGCCAAGCGTGCTAACCACTCGGCCAACAGAACGTAAAAACATTTTCTTTCAACCGAATAGTAAAATACTTGTCATAACATTTTACTCTCCTGCTAATATGCCAATAAAAAATGAGAGTTGTAATTTACAAAAATAAATAAAAAATACCCCCTCAAGCAGCTGCTTGCCACAGAGGTCTGACAGGAGCCTGTCAGTTTTTATGCCACAGTAGAAGGTCTGAGAGGATGGCAGGACCTCAGCAGAAAAACGACACAAACAGCCATGCCTTACCCGGGGCTCGAACCCAGATCCCGTAGATCAGTAGCTAAGCACTTCAAAGCTTGACAAAACTTTGACGACTTCAAAGTTGGACATAGTAGTTTGTTTTTTTTTACCTCTGTCATATAGCATCCACTTTTAAAACAACAGGATTTTATTGAGGATGGACTTTTCCCCCTCTAACTCCACCCACAGAAGTTTGATAATGTTAAAGATTTTGTCACTTATTCTTATCTTTATTGAATTTATTTTTAGCTCACCACCTTCCCTAAATACAAAAGTGAAACTACGACTTTATTTAAAGTTCACAGGGTGTTATAGTAATGTCGACTAAGCTTGGGCAATGCATATGTGTCCATGCGCTGAGTGGGAAAGGGCTCTTAAGCACTGTAAAATTCTGAGTGCTCATGACCTCATACAAGCAAAACTTATTTTTCGGAATAATGAAAATTCTTATTTTACACAAGTTCCAAAGAATTGGAGAAAAAACAATTTAAGCAGTATGAACTGTCAAAAGAATAAGTATTTAAATCTTGCAGAAAATAGAAATTAATTTTTATCGCCCCCCCCCCCCCAACCTCCGGTTATAGCTGCGTCCTTGAATCAATCCGTCTCTCTATACCAAACTCACCCAGACTTAGAATTAATTGTTTTTGAAAGAAATAATTCTAAACGACGTGAAATACTCTATAATTTATCATAAAATAATCTAATACTTATTAAAAGTTTATTTAATATATATATAATTATACTGTGCGCTACGTAGTGAAACCTAATGTTGTTCTTTGAAGTGTTAGCAGGAATATGTCTTAGTGATCTTATTTAAATACATTGATACATTTAAACTGTTTGTCATCCAAGATGTTAGAATTGTTACGACAGAAGAATCTGGCAACCGAAAGCAAAGTTTCAGCCAACGAAGAACGTTGGGAGAATTTGAAGAAGAAGAGTGGAGCGTTAACGGTCGTTGTGTTGTAACGGTCGTTGTGTTGTAACGGTCGGTGAGTTCGAAAATGGACGGTGAGCTGTTCTGAGACAGTGCGCGTAAGTATCAAGAAGTAACTTGATGTGTTGTGTATACGCGGAAGGATAAAAGTGGGATCTTTTATCGTTAAGTATCAAGAAGTAACTTGATGTGTTGTGTATACGCGGAAGTATAAAAGTGGGAACTTTTATGGCTAACTTCGAATGTCTACACGGACTGTCTTTTTGTTCGGCTAGTGTGTGAAAAGTTATTAGCACAGGACGAGAATTGGTTTACGAGTGAAGATCTTCGGGTGACTTGGTAAATCAAGTAAAAGGTAGTATTTAGTAAAATACACAGAGCTGATATTGTGTGCTCTACGCAGGAAGATTGATGACTTGTGCATGTTAATAGTTGATTTGTTAATAAGATACTTCATCCATATTTCCTTTGTAACAATTTACCTTGTATTGAATTTGGTTTTGAAATATAGCTTTTAATACTCACGCTCAGTGGCTATCCATTTTTTTGTAATCTGCAACATTTGGTGTCAGAAGTGGGATTAATTAATTGAATACCGTTAACTAGAAGTATGGATGAATTAGTAAAGTTGATATATAGCTTCAAAGCCGATATGACTACGCTGATGACTGATTTGAAAGCCGAAATGACCGCACGAAATAATGAGTTGAGGACTGAGATAGTTTCTCAAAAAGATGATTTGAAAGCCCAAATGGCCGCACAAAATAATGAGTTGAGAAATAAAAGAGGTGACCTGGCCGCACAAAATACTGAGATGAGAGCTGAAGTGGCTTCTCAAGTTGGTAAGATTATTGATCAGTTCAAGGATAATAAAACCGAACTCAATAGACAATGCAATAGTTTAAATGTTGAATTTGTCAGTGAAAAAGATGATCTTGATAGTGTTAAGTTAGATTGTAAACATGGAAAAGAAAAAGAGAAAGGCAACGCATATAAAAATGTGGATCTGCTACTGAAAATCAAGAATCGTAGAGATAGCGCAGATAATGCCTTTGACCACGCAACTACTGGTGATGCATGGCAGAGTGTCTATGTCGCTGGTGACATGTCTAGGAACTGTGAAGAACAATCACACAGATCAGAGAGCTGTGAGACTATACAGTACGCTTTGCACTTCAAAATACCTAGGTATACAAGTCTGGCACGATCTGAAGAGAGATCCACACGAAAGGTATTCTATTCCTCGCTGTCAGCAAAATGCGTCATGGACAATTATCGCAAAGGCAGAGTAACGAGTGGTAATGAAGGGGAACGAAACAGAGTTTACGTTTCGCAGAGTGGTCCGAGTAAAGAAGAGGCGTCCATTCATCATAGATACAAAGTGCCATTCGACTTTACCGCGGAAGTCGGAGAGATTTTTCCGAAGCATATAGCCACACTCGAATCGTTTATAGAAAGTGGGGATTTAAGGAAGAGGAATTCCGAAGGATGGCTTAGAAGCATAACAGGTGATGCTAGTAAAAGAGCTTCAGGCAGAGACAGTACTTCAAAGACTAACTTTCTGGATGAAACTAAGCCTCAGAGTTACGATCAGAGAGAAGTAAAGCCCTCAGACAATCTCAACGAAACCATGCTGAATTTCTTTTCTGAACAGTCAATGTGCAGATTTGGACATTATAACCATTTAGATTATAAGGATATAGAAAAGTTTTATCACGACTACAAGAGCTCTAAAGTGGACAATATCATGTTACAAAACTCGTCGCTGATCTCCAGAATGAACAATTTGGCAATCATAACTGATGTTTCCCTGGCTAATTACAATGAGAGCTCCAAGAAAGTGAATTCGGAAGAAACAGCAAATATGACCTCCTCGGGTCATGTGTTTTGCTGGAGACCCGAGTGGCGCCATCGGATGGTAGATAAAAACAGCACAGGAGGTGTCGGCAACAAAGTGAGTCTTGTCTTGGCTCCTGCACTTGCTGCTTTAGGTCTCAAGGTCCCTATGATCTCCGGTCGTGCTCTCCAATTGACGGGAGATACTCTGTACAAATTGGAATCCATCCCTAGCTTCACAGTCGACTGCACTAAAGATAAAATCGAGCAGATGATGGAAGACGTCGGATGTTGCATCGTAGTACAGACAGAGGAGCTGGTGCCAACAGATAAGGAGATTTACCGCTGCAAGGATCTGACGGCTACAGTAGATAGCGTTCCTCTAAGGAGATGCTCAATTGTGTCCAAAAAGCTGGCTGAAGGAGTGTGCGCTTTGGTTTATGATGTTGAATTCGGAAAAGGAGCTATTGATCTCATCAGTACAGAAGATGTTGCTGTTGATTTAGTTAAGAAAATGGTTGCAGCATCACAAGCTCGTGGAATGAAGAGTTTGAGTTGTTCAGCTGTTATCAGCAACATGGATTCACCTCTTGAAAACTCTGTTGACAACTCTCTGGAAGTGATGGAAGCTGTTCAGTGTTTCCTTGGTGACGGATCATTGGAACTGCAAGAGCTCGTCGAAGAGTTAGGAGGAGAACTTCTGCGTTTGGTGAACATTGTGGATAATAGGGTAGATGAAGCATCACGTGTCCGCAAGGTTCTGCATAACGGCAATGCTTTGAACAAGTTTCGTAACATGTTAATAGAACAAGGAGTATCTGAAGATGTTGCAAGCTGGCTATGTGAAGGTAAAACAGAAAAAATATTGCTAGCAGCCCGACACATCACTGATTTCACTTATACAGGAGAAACAGGTAAGGTTGTCGGATTAGAAGCTGCAGTTCTAGCAAGAGTATGGAAGGAGGAGATGGACCGAAGCGCTAAAAAGAATTATGGAGCTGATATTATATTTGTGAAGCACCTTGGGGATCAAATTGAATCAGGTGAAATATGGCTGAAGGTTCATCACGACAGTTCTGAATTAAGTGAAAGTCAACTGACAAAAGGGTCAGATTGCAGGATGAAAATTCTCCCTAGATTTTACGTCACTAATGACTTTCATTCCTTGTTACTGTTGATAGAAGTAAAAATCCAAAGAAGAAAACTTTCGACAAAGAAGAAAACTTTTTACAGGTTTTGCACGAAAACTCTTAGTCGATTCTTCTCCCTGCAGAGACATAAACGTGTTCACAAGGGCTATAGGCCTTACACGTATTATGTTTGTGGACGAGGCTTCAGTCAGAAAAGAAATCTACGTCATAATGAGATTCGCTTTCATTTTGACACAGACGTGGTATATCGCATTCGTCGATGTCCAGCTACAAAGTGCAAGGTGGTTCACGTGGATCGTTTGGCCCCGTTTCATCGAAGAACTGAAGAAGCTTTGGAATCCAGAATTGTTCGGGACGAACAATACCTAGGAAGGGGGCAGTGTTACGACAGAAGAATCTGGCAACCGAAAGCAAAGTTTCAGCCAACGAAGAACGTTGGGAGAATTTGAAGAAGAAGAGTGGAGCGTTAACGGTCGTTGTGTTGTAACGGTCGTTGTGTTGTAACGGTCGTGAGTTCGAAAATGGACGGTGAGCTGTTCTGAGACAGTGCGCGTAAGTATCAAGAAGTAACTTGATGTGTTGTGTATACGCGGAAGGATAAAAGTGGGATCTTTTATCGTTAAGTATCAAGAAGTAACTTGATGTGTTGTGTATACGCGGAAGTATAAAAGTGGGAACTTTTATGGCTAACTTCGAATGTCTACACGGACTGTCTTTTTGTTCGGCTAGTGTGTGAAAAGTTATTAGCACAGGACGAGAATTGGTTTACGAGTGAAGATCTTCGGGTGACTTGGTAAATCAAGTAAAAGGTAGTATTTAGTAAAATACACAGAGCTGATATTGTGTGCTCTACGCAGGAAGATTGATGACTTGTGCATGTTAATAGTTGATTTGTTAATAAGATACTTCATCCATATTTCCTTTGTAACAATTTACCTTGTATTGAATTTGGTTTTGAAATATAGCTTTTAATACTCACGCTCAGTGGCTATCCATTTTTGTGATCCGCAACAGAATATAAAAGTGCTTTTCCTCGTTGCTAGTGGGATTGTGGTACATAGGACGTTCACATATCTTAAGGAAGCTGTCAAAGTTGGGGGGGGGGGGGTATAACGATCTTGGACTCTCACAAGGATTAAAACTTACATTTTCTGAAGGTGAATAAAGCTCACAGGGCTTCACATACGAAAATTATTGCTATTTTTATTAACTTCTGAGCGGCACTCTCACACAATGGGCTAAATAGCCAAGTCACAAGGACTCCAAGGGCTTAGAGAAGGTTGGGGAAAGGGACCCTCTGGACAGCTGTTGGGAGACAGATGGTATCCTCTCGTCAAGGCCACCCAGCCTTTTCATATAGTATGGCTCTCTCACACAGATGGCCACGGCTTAACGTCCCATCTGACGGATGGCGGCCTTTCTAAGTCCATCTGTGTTCCCTTTCTGATCGAGGTCAAGGTGGGATTTAGAGAAGATAAATAGAGTATAATATCGACACTGGTAGAGGTAGAATTCGAACCTGGGAACTGCATATTACGAACCTGGAGCACTACCCACATTTTATTCCACCTGGGGGGAATAAAAGAAGCACTTATCAACTCCGTCGACTGACCCTGGAATTCGAAAAACATTTACCCTCATATATATATAAATCAATCATTATAAACCCATAAGCTGTCGAAAATCTTGATTTTTGCCCCTTTCAGGTAAATGTTTATTTTTATATATTTACCTCTCCCTCCCGCATTTTATCCTGGACAACATCTTACGTGATGTCCATATATGCAACATATGTAGAGGAAAAAGAGCTTTGTGATTAGGAGTAGTTTCAGAATCAGTCACTCAAGAGTTTGGTTCACCTCAGTTGTTTGGGTTGTTTTACATCTGAGCGGCACTTTTTTGCACACCATGGGCTAAAGGGCCAGGTCACAAGAACCCCGAAGGCTCAGAGAAGGTTGGAGGAGGGTACCCACTGGAACAGCTGTTGGGAGACAGATTGTAACCTCCCGTCAAGGCCATCCAGCGTGTTCTTTAACGTGCACAGGGTATGGCTCTCCCGCACACGGGGCCACGTCTTAACGTCCCATCCGACGGACGGCGGACTGTTCCAAGCCCATCGGTGTCCCCTACTGACCGTGGGCAGGGGGGGGGGAGTTTTGCGGAGATAAATCTCAATGCTGACCCAGCTGGGACTCGAACCTGGGAACTGCAGATTACGAGCCTGGCGCGCTACCGACTGAGCCACCCCCGCCCCTAGGTTCACCTCAGTACTGTTCCATGAATCTGTAGACAATCCAGTAAGAACAAAATCTGTAAAAGTTCCGAGGACTACGAAAAATTCTCAATCATTCATCACTTTTTCAACAATTCTGTAAGAGAAACTCGAAATGTGACCTCTTGATTTTTTTTTTCACCTCTGCATAGCAGAAAACAAGAAATATATCGTGAATATTTAATATTTATTATATTTGCCACTAGTAACAAAAAATATCTATTTCTGGAAACCAACTGACAAAGCATCTCGATTTACCCTCTCTATGCAGATGAAGCAATATCTTTTTTTTCTTCTGCATCAAACGAAGAACTGATAAATTGATAAGGACTTAAAATGCGTCTGCTAAGCCTGATATTTCATCAGCATCTATTCCCAAGATGGCCTTTACTCCTGACTTTTCTGCATCTTCAAGCAACCAAAGAAGCTGAAGAAGCAATCACCGATCCTTTTAGGAACTGATCATGACAACTTCTGTGTCGGAATAGTAACAGAAGAAGATTCTGTCGAGGAAATGTTATACTGACAAGGAAACGCGGTTTAGCCACCATGAAAATCAATAAGTTGTTGTTCCTCGCAGAGTAAACAAAAGTGTAACCAAACAAATGTAGAAAGAAAAGGTGTGGTACAGTCGCTCAAAAAAGTATCCGAACACTATGGTTGATTATAGAATTCGGAAAAAATATCTGGCAACGATTTTTTTAGAAATTAGTGATCTGCAACCTTCGTGTCACGTGATTACAGAATTCAGGAAAAATGCAACAGCAACTGTACACGCTCCAGTTTACGTTCACAGCAAACTGGAGCGTGTGCAGTAACTGCACACGCTCCAGTTTGCTGTGAACGGTAACTGCACACGCTCAATATTTCCGTGAGTGAGCCCACACGATCTAGTATCATAATAATATGACCACCTACAGTCGCTCAAAAAAGTATCCGAACACTATGGTTGATTACAGAATTTAGAAAAAATATCTGACAACGAGTTTTTTAGAAATTAGTGATCTGGCAACCTTCGTGTCACGTGATTACAGAATTCAAGAAAAATATCTGGAGCGTGTACAGCAACTGTACACGCTCCAGTTACCGTTCACAGCAAACTGGAGGCTACCATCTGTCTGGAGGCTACCATCTCCAATTTGCTGAGCAAACTGGAGCGTGTGCAGTTACTGCACACGCTCCAGTTTGGGCAACGCTCCATATCTGGCAACGAGTTTTTTAGAAATTAGTGATCTGGCAACCTTCGTGTCACGTGACACGAAGATTGCGAGATCACTAATTTCAAAAAAAAAAACGTTGCCAGATATTTTTTCTGAATTCTGCAATCAACCATAGTGTTCGGATACTTTTTTGAGCGACTGTACTTAGAGCGGATTTTTTTTATCACTTTGGTACTATTATTTCAATAGTATTTGTAATTCAATGCTGGAATGCTGCTACGGCAGCGATGAAAATAAAACTAAAGTATTTTTCGCTCTTAATGCTTATTTGGTTTTACTTATTCGTTTATTTTCACGAACTAAAACCAGGAACGTTTTCATTCGTTATAAAGTGAATCAGAATTTCATTAAGCATTTATTTCATTTCCATTCGTCCATCTGCTAAAATATAGTTCTGCTATACCCGAAGTGTTTCTTTGAATATTTCAAAAGGCACTAAAACTAACGAGCATTCGCTTGCATTTAGCGAGCATCAGTGCCCGGGGGGGGAGGGGGGCTGGATACTGCCCTTAATGGGAATAACCGGAACGGTGGCGAGAATATATATATATACTGCTGCTCATAATTTTAAGGAAATTGAACAAAAATTTCAAATATCTCAAGAAATCCTCTGTAGAATTTAGAGAAAGTGTCAGATGATATTTAATATCACATGTTATTCCATCCTCCCCATATCTCTGTAGAATCTGTGTAATATATATACAGATTATATTACACATATTCTACAGAGATATGGGGGGGTTGGGTTGTTTTACCTCTAAGCGGCACTTTTTTGCACACCATGGGCTAAATGGCCAGGTCATGTGGATCCCGAAGGCTCAGAGAAGGTTGGGGGAGGGGACCCACTGGAACAGCTGTTGGGAGACAGATGGTAGCCTCCCGTCAAGGCCACCCAGCGTGTTCTTTAACGTTGGGTTGTTTTATCTCTGAGCGGCACGTTTTTGCACACCATGGGCTAAATGGCCAGGTCACATGGACCCCGAAGGCTCAGAGAAGGCTGGGAGAGGGGACCCACTGGAACAGCTGTTGGGAGACAGGTGGTAGTCTCCCGTCAAGGCCATCCAGCGTGTTCTTTAACGTGCAGAGGGTATGGCTCTCCCGCACACGGGCCACGGCTTAACGACCCATCCGACGGACGGCGGCCTTTCCAAGCCCATCGGTGTCCCCTACTGACCGTGGGCAGGGCGGGGAATTTTGCGGAGATAAATGTCAACGCTGACCCAGCTGGGACTCGAACCTGGGAACTACAGATTACGATCCTGGCGCGCTACCGACTGAGCCACCCCCGCCCCGGGGTGGGGGGGGGGGAATAGCTCTGGCCAGAACTGATCAGACTAAAGTTTCCATAAATAGGGTAGCCCGTTGCAGGAATGATTGAGAATTTTGGAAAATCAAAGTTACTAAAGATTCAGGCTGCAGTGTAAAGATCCATCTTTTCACTGTCAAAAATTTCTCTCTTTGTTATATTTACTCGACTATTTATCTTCAGTAATCTGTTATTCTCACTCAGAGTTTCGTTTTAAAGTCTTCACCTTCTGTTGCCATTTTTGTCACATCAATTGAATCTGTTTTTCCTCCCTTTGGGTTGTTGTTTTACCCCTGAGCGGCCCTTTTTGGAACACTATGGGCTAAATGGCCAGGTCACAGGGAACCTAAAGGCTCAGAGAAGGTTGGGGGAGGGGACCCACTGGAACAGCTGTTGAGAGAGAGAGGGTAGCCTCCCGTCAAGGCCATCTAGTGTGTTCTTTAAGGTGCACAGGGTATGGCTATTTCGCACACGGGGCCACGGCTTAACGTCCCATCCGACGGACGGCGGCTTTTCCAAGCCCATCGGTGTCCCCTACTGACCATGGGCAGGGCGGGGAGTTTTGCGGATATAAATCTCAACGCTGACCTAGCTGGGACTCGAACCTAGGAATTACAGATTACGAGTGTGACGCGCTACCGACTGAGCCACCCCCGCCCCGTTTTTCCTCCCTAGTCAGTGTGTTCACAACAAACTGGCTTCCTCATGTTTCAACTTTCGCGCCCAATTACCTCTTTTCAAGCAATACCTGCGCGCCGCGGAAACATCAAAAGAGTCGTTTTAAAGAATTCGAACGTCTCTTATTATTCTTTTAAAATTTCGTATTAATAACAGTAACAGTAACATTTATACCTACTAGACTGGATTTGTTTATGGATTTGAGCTTGATTATTGATCCTGGACTTGCTGCACTGGTGGGCCTCTGTTGAGGGAGAGTCTGCCGCTGTGTTTTCTGTTTGCTTCTGGGTTGCCAGCTCTAAGTGAACAGAGGCATGGGATACCTTATATCAGCTGGTGGATAATCCTAATTAGAGGCCATCGCAGGTATCTGAACCTTACTTTGCTAGTTGGGCATCGTCAAGCCTAAACTGGAGTAATGTGTCTCAGGCAGGCCATGTGGCTCTTGAAAAAGTCCACTTGAAAAGGTGGTGCCTGAAGTTCCTACCAGCATCGGTGACTTCAGCCTTTATCGGAGGAGGAACAGGTCTTTGCCCCATGCCTGCGATCAGGGAGCTGTTTGATATTGTTGGCCCTACCAATCTCAATAAACCTAATTTCTTTAAAAATCCTATAAATCATTTTCTCTCTGCAGGAACGTGGAACGTGAGGGCATTACATAGAGATTATTCTCTTGATGTCCTCATGCAGGAATTCCAGCGCTATAACCTAGATATTCTAGGCTTGTAAGAGACCAGATGGACAGGTAAAGGTGAGATACTTAAAAATAACTTTAAATTTCTCTTTACAGGGAGGGAGGATGGAAAGCATCATCAAGGCGTGGGTCTGCTGCTCAGCAGACACGCTAGTGATGCTCTTCTAGGATATGAGTGCATTAATGAAAGGTTTCTTATAGCAAAATTTCAGACAAGCATTAAAGACTTGAATGTTATCTGCTGTTATGCCCCCACTGAGGATGCCGATGAGGATGAGAAGGATAGGTTTTATGAACAACTTCAGGATATTTTGAATTCTGTCAAGAAAGGAGATATTACCCTTGTTCTTGGTGACTTCAATGCCAAAGTTGGTACTGACTCTGACCTTTGGGGAGGGGTGATAGGCCCTTTTGGTATTGGTAGCTGCAATGGCAATGGGCAACGTCTCCTACAGGTAAGTAAACACAATGGTTTCAGAATAACTAACACATATTACAAACACCGCGACATACATAAATACACATGGGTTTCACCTGATGGGCTGCATAGGAATATGATTGATTATATATTAATTAACAGCAAATGGGCTAGTTCTGTTAGAAATACCAGGGCATATAGGGGAGCTGAAATTGGATCTGACCATTACCTTGTTAAAAGTGTCTTGCAACTTAAATTTAAAAAGTGTTGCGCTAGGGTTAAAAAATTTACCTTTAATACTGAAGCTCTGAGAGACCCAGTTATAGCTAAAGCTTACCATGATAGGTTACTTAGTCATTATGACAGTCATGGTTTGCTTAATACTGAAGTTGAGGAAGAATGGGGCCATTTTAAACAGGCTTTTTTCGAAACTAACAGTACTCTTTTATAAAAAAAAAGGAGCAGAGGAGGCAGAATTATTTAAGTCATAAGGCACTTGAGCTTATTTCAGAAAGAGGGAACTGCAGGAATGTCCTTAATCAGTACCCTATTAGTCCTAATAGAAAGGATTACAGAAAGCTTAATAAACGTGTAAAGGATCAGTTAGCTACTGATAAGAATCTTTGGCTTGATGGTTTGGCTGACAAAGCTGAGGAAGCAGTTAGGCAGCACAACAGCAGAGAGCTGTACCAGATAGTTAATGTTTTATGTGGTAGAAAACTAATAGGCATACAAGGATTGAAGGATAAACAAGGTAAGGTTATAGAAGGTGAGGATTCTGTCATGGCTAGGTGGGCTGAGCATTTCAGTTATGTTCTAAACAATGTGGTTAGTTCTACTCCCATTGTTTGTAATGATGATAGATGCATTGGCAGCTTTAATGTTGGCCCTATAACACAATCTGAAGTTATTTTGGCTATCTCTAAACTTAAACTTCATAAATCCCCAGGGGTATATGAAATTACTACAGAAATGCTCAGAGCTGGGAATGTTTCGGTTACCACTTGGATGACTGAAATTTTGAATAACTTTTATGATAAAGGCATGGTTCCTAAAGATTTTACCAGAGCTATTATTATCCCTATTTTCAAAAAAGGTGATCGCAGTTCTTGTGATAACTATAGGGGTATCAGCCTACTCTCTGTTCCAGGTAAAGTTCTTTCCATGATTGTGCTTAATAGAATTAAGAATCTGGTTGACAGGCAATTGCGTGATGAGCAATGTGGATTCAGAAGTGGTAGGGGATGTGTAGATCAGATATTTTCACTTAGGCAGGTTCTTGAGAAATGTTTAAAGTTTCAGAAACCTTTGGTTGCTAGCTTTGTTGATTTCAAAAAGGCTTTCGACTCTGTTGATCGTCAAAATTTGTGGTTGATTGTGAAATCATATGGTATACCAGACAAGTTAGTTAACATAATGAAAGCTCTCTATAATAACACTGAGTCGTGTGTGAGAGTTGATAAGGCTTGTAGCAATTGGTTTAGCATTACTTCTGGTGTTCGACAAGGGTGCATTTTGTCTCCTTTTCTCTTTAGCTTGGTTATTGATTATGTTATGCGAAATTCACTTCAAGGGAAAGATTTTGGCCTTAAATGGGCTGGAGATATGAAAATTTCTGATTTAGATTATGCTGATGATTTAGCCCTTTTGGCAAATGATGTCGATGAGATGAACTCTTTCATTCGAGCTGTTGATGAGACTGGTAGTAGAGTAGGTTTGGTTATAAACAGAGAGAAAACTAAAGTGATGAATATTGGTCTGGCAGGCTGTGATTCAGTTAATCTGAATGGTTGCAGTCTTGAGCAGGTGCCACAGTTTAATTACCTTGGGAGCTATGTAACTGATACTGGTGATGTGCGGCATGAGATTAACAGACGAATAGGTATTGCTGCCGGGACTTTTAAGAATCTATGGAGATTGTGGAGAAATAGGCGTATACACCTAAAGACTAAAATTAGACTGTATAATAGTTTGGTTCTTTCTAGGGTTAGTTATGGTAGTGAAACTTGGACGCTGTGTAAACAAGATAACAGGAAACTAGATGCTTTTGATTCTAGATGCTTACGCAGTATCTTGGGTATTAGGTGGTTTAACTTTGTAACTAATGATGAGGTTAGGCAAAGGAGTCTGCAACCTCCTTTAAGCAGCATATTGTGCAGAGAGAGACTCCGCTGGTTTGGCCATGTTGCCCGTATGGATAATTATAGATTGGCGAATAGGGTTATGAACAGTGTGCCTAGAGGCCTCAGAAGGAGGGGGAGACCTAGGATGCGGTGGGCAGACAATGTCAAACAGGACCTTGTTAGAATTGGTGTGCAGTGGCCGGATGCAGCAGATGTAGCTCAGGACAGATATGCTTGGAGAATTAAACTGCGTGGTCTGGTTGGACCTCCGTAGCCCATGGCTGCTTGAGGATGATGATGATGATGATGATGATTAATAACAGATGGGATAAATTCAAAATTCGAAGCAAGTTTTCGCCGTTGGCAAAATTAAAAACAAATATTAAAATTTTTCTTCTAAGCGAAGATCTTTTACACATAAGAATGACATTAATGGCAATCAAGACCGATATCAGCCATCACATTTGCGAAAATTTGTCGATAGTATGAATTTTCAAATATAACTAGAAATGCTAATGACCTCTGCACCATACAGAATGCTCGTTTTCCAAAAGAATAAAATTTCCAGTTTTCGAAATGAAGCTTTCTTTAACTGGGAAATTTACATATTAATGGCAGATTCGCATAATCCGACTGCATGTTTTATTAGTACCTATATAAAAGAATGTTTCATTTATCTATTTAGTTTTCCCACTACTCTCTGAATACAGCAGTTATTAAAATTCCCCTTAACCTCTGCCATTTTGGGGCGGGGGTGACTCAGTCGGTAGCGCGCCAGGTTCGTAATCTACAGTTCCCAGGTTCGAGTCCCAGCTGGGTCAGCGTTGAGATTTATCTCCGCAAAACTTCCCGCCCTGCCCACGGTCAGTAGGGGACACCGATGGGCTTGGAAAGGCCGCCGTCCGTCGGATGGGACGTTAAGCTGTGGTCCCGTGTGCGGGAGAGAGCCATACCCTGTGCACGTTAAAGAACACGCTGGATGGCCTTGACGGGAGGCTACCATCAGTCTCCCAACAGCGGTTCCAGTGGGTCCCCTCCCCCAACCTTCTCTGAGCCTTCGGGGTTCATGTGACCTGGCCATTTAGCCCATGGTATGCAAAAAAGTGCCGCTCAGAGGTAAAACAACCCAACCCAACCCCGTGTGCGGGAGAGCCATACCCTGTGCACATTAAAGAACACGTTGGATGGCTTTGACGGGAGGCTACCATCTGTCTCCCAACGGCTGTTCAAGTGGGTCCCCTCCCCCAACCTGCTCTGAGCCTTCGGGGTCCTTGTGACCTGGCTATTTAACCCATGGTATGCAAAAAAGTGCCGCTCAGAGGTAAAACTACCCAACCCAACCCCATGTGCGAGAGAGCTATACCCTGTGCACATTAAAGAACACGCTGGATGGCTTTGACGGGAGGCTACCATCTGTCTCCCAACAACTGTTCCAGTGGGTCCCCTCCCCCAACCTTCTCTGAGCCTTCGGGGTCCATATGACCTGGCCATTTAGCCCATGGTATGCAAAAAAGTGCCGCTCAGAGGTAAAACAACCCAACCCAACCCCGTGTGCGGGAAAGCCATACCCTGTGCACATTAAAGAACTCGTTGGATGGCTTTGATGGGAGGCTATCATCTGTCTCCCAACAACTGTTCCAGTGGGTCCCCTCCCCCAACCTTCTCTGAGCCTTCGGGGTCCATATGACCTGGCCATTTAGCCCATGGTATGCAAAAAAGTGCCGCTCAGAGGTAAAACAACCCAACCCAACCCCGTGTGCGGGAGAGCTATACCCTGTGCACATTAAAGAACACGTTGGATGGCTTTGACGGGAGGCTACCATCTGTCTCCCAACAACTGTTCCAGTGGGTCCCCTCCCCCAACCTTCTCTGAGCCTTCGGGGTCCATATGACCTGGCCATTTAGCCCATGGTGTGCAAAAAAGTGCCGCTCAGAGGTAAAACAACCCAACCCAACCCCGTGTGCGGGAGAGCCATACCCTGTGCACATTAAAGAACACGTTGGATGGCTTTCACGGGAGGCTACCATCTGTCTCCCAACGGCTGTTCCAGTGGGTCCCCTCCCCCAACCTTCTCTGAGCCTTCGGGGTCTTTGTGACCTGGCTATTTAGCCCATGGTATGCAAAAAAGTGCCGCTCAGAGGTAAAACAACCCAACCCAACCCCATGTGCAGGAGAGCTATACCCTGTGCACATTAAAGAACACGCTGGATGGCTTTGACGAGAGGCTACCATCTGTCTCCCAACAACTGTTCCAGTGGGTCCCCTCCCCCAACCTTCTCTGAGCCTTCGGGGTCCATATGACCTGGCCATTTAGCCCATGGTATGCAAAAAAGTGCCTCTCAGAGGTAAAACAACCCAACCCAACCCCGTGTGCGGGAGAGCCATACCCTGTGCACATTAAAGAACACGTTGGATGGCTTTGACGGGAGGCTACCATCTGTCTCCCAACGGCTGTTCCAGTGGGTCCCCTCCCCCAACCTTCTCTGAGCCTTCGGGGTCCTTGTGACCTGGCCATTTAGCCCATGGTATGCAAAAAAGTGCCGCTCAGAGGTAAAACAACCCAACCCAACCCCGTGTGCGGGAGAGCCATACCCTGTGCACATTAAAGAACACGTTGGATGGCTTTGACGGGAGGCTACCATCTGTCTCCCAACGGCTGTTCCAGTGGGTCCCCTCCCCCAACCTTCTCTGAGCCTTCGGGGTCCATATGACCTGGCCATTTAGCCCATGGTATGCAAAAAAGTGCCGCTCAGAGGTAAAACAACCCAACCCAACCCCATGTGCGGGAGAGCTATACCCTGTGCACATTAAAGAACACGCTGGATGGCCTTGACGGGAGGCTACCATCTGTCTCCCAACAACTGTTCCAGTGGGTCCCCTCCCCCAACCTTCTCTGAGCCTTCGGGGTCCATATGACCTGGCCATTTAGCCCATGGTATGCAAAAAAGTGCCGCTCAGAGGTAAAACAACCCAACCCAACCCCATGTGCGGGAGAGCTATACCCTGTGCACATTAAAGAACACGCTGGATGGCCTTGACGGGAGGCTACCATCTGTCTCCCAACAACTGTTCCAGTGGGTCCCCTCCCCCAACCTTCTCTGAGCCTTCGGGGTCCATATGACCTGGCCATTTAGCCCATGGTATGCAAAAAAGTGCCGCTCAGAAGTAAAACAACCCAACCCAACCCCGTGTGCGGGAGAGCCATACCCTGTGCACATTAAAGAACACGTTGGATGGCTTTGACGGGAGGCTACCATCTGTCTCCCAACGGCTGTTCCAGTGGGTCCCCTCCCCCAACCTTCTCTGAGCCTTCGGGGTCCTTGTGACCTGGCTATTTAGCCCATGGTATGCAAAAAGGTGCCGCTCAGAGGTAAAACAACCCGACCCAACCCCATGTGCGGGAGAGCTATACCCTGTGCACATTAAAGAACACGCTGGATGGCTTTGACGGGAGGCTACCATCTGTCTCCCAACAACTGTTCCAGTGGGTCCCTTCCCCCAACCTTCTCTGAGCCTTCGGGGTCCATATGACCTGGCCATTTAGCCCATGGTATGCAAAAAAGTGCCGCTCAGAGGTAAAACAACCCAACCCAACCCCATGTGCGGGAGAGCTATACCCTGTGCACATTAAAGAACACGCTGGATGGCCTTGACGGGAGGCTACCATCTGTCTCCCAACAACTGTTCCAGTGGGTCCCCTCCCCCAACCTTCTCTGAGCCTTCGGGGTCCATATGACCTGGCCATTTAGCCCATGGTATGCAAAAAAGTGCCGCTCAGAAGTAAAACAACCCAACCCAACCCCGTGTGCGGGAGAGCCATACCCTGTGCACATTAAAGAACACGTTGGATGGCTTTGACGGGAGGCTACCATCTGTCTCCCAACGGCTGTTCCAGTGGGTCCCCTCCCCCAACCTTCTCTGAGCCTTCGGGGTCCTTGTGACCTGGCTATTTAGCCCATGGTATGCTAAAAAGTGCCGCTCAGAGGTAAAACAACCCAACCCAACCCCATGTGCGGGAGAGCTATACCCTGTGCACATTAAAGAACACGCTGGATGGCTTTGACGGGAGGCTACCATCTGTCTCCCAATAACTGTTCCAGTGGGTCCCCTCCCCCAACCTTCTCTGAGCCTTCGGGGTCCTTGCGACCTGGCCATTTAGCCCATGGTATGCAAAAAAGTGCCGCTCAGAGGTAAAACAACCCGACGTTCTGTTGCCGATCTAAAGAGTCGTCTTGAATGATGAGCATTATAGCAAATGGTTGAACTAGACTACAACATTGTTTTTCCTCGTCAATATCAAAGCGCCTTGAAGTGGTGAAATTCAAGACGCCTATTTGTTTAAAATTAAAGCAATCCTATTTGTTTCTTTGAATGTTTTTTTATGGCGAGAACGACACAACTTAGCACTCAGAATTTCCTCGCGCTTTTGAATGTCATCGGATACTTCCACGCGCAATCTCTTCCCGAGGGATTCTCCCGCAACGTGCAGCACCTGTCATAAAAGCGATCGTTAGCCGACGACCTTTTTTTGTGAGGAGAAATCTCGGACAGAAAGCGTTCTAGTGTAGCCGCTTTATATTCCGCGTCTCATGTTCAGGAAGCGGAAGCGCCGACTTAAGGCGATGCTCCCGATGCAGAGGTCAATTCAGGTTGTGAAGAGTGCGATGTTTCCCCAATGCTTAACCGGAAATCCAAGAAGGATCCTTTGGGGATAACTTGTTCTTGTTCGCTTCATTCCACTAGAAACAGAAATGCGGAATATTGCCACCGTAAAAGGAAATGCAAATGCAGTTGTGTTTTTGTTTACAGATTGAACATAAATAACTTTGGAGGTTTCCGGGTTGGGTTATTTTACCTCTGAGCGGCACTTTTTTTGCACACCATGGGCTAAATGGCCAGGTCACATGAACCCCGAAGGATCAGAGAGAGGTTGGGGGAAGGGACCCACTGAAACAGCTGTTGGGAGATAGATGGTAGCCTCCCGTCAAAGCCATCCAGCGTGTTCTTTAATGTGCACAGGGTATGGCTCTCCCGCACACGGGGCCACGGCTTAACGTTCCATCCGACGGACGGCGGCCTTTCCAAGCCCATCGGTGTCCCCTACTGACCGTGGGCAGGGCGGGGAGTTTTGCGGAGATAAATCTCAACGCCGACCCAACAGGGACTCGAACCTGGGAACTACAGATGACGAGCCTGGTGCGCTACCGACTAAGCCACCCCCGCCCCAATAACAGGAGAGAGAGAAAGCAGCCCAAGATTCTACTTAGGAGTCGCCCATAAATTACATAACGCTATTTTAGCCGTTTTTAACATGCGATTTATCTGCCTGCAATGGTCACTTCTCTTTTTGCAAGGATCTTCACTTTTTGTACACTTCCGGTGTCCGAGTGATTAGTTGATTGGCTATTGATCAAAGAGACCTGAGTTCGAGACTCGGATAAGGCATCGATGTTGTCTTCTTTGTTTTGTCTATCTACTAAGTCTTCGTCCACCTCACGGACAGGTCCGGGCCTTGACCTTCTGAGGCCCTAAGCTAAGTTATATGTAAGGGGCCCCAAAAATTCGAAAGTCGAAATATGTATATATATAGTTATTCCGATTGAGAGGAACATTGAAAAATAGACACGAAATTGATGTGGAGAAAACGTTATTGTAGCATTGGTAAGCAAAGATGAACAGTATTTGCACAATAGAGTAGTCATTAATGAATTTTTCGTAACGCAGTAAAGCTTGAAATACATTTCTTTGAGGCCCTAAGTTGTAGCTTAGTTAGCTTGTGCGTAAGTCCAGTCCTGCTCGGGGCGGGGGTGGCTCAGTCGGTAGCGCGCCAGGTTCGTAATCTGTAGTTCCCAGGTTCGAGTCCCAGCTGGGTCAGCGTTGAGATTTATCTCCGCAAAAATTCCCCGCCCTGCCCACGGTCAGTAGGAGATACCGATGGGGAAAGTCCGCCGTCCGTCGGATGGGACGTTAAACCGTGGCCCGTGTGCGGGAGAGCCATACCCTGTGCACGTTAAAGAACATGCTGGATGGCCTTGACGGGAGGCTACCATCTGTCTCCTAACAACTGTTCCAGTGGGTCCCCTCCCCCAACCTTCTCTGAGCCTTCGGGGTCCATGTGGCCTGGCCATTTAGCCCATGGTGTGCAAAAAAGTGCCACTCAGAGGTAAAACAACACAACCCAACCCAGTCCTGCTCACAGATCCTTGCTATGGCGGTTCCTGTCAACATAAATGAGTGTTACGTTTGTGGCATTTAACTATAAGTGATCGCATCATAAATTAGCAGATATTTATCATCAGGAAACAGAATTATTAATCGCTGAAATAAGCGTAAATATCCCCTCAAGCAGCTGCTTGCCACAGAGGTCTGACAGGAGCCTGTCAGTTTATATGCCATAATAGGAGATCTGAGAGGATGGCAGGACCTCAGCAGAAAAACGACACACACAACCATGCCTTACCCGGGGCTTGAACCCAGGTCCCTTAGATCAGTAGCTAAGTGTGCTAACTACTCGGCCATGGGACGGCAATAAGAGCAGCATTGGAATGCCATGCAATACCCCCCCCCCCCCCCCGAATCTGAAATCTTGTTTTTCACGTTTATGTACGAGGTCTTACTTTCTACTGAGGCTTACTTTCCACTTCCTTATCCCCAACTATTCATAATTCATCACAACTAACTACTACTATATGCACATTATGCACGATTTAATATTTTAAATTTTAACATTCCGGATTGGATGATTCTTCGTCTACTACTTTTGGCTACTACACTGGGAGGCCAAAAGTCAAGGTAATAGCAGTTAAAGTAGAACTAGCACGCTGTACTCGTAACCGATGCATTGGACGTCAACCGCAGAATGGCGCTGCAGTAGCCTACAAACCCAACATTCATTTCGGAGTAGCTGTTAATTCAGCATGGCTGCACGTCGTGAGTTGTCTGACTTTGAACGTGGCTTGATCGTCGGTGCCTGAAGGATGGGTCATCCTTCAGGCACCGATCGGAGATCGTGGAGGAATTCAGTTTTCCCAGGTCTACGGTGTCAAGAATTTATTATCAGTATTCTATTGATGTTATTTCCACATACGTAAACCAGCGAACGCGCAATTGACGAACAGAACTCGCGTCGGCTGTCACGAATGGTAATGACCAACAGACGGGCTACAGTGCATGAAATCACCGCCAATTTGAATGCGGGCGAAATACAAAACATTTCTGAAAGGACTGTCCGTTCTCACCTGCACTCCATCGGATTTGGTAGCCACTCGTGTCCCATTGCTTACACGTCGTCACAGAGCTCAATGACTGGAATGGGCTTGAAGACATCGAAATTGGACAGTAGAACAATGGCGTCGGGTAGCGTGGTCCGATGAATCAAGGTTCCAGTTGTTTTGCGGTGACGGATGCGTTAGAGTGTGACGTAGGCTCCGTGAAGCCATGGGGCCTTCCTGTCTGCAATGTACTGTTCAGGCTGGAGGTGGCTCTTTGATGGTGTGGGGCGTGTTCACGTGGTCTACATTGGGCTCTCTCGTCCGTTTGGAGTAATCGCTGAGAGGTATGAGATACGTGGACATCCTCGCAGATCACCTGCTCCCTTTCATGACTGAATGATGATGGTGAAGGGGTATTTCAACAAGATAATGCAACGTGTCATCAGTCTTTGGTTGCTAGGAGGTGAATCGAGGAACGCTCCACGGACTCTACCATCATGAATTGACCCCCAAGGTCCCCCGATACGAACCACTTGTAGTATCTGTGGGACACAATGGAAACAAGCTTACGATCCATGAATCCAGCACCATCCAATGCAACAGAATTATGGTCTACATTGCAGACCTGTACAGTCACTCGAAAAAGTATTCAAACACTATGGTTGATTACAGAATTCAGAAAAAATATCTGACAACGATTTTTTTAGAAATTAGTGATCTGGCAACCTTCGTGTCATGTGACACGAAGGTTGCCAGATAACCTTCGTGACACTTTTTTGAGCGACTGTAGGTGGTCATATTACTTTGATACTAGATCATGTGGGCTCACTCACGGAAATATTGAGCGTGTGCAGTTACCGTTCACAGCAAACTGGAGCGTGTACAGTAATCTCTCTGCACACGCTCCAGTTTGTTGTGAACGGTAACTGGAGCGTGTACAGTTGCTGTACACGTTCCAGATATTTTTCCTGAATTCTGTAATCAACCATAGTGTTCGGATACTTTTTTGAGCGACTGTACCGGCAACTCGTTGACTCCATTCTCGACATGTGGCTGCACTGCTGAGGGCTCGAGGAGGACCAACCATTTATTAAGCAGGTATCCCATGACTTTGGCCTCTCAGTGTATTTGTTGCATGTTAATGATTGACCCTCTCATTGCCTTTCCTTTGAGGACAATCTCGATATTCAGAATGTTGCCATGATAATAAGAACGATAGCTTCAAAACTGCAAACGTTCGAGCACTTTTCTTTCCAAATTAATATTACTGAAGAGGACTAAAAATAGTCGTTACTAGAGGGGGTGGGCAAGATTAAGATTCGAAATTTATTCACCACATCGTTAAGAATCTGCTGCGTACATAATTGAACTTGGAAAAATAAAAACACCACCATGGGAGAATTTAAAAAATTCCGAAGAGCAACATGTTTTCATTGGCATACAATTTGAGAGTAGTGATTAGTATTGTTATTCTTAGCTTAATCTTTCCCTGTTTTTTTTTTCATTCTAGACAATCATTTGCAAAAGATACAGTGAAGTCTGAATTTGCAAATATAATTTCCTTTTGCCGAACGAATGAAGAGAAATGTATGCTAAATTTGGAAGAAGTCACGTGGGACAAAGCAACTCTTATTACTGCAAAAGCAGATCATCAACGGCCATCGCATCGATTGCTCCCTCTACGGGGGTGAGGGTTGGATGAGTCGATAATGTGCTAGGTCCGTAATCTACAGTTCCCAGGTTCGAGTCCCAATTGTGCCAGCATTGAATTTTATCTCCACAAAACCCCGTTCTGGACAACTTTGGGCTTGGAAAGGCCACCATCCGTCGGACAGGACGTTAAGCCGTGTGGTCCTGTACGAAGGACAGCCATACCCTGTGCACGTTAAAGAACACTCTAGATGGCTTTGACAGGAGGCTACCATTTGTCTCTTAACTGCTGTCCAGTAGGTATCCCCCCCAACATTCTCTGAGTCTTTGGAGTCCTTGTGACCTGAGGGGCGAGGGGAGAGGGGTCTTAGTCGGTAGCGCGCCAGGCTCGTAATCTGTAGTTCTCAGGTTCGAGTCTAACTGGGTGAGCGTTGAGATTTATCTCCGCAAAATTCCCCGCCCTGCCCACGGTCAATAGGGGACACCGATGGGCTTGGAAAGGCCGCCGTCCGTCGGATGGGACGTTAAGCCGTGGCCCCGTGTGGGAGAGCCATACCCTGTGCACGTTAAAGAACACGCTGGATGGTCTTGACGGGAGGCTACCATCTGTCTCCCAACAGCTGTTCCAGTGGGTCCCCTCCCCCAACCTTCTCTGAGCCTTCGGGGTCCATGTGACCTGGCCATTTAGCCCATGGTGTGCAAAAAAGTGCCGCTCAGAGGTAAAACAACCCAACCCTTGTGACCTGGCCGTTTAACCCATTGTGTGCAAACAGAGCCGGATCTAGGGGCTCCCCCCTCCCCTTCAGATATTTCATGCATTTTTCAATAAACTTTTTAAAGACCTCTAAAACGGAAAGGAAAATTTTATATTACAATGGAAATCTAGTCTCTTGACATTTTTGCGATCGACTGAGTTTGGCAACCGAGGTGAACAACTCAATAGCGACGAATCGTGATCGCATCGACATACTCGACAGCACAGCCAGCAATTCAAATCATTTAGTGGCGATCCAAAATGGGTCTTGACATTTTGGGGGGAAGCGGAGGAGGGGAACCAAAAATAGAAATGATATTGAAGGGGGGGGGGGGTTCAAAAATCTCTCGTGATATTGGGAGAAGACTAAAAATGGAACTTGACCCATGAACATTAATTTATAATTTTTTTGCCCTCACATATTACAAGCAATTTTTATCATTTAAAGAATTCTTACCCGCCCCGTGGCCGAGTGGTTAGCGTGCTTAGTTACTGTTCTCAGGAATCTGGGTTCGAGCCCCGGGTAAGGCATGAATGTTCGCGAATTACATTTTTTCCACCCCCGGGGGTAAACTGGCAAATCCATGCTGCCAATGTAAACAACTAGAACATCGCATCGTACCACCTAATTTTCGAATTTGTATCATAAATATATCATTTATGGTATTCGTTAAAAATTTTTCATTTTCCATTTTCAGGGCACTCCAAGAAAGGAAATTAAACTATTGCAAGATTCATAAATTGCGAAACCTAATGTTTCATTAGCACCTATCTATCTAACCCAAAGGGATATTATTTTCTTTTTATCTCTATAAACGTAAAATATAATTGAATGTTTACAAATGGACAAAGTGAAAACTATTCTGCAATGCAAGATGGTGTTTCTGCAATACGTGATGATTCCATTGTAAAAATAATAACTTTATATACAGTCGCTGAAAACAATATCCGAACGCTATGGATATTGATTACAGAATTCAGAAAAAATATCTGGCAACGATTCTTTTTAGAAATTAGTGATCTGGCAACCTTCGTGTCACGTGATTACAGAATTCAGGAAAAATATCTAGAGCGTGTACAGCAACTGTACACGCTCCAGTTACCGTTCACAGCAAACTGGAGCGTGTGCAGTTACTGCACACGCTCCAGTTTGCTGTGAACGGTAACTGCACACGCTCAATATTTCCGTGAGTGAGCCCACACGATCCAGGTCTTTGTGAGCTCACACGATCCAATGTGCTGTGAACATTAACCGCAACCGCTCCAGTTTGCTGTGAACGGCAACTGCACACGCTCCATATTCATTGCATTATATATTCATACGCATTATATATATTAAAAAGTATCCGAACACTATGGTTGACTACAGAATTCAGAAAAAATATCTCGCAACGATTTTTTTTTTAGGAATTAGTGATCTGGCGACCTTCGCGTACGTACACGAAGGTCGCCAGATCACTAATTAAAAAAAAAATCGTTGCCAGATATTTTTTCTGAATTCTGTAATCAACCATAGCGCACCCAGAATAAGTGAAGCCTTGTTTACTGGATATATAAAGTCATTTAACGTTATATAAAGTGTATTTTAGGCAACTTCATTAGCAATACGAAATTGAATTTTAATTGAACACCATTGTTCGATCATAGTGTTTCCTTTTAAATGTGTGCATAGAACGAATCCATTTTGGTTCATCAGGAGATTAGACTCTTATATTTATCCTTTTTTTTTATAGATACAAATAATTTTTTTGATTTTTCTTAATGGGATATAATTTTCTTCGGTCTAAAAAATTGTTTTTATTATCTTGAATATGAATTGTTTCATTACAGGCAGTATTCGTGAGCTGGATGTTATATGAGCCATTCATTAGTATTCTTAATGAGAATTTTTCTGTAATATTAGCAGTTTATGCTAATTTACAGAAAAAATTCTAATCATTTTCTTCCGGTCCTATTCTGTTAACCCCATATAGGAATAGATGTGTTGAAAACGAAGAATCTGATTTTTTTTCTTTTGTTGGTGGTTTTTTGGCTGGATTTTTCATATCCAGCTAAGACATAAGTTATTGTTGGGTAGAAGCTCGAATGACAACTACTGTGTTTACACATACGAAGTTACTTTTGAATAATAAATATACAGAGTTGAATAACAGTTAATTAGGCATATCCAGCTAATATTAGCAGTTTATGCTAATATTATGCATGTAAAATTTAATAATTGCACAATACCTACCTACCTATCACTGTCTTGAATCTTGAAATCCTTTTGACTTGACCAATTAGGCCATTATGAGACAAGAAACCGCCGGGAAGATAAAATACCCAACTGATCTAAATTAAATCGCGAACTGGAGCAAAGTTCACACATAAAAATCTCCATTATTATTTTAAATGAAAGGCACATTGAAAGTACAGCAAGGGTTTTGATTGTTTTTATCTCTGAGCTCGTTAGTCAATGCTCTTTTTTATTAATATAACTCTGTACTAGTTAAAAAAAACAATGCTCTCTTTTGAAATCTTCCTTTACTTTTCCAGGTCACTATGTCAAAGACTCTGGCTGTACACGTTACCTTGACAACGGCACTGGTCCTGGCAGTAACAATGGGAGCAGCGTGCACGCACGCTCCACTCAAGCGATGCCAGTCCTTGTGTCAGAGAGGCGATGCCGAGGAATTCTGCCAGCGATGTCGGTTCCGGGTGCCGATGCGCTTCGGCAAAAGAAACGAAGAAGAACCGATTTTCTCCGATCGTCAATCCAGCTCTGATTTGTTCCCCGACGACGGCAGCAGTGCGAACCGAGCGTCGAATGAAGCGACGCCAAATTCTCAGAGGAGGAATTCGATCCGAGAGGAAGCGGAAGTGTTGCTTCACACTATGAGAGAGTTTGTTAAACAGTTGGAAGACTTCGACCAAGATGAATTTGAGTGACAAATACCGGTATCTCTTAGTCGCATTGTGAGCTGGGTTTTACTTTCGATAATCCCAGCAACTACCTGAAAAAAAAATGTCTTAACTTCGTATGTGTAACACCAGTGACCCTGTTTGTGTCAACAACTTGTGATATCAGAGCACCACCAAGCAAAGATCCTGTAATCTGTCATTTGTGGGTGTCTCTAGACGTCTCGTGACTCTAGGCTTAGTTACACCCGTTCCGCAACTTGTTTGAAGTGTTACAGCTGTTCCTGATACGTGTAGAGCAGTTTTTCATGGGGATGCAAGGAGATATTCCTGAAAGCACACGATGGAATCAAAATATTAATCATTTTGCTTTTTACTTGTACTGTGCTAGTCATTTTAAAAACATAACTACGATGGCCTCAGAAAGGAATACAAAGAAACCCTTTTAGATCGTATTGAACATCTCAAAACATTTTTTAAAAATCTGAATAAAACGTATTTGAAAAATATAAATATATAAATAACAAATGTAAAAAAAAAATTCACTCTCTTTTACCATTGGAAGCTGTCAAGATTTTCCCAAAATATTTCAGTCATAAATGCATCGTGTTTTTATTCTACCCAAAGAACATCAAGATATCTAATCGTTATAGGACAAGATTGATTGGTTTCAATACTCATGAACACTCAAATCAGATTTGAATTCGAAATCGATGTCGACCAATTAATTTTACGCTTTTTCAATGACGTATATTCGGTACCTGAAAACTGTTTGTGAAAAGTCTGTTGCGTCTTCTGGTTTCTGCTAGCAAACCAAAAAAAAAAAGTTGGTGCCTGTTCCTCTTTCGCCTTGTTAACTATAGGGGGTCAAATAAGTTCACCTATAGATCGGATTAAAATAGCTAAAAATTCTCTCTGATCAGTTTTACAAAAAAAAACTCCTTTGGCTTCATTCAGACCTTTCGAACTGTTGCTAATGAAAATGTTACGAACATGTGATAACGTGTATAACTCTTTTCTTTATATTGTTTGTTATGTCGGAATGTTTTGACAATATAAAGTTATTTTTAGAACTTTACATCTGCCGTTCTGTCTACTGTTATCATTCCCGATTGTGAGTCTTGTTTCAAATGCACCCCCACAGACAATGTTTGTGGGAGATTCATCCAGGCATCGGATTGGCTTCCTCTGCCATGCATAATTTCACTGACATCGCCTAATTAACTGATTATTCAACTCTGTATATTTATTATTCAAAAGTAACGTTGTATGTGTAAATACAGTAGTTGTCATTCGAACTTTCTACCCAACAATAACTCATGTAAAAAAAAAATTTTTTAAAAATTTTAAATTAAAAAAATTAAGATTGTTCGATTTTAACACATCTAGTGGCAAGCAGCTGCTTGAGGGGGTATTTATTTATTAGGTTATTATTTATCTGCGAGGGGGGGGGATCCCCCACCTCGCAGAATTTTAATAACAGGAACGAAGGCATAAAAAAAGCAAATATATATTACCCATATTTTATATATATATTTATAGTAAATATATTTCACATATTTTACAAGATTTTTTTAAGGTAAAACACCACTAGGACGCAGGAAGAAAAACATAAAATGCGCTGTTTGGCGAGAATAATTTCTGAAAATATATACCGGAACAGCGTTCTGATGCGTTCCGGTTCAAGCTCATCAATTACCACACCTCCCTACACACACATCTCATCCATCCACCAACCTAATTTTGTTTTTTAAATTTAGACTTACATTACATCATGCCAAGTCTCTGCAGGAACACAATATTAATTGCGTTTAACGCAAATATGGATGACATAAATAAAGGAAAGGTTTTATATTTTACACCAATCATATGTGAAAAAATAAATCCAAAACAAATTATACATATAATGTAATTGAAAGAATCGGATTTTGAAGAAGAAAAACTTTCTGGACAAACAATCGCTCTCAGGTTTTAAAAACAATTCATGGACAGTGGACTGAACAAGGGATTTCAGTTTAAAATAAAAAATACTAGCTTGCCAAAATGTTTCATATTCCAGATATATGTTCTGCATGCATTGCAGAAACTTTCTGAAAAGTTTAGCACGTTAATCCATGCAGAATACAGTATTTAGAGTGAAAATTTTCTCTGAGTCTGCAGACTAAAAAGGTGATCTCCATTTAGTAGTGCCTTCATTACAATTGTTCCCATGATGTTAATGAATATATCATATTCTATATTCCTAGGGTCGGGGGTGGCTCAATCGGTAGCGCGCCAGGCTCGTAATCTGTAGTTCCCAGGTTCGAGTCCCAGCTGGGTCAGCGTTGAGATTTATCTCCGCAAAATTCCCCGCCCTGCCCACGGTCAGTAGGGGACACCGATGGGCTTGGAAAGTCCGCCGTCCGTCGGATGGGACGTTAAGCCGTGGCCCCGTGTGCGGGAGAGACATACCCTGGTGCACGTTAAAGAACACGCTGGATGGCCTTGACGGGAGGCTACCATCTGTCTCCCAACAGCTGTTCCAGTGGGTCCCCAACCTTCTCTGAGCCTTCGGGGTCCATGTGACCTGGCCATTTAGCCCATAGTGTGCAAAAAAGTGCCGCTCAGAGGTAAAACAACCCCAAAAAAAAAATCTATATTCCTAACTTCTTAAACTAGGTTTTATGGATAAAATATGACTGATGACAAATTCAAGATCTCAATAAAATTTATCCAATTCTCGATTTTCAAGAAAATTCGTTCAATATTTAAAGAGTTCTGGAAGTTGGAATAAATAAGAATAGCAATGTCATTATTAAGGAATTTCTTGAGATTATTGAAAGAATTATTTACAAAAATTTCTGAAATATGCACTTATTAACTGGTTTTGTATAATACTAACGATTTATTTAATTTCTGAGGTTAATTCTTGTCTGTTATTGCTTTGATGAACATTCAAGTTTTTTTAACTCTTTAAATACCGAATCGATAGTGTTTACAATACTGATTTAAATATATTTTATTCAGATATTTATCCTACAGTCGTCTTGAGAAATTACTGAGCTTAGAATTTGAGTTTCCATTGGTTATTATAATATGGTAATTATTTGCAATTTTACAATTTCAACAATACGTTGTTTCAGGCAAGTTAGCCAATTCGAAGAAAAATGAAGTAAACTGTCAAACAAAAATAAAGTATTACAAGATAAATGCTTTTCGATCTTAAATAAATGGAATCTACCCTTCCTATAGAACAACAACAATTAAATCATGCAGAGCACCAGAAACCTGTAGAATTCATACCTCATCCTTGCCTCGTCTCGTGATTACTCTCCGAAGCACAAAAAGTGAGACTTAGCGGGGCCGGATCAAGACGTACAGTCACTCAAAAAAGTATCCAAATACTATGGTTGATTACAGAATTCAGAAAAAATATCTGGCAACGATTTTTTTTTTGAAATTAGTGATCTGGCAACCTTCGTGTCACGTGATTATTGAATTTAGGAAAATATCTGGAGCGTGTACAGCAACTGTACACGCTCCAGTTACCGTTCACAACAAACTGGAGAGTGTGCAGTTACTGCACACGCTCCAGTTTGCTGTGAACGGTAACTGCACACGCTCAATATTTCCGTGAGTGAGCCCACACGATCTAGTATCAAAATAATATGACCACCTACAGTGGCACAAAAAAGTATCCGAACACTATGGTTGATTACAGAATTCAGAAAAAATATCTGGCAACGATTTTTTTTTTAGAAATTAGTGATCTGGCAACCTTCGTGTCACGTGATTACTGAATTTAGGAAAAATATCTGGAGCGTGTACAGCAACTGTACACGCTCCAGTTACCGTTCACAGCAAACTGGAGCGTGTGCAGTTACTGCACACGCTCCAGTTTGCTGTGAACGGTAACTGCACACGCTCAATATTTCCGTGAGTGAGCCCACACGATCTAGTATCAAAATAATATGACCACCTACAGTCGCTCAAAAAGATATCCGAACACTATGGCTGATTACAGAATTCAGAAAAAATATCTGGCAACGAATTTTTTTTTAGAAATTAGTGATCTGGCAACCTTCGTGTCACGTGATTACTGAATTTAGGAAAAATATCTGGAGCGTGTACAGCAACTGTACACGCTCCAGTTACCGTTCACAGCAAACTGGAGCGTGTGCAGTTACTGCACACGCTCCAGTTTGCTGTGAACGGTAACTGCACACGCTCAATAATTCCGTGAGTGAGCCCACACGATCTAGTATCAAAATAATATGACCACCTACAGTCGCTCAAAAAGATATCCGAACACTATGGCTGATTACAGAATTCAGAAAAAATATCTGGCAACGAATTTTTTTTTAGAAATTAGTGATCTGGCAACCTTCGTGTCACGTGATTACTGAATTTAGGAAAAATATCTGGAGCGTGTACAGCAACTGTACACGCTCCAGTTACCGTTCACAGCAAACTGGAGAGTGTGCAGTTACTGCACACGCTCCAGTTTGCTGTGAACGGTAACTGCACACGCTCAATAATTCCGTGAGTGAGCCCACACGATCTAGTATCAAAATAATATGACCACCTACAGTCGCTCATAAAGATATCCGAACACTAGGGTTGATTACAGAATTCAGAAAAAATATCTGGCAACGATTTTTTTTAGAAATTAGTGATCTGGCAACCTTCGTGTCACGTGACACGAAGGTTGCCAGATTACTAATTTCTAAAAAAAAATCGTTGCCAGATATTTTTTCTGAATTCTGTAATCAACCGTAGTGTTCGGATACTTTTTTGAGCGACTGTAGGTGGTCATATTATTTTGATACTAGATCGTGTGGGCTCACTCACGGAAATATTGAGCGTGTGCAGTTACCGTTCACAGCAAACTGGAGCGATTGCGGTTAATGTTCACAGCACATTGGATCGTGTGAGCTCACAAAGACCTGGATCGTGTGGGCTCACTCACGGAAATATTGAGCGTGTGCATTACCGTTCACAGCAAACTGGAGTGGTTGTGGTTAATGTTCACAGCACATTGGATCGTGTGAGCTCACAAAAACCTGGATCGTGTGGGCTCACTCACGGAAATATTGAGCGTGTGCAGTTACCGTTCACAGCAAACTGGAGCGTGTGCAGTAACTGCACACGCTCCACTTTGCTGTGAACGGTAACTGGAGCGTGTACAGTTGCTGTACACGCTCCAGATATTTTTCCTGAATTCTGTAATCACGTGACACGAAGGTTGCCAGATCACTAATTTCTAAAAAAATCGTTGCCAGATCACTAATTTCTAAAAAAAATCGTTGCCAGATATTTTTTGTGAGTTCTGCAATCAACCATAGTGTTCGGATACTTTTTTGAGCGACTGTAGGTGGTCATATTATTTTGATACTAGATCGTGTGGGCTCACTCACGGAAATGTTGAGCGTGTGCAGTTACCGTTCACAGCAAACTGGAGCGTGTACAGTTGCTGTACACGCTCCAAAAATTTTTCCTGAATTCTGTAATCACGTGACACGAAGGTTGCCAGATCACTAATTTCTAAAAAAATCGTTGCCAGATATTTTTTGTGAGTTCTGTAATCAACCATAGTGTTCGGATACTTTTTTGAGCGACTGTATTATCGAGTCCCAACTGTGACTCGAATCCCAACATGAAGATTGTGAGCCAGCGTTGAGATTCATCTCCGCTCACCCGCGCCCCTCCCTCGATGGGAGAGTGGACACCCATGGGTTTGAAACGACCGCCGTCCGTAGGATGGGAAGTAAAGCCATGGTTCCGTGTACAAGGAGCCATACCCTGTGCATATTAAAGAGCATTCCACTGGATTGGTCACTGAATCAGTCTCCTAATAGCTGTCCACTGGATCCCCTTCCTCAAATCTTCTCTGGGCCCTTGTGACCTGACCATTTAGACCAACGTGCGCAAAAATTATAAAAAAAAACTCTCAGACGTAAAACAATACAACCTAAAATAATGAATGGTACCCAAAGCAGATATCGCTGCCTCCCAACATCTTCAAGAAGTGAATGGTAACTATGGCAGATATCATTATGTCATTAATCCAAAGGCTATAACCGCCATATTCCTCCATATCCTCCATTCTCCCAAGAGCCACTCTTGAGAGAGGAGTCAGCCCTCAAAGAAAGGGTTGTTTTACATCTGAGTGGCACTTTTTTTTTGCACACAATGGGCTAAGTCGCCAGGTCACAAGGACCCCGAAGATTCAGAGAAGATTGGGTGAAGAGGAAATCACTGGACAGGGTTGTTTTACACCTGAGTTGTTCCAGTTTTCCCACCTTGTTCCAGCAACATCAGGTGCTAACGCGAAGGATAGCAAACAGTTGTTTCTTCTGATTGATTGTTGTAAGATTAATTTGTTGCCCTATGGTGCGAAATTTCCTTGAGACAATATTTATTTATAATATGCCACCAATCAAAATTAATCATGTGCCTACAGAAAATCAAAGAGTCATCTTTCACTTCAAAAAACAATATCTCTTGCAACAAGTAATAATATCTCTTACAACAAATATATCCACAGAGAGATCGCTATACTCTGTATAGCGATCTCTCTGTGGAAACTTCTTATTACATTCTCAGAAATCAAACAGAACTGCGAACATAATAAATTCACGCGATTCAAAATTCATTAGGCAATGTTTAAAGCTGACCTAGTCACTGTTTATCGAAATCAAAATGAGTACGTTGTTTTCACAGTTCGCTTAATCCTTTTAGCATAATTATTCAAAAGTTGCTTCCGTGTTGATACTCTCTGTTCTTCTATAAATAATGAATCGTTTCGCAAAATCGCACACAGAACTGAATTTCAGTTTACTCGATAATGCTTGAAAAGCCAATATGGTAGGTTTGGGTATCAATCTTTTTTATTTAGTGCAGTGCAGTCCAACTTGTGGCCCGAAACGATGTCTGTTCCTGATCGACATTATTTTATTATTGCAGCATAACAGCACGATTTCTCCAATATCTAAAATTAGAAAATAACTGAAAAAAGAATACAGGCGTTTCGAAAGGGTCTGCGCTGTTTGACTACGTGGAAATGTATAGTTACCGGACCACGGAGAGATAGCGCACATAACTAACACGCAAACTGGTGGAGGCGGATTTTTAATTAATGTTAGCATAAAATGGTAACGGGGTATGCTCAGAAAGCTAAAAGAACGATCTGGCAACAACAAAAATGTGCATTATAATACAGATTATAGCGGATCTAGCGGAGGGTGTGCAAGTGAGCCTAAACCCCTCCCCCTTTCAGAATGCTAGTAAAAGTAATAAATATATATAAAAAAAAACCTCCTCAAGCAGCTGCTTGCCACAGAGGTCTGACAGGCCATAAGGGATCTGTGAGGATGGCGAGTTCTCAGCAGATTTTTTGCCAACTGCACGCGGTGTTCCCATGTGGTCCCCAGGTGGTCACCCTCCCAAGTACTGACCACACTCAAAGCTGCTTAAACTTCGTTGATCGGACGGGAACCGGTGTTTCCAGCTTGGTACTGCCGTTGGCTAGTAAGAGTAAAATAAAAATAAACACCCCCTCAAGCAGCTGCTTGCCACAGAGGTCTGACAGGAGCCTGTCAGTTTATATGCCACAGTAGAAGGTCTGAGAGGATGGCAGGACCTCAGCAGAAAAACGACACACACATCCATGCCTTACCCGGGGCTCGAACCCAGGTCCCGTAGATCAGTAGCCAAGCGCGCTAACCACTCGGCCACGGGACGGCTAGTAAGAGTAATAGAGACAAAAAATTGTTAAACTTATTTATAATTGATGGATTTTTGAGGAAATATTTTAAAGACCTGTAAAATGGAGGGGGAAATGTTATAAATAATAAAAAAAATAAATACCCCCTCAAGCAGCTGCTTGCCACAGAGGTCTGACAGGAGCCTGTCAGTTTATATGCCACAGTAGAAGGTCTGAGAGGATGGCAGGACCTCAGCAGAAAAACGACACACACATCCATGCCTTACCCGGGGCTCGAACCCAGGTCCCGTAGATCAGTAGCCAAGCGCGCTAACCACTCGGCCACGGGACGGCTAGTAAGAGTAATAGAGACAAAAAATTGTTAAACTTATTTATAATTGATGGATTTTTGAGGAAATATTTTAAAGACCTGTAAAATGGAGGGGGAAATGTTATAAATAATAAAAAAAATAAATACCCCCTCAAGCAACTGCTTGCCACAGAGGTCTGACAGGAGCCTGTCAGTTTATATGCCAGAGTAGAAGGTCTGTGAGGATGGCAGGACCTCAGCAGAAAAACGACACATACATCCATGCCTTACCCGGGGCTCGAACCCAGTTCCCTTAGATCAGTAGCACTGCATTAAAAATCCAGTCTGTTCACCACCCACCCTTTTTTTTTTCATATTTTTCCGGCTCGATTGTAATCTGTCTACTGTCAGACAAACATCCTGGAGTCAAAATATCGGGAATAATTGCATGCCTTGTATGCTAAAGGACGTCAACACCTTATGGTTGCATCAAAACAAAGCTTCAAATCATATCTCAGCTTCTACAGGCACGTATCCTCCAACGGACGGCAGAAGAAACGGGTATCCGCTGTATACCATTCGAGGACATTCCTGTGAAGTCACCGGATGCTTCGTCCATGAACTCTTGTGCATTTGTACAGTCGCTCAAAAAAGTATCCGAACACTATGGTTGATTGCAAAATTCAGAAAAAATATCTGGCATTGATTTTTTTAGAAATTAGTCATCTGGCAACCTTCGTGTCACGTGATTACAGAATTCAGGAAAAATATCTGGAGCGTGTACAGCAACTGTACACGCTCCAGTTACCGTTCACAGCAAACTGGAGCGTGTGCAGTTACTGCACACGCTCCAGTTTGCTGTGAACGGTAACTGCACACGCTCAATATTTCCGTGAGTGAGCCTACACGATCCAGGTCTTTGTGAGCTCACACGATCCAATGTGCTGTGAACATTAACCGCAACCGCTCCAGTTTGCTGTGAACGGTAACTGCACACGCTCAATATTTCCGTGAGTGAGCTCACACGATCCAAGGTGCTGTGAACATTAACCACAACCGCTCCAGTTTGCTGTGAACGGTAACTGCACACGCTCAATATTTCCGTGAGTGAGCCCACACGATCCAGGTCTTTGTGAGCTCACACGATCCAAGGTGCTGTGAACATTAACCGCAACCGCTCCAGTTTGCTGTGAACGGTAACTACACACGCTCCATATTCATTGCATTATATATTCATACGCATTATATATATTAAAAAATATCCGAACACTAGGGTTGATTACAGAATTCAGAAAAAATATCTGGCATTGATTTTTTTAGAAATTAGTGATCTGGCAACCTTCGTTTCACGTGACACGAAGGGTTGCCAGATCACTAATTTCTAAAAAAATCAATGCCAGATATTTTTTCTGAATTTTGCAATCAACCTAGTGTTCGGATACTTTTTTGAGCGACTGTACTCTTGAAACAGGCTCTGGGTAAACGTCGACGGCGGACTGTTGGTGGATTATGGAGAGCTTGAAAAGTGGAATTGGACTGATAAGATATGACAGCGGTTCTCAGAAGCCTACTGCAGTGGAAGGTAAGTCATAGGACAATTGCTGCTCAAGATTGACACCAGATCAAGCATGATCGATGCTAGTGTAAAAGTAGGGTTGTTTTGGGTTGTTTTACCTCTGAGCGGCACTTTTTTGCACACCATGGGCTAAATGGCCAGGTCACATGGACCCCGAAGGCTCAGAGAAGGTTGGGGAGGGGACCCACTGGAACAGCTGTTGGGAGGCAGATGGTAGCCTCCCGTCAAGGCCATCCAGCGTGTTCTTTAACGTGCACAGGATATGGCTCTCCCACACACGAGGCCACGGCTTAACGTCCCATCCGACGGACGGAGGCCTTTCCAAGCCCATCGGTGTCCCCTACTGACCGTGGGAATTTTACGGAGATAAATCTCAACGCTGACCCAGCTGGGACTCGAACCTGGGAACTGCAGATTACGAGCCTGGCGCGCTACCGACTGAGCCACCCCCGCCCCAGTGTAAAAGTATGTAAAGATAGTGAGACACGCCATGTAATATGATCAACTTCATTATTTACATGAGATATTGTGATTAGAGAACTTTCTTCATAATGATAATGTCATATTAATATTAAAGCACAGATTTTGAATAACGCTTTATAAAGACCAAAAGAAAGCAATTTAATTTCTTAAATATTGACTGTAAATTCAATCAAACGAAAAAATCGTGGCCGTTTTCAACAGACTTAATTTGTTAGTTTGCGTATAATAATAAATCATACACTTCATTGAAATATTTTATTTTTACATATTTCATATAGAGCCGATTATATTCAAATGATAGCCTTCCGTCAATGCCAACCAAGTTTTGTTTAACGTGCACAGGGTATGGCCCTCTGACACACGGGTTGGGTTGGGTTGTTTTACCTCTGAGCGGCACTTTTTTGCACACCATGGGCTAAATGGCCAGGTCACATTGATCCCGAAGGCTCAGAGAAGGTTGGGAAGGGACCCACTGGAACAGCTGTTGGGAGACAGATGGTAGCACTCCTGTCAAGGCCATCCAGCGTGTTCTTTAACGTGCACAGGTTATGGCTCTCCCGTACACGGGATGACGGCTTAACGTCCCATCCGACGGGCGGAGGCCTTTCCAAGCCCATCGGTGTCCCCTACTGACCGTGGGCAGGGCGGGGAATTTTGCGGAGATAAATCTCAACGCTGACCCAGCTGGGACTCGAACCTGGGAACTGCAGATTACGAGCCTGGCGCGCTACCGACTGAGCCACCCCCGCCCACCTGACACACGGAGTCATGGCTTAACATCCCACCTTGAAGATGAAGGTTGAGAAAGAGATCATCGATGAGCTTGAAAAAGAGAATCGGCTTTCCGTTTCAGAACTGAGGGCAGAGTGAAGGTTAGTGGAAAAATCTCAACGTAGGCACAGTTGAGGAGGGAATTTCATGAAAACTGATTAACCCGGTTCCAAAGGTCGTATACGGGTTTCACAGATAGTCAAAAGTTTAAATATTATACGTATAAGGAGAACTATAATACAATGGTATATTACTTGCGAAAATATAGGAGAAACGTAAAATCTAAATAGAAATCTATTCATTTTTCTCATTGTACAGTCGCTCAAAAAAGTATCCGAACATTATGGTTGATTACAGAATTCAGTAAAAATATCTGGAGCGTGTACAGCAACTGTACACGCTCCAGTTACCGTTCACAGCAAACTGGAGCGTGTGCAGTTACTGCACACGCTCCAGTTTGCTGTGAACGGTAACTGCACACGCTCAATATTTCCGTGAGTGAGCCCACACGATCTAATATCAAAATAATATGACCACCTACAGTCGCTCAAAAAATTATCCGAACACTATGGTTGATTGCAGAATTCAGAAAAAATATCTGGCAACGATTTCTTTAGAAATTAGTGAAACGTGACACGAAGGTTACCAGATCACTAATTTCTAAAAAAATCGTTGCCAGATATTTTTTCCTGAATTCTGTAATCAACCATAGTGCTCGAATACAGTGGACCCCCGATATAACGCGCATGTCGGGCGGGAAACAACACCCGCGTTATAAGGTGAACCGCGTTATACCGAGCGGCGCGGTGGCGACACAATAAATTTCACACTGTAAGCTTTTCTTTTACTCATCATGCATACAATAATTAAACACTATTCAAAATACATGCAGGAACTCAATACATACACAATTACTCAATACGCAGTAACAATAAAATGCGATACTCACTAACGCCGCACGGACCTGTACAAACATGTTTGAACTTATCGCGAACATCGCCAGCGCTATAACCGAGTGAGCGGTATAGCGAGCAGCGCTATAACGAAGGTCCACTGTACTTTTTTGAGCGACTGTATAATATGCTTTAATTAAAAATATAAACTTTTCCTTTTTTGACCCACTTATATTTATATATGAAAAGTATTACAGACTATAGATAAATTAGAGAAATTTTTAGAAACAAAAGGACGGGTAAAAATTTTAAAGCAAACTATTTAAAACTAGCAGTGTGAAAATTTTAAAGCACATTCTTTAAAATTATCAATGTGAAAATTTAACGCACACTGTTTAAAATTATAATAATAAAAATAATAAATAACTACCCCTTCAAGCAGCTGCTTGCCACAGAGGTCTGACAGGAGCCTGTCAGTTTATATACCATAGTAGAAGGTCTGTGAGGATGGCAGGACCTCAGCAGAAAAACGACACATGCATTCATGCCTTACCCGGGGCTCGAACCCAGGTCCCTTAAGACAGTTTCAATTTGTCTTCGTGTACCTTTTCTTTTCGTCATCACCTTTAGCAGACGTATGTTTCTCGTCTTTCATTCTGACCTGCAAAAAAAAACAACTTTAAATTAGAAACCAAAAAAATTCTGGTCCACAAAAATTTCATTCAGTAGACTGAATATTAAAAATATGAAAGGAACTAGTAAAACATACGCTATTCTTAGGTAGCCAGATTTCACTCTGTCATTCACAAAGAGATCGTTTATTCAAAGAATGTAAAGGGAGAAGAAGTTAAGCTTCCATAGAGATTAATGTAAAATCGAGTATCGTGTATTTGGCGTGGAGGTGAAACGAACATTACAGGGGACGAACGCTTTTGTAATTACATGTTGCTGTCAACTTCCATTCTCTTCGCTTTTCCTGTGTAATAATTTCCCATTGATATCCTTGCAGAGTATATTAATATCAGTTCTGTTTCCTGTTTCTATGCAACCAAGAAAGCTTCTAATTGGAATAATTTATTCTTTAAATTAACTTCAGGCTAATTTCAAATCTTCTCTTTCCGTTCAATTTATAATTGTGGGTTCAACGAAAAATAATTCCAATGGAGAAAATAAACCTTTATTAAAATCATGATATTATTTTTTTTTCAAATACAAAGTGCAGTTACTTTTTTTCCTTTTTTAAAATATAACTTTTTTGATGCATAATTCCTTTGCCCCTTATTGTTTGCTTCCCAGCTTAAACAAATGCACGATACGAATCGAAACACCACTTGAGGTCGCCACTTTCGCTTTGTCAAAGCTGAACTTCTTTTCCATATACATTCTTTGGTTTATTATTTACGCCTTATACGGTTATGGTTCAGCTGAAGCTAGCGTAAGTTTTTCCTTTTTATCCCCTTTTATATTATGATCAGTTGTAGCATTAAAATCTCCGTAACCCATTTCTTGAAGAGGAGAACGGACAAAGATCACTCGCACCTAAGGCAGAAGCTCACGATCTTAGCTTTCGTTTATCACATCAGCTGCTCTCGATTTTCTTCTACGAAACTTAGGCCTTGCTCCATTTTGCTGCCACAAAAAGAAGAACCTCTTCTGTACGCATCCGTGTCTTCCGTGTTATTCACGGAATACGACGTCTCTCCTTTCACTGAGATGTGAATGGAATTTCTATGAAACATGAGCAAGGGCTGGAGCTCTACTTTCTATGTTAAAGTGAGCGCGAATATTCAATCTCTAAAGCCTCATAAAAATGTTCACATATGAATATTGCTTTACGAAAAATCTGGGGCAGAAGCTTTAAGTGCTATAAAAATGACTGCTAAAAAAGCTGATAAAAGGCAGAATTCTCTTTATAAGATTAAATCTTTGTTATCGAATCATCAAAGTATGTCAAAGCGTTGGTCTTTGATCCCTAGTGATCAGATATATCGGCACATTTTTAAAGTCCTTTTCTGTTTCCTATAAAATGTCGTAATTCCCTTATCCTTATTTTAGAAAAATATGCCAAAATAATGTCAACGTTTCAAAATTGTTTCTATCAAGAGCAGAAGTAGAATCTATTCCTGCTGATGTTGAATGGTTGAAAGAAAATGAGAGTAAAATTCTGTGATAGAAATTATGCACTCATTTTGTCTCTTATGAGTTGAGTACAGTCGGTCAAAAAAGTATCCGAACACTAGGGTTGATTACAGAATTCAGAAAAAATATCTGGCAACGATTTTTTTTTTTAGAAATCAGTGATCCGGCAACCTTCGTGTCACGTGACACGAAGGTTGCCAGATCACTAATTTCTGAAAAAAGTCGTTGCCAGATATTTTTTCTGAATTCTGTAATCAACCCTAGTGTTCGGATATCTTTTTTGAGCGACTGTAGGTGGTCATATTATTTTGATACTAGATCGTGTGGGCTCACTCACGGAAATATTGAGCGTGTGCAGTTACCGTTCACAGCAAACTGGAGCGTGTGCAGTAACTGCAAACGCTCCAGTTTGCTGTGAACGATAACTGGAGCGTGTACAGATGCTGTACACGCTCCAGATATTTTTCCTGATTCTGTAATCACGTGACACGAAGGGTTGCCAGATCACTAATTTCTAAAAAAATCGTTGCCAGATATTTTTCCTGAATTCTGTAATCAACCACAGAGTTCGGATACTTTTTTGACCGACTGTACTTCACCCACTTTCACTACAAGGAAGGGGGGTAAGAATCTTTGCAAGACCACCATTGCTATTTTTTAAATAATGGGCGGGGCTTTTTAGAATATGTTCAATCGTATCTAGTGTCTTTTTTGTTAACTGTATTTGTTACAAAAAATAGCAAATTTAGGCGACATTTTTATTTGTTAGGCTAATTATTAAATAATACAAAAGGTTGGTTCTTTGGAAAAATCCAATAAACAATGCGAAAATTCTGGAGGGATTAAGATAAAAATATTCAACAGGAGAATTTTTTAAAAACACAATTTATTACCCTTTAAAACAATTAACAATCCCCTGGGATTTTGCCCAAAAGCGCCAAAGATGGGATTGAATTACAAGTCATTCGTGCTATGAGGGGCGAGGGTGGCTCAGTCGGTAGCGCGACAGGCTCGTAATCTGTAGTTCCCAGGTTCGAGTCCCAGCTGAGTCAGCGTTCAGATTTATCTCCGCAAAATTCCCCGCCCTGCCCACGGTCAGTAGGGGACACCGATGGGCTTGGAAAGGCCGCCGTCCATCGGATGGGACGTTAAGCCGTGGCCCCGTGTGCGGGAGAGACATACCCTGTGCACGTTAAAGAACATGCTGGATGGCCTTGACGGGAGGCTACCATCTGTCTCCCAACAGCTGTTCCAGTGGGTCTCCTCCCCCAACCTTCTCTGAGCCATCGGGGTCCATGTGATCTGGCCATTTAGCCCATGGTGTGCAAAAAAGTGCCGCTCAGAGGTAAAACAACCCAACTTTAAAGAACACGCTGGATGGCCTTGACGGGAGGCTACCATCTGTCTCCCAAGAGCTGTTCCAGTGGGTCCCCTCCCTCAACCTTCTTTGAGCCTTCGGGGTCCATGTGACCTGGCCATTTAGCCCATGGTGTGCAAAAAAGTGCCGCTCAGAGGTAAAACAACCCAACGTTAAAGAACACGTTGGATGGCCTTGACGGGAGGCTACCATCTGTCTCCCAACAGCTGTTCCAGTGGGTCCCCTCCCCCAACCTTCTCTGAGCCTTCGGGGTCCTTGTGACCTGGCCATTTAGCCCATGGTGTGCAAAAAAGTGCCGCTCAGAGGTAAAACTACCCAACGTTAAAGAACACACTGGATGGCCTTGACGGGAGGCTACCATCTGTCTCCCAACAGCTGTTCCAGTGGGTCCTCTCCCCCAACCTTCTCTGAGCCTTCGGGGTCCTTGTGGCCTGGCCATTTAGCCCATGGTGTGCAAAAAAGTGCCGCTCAGAGGTAAAACAACACAACGTTAAAGAACACGCTGGATGGCCTTGACGGGAGGCTACCATCTGTCTCCCAACAGCTGTTCCAGTGGGTCCTCTCCCTCAACCTTCTTTGAGCCTTCGGGGTCCTTGTGGCCTGGCCATTTAGCCCATGGTGTGCAAAAAAGTGCCGCTCAGAGGTAAAACAACACAACGTTAAAGAACACGCTGGATGGCCTTGACGGGAGGCTACCATCTGTCTCCCAAGAGCTGTTCCAGTGGGTCCCCTCCCTCAACCTTCTCTGAGCCTTCGGGGTCCATGTGACCTGGCCATTTAGCCCATGGTGTGCAAAAAAGTGCCGCTCAGAGGGAAAACAACCCAACTTCGTGCTATGAAAAATTCTAACACAGAAATGCTTCCCTTCGTCAAAATAGGATATTTTGCATGTTCCGAATAATAATTATATTTAATTTAAATGCAACTTTAGTTAACAAGAATTTTATGCTATATAGCTCTCATAATAGTAGATGCCAGAAAAACAAGTAATCTTTCAGTTTTCTTAGAACTTAAAGAATCACATTTCCAAGGGGCAGGAAAAAGTGTCCTCCTTCCCCAATGCCGACGCCCATGCATCAAACTATTGATTGGTTTAATCATTATCAATATCAAACTATTGATTGGTTTAATCATTATCAAACTATTGATTGGTTTAATCATTATCAAACTATTGATTGGTTTAATCATTATCGTTTAGATCAGAAGTTCTCAACGTGGGGTACGCAGTAAAATTTTTTGGGGTACGCCGTGAGAGCTCAAAAGTCGCTAGATCTAGTAACAAAGTCGCTAAGTTGGCAACACTGCTGTGCAAAAATGTCATTTTTTGTGTTTATCGATATATGTAATTTACGAATACAAAATTTAATGTGTTATATATATATGTTTTATTTTATTCCCATTGTTATACTATAACTATAGTTTTATCTATCTATGCAAGGGTGACTTTAGCGAAATGACTTTAGCGAAAGTATCAAGAACTGATATCCAGATTTGTAAACAGCTACTATAAGAGCAATTTTTAATTCATGGGGAACAACCTTAATTAAACTGAACCTTTCGCCATTGAAGCATTTAAAATAGCGGCTAGTGAGAAGCGATTAAATTAACAACAAACTAAATGGGTGCAACTAAAGTATTGCTAAAACACTTGGTTTTTGGAAGTGGGAAAGAGAAAGAGACTATTATTACAACTCTTATCTTTTAAAAACATTCTAAACTCAAAAAGTGAGAGCATGAACATTCCCCCCCCCCCCCCACTAGTATCGTTTTGTGCATAGATAAATAGATAAGGTAAGGGGCAGTTTTGTATGTGATAAAAGTTCTCACTGTTGAACATCGAATTTTCATGATTGAAAATATTTTTTCCCATATTTCCTCAAGATCTTATGATGACTGTTGAAATATATTTCGTGATAAATATCAAGAGACGTAATTGCCAAACAAATTGTCAATCAGGGGCGTAGCCATAGGGGGATGGGGGAACGCTCCCCCCCCCCCCAAAGTAACTCGGAGTTGGCAAAATTCGAAGCGACTTCGCAAAATCTAGGTGAGTTGTGAAAATTTGGAATTTTTTTTTTTTGGATAATTAAGGGGAGTTGTCCCGAATTTGGCCAACTCCCAAGGAGTTTGAACCGAAGTCACGTCCGAATTTTCGCCAGACTGGCCCAAATTTTGCCAAGTTGTCCCGATTTTGCCA